>OZ030011.1:3932500-4653517 GCA_964023405.1 Apodemus agrarius
TGCCACCCCACAGTGAGCTGTGGCTGGCAGAGGTTCTGCTGTTTGGATTATGTTGAAATGAGCTAATTTTCTTTTTTGGACATTGAGTGTGTGTGTGTGTGTGTGTGTGTGTGTGTGTGTGTGTGTAGACAGAATCTTACTCTGAATTCCAGGTAGCTTGACCTTATCACAACCCTCCTGCCTCAGCCTCCTGGGAGTAATCTTGCACTACACATTTGTACCACACATAGAAAATACATACATACACCACACACACCAAAAGCCAACTAGTCATAATAACAACCACAAAAACGAAGGTAGGACAGGAGTTCAGCAAACTGAGCCTCACAGAACCTTGACTAGCCTGTTGTCTGTGTTATCAATACAAGCAGGAATTATGAGAAACAGGGAAAGCCTTCTGCTGGTCTATTTCCTGTTATGGAACTGGAGCATCTGGAAAGATCACGGTATCTGCAGTTTTCTTGGACTGCAGAAATCTGTGACTTCATCCTTACGTCATTTATATCTCTATCATTTCCTTTTGAAAGGTGGTGAGGTTGGCAGAGGTGTGGCAAGTTGCCAACTCTGGCCACTGGCGTGTTACATTAAGCAGCCTGTCTTAGACTTTCCTTGCCCCTTTCTGCCAGGCACACTAACTCTAGCCATCTTGTTTTCTATGAATAGCAAGTTGTTCTTCTCTTCCCTTCAGCATGTTTGGTATGTCTGGGAGATCTGCTCTTCTTTCTGTTGGTCCCTGGTCAATGAAGACCTCATGGAGAGGAGGCATGAATACCATTGAAGCTGACTGACTGACTTTGCTTTGTGCTTGGTGGTGATGGTAGTGGTGATGGTGTGTGTGCTCCTGTGCACACACGTATTTCCTACCTAAAATGTATAGGGAGAGCCATAGTATCTTGAAGACTAGCAAACATCACTGTGGTGGTTTATATATGCTCAACCCAGGGAGTAGCACTATTAGAAGGTGTGGCCTTGTTGGAATAAGTGTGTCACTGTGCGCGTGTGCTTTAAGACCCTCCTCCTTGCTTCCAGTATTCTCCTAGCAACCTTCAGGTGAAGATATAGAGCTCTCAGCTCCTCCTGCATCATACCTGCCTAGATGCTGCCATGCTCCCACCTTGATGATAATGGACTGAACCTCTGAATCTATAAGCCAGCCCCAATTAAATGTTGTCCTTATAAGGGTTGCTTGGGTCATGGAGTCTGTTTATAGCAGTAAAACCCTAACTAAGACAATCATCCTATATGGGCAGAAGTGGTCAAGACTGGAACCTTTATACTCTCTTATTTTATTTGTTTGGCCCATGAAGCAGCTAAAACATTATGAAGACATTTTAAAATTTTTATATGAAATTATTTTGCATTTTTAAAAAACTTGGCACAGTTTCCAGTAGTCCTCTGATGAATAAAGAATTGCCTTTCTGATTTAATTATAGATGCCTTTCATCTTTGAAAATCAAGGGGACAATTCTGGCCCCACAGGGTATGAGATGGCACCTTACTGCTGGCATAGAGAGAAGCAAGGGGACCAGGAAGAGTTGCCGTGGTGCCACCCCAACAGGAAGCGAGGAGACACCCAGGCTGCTTACAGCCCTGGAGGAGTAAAAGGCATATTTATGTGTTTTTTTCTCCTCGAGAAGTTTCAGAGCATAACTACTGCCTGTTACAACCCTTCAGGTTTGGGTGCTTGTCTGAAGGCTGGATGATGGTGCTGGAGATCACAGCCCAGACTGAACAAACACAGCTGCCAGCCTGGAACACAGCATCGCGGGCACTGTTGCTTGCTGTGCTCTAGAACTGAAGCCTCTGGCTTCCAGAGCTGGGTTTTTATTACAGAGGGATTCCCAAGTCTGCTGTGGCTCAGGTTGACTGTAATCCCATCCTAAGTATAGAATGTCACCCTCTACTTTCCCTCTCTGAGTCCTGACAATCAGTATTTTGTGAGTCTCACAGTTGTCTGATAGTGATATTTTATCAGCATCTCCTCTAAATTCAAACTCTGGGGGCAAAGACCAGATTCCTCTGGAGTGCTTTATAGTGTTGGACAAGACACACTGCTCTCTGTGTGCATATTGTTGATGAAAAGGTCATGGAAGATGTCTTCCTGGGCCCCAGAGAGTGGGAAGATACCTGCTTGGGAAGGGTTGTTGATCCCAGAGCCAGGGCCAGAGACCTACGTTTGCCTAGCAACCAGTTATCAAGGGTGATCAGGACAGCTTGGCAAATCATATACCCCAAAATAGGTAGCTGGTGAATTTACTGATTGCGACATTGTCAAGAGACACATAACATGCTCAGGGCAGCAGGGTTCCACAGATCTTCTCTTCTCTGGTCAAACCCTCCAGCTGGAGCAAGCACTGAATCATTGTAGTCTGGGAGAAGTTGTGGGGTATTGAAGACAAGAAGGGCTGTTGCTTCAATAGGACATATGGTAAGTTAAATTCCTTACAGATTGTGTGATTGGATTTTGTTACATACTCTTTCCTGATATTCCCTCATGATTTCTCAAACCTTTACAAGTCTCTGCCACATAGGAAAGTTTACACACACACACACACACACACACACACACACACACGAGCACATACAAACAGATACACAGACACACAGACTCATACATGAGCATACACATATGCACAGACACATAGATGGACACATGAACACACATGCGCACACACGCACACTGCTGCTCCCAACTTCCTGAGAATTTCTGTCCTCTGTGGCTGGCCAAGTGCTCAAATGTAAGAAAACCGTGCAAGCAGCTGGTGGAAGGAGGGTTCAGGTTAGAGCGCAGTGGTGAGAGGGTCCCGTAAAGAACTAGGCTTATACCCAATCATGAGGTGCTGGTATTTTTTAAAATTTTATTTATTGATTATCATCTTCATTTACATTTCCAATGGTAAAAACTTTCCTGATTTCCTCCCTCCCCAAAGACTCCCAACCCCTCCTCCCACCCCCTGCCTCCAAGTATATGCCCCTCCACCCCGCCCACTCCCACCTCTTCCCCCTCGCTTTCCCTTTGTTGAGGCATCTTCATCTTGCCAAGGACCTCTCCTCCCACTGATGCCCAACAAGGCATTCCTTTGCCACATTTTTGGCTGGAGCCATGTGTACCCCTTATTTGATGGTTTAGTTCCTGGAGTCCTGGGGCGTCTGGGTGACTGACGTCATTGTTCTTTCCATAGGGCTATAAACCCTTTCAGCAAGGAGCTGGTATTTTGAAGAGAAGAAATCTAGACAGAGTCCACAGAGTGCTCTCCTCTGAGCACAAATGTCCCTATACAGTGATAGAGGGGAATTTCTATGGAGACCACCTTGGTCCTGCTCAGCTCTGTAAGGATACGTTTTTCTCACTTTGTGAAGAACTCTAGCTTCCTTCAGATAGAAACGAAACCTCTGAAGCATTGCTCCACATCTTTTCTCCTTTTTCATTTAAGAGGGCTGCCCTTTATATAGGGACTTGTTGCAATTTCATGTAATAAGACTTTGGTGTCTATGTCTTCTGGCACGGACACTCATTCTCATGCATCTGGCTGTTGTTAAAGAAGTGCTCTTCCCCTGGAAAGCAATGTATAGAGGGAGACCTCTGTGCTGGACATCGGTACCAAATTATGTATGTTTTTGCTATTACTGTTTTATTTGTTTTGTTGATAAAAGGGTCTCACTATGAGCCCTGGGATTCAACCTGTAGACCCTGATGGCCTGGAACTAGTAGAGATCTGCATCTGCCTGCCTCTGCCTCCAGAGTGCTGAGGTCGAAGGTGTATACCATCATGCTTTGCTTCTGGAAGTAAACATGTAAAGAAGGCCCTTGACACATGAGAGAGACATATCAGTGAAGATGGGATGCTGACGGAGTGACTAAACAGGTGAGGATGTTACAGGGACAAAAGGCCCCACAGGGAACCAGTGGAGACTGGAAAAGGGCTGGGGGGGGCATAAACCTACAAAGTGAAAAGTTCAGTATTAAATTTGGAATAACAATAGGAAACACCTTGAAAAGCAGAACTAAATGACAAAGTGTTTTAAAAAAATCATAATTCCCAATCCTGACTTTTAGGAACCAGGGGAAACAAAAAGAGAATATGGTAGAAGTTACTGAAGAGTAGTAAAAAAAATCCCAGAATTAGAGGATGCCGAAGTCTCCAAATCCACCACACTCACTAAATGCCCAAGAAAGGAAAGAAAAAGGTTCCTGGAGAGGGCATAGAACACCGGGGTCAAAGAGACTATCTTTAAGGTCTCTCTTGGGGAGGTAGAGGGAAATAAGACAAATTATACATTATCAAGATGCAACTGTAGATTAAAGTTTTTTAGGGCTTAGGAAGATGATAAAATGTTTGCCACACAACTGTGAGGACCTGAGTCAGATTCCCAGAACCCGTGTATAAAAGCCAGGTGTGATGGTACTGGCTTGTAATCCTGCTGTTTCCTGGCCAGCCAGCCACCACCCCTAGATGAATTGGTGAGCTCCAGGTCAATCGACAGACCTTGTCTCAGCAAAACAAAGAGGATGATTCCTAAGGAATGATACTCAAGGTTGACCTTTGCTTCCATACACATCTGTACACCCAACCCCACTGTGTACCCCCTCACATGAAACATACATACATGTTCATACACACAAGTCATTTGTATGCATTTGTCATCTCATGTAACTTTTTCTCTGAGGAACTCTGCTGTTTTATAATGTTGCTTGAGGAAGTACCCAAGAAAAACAGGACTATAAATCAAAGAGAGAGAGAAGCATGGGTTTGGGGAATAAAGTAGCACATTATATTTCTGGACAAAAACAGGGTGGTGTCCCGAGTGAGCGCCACAGCAAACTGGGGACACAGGTGCTCCTGGGTGAAAGAAAAGGGCCTACAAAGCATCTGAAGTGATAGGGCTGGATGGAAAGTTAATGTCTATACACAGTGGTGCTCGAAGGTTATTGTGCGCAATAACAAAGGCCTGCCATGTGCGGCTGGATCACAAAGGAGAGTCTTTTCTGTGTGTGATTCTTCCCATTGGTAGGTGTTTTAACAAGGGACACTTTTCATGTTCTGTGAGGGCATGCTCCCTACAAGAGCCACAGGCCGTTTAACAAACCCCCCAATCCTAGATGTAAGAATCCTTCTTTGGAGTTGTTGATCAGGGCTGTCCAAGCGATTCCCAAACATTATAGGGAATTACTACTGCCCTATGCTGTCTTCCAGAGTTGGAAGGTAAGTCTTTATTGCAGAAGAACATCATGCACATATTGTCCACAGGCCCCTGAGGTAAAACTGACCTGAAAGCTTCCTCCCTGAGGATTAGCCTTTACGGACTGGAAGGTGCGATGCAAGGTTCCAAAGCGGGGAAACAAACGACCGTGTGTTGAACCACAACAATGACCAGCATGGCATGAAAGCCCTGAGGGTAAAGCGATGGTGCACACATTTTGTTGGTAACCAACACCTCTCTAATTAAAGACTCACACAACGGGAGGGAAATCATGCCTGGGACTGGAAACCTGGCCAACTACCCAGGGCGAGTGAAGTCAGAGATCTGGAAGGAGAACCTACTGTGGCCCTTTATTGAACTAGCCTAATCCCTATTTAAATCCTAAATGCTTATCCTTATACTCATAGGTAAGTGTAGTCTTTACCCCCCCCCCCATCAAGGAAACTTCTCTTTGAAACAGATGCAGACTTATATAAAACCATAGTTGATCAGAATGTAGAGTTATGGAGCTTAGTTCAAAAAAGGACACATGCACAGTACAACTCTTGAGCCTAAAGGCCAGAGATCATTGTGGAAGAGGAAGAAGAAAGATCATAAGAGTCAGAGGAACAGGAAGTTTGCTGTGAGATTGTGTCCTCTAGGAATGTCAGAGGCTCCACTCATATATAGTATTTCCAATATGATTGCCTTAAGGTGAGGTGAACAGGGTCGGTAATAAGAGGTCATGCTAAGGTAAATAGGGGAAATCTCCTGAGGCCTGAACCCTTACTAGAAATATTGTAGGCAACTAGGGAATGCTAGAAGCAGGAGAAACAGTGTTCCCAAGAACACACTGTATGGTTATCCAATATCAAAAGGTCAGCCTTGCATATGTATATGTGTAACATACAGACTGAGCAGGTTATATACAGATACTTGGTATACATACACACATATTTAACAACTATTAGTGGAAAAAAGCCATGAATTTTATTTTATTTTATTTTATTTTATTTTATTTTATTTTATTTTATTTTATTTTATTTTATTTTATTTTATTTTCTATAAAGCTATGAATTTTAAAGGTGAGTGATATGGGCAGGTAGAAAGGGACAGAGGAAATAATGCAATTATATTATAATCTCAAAAATTAAAATAAAAAACTGTGCAGAAAAATCACAGTGAAGTGGTCACATTTAGCCAGTAGACAGTCATGATCACTTAGCAGGCCTGGGGTGAGTGCCTTTCTACTATGACCAGCATCTTGCTGTGACCTAAGTGGTCTCAAATTAAAGAAGAAATTTGGTATTAGCAATACCATGCTTGCCAGGTTTGATGGATTCCTTACACTTTCTCTTGGTCTTGGTCTTTTCAAGCGGCATTCTGATTTGTAGTGAGAAGCATAAACCAAGGAGATCCAAATGGGAGTGTTGGGGTGGATCAAGACTGAAACTCATATGCTAAAGGCAAATAGCTCAGATCATCCCTGAGATCAAGGATGCTTGCTGAAGTCTCAGCGGATTCATGTTTTCCCTCAGGCTTTGCTCTTATAGGAAAGAGTATGCAGAAATGGTCCTTTGAGCTCTCTTGGGCTCCAAACCACAGCCTGTGAGAGCACAGCTGCAGAATGCAGTTGCTGTCTGGTCTGCATGTGTCACAGTGAGGGTTGGTTTGCTCTGGGGTCACGTGGCCAGTATGTAGTTATGTCCCTCAAAGCCCCATCCAGATGCTGCTCTGAAAGTATATGTGGATTTGATGTGTTTTCCAACAGGATGACTTTAGTAAACTTAGTCTCAGCAAACAACCCACGGAGAGAGTCTAAAAGAAGTTTTCTGTGAAGAAGAAATTGTTGCAGTCTGGAACATAAACACCACCTACTGGCCTGTCCTGCTGGCCAGTCTAAGGATGGCAACTGCAGAAGCCAGTTAGCTAGTCTGTGGCCAATCCTGAATCTGTCTATGTAGCTGACTGATCCACAGTGGATTATGAAAAACGATTAGTATGAAATTATCTTGTCCATGGCGGGTAAATAAGTGGGAAGGGTCGTGCATGTTTACTGGCTTGAATTCTGTAGCTGACACGGAAGGATTATACACATTGTGTTGCTTTGCCCTACTTTACACAGCGGAAATTCAGAAATCTCCATACATTTTTGAGGCCTGTAGTCATGGAGCAGCTGCTTTGGGGGATCTGAAATCTGTGTTTGGGGCTACGTTGCTTGCTGCTCAGCATTGGGCCAACCTTGCCAACTTCTGCCTTGGCCCAGGTCTGGAGGTATTCTGAGATACACCTTAGAAAACCTGGGCTATGGGAGTGAGCCGGCCTCAACATCTTGGCATGCATGAGCGGCAGACACAAAGGAGGCAGTTGTGGGAGGGGCCACACTTCTCATTAGCTCGTCCTCTGGCGTCGGCTTTATGGAGATGTCTCTGTTGAGTGATTTTTCAGCTGTTAATGCAGGCTGAGTTCCACTCTAGTAAATTATTTTATAAACAGCTTATGTCTGTTTAAAAGTGATTTACGGTCCTCAAAATAGGACATACTAATCCAAAAATCCACACACCACAAAACTCTGGCAATGTACTCAAATAATATTTGAACAGAGCAGAAAACACATGCTTTGAAGGCCAAGGCAAAGGCCACATGATGAAAAAAATGGACTTTTCTAGGGTGCATTGGGACCCCTTTTCCTATGAGCCCTCATTGCTGTTATCCCCCTGTTGCATGGTTTCCAGAACATTCACGCATAGTGATTGTAATGTCCTTGGGAGGTCTCTGGGTTCTATGTGAACATCCAAGAAACTTAACCTCAGCTGTGGCTCACGGATGGCAGCTGAGCTTTTTGAGGCTAATGACTCTGTGTCTGAATTTCTCCCTTGGTAAAATGAGGGTTGAGTAGATGTGCCCCGGGAACTGTCTTTACAAGGTCAAGAGACGTTTGAGAATCAAAAGGTCAAGGTCAAGAGAATACAATTAATCCCTTCGTATTCTCGTCTCCTGGGATGTTGAGTTTCTCAGTACGGCTGCTGATATTATAGATAGATCAGAGTCAGCTGTGAGCCTAGAGATTAAAAATGAAGCGCTAGGCTAGAGCAAAAGATTGACCTTAGATAATGAATTAGGAGGGCATTCTCTCCAGGTCCCATGAAATGTTACATTAACGTTCTGCTTAGAGAATGCACGGTGTGGTATGTGGGTGGTGAGTTTGGACCTGGCGCTGATCCTGCTGGCTGTGCCACAGTGGCCTGTGACTCTGCAAGACTACGGGCCAGAGCCCCACGAACCTTCCTAGGCCTTTTTGCCTTCCCTTTACCAGCTAGTCTCTTAGGAGGCTGCAAGCCGAGCTAAGCAAGGGTGCCAGGGCCTGGCAGCCATAGCAGATCTGCATGGTGAAGCTTCTGCAGGGCCAGAGGCAGAAGGTATATCAGGGATTTCTTGATTTCTACTTGTCTTCAGACCCAATGGGGCAAGGATCTTCTTGATCTAGTGGATTGGTTCAGGGAGTCAGGGATCTCCTTTAGGCCTAGTTTTCTAGATTGCACTTGTGGGTCTGTTCTGAAGAAAGGACACAGAAGGTAAATTCAGCAGCTTACACTCTTTAGTGTTATAGAAAATGTCACCTCCTGCCACACACACACACACAAGTATTGTTTTACCAGGAGTAAAGAAGGATCTTTTTTGAGCTGGAGCTAGGGGATCTGATGAATGGGGAGGCTCCAATTAATTCTCTTCCTCCATACCTAACACTTTCTTTCAAAACAGGCCACAGCTGGTTGTTACTTTCCCTCAAATATTCATATGCCTCTTTTCTCTTCTGTGCTTTAGATCCTTAAATAAATAGTCAAATACCAGGAGCGGGTGGGGGTGGGGGGATGTTTACCATCTTCCAGGCACTCTTAAAACCAGGAGAATCATAGTCTGGTTCTCACAGAACTCACACTGTGGCAGACACAGGTAGGGCTCATAGTTCCACCTTTACCGAGTGGTCTAATTAAACAAAATCTGTGTTTAGAGAAAATGGGTGAACCTTCAGTGGTGCGTGTGTCAAGTCAAGACGGGGCAGGTGAGAGAGCCTTGCCTTACAAGTTCTGGGCAGGTCTTACCTGGCTCCACTCTTTTTTGGAGTGTATCCAGAATTTGCCTTTTCCCAGAATTATTCTTGGCTTCACCCAAACTCAACCTGTAAATAAGATCAGGTCTGAGCCATGAGTTCCCCTGAGACAGACCCTTTGTGTTGGGCTGTACATGGTATTAGGAGTCACACACAGGATATATTTGCTAGGCACCAAGCCCTAGAGGGAATTCTAAGACATGCACCCTCCGAGTCTCCCTCCTTAGAGTGCTAAGATCTGGTACCCTGCAGCTCTGTGGGCAGAGAGATCGAGTCAGCCATATTCCCTTCCCTGCACTGCATGACCTGGATCTTTCCAGGGTAACTCCTCCCATTTTTGGTCCTTTATTTCTGAGACATAAATCCCAGCTGGGATAACTAATAAAAACTATAGTAAGACCCAAAGCTGTGTACAGTGATTAGAGCGAACAGATGCTAGTGCATGAGAGCTGTTTTTCTGCAGTCCTGACCTACTTCCAGTGTAAAAGCACTGCCAATCCCCATAGACTGGTGGCTGCAAAGTATGCCTCAGCGGAGCCTTGATTAATTGGTACTTTGTTTTTCTACTTAAGCATCTAATGAATTATTAATCTTCACTGGAAATATGTAAATCCCAACTTGTCTTATAGCTGGAGGAACAAGGACTTTGTGTCAAGGTAAGAGCTGTTGGAGCCATCCATCCATCATCATTAGGGGGATGACTTCCCCCTGGGACAGTTCCAAGTGTCTCTGAGGAGGCAAAGAGCACGGCAAAGGCCAGTGGGATGAGCAATGTAAGGTAAAGAAACAACATTCAGGCCTAACCCAAGTGTCAGGTGGGTGAATTATAGTGAACACCAGATGCCACTGCTTTGGCCAGGCACAGGGAGGTCAAAATTCCGTTCCTTGGAATGTTCCTTCTGTGTGTCCCCCAAAGACCTGTCTAACAAAACAAGCCTATTTTCAGAACGTGGCACCCTTCAGATTGTTCCAGAAAAGAGAATTGAAGTAAGTCAATCATTTCAGGACTAAGACTACATACATCAGAAAGCCTGTGCCCACAAGAGTCTCTGAAAAATGTCCCAAGGGGCACAAATACCACAGGTTGGTGGAGTATAAAGCTAGGTGGTATATATAGATTCTTTTACATGATTGATTAATGGATGAGTCTCTCCCAAGTCTGAGTTGATAGAGTGTAATCCAGTCAATAAATGGAGAAGAATGTCAAGGGAGGAGAAGGGGGAGAGAAGGGGTGTGAAAGGAAAAGTTCAGTTACTTCAAAGCAACTCTGTTCATGATGTTGTGATGAGGCTCATTCACAAGATAAAATAACACCTCCCTGTAGACATCACTTTGTGATGAGGGGTTAGAAGACAGGACCAGCCCAGCCACAATATCCCAAAGCCTACAGCTGTTATAAATCTCATGGTCCTCAAACCTAAAATAGTTACTATCAGCCTGTTCACACAAGTTTGCTGACCCCTGGTGACCTGGTTTGTTCTGATGTGTGACAACTGCAGCATGTGTCTGGGAGCGAGTGTCCTGTCTCAGAAGTACCACATTCCCAGGGCATAGTAGAACATAGGAATCTTTTGCCGTGTTTCTGTTTCTCAGAGTTCCTGCTGGCCACGGTCCCAATGCCTCCTGTTCCTCTCTGCATCCCTCACAGGAAGCGCGGCTGAGTCCATCCCTTGCCTGCTGTCTTACCACTCCACCCTCTAACACAGTCCTGGATGCCTCAGTCAAGGTCTCACTTGCCCAGGTGGACTCTGCACAGGGCAGGGACACCTGAGTGCAGGATTCCCAATAGACTAAAGCAAGAAGGCTGGAAAGAGCCAGTGCTTCTGTGGCTTCATATGATTACAGATTCTCCTTGAGGGTGCTGCTTAAAGAAACAAATGACCCAAAGATGCCCAAAAAACAGCAAGGCGAGCCCCGAGGTCACCTCCCCAGACTAGACAGCTTCCCCATGGGATTTCTTGGTGCTGCTCCTTGAATATGTCCCTGAAAGTTCATGTTTTAGAAATGTATTCCTCAAAGTCATGGTGATGTTTGGAGGTAGGGTCTCTGGAAGGGGACTGAGCTAGATTAAGGCCTAAGGGTGACATTACAGCTTTTTGAGAAGAGGAACAGAAGGCTGAGCTGGCACGCTTGCTCTGACTATGGGATTCCACAGAGCCTAAGGCCCTCGAAGAGAACAGATGAGAGGATGCTCACACCATATTCTTGGCCCCCAGTACCCCAACACCATGTTTGAATATGATTGGTCAGGGTAGTCAGAGTGACTCCACAGACAATATAGACTATGGCTGTAGCCCTTCGTTGCCTTGCATAGGTAATCCCCTGTTGCTGAAGACACTGCATACTTTTAGCAACACAGGGTTTCAGTTATTCCAGCTGGACTTAGCCTGAAAGCCTTCTTTCTGTGGTCTAGCTTGCATGGTACCAGAAAATGCTATGAAATCTGTCAAGGGAGAGAAGCAATTAATATTCCTCCCCAACTATGACTTCTGAAACCACAAAAATGACCAGGTTGTTGGTGGATTTGAGAGCTACTCAAGAGGAGGGGAACAGTCCCTGGTAACTATAGACCCAACCGACTTCCCAAGCCTAGTGAGGTCATGGATCTTAAAAAAGAATCTAGCTAGGCAGTGGTAGTGCATGCTTTTAATCCCACCACTTGGGAGGCAGAGACAGGCAGATTTCTGAGTTTGAGTCTAGCCTGGTCTACAGAGTGAGTCCCAGGACAGCTAGAGCTACACAGAGAAACCCTTTCTCAAAAAACCAAAAACCAAAAAAAAAAAAAAAAAAAAAAAAAGAAAGAAAGAAAGAAAAAGAAAAAAAAAAGAATCGACTACTTCCATTCTCATTTATTATTTTGTAAATATGACCTTGCTAACAGACACAAAATCCCCTTCTTTGTCAGATGAAATGTTTTAAAATTTTAGTTTAATCTGATACAATGACCAAATTCTTAAATTATGTGTATGTTCTAGTGTCATTCTTTTAGGTGTGACTTCTAAAAATTAGCATAGTTTCATATTAGATGCAATCTAAAAATGTGCCTTTTAACAGAGAAACTGGTCTACTGATCATTTAAAAAATTTATCTGAAAAAGCAGTTATTTTTAAAAATTAGTAGTTTATTTTATCTATTCTCTGTTCAAAAGTTAGAGGTTTGTAGAATAGACTTAAAAAAAAAAATCCATGCTCCAACGAAGGGCTGTTTATAGCATACTTGCTTTAGGTTTAAAGACACAAATTGGACCAAAAGGACAAGGATACAAAAGATGCAGTATACAAATAGGAAGCCAAGGGAAATATGTGAATGAGACATGGTAGACTTTATGTCAGAAAAATACACAGAGACAAAATACCAACTCATTAAAGGCCCACTGTGTGAAAGATAAAACAATTATAAAAAATTATGACACTGTGGGATACCATAAGGTAAGGGGAGGGGATCTTCGCAGAGCCAACGACACAGGCAGCTGTGCAGCTGAAGATCTCAACCCCTGACTTTCAAATTCCTCCTAAAATTCCTGTGGAACACTAAGGGACCTTAATGAAACAGAGAAACTGAGAGAGAAGGAAGCTGAACTTGAAACCCATCACAAGAGACAGTAATCAACAGTGAAATTCTGACATATGGATAGACACGTGGACCCGTGCCAGAACCAAAAACTGCACTCATAGCCAGTGCCAGGTGCTCCACGGACATCCAAGACCATCCAATGAGAAAGAACTGCCTCTTAAGCTTGGAGTAGGGAAAACCGAAGTCCATATGCAAAACAGTGATGCTGGGACCCTAATGAGCAACTTGTGACTCAGTGACTTTAAGATCTCTCTAAACACAGCCTCATTCTGAATCCATTCTGAATCCAGGGGCAAGGACTCATTACACAAGTTCTTGGTACACAAGATGGCCAAAACAATGTTGGGTCTTAGTTGAAATGCACGTTCAGAAAGAAATAAAAAGTCTTGATATCTATTTTCAGAAGTAGACAAAGATCATGTCCCTTCCCAACTGTCTTACTCAGAGTTTCTGTTCCTGCACAAACATCATGACCAAGAAGCAAGTTGGGGAGGAAAGAGTTTATTGAACTTACACTTCTACACTGCTGTTCATCACCAAAGGAAGTCAGGACTGGAACGCAAGCAGGTCAGGAAGCAGGAGCTGATGCAGTGGTCATGGAGGGGTGTTCCTTACTGGCTTGCTTTCCCTGGCTTGTTCAGCCTGTTCTCTTATAGAACCCAAGAATACCAGCCCAGGGGTGGCACCACCCACAAGGGGCCCTCCTCTTCCCTGATCATCAATTGAGAAAATGCCCCACAGCTGGATCTCATGGAGGCACTTCCCCAACTGAAGCTCCTTGCTCGGTGATAACTCCAGCCTGTGTCAAGTTGACACACATAACCAGCCAGTACACTAACCGTTGTTCCCTGATTGTCTAGCTAAGGAAACCCATGTATTATGGTAAGGAAAGTGAGTGGTAAGACAGACTGTAACTCCAATCACATGTATTGGTGTTCTGTGCCCACACACTTAGCACTATGTTTCTTGAGGAACTGGCTCTTTGTCTCTCTGAAAAGGGGGAAGATGCCAAAGGCAAGATGGTGTCTGTACTCCCAAGAGTCGCCATGCTGGTTAGTGGTATGGTCTACTCGCACGAAGATTACAACTCTGCCTGTGGAATAAGCCAGGCTCTTCTTCCCCTTTTGCAGTTGATTGGATCAGAAGTGGCTGTCCTTCATCGTGTTACATAATATCATTGCTAGGTGAGTAACTGGATCATGTAATTTGTGCTGAATTACTCATGGTTTGCTTGGCAGAGTTAATTACTGTGAAGAATGCAGTGGTGGGAGTCTCAGTCTTCAGGCCGGGCAAGCAGTTTCCGAGCTGCTGCACGCTCCCAGGTGGCACAGCAGGGCGAGCTGGTGCTCCTGTGTGTGGACAGCGCTTCCCCAGGGTCCTGAGGACAAGCAGTCCTTGGAAACACCTTCTTCAAGTGGCCTGAAAAGCCAGAGTCTTTATTCTACATTCCTAATAACTATTTATTCATTCTTTAATGATGGAACATTAGATTATTTTTATTTATTTATTTTTTTAAAATATCATTGCTGTGACTATGTTTAACTCGGAGTATTAAATTAGGGAAGAGTCCCGGAAATAAGATTACCAGGTTAAGTGTGATGTACACTTTGAAGTTTATTTTTAGAAATTAGAGTAAATAGATCTTGTTTATTCATTTATTTTTACTTAATAACTATTTTTGTTTTTGTTTTGGTGGAGCCAGCTATAGAGGCATGGATGAAAGGCAGGAAGGACAGAGGCCTTACAAGTAGGAGAATTGGCCAGCTAGGTACCCGAACCACAACAAGGGGCTTTTGCATCCTATATATCTTTTTTTATATTTTTTATTGTATATTCTTTGTTTACATTCCAAAGATTCTAAAGACTTTCTCTTTCCCAGTTCCCCCCCCACCATATGTCCCATAAGTCCTCTCCCCCCCAACTATTCCCCAACCCCCCAACCCCCACCATTTCCCTGTTCTGGTACTCTTCTACAAAACTGAATCCAATCTTCTCAGGCCCAGGGTACTCTCCTTTCTTCTTCTTGGCAATCATTTGACTTGCTAATTGTGCCTTGAGTATTCAGGGCTTCTGGGCTCATTTATATCCACTTATCAGTGATTGCATTTCATATGTATTCTTTTGTGATTGGGTTAACTCACTTAGGATGATATTTTCTAGATCTAACCATTTGCCTACAAATTGCATGAATTCATTATTTTTAATTGCTGAGTAGTATTCCATTGTATAAATATACCACATTTTCTGTATCCATTCCGCCTTTGAGGGATATCTGGGCTCCTTCCAACTTCTGGCTATTATAAATAAGGCTGCTATGAACATAGTGGAGCATGTGTCTTTATTATATGAAGGTGAATCCTCTGGGCATATGCCCAGGAGTGGTATGACAGTGTCCTCTGGAAGTGTCATGCCCAATTTTCTGAGGAACCACCAGACTGATTTCCAGAGCAGTTGTACCATCTTGCAATCCCACCAACAGTGGAGGAGTGTTCCTCTTTCTCCACATCCTCGCCAGCACCTGTTGTCTCCTGAATTTTTAATCTTAGCCATTCTGACTGGTGTGAGGTGAAATCTCAGGGTTGTTTTGATTTGCATTTCCCTGATGACTAATGATGTTGAACATCTCTTAAGGTGTTTTTCAGCCATCTGAATTTCTTCTGGAGACAATTCTTTGTTTAGCTCTGTACCCCATTTTTTGATAGGGTTATTTGGTTCTTTGGGATCTAACTTCTTGAGTTCTTTGTATATTTTGGATATTAGTCCTTTGTCGGATGTGGGGTTGGTGAAGATCTTTTCCCGCTTTGTTGGTTGCCGTTTTGTCCTTCTGACAGTGTCCTTTGCCTTACAGAAACTTTGTAATTTTATGAGGTCCTATTTGTCAATTCTTGATCTTAGAGCATAAGCTATTGGTGTTCTGTTCAGGAACTTTTCCCCTGTGCCCATGTCCTCCAGGGTCTTCCCAAGTTTCTTTTCTATTAGTTTCAGTGTGTCTGGTTTTATGTGGAGGTCCTCGATCCACTTGGAGTTGATCTTAGTACATGGAGATAAGAGTGGGTCAATTCACATTCTTCTGCATATTGACTTCCAGTTGAACCAGCACCATTTGTTGAAAAGGCTATCTTTTTTCCACTGGATGGTTGTAGCTCCTTTATCAAAGATCAAGTGACCATAAGTCTGTGGGTTCATTTCAGGATCTTAAATCCTATTCCATTGATCTACTTGCCTGTCACTGTACCAATATCATGCAGTTTTTAACACAATTGCTCTGTAGTACTGCTTGAGATCAGGGATATTGATTCCCCCAGAAGTCCTTTTATTGTTGAGAATAGTTTTAGCTATCCTGGGTTTTTATTACTCCAGATGAATTTGAGAATTGCTCTTTCTAGATCTATGAAGAATTGAATTGGGATTTTGATAGGGATTGCATTGAATCTGTAGATTGCTTTTGGCAAGATGGCCATTTTTACTATATTGATCCTGCCAATCCAAGAGCAAGAAATATTTTTCCATCTTCTGAGGTCTTCTTCGATTTCTTTCTTCAAGGACTTGAAGTCCCTGTCATACAGATCTTTTCCTTGTTTGGTTAGAGTCACGCCAAGGTACTTTATATTGTTTGTGGCTATTGTGAAGGGTGTTATTTCCCTAACTTCTTTCTCAGCCGGCTTGTCATTTGAGTACAGGAAGGCTACTGATTTGCTTGAGTTGATTTTATAACTAGCCACTTTGCTGAAGTTGTTTATCAGCTGTAGAAGTTCTCTGGTGGAGTTTTTCAGGTTGCTTAAGTAAACTATCATATCATCTGCAAATAATGATAGTTTGACTTCTTCCTTTCCAATTTGTATCCCTTTGACTTCCTTTTGTTGTCTAATTGCTCTCGCTAGAACTTCAAGTACTATATTGAAAAGATATGGAGAGAGAGGGCAGCCTTGTCTAGTCCCTGATTTTAGTGGGAATGCTTCAAGTTTCTCTCCATTTATTTTGATGGTGGCTACAGGTTTGCTGTAGATTGCTTTTACTATGTTTAGGAATGGGCCTTGAATTCCTGCTCTTTCCAAGACTTTTAGCATGAAAGGATGCTGAATTTTGTCGAATGCTTTTTCAGCATCTAATGAGATGATCATGTGGTTTTTTTCTTTTAGTTTGTTTATGTAGTAGATTACATTGATGTATTTCTGTATATTGAACCATCCCTGCATCCCAGGGATGAAGCCTACTTGATCATGGTGAATGATCATTTTGATGTGCTCTTGGATTCGGTTGGCAAGAATTTTATTTAGTATTTTTGCATTGATATTCATAAGGGAAATTGGCCTGTAGTTCTCTTTCTTTGTTAGATCTTTGTGTGGTTTTGGTATTAGCATAATTGTGGCTTCAATAAATGAGTTGGACAGTGTCCCTTCTGTCTCTATTTTGTGGAATAGTTTGAAGAGTATTGGTGTTAAGTCTTCTTTGAATATCTGGTAGCATTCTGCACTAAAACCATCTGGTCCCGTACTTTTTTGGTTGGGAAACTTTCTATAACCCCTTCTATTTCTCTAGGGGTTATGAAACTGTTTAGCTGATCTAATTGATCCTGATTTAATTTTGGTATTTTGTATCTGTCTAGGAAATTGTCCATTTCCTCCAGATTCTCCAGTTGTGTTGAGTATAGACTTTTGTAGTAGGATCTGATGATCTTTCGAATTTCCTCAGTTTCTGTTGTTATGTCCCCCTTTTCATTTCTAATTTTGTTAATTTGGATACTATCTCTGTGTCCTTTGGTTAGTCTGGCTAAGGGTTTATCTATCTTGTTGATTTTCTCAAAGAACCAGCTCCTGGTTTTGTTGATTCTTTGTATGGTTCTCTTTGTTTCTACTTGATTGATTTCAGCCCTGAGTTTGATGATTTCCTCTCTTCTACTCCTCCTGGGTGAATTAGCTTCTTTTTGTTCCAGGGCTTTAAGGTGTGCCATTAAGCTGCTAGTGTATGCTCTCTCCAGTTTCTTTTTGGAGGCACTTAAAGCTATGAGTTTTCCTCTTAACACTGCTTTCATTGTGTCCCATAGATTTGGGTATGTTGTACCTTCATTTTCATTGAATTCTAAAAAGTCTTTGATTTCTTTTTTTATTTCTTCCTTGACCAAGGTGTCATTGAGTAGAGTATTGTTCAGTTTCCATGTATATGTGGGCTTTCTTTTGTTTTTGCTGCTATTGAAGTCCACTGTTACTCCATGGTGATCTGATAGGAGGCATGAGATTAGTTCAATCTTCTTGTATTTGTTGACATCTGTCTTGTGACCAATTATATGATCAATTTTGGAGAAGGTACCATGCGGTGCTGAGAAAAATGTATATTCTTTTGCTTTAGGATGAAATATATATATATATATATATATATATATATATATATATATATATGTTGAATCCAATTGGTCCAAAGTTTCAATTAGTTTCACTGTGTCCCTGTTTAGTTTCTGATTTCCTGATATGTCCATTGAGGAGAGTGAAGTGTTGAAGTCACCCACAATTATTGTGTTAGGTACAATGTGTGCTTGAAGCTTTAGTAAAGTTTCTTTTATGAATGAGGGTGCCCTTGCATTTGGAGCATAGATGTTCAGTATTGAGAGTTCTTGGTGGATTTTCCCTTTGACCCGCAAGAAGTGACCTTCTGAGTCTCTTTTGATGACTTTAGGTTGAAAGTCAATTTTATCTGATATTAGAATGACTACTCCTGCTTGTTTCCTGAGACCATTTGCTTGTAAAATTGTCTTCCAGCCTTTTACTCTAAGGCAGTGTTTGTTTTTGACACTGAGATGTGTTTCCTGTATGCAGCAAAATGTAGGGTACTGTTTCCATATCCAGTCTGTTAGTCTATGTCTTTTTATTGGGGAATTGAGTCCATTGATGTTAAGACATATTAAGAAATAGTAATTATTACCTCCTAACATTTTTGAAATTATTTTTTAATATTTGAGAGGTTATCTTCTTTTGGATTTGACGAGTGGAGGTTTCTATCTTGCTTCTTCCAGGGTGTAGTTTCCTTCCTTGTGTTGGTGTTTCCCCCCTATTATCCTTTGTAGGGCTGGGCTTGTGGAAAGATACCGTGCAAATTTGGTTTTGTCATGGAATATCTTGGTGTCTCCATCTATGGCGATTGAGAGTTTTGCTGGGTAAAGTAGTTTTGGCTGAAATTTGTGTTCTCTTAGAGTTTGCATGATATCTGCCCAGGATCTTCTAGGTTTCCTGGTCTCAGGTGAGAAGTCTGGTATAATTCTGATAGGTCTTCCTTTATATGTTACTTGGCCTTTTTCTCTTACTGCCTTTAATATTCTTTCTTTATTTAGTACATTTGGGGTTTTGATTATTATGTGACAGGAGGTATTTCTGTTCTGGTCCAGTCTGTTTGGAGTTCTGTAGGCTTCTTGTATATTCATGGGCATCTCTCTCTTTAGGTTGGGGAAGTTTTCTTCCATAATTTTGTAGAAGATATTTGCTGGCCCTTTAACTTATAAATCTTCACTCTCGTCTATACCTATAATCCTTAGCTTTGGTCTTCTCATTGTGTGCTGGATTTCCTGGATGTTTTGGGTTACAAGCTTTTTGCATTTAATATTTTCTTTGTCTGTTGAATCAATGGTTCCTATGGTATCTTTGGCATCTGAGATTCTTTCTTCTATTTCTTGTATTCTATTGTTGATATTTGCATCTATGGCCCCTGATTTCTTCCCAAGGTTTTCTATCTCCAATGTTGTCTCCCTTTGCAATTTCTTAGTTGTTTCTACTTCTGTTTTTAGTACCTGGGTGGATATGCTCAGATCTTTCGCTTGCTTGATTGGTGGACCTGGCAGGCTCTTGCCACCAGCCAGGGCCAGGGCGGCAGCTCGGCGGGACTTCTCCACACCCTCCGGCCTTGCACCAACTCAGTTGGGAACCATCTTCCCAGAGGTCCCCTCTGCACTCGCAGAGGCAGTCTCTATCTTGCAGTGTGGTCATCAGTAGAGAAACAAAAGGTGGTCCCAGCCTCACAGGAGGTTCAAACACCAGCCAGTGACAACAAGGCCAACTAACACCAGAGATAACCAGATGGCAAAAGGAAAATGTAGGAACGTTACTAACAGAAATCAAGGCAGCATGACAGCATCTGAACCCAGTTCGCCGACAACAGGAAGCCCTGGATACCCCAACACACCAGAAATACAAGATTTGGATCTAAAATCACTGGTCAGGATGCTGGTAGCGGAACACATAGATAAAAATCTCTTAAAGAAATACAGGAGAAAAAGGATCAAAAGTTAGAAGTCTTTACAAGTCAAACACAAAAATCACTTAAAGAAATCCACGAGAATATGGTTCAAAAAACAGAAGCCAATAAGGAGGAAATACAAAGATCACTTAAAGAAATACAGAAGAACGTGGGTCAACAAGTAGAAGCTATGAAAGAGGAAACACAAAAATCTCTTAAAGAATTATATGAAAACACAATCAATGAGTGATGGTAGGCCCGGATTGAGTCTGTCTACCTGGGCCTCTCTAGCGGTGTCCTGGTGGCCTGCATCCTATATTTAAGCATTAAACTCAACCACACAGCTAGTTAACCTGAGCAATATGCTGCTAGCCCAGGTTTGGCCAGACCCCAGCCTGGCCGCTGCAGTGGTGGGCAGAGGATGCCTGGCACCTCCTTCGATCCCTAGATTTGAAGATGGCTACATAGCACCAGAAGTTGTGCTAAAAAGCACCACCAAATCTCCTCTAAATGGGTGCTTTACTGAAATGCTGACGAACAAACAGCCAATGCTGGTAATAAACAATGGGCTTTGATATAGCAGCAGCAGCAGCAGCAGCAGCAGCAGCAGCAGCAGCAGCAGCAGCAAGCCAGAGCCAGAAACACAAGACTGGCCCAGAAGTTGGAGAATAGACTCTCTGTCCAGGCAGCATTAGAAGTTAAGCAGAAAGAAGAGCTTAAAGCCTGGGCAAGAGTAACATCCAGGCACGTTTAGGCCAACCCATAGATGCCCTGGCCAGGGGAGCAACTGGAGGCAGAGGCCTACCCACTGCTTAGGGGCTGGATGTCACTTCGAGAGTGGAGGAGCTGTAGCTATCTGAATGGGCTTAAGGACAGGTAGTGTTCAAGGTCCTGTAGGTCCCGGGAGAGGGCAATCTAGTGCTTGCAGCTATGGGTAATATCAGAATCGGTGGAAAAGCTCTGGGTGTGATAGGTCAGAGAAGAGGAGGCTTTGGAGGTAGAGCCCGAGGTCATGGAGGAGGAGAGGTGCCCTTATTCACCCTGTAAGACCAAGGAACAGGGGGACAACCAATTGGATGCATTCATGTAGAAAACTGAAGGATGCCTGGATGCTGAATCGGATGTCTACATGGCACAGACAGCTCCTGAAACCAGTGATTGAGGCCACATCACCTGCCTGCCTGTTAGACACTAGTTAAAGTCACGGCTTCTATAAAACAGCCTTGAAAAAACAAGAGAAGAAACCCGAGTGACGATGAAAAGACCTGTCACAACAGGCTGTGAGCTTACTTGCAACCAGCTGGTGCCTTTAGTTGGTTCCATCTACGTTTTTTTTTTTGTTGTTGTTGTTTTGTTTTTGTTTTTTTGTTTTTTGGCTTTTCAAGACAGGGTTTCTCTGTGTATCCCTGGCTGTCCTGGAACTCTGTAGACCAGGCTGGCCTCGAATTCGTCTATGTTTTGATAGTGTTATATGAAACCCCATTTTCCTCTGATTTGGTTGGTTGTTTTGTTGTTTATCCAGAATTCTATTTGAATGGGAATGCATTGGCTTGTGAATAAAACAAGTTTTCAGCCTCTGCCTTACCTGTCGTATACTCTGACATTTAAAAATAATTCCTCTGTTCATTTTATGATCCCAGAAGGACCTGGTATTTTTACTAGTGGGTAGTCTCTGAGACAGAGTTCTACATCTTTCTTAAAAGCTACTTGTTGATAATAGCTAGAGCCAAAGGTGTGCTGTTAAGATAGAAAATTTTAAGTTGGTTCAGCCCTCAAAATAGCATGAGGAATGGGAACTTATGGACCCACCAGGAATCCAAAGTAGCAATTAATCCAGAAAAACATTAACACGCCAGGAAGTCAAGGAAGAAACTAACTTAGAAACTAATTTCCCAGGACTGCAGCTGTGTGTGTGCCAGACAAAGATAATGATTAACAGTCTTTGCCAGACTACCTGGGGGCCCATCAACCAGGACAGTTACAGCCTGGAATACAGTCTGGGAAGTCCCTAACCCCTGCACCCCCCTGCGGTTTTTGCCTTTATATTCTTGTATTATTTTTGGGTTCAGGGCTCCTCTCCTTCACTCCTGCATGAGGTGTGAGTCGAACCCCAGCTAGCTGGATCCTGAATAAAGCCTCTTGCTGTGTTGCATCAAGTGCTGACTTCTGTGGTCTGTGGGACTATCGCCATTCCCCGAGACTTGAGTGAGGGTCTCCCTACTGGGGTGGTGGTGGTGGTGGTGGTGGTGGTGGTGGTGGTGGTGTCACCACCACCATTTGGGGTCTCGTTTGGGATTTGGTGGTCGCCCCCACCCACGAACTCAACCTTGGAGGTAAGGAAGGTGCCTAGAGTGTCTGTACTGTCTGTTTGTTCCATTTGGTCTTGAAGCACTTTCAGTTTGCAGCTGCTGGATCGCTCGTGAGAGTGTTTGGGTTGTGGTCGGTAGACGTGCCTGAAAGACCACAGGCTGCCACCCTGGGGGACACCCTGGGAGAATCAGAGAACCAAGTATGCTTGTTAGTCTCCTCTGTGAATGATTTTGTGAATGATCCTGTTCAGCAGGATCAGGTATTGTTGATCCTGTGCACTGCCCGCCCACCATCTCCATTAGCTTCACTTTTGTTTTTTTGTGGTGGACTTGCCATGGCCATTTGTGTCTTGCTCTTGTTGCTGTTCTGTCTTTTCTGTTATTTGTGTGTCTGACTTTTCAACTGACAATGGGACAGACAATAACCAACCCCCTTAGTGTCTGACTGTTGACCACTGGACCAAAGGGAAACATAGGGTGCACAATCTGTCAGTTGAGGTCCAAAAAAGACCGTGGCAGACTTTCTGTACTTCAGAACAGCCTACCCTTGATGCGGAATGGCCACCTGAAGTGACATTCAATCTATCCATTATTCTTGCTGTTAAAGACATTGTTTTTCAGGGTGAACCAGGAGAGCACCCGGACTTGCAGCCCTACATTACGGTCTGGCAAGACCTGACTCATAACCCAGCCCCCCTGGGTTAAGCTGTGGATTCGCCAACTGCAGGGCCAGCCAAGCTCCTGACAGTCCAGAGTTCCAACCAGTCAGAGGGGCCCTCCCAAACAGCCCCTCCAAAGAAAATTTACCCCGCCCTCCAGGAGGACCTCCTCCTCCTGAATCTTCTTCCTCCTCCTTACCTGCCGACTCTGGCCCCTCAACTGGCTGTGGCAGAGGGTCAGGAGGGTGCAGGGCCTTCCACCCCACTGGGCCCAGGGGACCCAGAGTAGCTGATCCCTGGTCCCACTCAGAGAATGTGTAGTAAGGCACCACTCCCGAAGTCTCTTGGGCCTTGCTGTTTCGAGCCTATGGGCCCCCTCCCAAGTCAGGGCCCAATGGCCAGATACCTCTACAACCACTCAAATACTGGCCTTTCTCTTTGGCAGATTTGTACAATTGGAAAACTAACCACCCCTGTTTTACTGAGGACCGCCCCCCCAGGGGCTGACAGGTCTTGTGGAGTCCTTGATGTGCTCTCACCAGCCCACATGGTATGATTGCTAACAGCTCCTCCAAATTCTCTTCACCACTGAGGAGAGAGAGAGGATTCTCCTTGAGGCTTGCAAAAATGTGCTAGGGTCAGATGGAACCCCTTCTCAGCTTGATAACGTTATAAATGCTGGGTTCCCTCTCGATCGAACTAACTAAGATTACAATTCTGCTGAAGGTAGGAAGCAACTGACAATCTACCACCGGACTTTTGTGTCTGGTCTCCATGGTGCCACAAGGTGCCTCACCAATTTGGCAAAGGTAAGAGAAGTAGTTCAAGGTGTTACTGAAGCCCCTTCGGTATTCCTAGACTGCCTCACGGAGGCATTCAGAAGGTATTCTCCCTTTGACCCTACTTCCGAGACCAAAGGGCCTCGGTGGCGATGGCTTTTATTGGTCAATCAGCAACAGATATTAAGAGAAAGCTACAGAGGATTGAGGGATTGCAAGACTATACTTTACAGGATTTAGTGAAGGAGGCAGAGAAAGTGAATCATAAAAGGGAGACTGAAGAAGAAAAGAAAGAAAGAAAGGAAAAGGAAAGAGAAGAAAGAAAATAAAAGAGATAAGAGACAACAAAGAAATCTGACTAGAATCTTGGCTGCAGTAGTGAGTGACAGGGAGCAGGCTCAGGCTAGAAATCAGTTTAGAAAGCCAGGGGACCTGGGCATCGAAGCCTCCCTTGGGAAAGATCAATGTGCATACTGCAAGGTAAAAGGTCATTGGGCACAAGATTGCCCCCAAAAGAAGAAAGGACTGCCAAGGAAAGTATTGGCTCTTACTGAAGATGAGGCTTGGAGCCCCTCCTCGAGCCTAGGGTAACCCTTAAGGTGGAGGGGAAACCTGTTGAGTTCTTAGTGGATATGGGGACTCAACATTCAGTCCTGCTCTATCCCACAGGACCATTGTCTGACAAAAATCTTGGGTTGTTGGGGCCACTGGCCATCAGCAATATTAGTAGACTACCCAAAGAACCATAGACTTGGGAGTGGGCTGGGTAACCTACTCATTCCTAGTCATTCCTGAATGCCCCACTCCCCTGCTAGGGAGAGATCTTTTGACAAAGATGGGGGCCCAGATTACCTTCACCTCTGAAGGGCCCCAATTGACTCAAGCTGGCCACATGATTACAACCCTGACCATGAGTCTAGAAGATGAGCATAGACTGTTTGAGACTCTGGGGATGCCATCCGCTAACCTGAATGACTGGCTGAAAGTTTCCTGAGGCTTGGGCTGAGACTGCTGGCATGGGTTTGGCCAAACAATGACCACCCATTGTCCTAGAACTGAAAGTCACCTCTGTTCCTGTGGTGGTCCGACAGTACCCCATGAGTAGAGTAAGCTGGAGAGGGCATCAAGCCCCACATACAGCACCTCCTCCAGCAGGTTATTCTGGTAAAGTGCCAGTCACCTGGGAACACTCCTCTTCTGCCTGTTTGTAAGCCAGGCACAGGGGATTTCAGACCTGTTCAAGACCTGCGGGGGGGGGGGTAAGCAGGTGGGTGCAGGACATACATCCTACGGTGACTAACCCTTACAATCTTCTGAGTTCCTTGCCATCAGATCATACCTGGTATACTTAGACCTGAAAGATGCCTTCTTTTGCCTACGGCTCCACCCTTCTAGTCAGAACATCTTTGTCTTTGGGTGGAGGGACCTGGACTCCAGGTCCACTGGACAACTGACTCGGACCAGAATGCCACAGGGCTTCAAAAACTCTCTGACCCTTTCTGATGAAGCCCTACATCAAGACTTAGCCCACTTTTGAGCCACCAATCCACAGGTAACTTTGCTTCAGTATGTAGATGATTTACTCCTTGATAGTGCCACAGAAGAAACTTGTCAGGGAACAGGGTGTCTACTGGAAGAACTGGCTTGGCTGGGGTACTGAGCCTCTGCTAAGAAGGCTCAGATATGCCAACAGGTAACCTACCTAGGGTACTTACTCAAAGGGGAAAGGAGATGGCTAACTGAAGCAAGAAAATGGGCTGTAACTCAGATACCAGTGAGAATTCCTGGGGACTGCTGGTTACTGTAGACTGTGGATTCCCATGTTTGCCTCATTGGTGGCCCCCCTCTACCCTTTAACCAAGACCAGTGCCCCCTTTGAATGGACCCAAGAACAGCAACAGGCTTTTGATGACATTAAGCGTGCCTTGCTGTCTGCTCCAGCCCTGGCCCTCCCTGATGTCACCAAGCAGTTTGTCCTCTTTGTAGATGAAAAGAATGGGATAGCTAAGGGAGTCCTCACCCAACCCCTAGGACCTGGAAGAGACCAGTGGCATACTTATAAAAAATAACTGGATCCTGTGGCTAGTGGCTGGCCAGCTTGTTTATGGTCCATTGCGGCTATGGCAATGCTTGTCAAAGACACTGATAAACTGACTCTGGGTCAAAATGTAACTGTCATAGCTCCCCAAGCGCTTGAGAGTGTGGTCAGGTAGCCACCGGAATGCTGGCTTTCAAATGTTCGCATGACCCACTATCAGAGCCTGCTGTTAAATGGAGACCACATCCAGTTTGCAGCCCTAACCATGTTCAACCCCACATTCTACTGCCAGACTCAGACCCCCAGTCTACAGTCATCCACGACTGCCAGGAGGTTCTGGCTGAGGAGATGGGGGTCCACTGAGACCTGAAAGATCAGTCTTGGCCGGAGGCCCAGCTGACATAGTTCACAGATAAGAGCAGCTACATTGTTGAAGATAAAAGGGTGGCAGGGGTGGCGGTAGTGGACCAGGATTACATCATCTGGGCCAGCAGCCTCCCAGAGGAACTTCTGCCCAAAAGACAGAATTGGTCACTCTCACCCAGGCCTTGTGTTTGTCAGAGGGAAAGGAAATACACATCTATACTGATAACCGTTATGCCTTTGCCACTGTCCACGTTCATGGGGCTATCTATCGGCAGTGGTGATTATTAACCTTAGCAGGAAAAGACATTAAAAATAAAGGAAAATTATAGCCCTACTGGAGGCCATTCATTGGCCGCAAAATCTTGCTATCATCCATTGCCCAGATCACCAGAAAGGAGACTCACCTATAGCCTTGGGAAACCAGAGGGCAGATGCAGAAGCAAAGGGGCTGCCCAAGGCATTAGTCTAATGACTTTAACTACATGGGAGAAGGCGGTGCCTTTGCCCCCATTTCAATATTCAAAAGAATACTACAAACTCATGAGTCACTTAGATATCCAGTTAGAATCCCCATATGGGGCTAGGGAAACTACAAATGGAAAACTTGTGCTCCCCAGAAAAGAGGCCATCGAGTTCATGAAACACCTCCACCGACTCACTTATTTAGGGACTAAAAGATTAATCCAGTTGATAAAGTCCACAGACTATCACATAATTGGTCTATAATATTTGATCACAGATATTATCATGGGTTGCATTCCTTGCCAGAAGGTCAATGTTGTTCCCAACATTGGGACCTGGTAAGCGCCTCTGAGGAGTTCACCCTGGTGCCTACTGAGAGGTTGACTTTACAGAGATCAAACCATCCCAATATGGTAACAAGTACCTTCTAGTGTTCATAGATACCTTTTCAGGGTGGGTAGATGCTTTCCCCACCAAGAAAGAAACTGCAACTGTTGTGATAAAGAAATTACTGGAAGAGATCCTGCCTCGGTTTGGCATGCCCAAGGTAATTGGGTCCGATAACAGGCCTGTGTTTGTTGCCCAGATAAGTCAGGGTGTGGCCAAGACATTGGGGGTTGATTGGAATTTACATTGTGTTTATAGACCCCAGAGCTCAGGCCAGGTAGAGAGGATGAATAGAACTTTAAAAGAGACCATGACTAAACTGTCCTTAGAGACTGGCGGCACAGATTGGACAGTCCTCCTGCCCCTGGCCTTGTTTAGGGTCAGGAATACACCTGGCCCATTCGGCCTTACTCCCTATGAGCTCCTTTTCGGAGCATCCCCTCCTGTGGCTCCCTTGGCAGGTCCAACGGAGCATGGCTGTTACTCTAACACCACCTTATATGCCAGGTTGAAAGCCCTTGAGACTGTGCAGAGGGAAGTGTGGGTGCAGTTGGCTGAGGCCTACAAGCCTGGAGACCTGCAAGTGCCTCACCAGTTCCAGGTTAGGGACTCTGTGTATGTGAGGAGACATCGAGTATCCAACCTTGAGCCTCGCTGGAAAGGACCTTACCTGGTGCTCCTGACCATTCCAACTGCAGTCATCAAGGTCGAGGGCATTACCGCTTGGATCTAAGCATCCCACGTCAAGCCTGCTCTGCCACCAGACCCCGAATGGAAGGCAGAGAAGATGGACAACCCACTTAAGCTTCGGCTTCGCCACGTGGCTGCTCCTGCTGAATCTTCCCCAGCTAAATGACGACTCTAATCCCCATGTCCCTCAAAGGCTGACCTGGCAGGTACTCTCCCAGACTGGAGAGGTGGTATGGAGCACCTCGAAAGTGGCTCCCACAGAGACTTGATGGACTGATATGATTTTAGATTTCTGCCTACTAATGGCTGGGCTGGAGACATGGGACATCCCTGAGTTTGGACTAGATAGTTTACCAGTGTTTCAGAGGCCACCCACTTCCAGCGAATAGCTCCCATAGGTTGTGCTAGACCCTAGTCATGGTGTCAGCTAAGGCTCACTGAATTTTATGTTTGTCCCCGTGACAGGCGTCCCAGGGAAGAGGCTAGATGATGTGGAGGCTTAGAACATTTTTATTGTAAAGAATGGGGATGTGAGACATCTGGAAATGCCTATTGGCACCCAATTTCCTCCTGGGATCTGGTAACAGTGTCTAGAAACCACTCAGAGCCCACTAGGTGTCCCCAGAGGGGGAGATATGTGCCAACTTCTAGTGCTACCTGTAACTCGGGTTCATGCAATCCCATAGTGATCTGCTTCTCTGAACAAGGAAAATTGTTTACTGACTGGATTAAGGGTCGTGGGTAGGGAATCTGGTTTGTCATATCTGGTTCTGATCCTGGGGTTGTGTTCTCTATACAATTAAAGATAGAGAGCTTGATCCTAATGGTGGTGGGGCTGAACCCAATAATAGGACCCTCCGGTGTTCAAAGACTGCCAACCCCTCCCCCTAGACCTCCTCCTTCAGTTTCCTCCAGGTGCTTTACCCTCCCTCCCCCCCTCCCCCGGCTCATCGCTTCCCAACCTACCTTCCCAGGAATGAGCCAACACATGTACAACCTGATACAGGGAGCCTTTCAGGTTCTAAATGCCACCAACCCTAGAGCTACTGAATCGTGCTGGCTATGCTTTGCTCCAAACCCTCCTTATTATGAGGGCATTGGAATAGTATAATACTCTGATTATATTGGAATATAATCAGAGTACTGACCACCAGACTTGCAGCTGGCATAGCTCTAAAAAACTGACCCTTACTGCAGTATCAGGAGTGGGTACTTGCATCGGTAAGGTGCCCCCAGAGTCCCAACACCTTTGTAATCAGACTGATGATGTTGCTAACATTGCCAGTAACACCCATCTAGTACCACCTATAAGGGGATGGTGGGCCTACAACACGGGCCTAACCCCTTGTGTTTTAATCTCAGTTTTCAATCAGACCCGAGACTTTTGTGTGATGGTCCAACTGGTTCCTAGGCTCATTTACCATGATGAAACTTTTTTTGTTGATGAATTTGATCACCTCACCAGGCTCAAAAGAGAACCAGTCTCCCTGACTCTGGCCATGTTACTAGGAATAGGAGTCACAGCAGGAGTCAGCACAGGTGCAGCAGCCTTGCTACAGACATCACACTATTATGAAAGTCTAAAGACAACCATGACGGAAGACCTTCGGACCATAGAACAGTCCATTTCCAAGTTACAAGAATCTTTGACTTCCCTATCTGAGGTGGTACTCCAGAATAGACGAGGGTTAGACTTGCTGTTCCTAAAAGAGGAAGGGCTATGTGCTGCACTCAGAGGAGAATGTTGCTTCTATGTAGACCATTCTGGGGTGCTGAAAGATTCCATGAATAAGCTCAGGGAATGGCTAGATCGCAGACAGAGGGAACGAGAGGCCAATCAAGGTTGGTTGAGAGTTGGTATAGCCGACCCCCATGGTTCACAACCCTTTGTGTCATCACTTACAGGACGCATCCTCATTCTCCTCCTGTTGCTTACCCTAGGGCCCTGTATCATAACCCGCCTGATGTCTTTTGTTAGGGAGGGTGAGCACGTTGCAGGTACTGATGCTCAGGCAGCAGTATCAGACTCTTCAACAAGAAGAGGAAGCAGAAGTTCCATGATTAGAACTTTCCAAAAAGAAAAGGAGGGAATGTTGAGGTGGAAGATTTTAAGTTGGCTCAGCCCTCGAAATGGCATGAGGAATGTGAACTTATGGACCCGCCAGGAGTCTGAAGTAGCAATTAACTCAGAAAAACATTAACTGGCCAGGAAGATGAGGAGGAAACTAACTTAGAAACTAATTTCCCAGGACTGCAGCTGTGTGTGTGCCAGACAAAGATAATGACTAATAGGCCTTGCCGGACTACCTGGGGGCCCATCAACCAGGACAGTTACAGCCTGGAATGCAGTCTGGGAAGTCCCTAACCCCTGCACACACACACAGCCCTCCCCTCCATCTGCAGTTTTTTGCCTTTATAATCTTGTATGATTTTTGGGCTCAGGGCTCCTCTCCTTCACTCCTGCATGAGGTGTGAGTCGAACCCCAGCTAGCTGGATTCTGAATAAAGCCTCTTGCTGTGTTGCATCAAGTGCTGACTTCTGTGGTCTGTGGGACGATCACTGTTCCCCGAGGCTTGAGTGAGGGTCTCCCCACTTGGGGGTCTAACAGTGCTTGCTATGTGGATGGTGAAGGTAGTGAATTGGTAATGTTGGTATGGCTACCGGGCCATGGAATGGTTAGCAGCTTTGGCAGCAACTTTGATTTGATCAGAGTTGGTGTTGCCTGCATGGACACCTCATATATGGTAGCTGACCTGTGGAACAGGGTATGTACAAGTTACACCCTAAAATAAGAGTTTCCTTTTGGCTTTGGGTCGTGTCCAAAAGGCTTGTGCCCTCTAGAATAGAAGCAGCATCCGTTTGGTGTGGCAGAGTGACAGAAGAGACAAGGGTGAGAGACTGGTTACAAATTAACTGCTGGGAAGGGGTCTTGTACTGTTAACGTGGAAACACAGTTACCTATGCCTATCCAGAACCAGTCTTGGTCTGGTCTACTTAACTGGTTGTGTTTGACCCTCTCGAGGTTTAAGCTCCACCATACTTTGTCAGTGGCTCAGTTTCAGTGGAATCTTGTGTTTCTGGTTCATTATAACAAATTGTTCTCCCAATTAAAAGAAAGAAAAAGAAAGTGAATAAACTTGGGAACTGATATGTTGCATGATACAATGGATGTTATGTTATGGTATTGTATTAAAACCACCATGTGTTTCTCATCATGCTATGCATGGCTTGAGCTTACTGTTACTGTCATTTTTAGAGGTCACCAGAGCACCTAGCTTTAACTTAACTTTTACTTATTTGGAGTGTGCATCATTTTCTGTGTTCTTCATGGCCTTTCAACTTTTGGTAAAAAGGTTATCAAGGAGTCTATTCTAGCCCATACAATGACTCTGGAGCTACCAGGCAGGTCCTTGTGGTGACTGAGTGTAGGGCACATTTGCAGGATGCCTGGGTGTAGGTCTCTCATCTGCTCTGGAGCATGCCACGTTGGCCTCTGTACAGTGGTTATCAGAGTGAGACCCTGTAGGGAGGTCAGGGAACCTCCCTCACCAGAGCACAGCTTGGTTCACTGGACCCAGAGACTAGTGGAGTCTGTCATTCCTGATGATGGTCATTGACTCCAATGACCTGACCTAGCCTTATACTGTCCTATACATGCTGTTCTGACCACTGTGGCTCCCAGCAATGGAGCTGCTTCCACATTCAGATGTGACTGACCCATGGGAGAGTGGGGATTGGTAGCCACAGGGTCTCATTCTGAACCTGGATGGGGTCTCTGAGAATCCAGGGCTGGTTTGGAACTGAACTCCTGGCACCCACCACCTATGCTTGCGGCTGCAAGCTGGTGTTTGAGACTGAGTTTGCCCCACTTTGCTATCTCTTTTGCCTTGGGTCCTATTATATTTGAATATGCTTGGCCCAAGGAGTGGCACTATTAGAAGGTGTGGCCTTGTTGGAGTAAGTGTGTCACTATGGGCATGGGCTTTAAGACCCTCATCCTAGCTGTCTGGAAGTCAGTAGTCTGCTAGCAGCCTTCAGATGAAGATGAACTCTCAGCGTCTCCTGCACCACACCTGTCTATATGCTGCCATGCTCCCACTTCCATGATAATGGACTGCACCTCTGAACCTGTAAGCCAGCCCCAGTTAATTGTTGTCCTTATAAGAGTTGCCTTGGTCATGGTGTCTCTTCATAGCGGTAAAACCCTAACTGGGATAGGCCTTCAATCCCATGACTACCTGGATTTTGGATTCTGTGTTACTGGGCTGGGCTGGCAATGTCTCTTAGACCTCTGGGTCACTCACTATTGCATCTTTCACATAACCCCATGTGGCCCCTCACCTCTAACCACTCAGTTCCACCTGCACTCCAACCCTGCTCATTTCTGCTGCTTTCCTTCACTCTCACAGCTAATCTCCCTGACAAAGCAGAGCCCTGGAGAGAGGGAGAGGCAGGTACAGGGAGTGAGGGCCAAGGGATAATGAACTGGAGGCACTAGGATGAGCAGGCCTCACCAGGAGTCAGGTACTAGAGCTCAGAGTCCACATCTCTCAACTCACATACACTGGACCTAGATGAACGTTCAGGGCTGGTAGATTCAAGAATACTTTCTTTGGTATCACCCAGGAGCCTCTATTGCAATATAAAAGTCAGCACCTCAGCAGCAAGATGGTAGGGGCGTGGGGAGTTATAGTGCTGTCTCTTTAATTCTGAAAGGAGGGTAATCATTCATTTTATGATTAAAAAATTCAGTTTACATTTTGTGCTTGTAACTACATTATTTGAACCTCAATAGCTAGGATTTTGAAAAGGTATTGAATTTCTGTGCCTTTTGTAGATTTTTTACATAAAACTTCACACGTGAGGCTATGAAAACCCTGACTTTTAAAAGGAGAGCAGTCTGCCTCTGTTTTGTAATTACCCTCCAGTGTTATCTTCAGCTCCAGCTGTTCAATAGAAGCAGCTTTTGAAAAGGTCCTAAGCAGCCTTGGGGAGCAAGTGTCCTTCCTGCAGGTCCAGAAGAGGCATTGTCTTCCTTAGCCAGGTGACCACCTGCGGACATGGTCGCTGGCCCCACTCCCCTTGTTAATTCCTCAGAGAACACAAAAGAAGGGAGGGTCCCTTTTCTTTCCATCTAAAAAGACCACATTTCTATATAAAACATGTCCCAAATCCTTTGTAAGGGCCAAGTCCCCATAGCACGAGCTGGGGCTCCTGCTGGCAGTGAAGATGACAGCCCTGGAGGGTAGAGCTGTGACTTCTGCTGGGTTGCCTCTCCCGTCCTCATTCCCATTTGCCAATAATAAAGGAGTTCATTTGTAAATGGCTAGAGCAGAGGGAATCTGCTCCCTTAGCCGGGCCAAGGTTCTGCCTTAAACTAGATTTAGAGGAAAGCTGTGGAGTTGATGCTCAGGAAAGCTGTGTCCCTCTCGATCGCAGGCATGAATGCCCTGTGAACATTGTCCAACATTGCCCAAGCAATGTGTGGCACACCTCAAAGTGTGACAAGGGGCAGCCTTCTGCCACCCCAGGCCCCAGTCCTCAGGCTAGCCCAGAGATGAGTACCCTCACTTCTACTCAAGGAACTGATCTACTATTGGGCAATTGCTGAAAATATTGTAGCTCTGAGTTAGTCACCTCTGATCCCAAATACTCTGGGGGCCGAAGCAGCAGAATGGGGACTTGAAACTGAGCCTGGACCTTGTCCTGAAAAAGAAAAATAAATGAACTTTCCTATGTTTGTAAGGGAAAGACCTCCGCTCTGGCTTGCGTGAACAAAGCTGGCTAAAAAACCATATGCAGCTTGACCTAATTTCCACGAGTAAAAAGAGGGGAGAAAGGGAAAGAACTGTCTGTGACAAAAAAGGCCTGGGACCCGCAACCAGTTCCCAAAGACTACCTCTGGGGCTGGAGGCTTTGCTCAGGGCATTCCACTTTCTGCATGACGATTAGCCGAAAGTCTGAGGTTTCCCATCTCCTAAAGTTCCCATAATCTGAAGCAGCCGATTTAAAATGGCTGGCATTTGATGAGAAAGAAAAGCAAGCACATGTATTCACACAGATGGATCTGGTTCTGAGTGTGGTTCCCAGCTGTTCCAGCAGGCTGACTCCCTTGGGCCCATCTGCAGAGCTGTCCTGTTTCGAGCACCTCATTCCAAGCGTCCCTAATCAGATAGGACATCTGTGATCCTAGAGGGCCCCGCAGACTCCTCCTCTCCCATCCTGCTGCTTTCTCTGAGGAAATTTCCCAGAAGCTGTCTAGATGATTTCTATGTTTTTGCTCTTGAGAATCTGATACCAGTGTACAGTGTTCCTGACTACCCAGCAGCAGTGTGGTGTGTGGAGCAGAAACAGATTGTATCTGTCTAGTGACTGAGGGTCAGTATAGACAAGCACCCACAAATGAGCACACACACACACACACACACACACACACACACACAGACTTATATCTGAGCACCTCCACATGCACACAGACATGAACCCACATAAATTCACAAACAACCACCTACAAATGAGTACATGCACTTACATGTACAACATGTTCTTAAGCACACGTACATGCCCAGGTATGTGCACATCTACTACACACACACACATTTTAGCTTGCTCATTAACAACCATTTACAAATGAGCACACACTTAATGTGTACTTAAGCACACTAAGCACATATATGCACACAGCATGTGCACATCTACCACACACACACACACACACACACACACACACACACACACACTCACATTTCAGCTTGCCCTGTTGACAAGGCTCAGATTCTGTAGAGCTGAGGGAGCAGATTGTGGCTGTAGGGTAGGAATAGCCAAGTATGCTGGGCACACCCTCACAGCTGCTGCTTATACATCCTGGGTACCTCAGACCCGACTTCTTCTATGAGGAATTGTAGGCGGCACGGTCCAGAGTCAGGGTGCTCAAGGGTATAGCAGCAGGCAGCGGTGTTCTAGGGTCCCAGCATCATTCACAGCAGACTCTCACACAGAATGAAATCAGGTTTATTGCAGTATATACACAGCTTCAGTTCCACTCTTGTATTTGTAGATAGTCCACATATAACATGTAAGGTCACATGCTGGCCAAATGGTTACTATACCTCTGCTACTGGTGAGTTCCAGCAGTGGCCACTTTGTGACCAGCCCATCTCTTTCCCAGGGAGAAGACCCAGCTCTATTTAGCATTAGCACATGCTAGGCTGAGGGAATCGTGTCCCTGTACGTCTGAATGTTCCACGTGTAATCAGTGGCTGCTTGTGTTCACAGGTTCTACATGTCTCTTTGGGGTCATGGCAGGGTCATACCCAGTTGTTGATAGGACTCTTTCAGATTTGGGAGAACTGTGTATCCTCAGAACTGCTGATTAAGCAGTGAGCTCTGTAGGAAGAGAGGTGTGGCCGACACCAGGGCTTGTGGCATCCACCTATCGCCACTGCCAACAGCTCTTTCCAGAGTTCCGGACTCAGGCCATTTGCTGCCCACGACCTGTTCTCTAGCCTTGTAGCCCTGGAAGGCAGCAGGGTAGTGGTGTTTTCTAGATCATCTGAGGTGTCTGTCCCATGCAGTTGCAGACAAACTGGAGGCTTTTCAAGCGTTGATGGAGACAAAAGTCCAGGGGTAGTTCTGTGGGGCGGACATTCAGGCCACATGTCTGGCCACGGGGCTTCAGTTAGTCTCTAGATGCTTCTCTGCTGTACTAAAGCCCCCATGTACTTGGAGTGGGGCTCCTACTTTCGTGATTTCCTGACCCCGAGACCTGTGGCTGTGGCACGATAGTTGAGATCATTGGTATTCATACTGGCCGGGGCCTACATGCCACAGAAACCACAGGACAAACATTTTACGGCTCTTATCCTTGGTGTGGTGTGGTGTGGTGTTGTGTGGTGTGGTGTGGTGGTGGTGGTGGTGGTGGTGGTGGTGTGTGTGTGTGTGTGTGTGTGTGTGTGTGTGTGTTTTGGGGGGAAGTTACATAGACTATGCCCAGAACCTACAGTCCTTGCACTGGACCACGACATAGTCTTCCAGGGTCTCTGAGCACTGCAGGGAAAGGCACTCTCCGTCTTCAGCTGCTTTTTCAACTACAACAAGCATTTCCTCAGGTCACCTTGCCCGCAGTTGCAAATAACGTCAGAAAAATATGGATTGTTATTGGTAAATATTGGGTAGGAATACTTGATGCTGTTTTATACTTTGATAAAATAATTCTCTTTTTATGCAGTGTTTAGGATGGTGATTTTCTTTATCGATGCAACAGTTTTCAATTGGCTGGAGAACAGCCCTGGGCTTAACGGACAAGTCGCGAGGGCCTTCACGCCAACAGCCAGCCTGCGATCCAGAGCTGCTCACCACGGGCAGGAAGCAGCAGATGCTAAGTGCCTCAGGAGGACATGAGTTCCTGGCTTGGCCGCTGAACCATGAACACCCTCCTTGACTTATCTGTGGTCACTACCAGATGGTCCAGGGGATGGCAAGGGCGTAGCTGTCCAGTTGTAGTCCCACAGGACAGAACTCAAGCCCATGGGGGACCAGGAAGCTTCTAGGAGGAGAAGGTTGTTCTCAGCTGCTTTCTGTGGTATGCCACAGATTGAGGAGGAATTTCAGAGACATCCATGGGCATGCGTTGGGGGCCACAGGGTGGCGATGCTCAGCTGTTTCTGGATCTGGTTTCCCCCTGACAGGAGGCAACAGGGGAACTGGAATCTTCCTCCTTGTTCTCTTCAGAGGTATTATAATCCAGTTTTGATGTTCAGGGCCACCTGGCTTCCTTGTTCTCTTTGAAAGTAGAATATGCCCAAGCCACATTATGAAGAGGATGGCTTAAAGGCTAGAGTTTGACAATAATAACTGGTGTTTCAATCAAGTTACACATGAGGATCAGAGTTAAGGACCAGGGCTGAACCAATAAGGCACCAGACACTGGGGCAGCAGAGGAATCCGCAAACACATATGTCAAACCCAGCAGCAATGTCAGCTCCATATGAGGGAAAGAGCTAAATGACTGAGGTCTCTGACTGCAGGAAGGACTGGGTGCGGGAGCCACGGTGTATCTGCAGGGCACTTTCTGAGCCATTCCGGGACATGGACCAGCTGTGCAGCCGGTAGTCCCTGCTCCCAGGTTGGGTCAGGCACAGGCCTCGCCATCTTCTTTTCAGTTCACACTGTACCTGGGCATGAGGGTGTTAGTGAAGAGTCAGTATGGAATGCAGGAATTCAAGAATCCTCCAAAGCAGCATGCAGCATGGATTCAACCACTAGGTAGCAAACAGCTGGTGTGGTTTTAGAGCTCTTCTGTAGTAGCCCCAGGATGAGCGATCTGGCCCCCCCCCACCCCAGCTCCTGGAGAGAAGTAATCCTCAGGCCTCAGGAAAGTGTTGGGTGAGTGTGCAGGGGAGGGGGGCAGAACAGAGAGCTGGAGGAGATAGGTCTGGCTTTGATGCATATGAATGCCAGACACCAGCAGGCTACGCTGATGTAGCACTGGGCCGGACATGGGGGTGGTGCCTTATGGATATTGGTGAGTCTGATTTAGTATAGAGTATGTCTTGCCTTGGCATAGCCCCATAGACCCTGTAGGACCTTCATCAATGTCTTCCTCCTTTAAAAAGACTCTGAGTGAAGAAAGTATTGAGAGGGGACAGGGATGTTGGCTCTGTAAAAGCCTTCCTTAGTGACTAGAAAAGGGGCTGGCTATCAGGCGAAGGTTATACAGAGACAGTCAGCAATACCTAGGATAGGTAGATGGAAGGAGTGTTTACATAAGGAGAACTAGGCTCTTCTGTGTCTTGGGACAGTGATGTATCTCTTAATGAAGCCTAGTCCCTTCCATCAATACCACAACTTCTTGGACTCAGTTCTGGGTTGAAGAGTAAGATGCTGATCCTAGCTAGGGGTTAGAGAGATGCCTCAGAGGTTAAGAGCATTGTATGCTCTTCCAGATGCCCTGAGTTCAATTTCCACCAACCACGTGGTAGCTTATAAACATCTATACTGATATCTGATGACCTCTTCTGACATGCAAGTGTACATGCAGATAGAGCACTCATAGACACTAAATAACTAAATAACTATGTTGATCATAAAGGGGCAGTTGGGTGGAGGACAGAGGCTCAATTTTGCTGGAAGGACTAGAAGACTTGCTAAGAGGGGCATTGGGAAACCAAGTTTGGATTTGGTTGCATGGGGCCATAGATGGGCAGAGCTTGATGGTGGGGACAACTCCTGACCCAATGTCAGTGCCCAGTTCCGGATGACAAAGGACTTACCTCACTGTTCAGGAAGCAGTATAGAACTGCTACCACCAGGCCCTGCAAAGAGACAGAGTGTCAGAGCTGCCCCCAGTTTGCGGCACCCACAGCACCTCCCTTACTTACCTGGAAGGAACCAACACATAACTCGAACAGGATCTGGTATGTGGAGGAGATGCCAATAGGGAAGGCAGCAAACACCATGTAGTGGACGCCAAACAGTGGGATTAGCAGCAGTGTGGACTTGGCAAGCCTCCTAGTAGAAGGAGAATGACATGATGCCTTGTGTTGGTATCAGGACCTCCGAAACCTGTGTCATCACATAGGCAACAGCTAGACCTGCACACCTGTTGCCAAGGCAACAGCCACCATATTCCCAGAATCCATTTGGCTCACCTCCTACCTTTACCTAAGACCACATCGCCATCCATATATAAGAGGAAATCTCCTCTCTCTCTCTCTTACCCCCCTTCTCTTTCTGCTGCCACTTTGCCCTTTCCTCTCTCAATAAGCCTCACGTGGAATTCTTTGGCCTGGTGTGGTCTTTCTGAAGCTGCCTGGCGGTCCTGGCACCTTGAGCTTCTCACTTCTCCCACCTGAGATCATGAGACATTTCAGACGCTGAAGCAGTCAGGGAATACACAAATGCTTACTCTTTTTTTTTTTTTTTGTGCCAGTGAACCCTCTTCTTTGCACAGTTGGGCAGAATTTTCAAATATGGACATGCGGAGTCTGCTTGTGAAGATGAGATTCTTATAGGGCATATTGTGTGGCTCATCAGCTTTCAGGGAATTTACTGTCCTTTGTCACTAGTGCCAGCTGCTGGGCCAGATAATTCTGGTGGGACTGGGCTATTCAATGACAAAGCCTACTAGGAGCAGGACCCTGGAATTCCATTCTCAGAACTTGGGCGGGGGGGGGGGATTGACAGCAGTATCCCCAGAACACATAGGGGCTCTTCCATTACTGATATGAGCATCAGTCATTATGGATCAATTTTTCCTGGAATTTGAGTTATCTCGGCCAAAGCTTCTGTTGAGTCGAAACCATGTGGAGGCCTTGCCGCAGCTCAGATACCAGGCCTCATCAGAATCTGGAACAGGAAGTATTGGGCAACAGATTGAGAATCTGCATTTCTGCCAAGTTCCTAGTGATGTCTGCTGCCCTTATCCTGTTCTATTAGCCCCATACTAGGGACCAGGTATCTAGCTTACCATCCCCAGGTGCCTCCAACTGCTCAGGAGTGAGTGCTCATCTGAGCAGCCACCTGGAGGGTACACAGATATGTGGAAGCTCTCTCTTGGCTTCTTACTATCACTAAACATACAGCCCATCTGCTCTAGATTCAGCTAGGGAAGGCAGGAGGCTCCTCCTGGTTCCTGTTCATCTTTTCCCTTTCATTACCTTCTGTGATGGTTTGTATATGCTCAGTCCAGGGAGTGGCAGGATGAAAAGGTATGGCCCTCTTGGAGTAGGTGTGTCACTGGTGAAACTGGGCTTTAAGACCCTCATCCTAGCTGTCCGGAAGTCTGTATTCTGCTAGCAGCCTCCAGATGAAGATGTAGAACTCTCAGCTCCTCCTGCACCATGCCTATCTAGATGCTGCCATGTTCCTGCCTTGATGATAATTGGCTGAATCTCTGAACCTGTAAGCCAGCCCCAATTAAATGTTCTTTTTAAGAGTTGCTTTGGTCATGGTGTCTGTTCACAGCAGTAAAACCCTAACTAAGGCACCTTCTACCACAGGAGAAAAAAAAATTAACTTTTTCTCACTTATTTTAAAGTTTTCTTTTTCAAGTCTACACAAGCCAGAGTTATCTGAAAGGAGGGACCCTTAATTGAGGAACTGCTTCCAAAAGATCAAGCTATAAGGTATTTTCTTAATTACTGATCAATGGGGAAAAGTGTCTAGCCCAGTGAGTGAGGCTACCCCTGGGTTGATGGTCCTGGGTTCTATAAGAAAGCAGGATGAGCAAGCCATGAGGAGCAAGCCAGCAAGCAGCACCCCTCCATGGCTTTTGCATCATCTCCTGCCTCCAGGATCCTGCCCTGTTTAAGTTCCTGTCCTGAGTTCTTTCAATAAGGAACAGTGCTGTGGAAACATAAGTCGCATAAACTTTCCTACCTAACTTGCTTTTTGGTCATGAAGTCTCATTGCAGAAATAGAAACCCTAAGTAAGACACAGGGTGTGCAAATTCTAGAGATGTATGTCTTCCTCCATATGTTGGGTCCTATGGGTTGGGGGATTAAGGACAGGGCTTTTCCCATTTGATAACCTGCACAGAAGCCTGGTACTTTCTGTAATGGTCATGGTGCAAGTGGTAGGTGTCTCTACCAACAGGATGCCACTGCAGCTGCTGTCATGCAAATGCACACCCTCAAGGCTCTGTGCCCAGCAGGGTGGGCCACCCGGCTCCTGAGCACAACTCAGGTTATATAGGAGCTGCCAGGTCCTGACATTTACACAACCTATCTACACATCTGTCCCTAGGAAAGCCTGTGGGAGAGGAAAGTCTTTAGTCTTTCTTTGCTACAACCCAAGGGGTGAAACAGCCCTCTGCCCCTCTCATCACGCTGGAATAGCACAGACTTCATTACCCTATATAATTGTTTCCAAAATAAAAGTATCCATCCCAAGACCTTCTTAACTAACACTCCCCAGGAGTCCAGAGAAAAGGTCAGCACACACACTAAACAGGATTTGCCGAAAATCCAAAATCAATTGGAAGGCGACCAAGAATGCCCGCTCTGCTTTCCAGGGCCGCAGAGGGGATGCATGAGAACCATTATCTCTGATCAGGCACCATGTGGCAGCTTATACCTTGTTATGTGTAGCCTGGCAGGTTTCTTCCACAAAGAGAAGCTTATTTCTTGTATTTTGTGCACAGCATGACACAACTAAGACTTACATGCCCAGCAAGTCCTTTCTCGAATGTCTTTCAGTTGTTTCTCAAACCCAACAGGCAAATATCCATCCCATTTTACAGGAGAGGAGTCAGCATGCAGGGAAGACCCCTCTCTGCTCAGCCATACTGCTGGCTCAGCACCCACACCATGCTGCATTTTTTTTCTTCCATGAAAAGCAGCCTGGGTGCAGGTGGTAACTTCCAACTGGCTGGGAGCTGATCATTTGCCAGGGGGAATGCGGCTCTTAGCCAGCACAGCGTCATCTGAACCCAGGCTCCCGAGCTGTACCAAACACAACATCACCGAATTCATGTTCACATCACACCTGAGTTGGGATCTATTTTTTTCTTTGTAAACTATGGGTAACCTACTGATTCTTTGGATTATCACAAATTAGCTGATGACGTCCATGACCACAAGCCTGTGCCCTTCTAAGTGGCACACGTCTTGTTAGATTACTGCTAAATCAGGTCTAGGCACAAAGTGCCAGCTGTGCTTGTGTGGACCAGCCCCAAGGTCTGGTGGGGAAGACAGACAATATGAAGAGCAATGTGTGTGGTCAAAGGGAGATGTCAAGCTGTGTTATCATAAAAAGGACACACACTTAAGGAACACCCTCACATGACGGCTCTATGCATGGTGGCAAACATGAGACAATGTGCTTATTTTTAGCACCCTCACCCTATCACTGTGGCTCCTTGGCCCCTCTGAGTGGTGGGCTGGCAGACTCCAGGGTCAGTGCACGTTTGAGCCTTAAAGGGCCACCTAGGTATCTTGAGGACCTTCTGCAGATTGGCATTAGGACCTACTCTCCACACTAACGTTACTGCACATTTCTCATGCTGGACAAGCAGATACTCACTTGTACTGTGATTGGTCATTGCCACCAACATCTGGAGAAGTTAGCTTCTGAAGTAAGATCCTTACAATGCTGATGAAGAGGGCAAAGTTGACCTGCAGAGACAAGAAAGGACTGTGTGATCTGTGAGCACCTTTAAATCTAATCCCTGATCACCCATCCATGGGATTTAGCCACCATCTACCCCAGGCACAAGGTCTGCCCACTGCACCAAAGAGGACCTCGTGTGGGCATTGAGGGTATTACTGCATGAGGTTGTGGTTAACTGAGCAGCTGGAAACGGGCAGCAGACTATTTTAATCTCCCCCAAGCCTAGAATCCTTCTGGTCTTATCGCCTTGGAGTCTACTCTTCCCTGGGTATTGCCCTGGAGGTGATGGGGTCCTGTAGGAAGGTGGTAGCCACTTGCACACAGTGAAGCAAAGTAGTTACCCTCTGCATGGTACAGGTGCACAAAAGAAAGGCAGAGCATAGCCTCGCCACAGGCAGCTACTTACTACAATAGAAATTAGAATGGGCATCCGAATGACCCACCAGGGGATGCTGTGGTCGTTTGTGTCCCAGCAACTGTTAGAGAGAAAGAAACTGGTGTCACTCTGACTCAACATACAAACTAGGCTCTGGGCAGAGCTGTTTAGGTGAGGATTGATTCTCACATGAAGCTTACAGAACCAACCGTCCCCCTTCTTGGGTCTTATGTGCCAATCAGACTCAGATTGCACAGTCACCTCTGACTAGACCTAACTGGCCTGCATGTAGAGTGAAGCAGCTTTCCTGGGTGAGTCAACCTGTCAGTCTGCTAATGGTGAGGTAGTAAGGAGTGTAGCTCCAGGTTGGTAAGTCTCAAAGCTGTGATGTTAATCCAAGGCATGTGCTCTCATCTCTCTTTATGTCATGAAGGCCCTTTTCTTCCTTCTGAAAACACATTCCCCAAATTGTTTGTTTCTCTGTCTCAAAGAATTAAAAAAGTGTCTCAGCGATTGAAGTGGTCTTGACTTTCAGTAAGGTTTATCTCCAGCAAAAGTGTGGTTATGCAAGGCCACAGCTCACAGTGGATGCTGACTGTCCCAGCAAGGGCAGAGTTCCATGGCCTAGGGCCCCAGCCGGTTTGGCAATGTGACATGGGCAGTTGAGCTGTCTCTGGGACCTCCAAACCACAGAGCAAAGAGTGCCTTCCAGCTGACACTACCTCAGTTGTCAGTCCTGCTTACCCAAGGGTGACTGGGCCAGTGAACCCAGCTGAGGAACAACTGCTGGGGTGATTGGATGGGGTTTTATTTTTGTTGTCAGTGTAAAGTCACAGACTAAAGAAAAGGATTGGCTTAGACCAACCACTCAGAGTGATATGCTCTCCAGTGGACAGCTGATACCCTGGGGTCTTTTGTGAGATACATCTAGGCTAGGGATGCCTGTCACTACCTCTGGGATCATAGGAGGAGCTCACAGAGGCCATTCAGGCAGCCACATAGCCTGATCTCAATGCATCCCCTCCCACACCCCAGCAAACCTGCTTGTTTCTGCTTGGCTCTCTTGGGGACACCAAAGAGTCGTGCAAAGAATCACTCATTCTGCCTGGCTTGTCCTGACTTTAGCTAAACATGGGCATGGCTTAACTTTCACCCCTCATTTCTAAACACTTCTAAATACTGAAACTTGGAGTGAGTCTTGCCCATGACCATCCACGTGTCTTCTAATCATGGGGTGCTAAATGTTGCCTAGAAATGTCTTGACTGGCTGGAAGTCTTTTGTCTCTAATGGTACAAGCTTCTTTGGCTCTCAGATATTCTACCGGTAGCAGCAGGCCTTGCTTCACAGACATAATGCACCTATAGCACTTACCCTGTGTCTTCTAAAGAGAGTCGAGTTGCTGTCCACGCACCTATACACACACTGGGGATGCCTGTGGAGAGACCCCATCAGATTGGCTCGTGCTCATCAATGAGAAGCAGCACCCCTGTACACCTGGCACTCAGAAACCAGACATGTAAAAAGAAATTTTCAACCAAAGGACCATATAGAAGCTCTCACTTAATGTCTTTATTAATATGTGAGGGTTTGCATTTACACCTTATTAAACAGCAAGGACAAATATGTCTGAAAGCTGAGAATCTGAACAGGGCTGGACCCTCTCTGTTGAAGACAGGGAGCCATGCTCACTGCTTCCATGTTGTTTGAGGGGCTGTGTGCTTCGCTCCCTAAGCCATGCAGGCTGTCATCCTTTCCTGCTCTGAAAAGGGCTGGGCTCCTGGCAGCAGGTGGGTGTGCCATCAGCCCGCTCCTCTGATTTTTCATTGCTGATATGAGATGATTGGGAAAAAGGAGAGAACAATTATTTTGCTACTTATTTGTGGGGTGGTGAGCTGTGATAGGCAGCCTGGTCCCTGGTTGAACTCAGGCTTAAAACCCCGGTGACCCAGCAGGTGCCCGGTAAGGAACAGCAGGTGTTTGGCCATGCCCTTGGGACCCTGGCTCCTTTCATGTATTTACAGCCTCCCACAATCCCCTGCAGAGAGGTCTGTGGCTATCAGTCACGTAGGATGAGCACCAAGCCCTCCCACATGTAAATAAGGTATCTTCAAGCTCTCAGACCAAGCCAATGAGAAGCACCTGCTGTCCGACCCTGACCCACCCCAAAACTGTAGATAAGAATCCTATCAGGAAGGAATAAAGGTGTGTGAGAGCTACTCCATCGTCTGAGAGCTTCTGTCCTAAGAGCCGTAACACTGCAGCTTGGGAAGAGGTCTGCTCTCCTGACAGGCCACCTGAAGCTCCCCTGCACCCCTCGCGGGCTAGTCAGCCTCTCATAGACCCAGCCTGGCCTGACTCTCTGCAGGGTGACATGGAGCAACTGAGATGGTGGAGACTGAGGTGGAGCCAGCTGCAGCAGCAGAGGTGTCAGAGAGGACCCCCCCTTTCCTGCTCACACTCTCTCCCCTTTGCCTGAACCCTCACACCTGGATGGGCCAGAGATCCTCGTGGAAAGCCTCCAGTACACAGGCCCACACATATTAGCAGCTGTTTCATTTAAGGTAAGGGGGACGTGAATGGAAGTTGAATTCTAAAGGATTTAGAACCAGCTCCTTGCTGAAGGGGGTTGCAACACCATAGGAAGAACAATAATATCAACCAACCAGATCATCCAGAGCTCCCAGGGGTCTAAACCACAAACCAAAGAGTACACGAGAAGGGACCCATGGCTTCAGCTGCATATGTAGCAGAGGATGGTCTTATTGGACATCAGTGGAAGGAGAGGCCCTTGGTCCTGTGAAGGCTCGATGCCCCAGTGTAGGGGAATGCCAGGCAGAGAGGCAGGAGTGGGTGGGTGGGGGGAGAACCCTCATAGAATCAGGGGAGGAGAGATGGGATGGGGGGTTCTGGAGAGGAAACAGGGAAAGGGGATAACATTTGAAATGTAAATAAAGAAAATATCCAATAAGAAAAGATAAAAAAACAAACAAACAGCTCCTTGTTGACATCAATGGAACCCTCAATGTACCCAAAGTGAGCAAGGAGTATGCCCCTAGAGTAGGGTTTTGAGCAAAAACCTACATACTTTGGCCAAATGAGATGGGACTCAAGATGGAGAATACGAAACCCTTACCCCATCCAATCAGAAGGTAGGCCAGGAAGCACCTGCTGGGAGGAAGGATGGCTACCAGGAGTGTGTGCAGGTAGAGGCCCTCCACCAGCAGCCAGTAGAAGTTCGCCATGATACAGTACTGGAAGAACACCAGGCTGAGCTTGCAGCCGACCTGGAACCAGAGACAGTGAGAGAACGTGCCAGGTGGTAAAAATAGTTATGGTAGGCGGGGCAGCTCTGTTTGGATAAGTTGTAAAGCAAAGCCAGGGTGCTGACTTGGACAGACATTGTTAATATCTTGGCCTGGCAGAGGCCAAAAATGTGTTATACTGAGGCACAGCCCTTTGTATATACAGTGCCAGGGACCATCTGCAGGGAGCCTCTGATTCTCTGAAGCGACAAGTATAGGCAGGGAGTTCCTGGGAGCCAGCTGTTGGCTACCTTCCTGGACACCAGGCTCAGTCATCCCTCCTCCTGGTCCTACTCCTCTTCCTCCTCCTCCTCAGTCCTCCTTCCTACTGTGCTGTTCCTGCCCCCTCTGACATGTCCTTACTTCAGTATTTCCTCCACTGCCCACCCAAGAGGCAGTGCAGAGCGTGTGCAGGCTAAAGTGACGGAGGGGCGGGATACCTGTTTTAGGGTTTCTATTGCTGTGATGAAACACCATGACTAAAAGCAGTTTAGGGAGAAAAGGGTTTATCTTATCTTACAACTCTCAAGTCACACTTCCTCACTGAGGGGAGTCAGGCAGGAACCTGGAGGCAGGAACTGAAGCAGAAGCCACGAGGAGTGCTGCTTAACGGCTTGCTCCCCACCGTGTGCTCGGATAGGGAACAGAACACTTCTAGTCAGTCATGGATCAAGAAAATGCCCGCAGGCCAATCTGGTGGGGGTATTTCCTCAACAGGCCAATCTGGTGGGGGTATTTCCTCAACAGGTCAATCTGGTGGGGGTATTTCCTCAACTGAGATTTTCACTTGCCCAATGACTCTAGCTTGTTTTGAGTTGACATAAATCTAGCCAGAACAATGCTATGGACATTTGAAGTACTTGCAGGGACATTTCCCAGAATATCTGGGAGGCTGTCAGTGTCTGGATGCTGGGGAAAGGATAGGCTCTGACCTCAACCCCTACATCTGAACCAAGGATTAACACTGGAGAAGGTTGGCAGACCGTGATCATATCCTGAAGAGATGATAGAGATTTGGGGAGAAAAAACAATGGGCCAAAGTTAGGTTCCTAGACTTTAAAAACTTTGACAACCTTTAATTTAATATGTCATTTTCCCTCCATTGAAGATCATTTTAAAACTCCTAGGACAAATAGTTCATTTGCTATATTTCTCTTGTTTTACACTTTATTTCCAACTCTAATTGATTGCACATTTTTTCCTTTGGTTTTTCTTTGAGACAAGGTTTCTCTTTGTAACCCTGGCTGTCTTGGAACTCACTCTGTAGACCAGGTTGGCCTTGAACTCAGGAATCTGCCTGCTGCTGCCTCCCAAGTGCTGGGATTAAAGGTGTGCCACCGCTGCCCAGCTCAAAATTTAAATAGCTACTCTTAGAATCTTTTTCATTTATGTCCATGCATTGTAACTATACTCACCTCACATACAGATACATGTTTTTACCCATATCACATGTATAAACATATCACACATATATGAACATGTATGTCATATATTTATATTCACACATATGAATATATATCACACGTATATATTGAATATATACCCATCCTATACATAAAACATATCCATCCCACATATTATATTCCATCTTGTATCCATAATACAAGAATCTGCACACATGTATATTTATTGTATATATCTGTAGATGTGCATATTTATAGACAGGTAAATGAGAATGGAGTTGAAAGTGATATTCTTTTTCCTTTAAAAGCAGCAATTTTAAAAAAAGCAGCAATTTTCTAATTATGCACAATGCTGAAATCCCAATTTATTAAATACCTGGTTATATGAAAGGAGACCAAAGGTTTAAATATGCTGATTATATATTTTATATCACACACAGGAAACATGGAAGCCTTTCCAGAGGGCCTTCATGACCATGAGGGGCTTGCCCACAACACGCTGAATTTCACCCATGTCCCAGCCTCTTCCACATAGCTATAGTCTTAAGCTTTTCTGCCTCCTTTTTCACAAATTAAAGTAAGGTACAGAATGATTCCTGTTTCTAGGGACAGTCAGACACCAGAGACTTCCTACTACTGTCCATCTTCTCCATCACTGCCACAGTTTCTGATCTTAGCATGGGATCTGCACATAAATGCCCCAACCACCCAGCCCTGCAAAATGAGAAAACAAAGATCCACAATTTTGTAACTTGTTATCACTCATTGGGATTGTGAGTGAAACAAAGTACAAAATCTCGGAGAGATGAATCTGGTAGGTGATAATCCTGTTTAAATGTATCTTGCTCTTTCAACACTTGATAAAGACTATCTTACTTTAGAACACAAAATGAGTAAACTACAAATGCATTGAAGACATAAATTAACAAAATCGAGAACAAATATCTCTTAATAAAAATAGGAAACCTGAAACCCAAACAAATGTAATGCTAAAAGGCTAGGAGACAATTTCAAGTATACAAAAACACTGAAAACTTCTAAGAAGTAGAAGACCACCAAAATGCAACTGACAAGTGGTGACTCTGGAAACACATTTGCAACAGAAACAAAAAAGGCTCCTTTCAGCAGGCAACAATATAGACACACTTGTCAAGGAAAGATAAGACCCTGTTTTGCTAGGTAGGGAGAATCCCATAAGAATGGCTGCTTTTGGCAGTGTCTTTTAAAGGGACACGGAGTACCAAGCTTCATGTCATAGTCCTTCTAGTGTCTCCCTAAAAGCAATCAATTAATTTGCTTACAGTTTAAAATACACCTGCCCTTTGCATGGCACTAGCCCCAGGTGATGGTACAAGAAGGGGTTTTGGTGGGTAACAAGGTCATGAGAGTGGAACTAGGAGATGAGGATGTGGTTGAGAAGTAGGTCCTTTCTCTATGACCCCCATGACATGCCAAACTGGCAGTGCTTTGGTCCTGGCCCTTTGGCTTCCGGAACAGTAAGAAGCAGTCTGTGCTGTTGTGTCTGCTCAGGTTGCTAGGATGCTTTAGCTGACCATTCTATCTCACAGGAACAGGAACACATCAGTGTGTGGAAGAACAGAACCCTCTTCTGACCTCACCTTCCACAACATTGCTCACACAATCACATAGCACTGGTCGTGTATGTGTGTATGTGTGTGTGTGTGTGTGTGTGTGTGTGTGTGTGAGTGTAGGGGTCTGCTGCTGCCCTGCTGGGTCAGTAAAAGCACAGCATGGAAGGATGAACGTTTGAGTATATACACACATGCAGACTCCTGTGTCTGAGGTACATGTGCATATGTGCATGCAGACATACTTGTATTTGAACAATGTCTTGCATATGTGCATTTTGTAAATGTGTATAAAACCTGTTCATGTACAGGGTTTTGTATATGCTCTGCATATGTATGTGGGCAAACTCATTCACTGTTTCTGCTCTTTTTCCTCTTCCATTCTGACATCAACTGTGTGGGATGATGACCCCTAGCCAAACTTCCAGCCTGGACTTTTGGTCTGCTATGCCCTCGTTCCCTTAGACACTCGGTAGTCAAACAGAGCCTGTTCCTGTCTAGGTGGCTGTCTGGGACTTGATGTAGTGTTTGGAACTGTGGCTTATCCACTTCCCTCATTCAGACAGGCAGCACTCAGGATTCTTAGAATCTGCAGAGAGCTAGAGAAATCGGTTCAGATCTCCAATGATAAACTGCTTTGCCGTGTGCAAGCTGCCCAGAAGTTGAGGGACCTGTGTAGCCTCTGGCCACATGGAAGAGTTGTTCTGCCAGCCTTCCTTGGCCAGGAAGAGACCTCTTCATGTGTGGAATCGTTCTGCTGCCTGGAAAAAGCAATTTGTCACATTGTGGGGAGCATTTCTGGTGGGTTGCTTGGGAGAGTAATGTTGGTTTAGTGAAATACATCCAGGAATAAAATGGAAAAATTGGAGTATGAAAGGAGAAAGCTTTCCCATGGCTCATTCTGCAATCTGACTCTATTTTGCTAATGTGTTCATAACTTTATCATTCTTCGGACAGCACTGTCTTTTTTCCTCCTCTCTCCCCGCCATGCTGGGTTCTGGCTTTCTTCTTTGGCTCCCTCTTTGCACCTTTGTCCCTCCTGAATGCCTCCTCTGTGTTTGAATCCCAGGGCCTTTAGGTACTGGATCCTCTATTCCCCAGAAAATAGCTGGGACACAGGCTCGGGGAACCTGTCTTTATTTACAGCTTTCACCCTCAGCCTTTTGTACTAACCTGGGTATGCTAGCTAGTGTCTGACCCTGGGGGAGAAGCCGTACTCAGGGTAGATGTTCAGCACCTTGGGAAAACTGCAGGATTTCCTCAGCCCAGTCTCATCATTTGTGATGCAGGCTAAATCCTAGTTCAGCAAGTACTAACAGCAGTGCAGGGAAACAGACCATTGTTACAAGGAACTCAACACTGTAGTGTGGGGTGGGGACTCCCGTGTAGGTTGTGGCAACATGGGGAAGGTGGGTTGGATGGTGCTGCTGCTCTACCCTTTTCTACTGCAGGGGTGCCTGCTGCCTCCTCTCTGCCCCTCCACATGAAGGGTTCAGGTGTTTGGGGTCTCATCGGGGTAGAGTTAAGCAGGGATGCTTCAGATAGAGGTGGGTACTAGGTATCTCTGAGGATCAGTTTCTTTAAGAAAGAGCTAAGGAATCAAAGCCACAAAGGGCAGCTCTGGGCACTGATCTGCAATACCTCAGGGTTTACCTTTGGTAATTGCTGGTAAGCTCATGCTAACACCCTCAGCTCAGGACTAGAGCTTCAGAGACAGCAAGATATGCTCAGGGCTAGAATTTTCCAGGTGGTGGATCCTGTTGTTGACCTTGCTATTGTAACAGATCTCTTTTAAAGCCCATTTCTGTATCATGAGCCTGGAGAATGCACGTATGTGTAGGTAGATGATGAGGGCTAGCCATAGTTGACATGCTATACAGCTACAGGGCACTATGCTGGGTCAACACTAAACTAATTAAACTCTCTTCAGGCCAGACTTTATGTTAGCAGTGAATCTACTCACATGCAGTGGATGTGGAGAAGGTGTGGCAGTTCAGTGTCCTGTCTCCTTAAGTTACTGAGATCCCCAGATCAGGAACTACACCAAATCCCCAAACGCAGAACATTATATGCTAGTGGAGAAAACCCTGGGAAGACTTGCATGCAGAAGACTCTCAAATACCTGTCCAATTGACTTGAGTAGGTAGTAAATTACCAGTTATCCCCACAAGCAGAGCCAAGGCAGACCGGCCAAGCACGTGAGAGAACCCATGCTGTGTTGCCGAAACTAATCAGCCTTGTCTGTTTTTGTATCAAAGCTCTACCAAGTGCATTTCCCACTGGCACTGCCTGGGGTTTATATACCATTCAAGTTGACTTTTCTCTAGGAAGATTTAGACTAAATCTACAAAAGGATTTCTCATGTGCTCCCACGGGACTCATTTCAGCATTGGTCACCAGGGTCTAGAGTCTTTTAATTTCTCCACACAGTGGCTAGACACCAGTCAGCCTTCCCGTGGACCCCTGGTCTTGCCTGCTGACACAGGCCTGGACCCATCCAGTCTCTTTCCATTGCTCAGGCCTGAGAGGGACTATGATCCAGCTGCCCCTTTGAGAGTGAAGAGGTTGGTAGCTACTAGGGTCTCCCCCATACACAGGGATCTTGCCCTCAGGATAGTCTTACCCAGGAGGCTGTCTGGTCGTGGCATCGCAGTGTACCTGAGCTGGAGTAGAGCACGCTGTCCTTGACCAGCACAGAGATGGCTCTCAGCATGAAGGAGAAGAACAGATTCAGGTGGATGTAGTTCCTTGTGCAGTGCAGCTTCCTGAAGCAGGAGAGTCAGAAACTGATGTTTAATTATCACCTATGGTCTTTCTTCTCATGAACTTTACCATTTATTTAACTTCCATTATCACAGTTGTTTTTGTTTATTTCCAGTTTGCATCTTGATACATATGCCTGGCACACAAGCTCTCCTTTTATTTCTTAGGTTGGAGGTCAGTCTAAATAAATAATGCAAAAGCCACCCAGAAGCTGCCTTGAGCCTGCAGTCAACTGTGTTTGTTTCCCCCATATGTTTCAGGACACAGGCTGTGTAGCTGAATATGGGTATCCCATTATGCTCATCTTCTGTTGTAGCTTGTGGTCTTCATGCTCGGATGCATCTACTCTGAGACAGAGTCACAGCCGTGACCTTACCCATTTCTCAGGTGAAACTTGGCCTTAAAAGCTTTGACTCTGATGTATAAATTTCCGAATTAGTTGAGAAACTGCCTTCTGTACAAGTTAACTTTCTCTTTTTTATGTCCACACTAAGGGTGCAGTTTGATGTCTTCCATTGACCCCCTTTCTTGGCCACACAAGATTTGACTTTCCCTTTGACTCTCTCATAATCCTGGACCTGGGCAGACCAATCATCAGCTGTTGAGCTACATGAACAAATGAGACTGAAATATGGCCAAGTGTGGTCTGATTTAAAATTTTATGTATTTTAATTAATCTAAAGTTAAAAGCAAGAGCAGCATGGACCACTATTCATTTATACACTGTATTCTTGTTTTGGTAGAGTTGTATTTCATTTTAACATATTCATCATATATGTATCGTGTGTGTGTGTGTGTGTGTGTGTGTGTGTGTGTGTTTGTTGTATGTAGTATGTTAGTGTCAGGTGTAAGTACCCTTTAGTATTACACACAAATGAGACACTGACGTAGGTTAGTAGATTAATTCAGTTATAGTTATTTTCTATTCTGTACATAAATGGAGCCTATGTTAATATGTTAATTTTTGGAGTCTGAATGAGTTCTAGTAATAATTGTGGAAAATCATATTCAATTATTTGTGGAAATATGTTATTTTAGTTTTTTTTTTTTTTACTTTATAACATAAGTGTAGGTGAGCCTTAGAATTTAAAGTGAAGGCATACTCCTGACACAGCAGCACATGAAGAGGAGAACCATTAGATGAGGACATGTCATGAACAGCAGATGCCATTTTTCTGTGGTGGAGAGATTCTGTTGAACTTCATAAGTAATTAGAGTTCCAACAAGGAGCCAGTGGAAAACAGTGGGATGGGGCCATTGTCCAGCACTTCCAAGAAACCCTGAAACCTGGCAGAACTACTCAGACTAATAATCCTGTTGGAACTCTGGAAAGAGTGGAGTAGAGAGCTATGTAATCCCTCATCCCAGGCGAGCACACTGCAGGCCAGCCTTGCCTTATCCTATGGTACATGCCCAGCTTAGCATTATTCTGAAGACCATAGCTCATGTTTGTCCTGTGGTCTCAGGAATTACCTACAGGCACAAGATAATTTTTTCTTAAACTTTTAAATTCATAGAATGTGTATGACCTTCCAGAATCCGCTCAGATTGAGCAGCAGCTGTGATGAAAGCCACATAGTTTCTGGATGCTGCCTAAGGCCACCATTAACTGTTGAGGCAAATGACAGACAATCTGGAGTCTGAGGAGAAAGGCTGAGGAGAGAGACTCTCTTGGGAAACAGAATTTTGAAAACCTCTCATATAGAGAGAGGGACTTAGAAACCTGCATACATGGTCTGGGCAGGTCACATGCTCCCTAAAAGCTTTTACCACTCTTTGTCAGGACAAAATGAAGTTAAAGCAGAGTGCTAAACAGCCAGTCCAAGCATTAGAGGAGTGCTTTTAACACAGCCAGACTCCCCATCTGGGGAATATATGTTTCCTGTGTTTCTCCTCTGACTGCAGATGTCTAAGGACATCTCCATCAGTAAGTGATTGACTGCTAGCTAACAGTATATAGGCTTCAGAGACCAACAGGGGTAATACAATCTCTACAAAACAGAAAAGTTTAGAAAAGTTACTAAATAAATGATTACAAGTAGGGCCTAGTAGCACAGAGCTGTTATATCAGCTACTCAGAGGCATAAACATGAAGGTTATAAATTCAGGATTTGCCTGAGACCAAGAGGGTTTTCAGGGCCAACCTGAGTATTTCAGACAGGCCCTGTCTCACAATAAAAGTAAAGGAAAGGGTTAGGTTACACTTCAGTGGTAGACTTCTTGTCTAGTATTTGTAAGGTCCTGAGTTCAATCTCAAGTACCACAAAAATAACAAAATAGAATAAATAATACAGGAACAGCTACAACTCATAATGAAGGACAACAAAACTGAGAGAAAAAATTTGATTTCTAGAGTTATCACTTCATATTATTAAAAATGTCCAATTTCAAAAAATAAAAGATAATGATGCATTAAAAGAAGCAAGAAAACTGGATGACTAATAGGAAAAAGAAAGAAATAAAACATTCTCTTTAAAAATCATACAAAGCTAAAAAAAACCACATGAAGTAGTCTTAGTAGACAAAGGCTTAAGTCCAAATGCTTTGAATGTGTTCAAAATAACAGAGTGAAATAGAGCAATCCTTCGACAAACAGAATTTCAATGAATAAATGAAATTTGAAGAAGTAACTAAAAAAAAGTTGGATTTAAAATGTGCAACTGGCTTTAGAAATTCCCTAGAGATGGACAAGGAAAATCTAGGCAGGCAAAAGAGAGATCCAGTAAATTTAAAGATCAAGGAAAATTACCCAGTGTTAAAAGCTGTTATGTAGTAATTTGGAAATGGTAATATTTCCTCTTGGAGTAAGTCATTAAGGCTCTGCAAGTAGACAAATCTTACCAGGAAATAAACACAAAGCTCAGGAAATAAACACCTCACAAGTCTTAGAAAATTCCTGAAACTTACAATATTAACAAGGAAACTTTTCAAACAATAACAGCTTCTGAGTAGAGGAGACTCACCAACCTGTTTATGATCCTGCATGTTGAGAAAGAGAACTCAGAAGATTCAGCTTTTGTGAATTATCATTTATGCTTGAGTGGATTTTCCAGTGATGCAATTGCTATTGAGTCATCCATGTCTCTGTAAGTAACCTGTTGTAATTAGCCCCAGTTAACTCACTAGTTCACTAATTTAGACTTAAGGGGACTTTGGTCAGTGTAGGGTCCTACTTATTTATTTCCATTTATTTATGTGTTAAATACATGTTTGCTCATGTCTCTACAGAAAAAGTCAGATGTCAGAAGCAGAAAAATAGATGAAGAAAAACAAAGAAAACTCAAAAGACATGGAATATTACCCATTGATTGCATAATGGGGTCCTAGATTCTCATGGAAAAGTAACATGGGATTGCAAAGTTTCTCAAATGGCCAGAACAAATTTTAAAAGAACAGAGGTAGAATGACTCTCTGGATTCCAAGTTTTCTGGAGACTATGGTGACCCAGCTGTATGGCTCTGCAAATGGCCCAGTACATTAGACTGAGAATCTAAAACATTCACATTTATGGCCAGTTGCCTTCTGATGAAGCCAAGAACATTTAATAGTCTTTTAAACTGTTGGTGTTGAAGCACTGGGTAGGAATTGTGAGAGAAAAAATCTGGACTCTTCCATTTCATAGCATATGAAAAACTAACTGAAAATGAATCAGTGACCAAAACACAAGAGCCAGAAGGATAAAACTATTTTGGGTTGGAAGAACGTGACCTTGGATATGACAAAAGTCTTTTAAATGTTATACCAAAACCACAAGCAGCATAATGAAAAAATAGGCAAAGTGGACTCCATCAAAACGTAAAACTTTGACATATTAAGTACACATCACCAAGCTTAAGAAAAACCTAATTAATGGTAGAAAACATTTGTAGACTAGACTTATGAAAGAAGCTAGTGTCTAAATATACAAAAAATTTAAAATGTCATAAAACACCAAACAATTGAAACTGCATAAACATGGGAATAGAGAAGATATAAAGATGGTCAAAAAGCACAGGAGGAGGCAGGAATGGTGGGGTAGTTGGTGACGTGTTTGCTGCACTCAGCGTTAGAACCCAAGTTAAGATCCTCTAGTGAAAAAGTCAGGCACAACCCCAGGGAGGAAAAGGCTAGAGGATCCTTGGGACTTGGGACTTGCTGACTAGCTAGTCTAGCTAGAACAGTAAGCTCAATGTTCAGCAAGAAACCATCTCAAAATACAGTGATGAATGATTGAGAGAAACACTAGATATTGGCCTCTGCCTTCCACATGCACTCACATGCATGAGCTCTTGCACACTGTGCACACACACAAATAGATTCACATACCGTGCACACAAAGCACATCAGATATCACTTCACTCTATAGTCACTTATTGCCTGCATTCTGAATATTCACAATTCTCTGCATTAACTAACATTCACTGTAAAAAGAAGCCTCTGGGGTAAGGGCTGCCTGTAGACTCACTTTCTCTAGCTTTTGCTCCTAACTTTCAGCTTCAGAAAGTTAATAAAAACTAATTTACAGCAACACAGGGAGAGACATTTAGAAGTGGAAAAGACCTTGCTTTTAGGAACAAAGTCGAGCCACAGGCAAATCAGAAATACCCTTTAAAAAGCAAGGCAAAAGTATCTGTTTTAGGCAAACAAGAAGTCTGAGAATTCACTGCCATTACATTATGATCAGAGGTGCCTAAGCAGGTTCATGAGAAGGAGAGGGATGACCCCAGCAGAAAGGGAAGTGTTGGAAAAACGAAGGGCAATATGTGGGCATGCTAAATCTTAAGCACCAACCTTAAACAGCAACGTCTGTGGGATCTCAATACAGACTCAAAACATACAAAACAAACAGGCAAGCATGAGTGGCACATGGAGTTAAGATGCGATGCTCTTGAGTTGACTGGGAACGTTGTAAAGAGCAGGTTAAATGTTATGAGTAAGTTAACATGTCTGTGGAGGTGACTGTGCCTGCCTTTCATTCCAGCACTTGGGAGGCAGAAGCAGGAGGATCTCTAAATTTGAGGCCAGCCTGATCTATAAAGCAAATTCCAGGTCAGCCAGTGATCAGCTAGTGCTACACAGAGAAACCCTAGAGAGAGAGAGAAAGAGAGAGAGAGAGAGAGAGAGAGAGAGAGAGAGAGGCAGAGACAGATGGAGAGAAAAACAGAGACACAGAGGTAGAGAGTGAGAGTGTTGAATTGAAAAGCAGCAGTACCTCCTTACATAAGAAATGCAAAATGTTAAGTGTCAACATTCTACCTTTCATCAAGAGTGCTATTTATTTACTCATCTATCTTTCTATTATCTATGTATGTATGTATGTATGTATGTTCTATCTATCTATCTATCTATCTATCTATCTATCTATCTACCTATGTATGTATGTATGTATGTATGTATGTATGTATGTATCTATCTATCTATCTATCTATCATCTATGTATGTATCTATGTATCTATAAGTATCTATCTATGTATCTATGTATCTATGTATCTATCTATCTATCTATCTATCTATCTATCATCTATGTATCTATAAGTATCTATCTATGTATGTATGTATGTATGTATGTATCTATCTATCTATCTATCTATCTATCTATCTATCATCTATCTATATATCTATCTACCCTGTGTATGTGTAACTGAGTGAGTTTATGTGTACCATGTATGTGTGGGAGCCCACAGAGGCCAGAAAAGCAAGAGATTCCTTGTAACCGGAGTTACAGATGACCATGTGACACGATATGGGTGTTGGTAACTTAATCCTAGTGTTGTCCAAAAGCAAATGCTTTTAAATGCTGATCTATCTTTCTAGCCCCAAGGGCTCTCTCTAGCTTTGTAAACAGAGGGTCAAGAGTCTAAACCTCTGAGTTACCGAACAACCTATAGGGAAGTTTGCTCTTATAATCTTTGCAGAATTGCTCATTTTTTTGTTCCTTACCTGAAGAGGCAGATAATTATGCTTCCTGTTGTAAGAGACATCAGAGAAACACTGTAGCCCAAGGTATAAATGGCCTTCACCAGAATATAAAACGAGATCTACAAAGAAAAAAACAACAACACATGTGTAAGCTGCTAGCCAAATGCACGGGCACAGGACGTTTTGAGATCTCAGTCACAAAGGACTCCCTCTCTCTCTTGCATGCCAAGTGCTGGAAGACAGGAGACAGGGTTATTTTATAATTCTACCTCCATCTTGAGCCCAGTAGGACCTTCACTATTTGAACACCTGTCTTCTCTTACAAGCCACTATAAGTGAGTGGACAAGTTCTGTTAAAAAAAAAATCATCCAAAGGAACTGTATTGGCTACCATTAGGGCCAAGACAAAGGAAGGAGGAGATGAATGGAAATGATGGGGTCCCTGATGGAGCAGGAATGGATCAGCCTTCTGGAAATGCATTTCCAAATAAGACCAGGTGATCCACACATTTGAGCCTATGGAAAAGAACATGGCATCAAAGGTACATGGCCAGTTACTCAGAAGTCCCTCCTCAGAGTGGCTACATCTTGGAATTTTTATTTCTCATAATTCTTATGTAATTAAGCTTCTAACATCCATCATTGGCTATGGGATAGAAAGCTCATAGTTACTTCTGTAGGACACTACAAACACAAGGACTACATGTGCATTCATGCACGTGTGTGTGTGTGTGTGTGTGTGTGTGTGTGTGTGTGTGTATCAAATCAGGCTATCATAGGATACCTACATGGGTTGCACCATCCTAGTTTCTCAGAGACCATGCCATCTCTGCACTTTCTGGCAAAACTAATTATTGTATGAAAATGAGAATATGCCTGTTGATACAGAGGGATTTTTTGTTTTGTCAAAAAGTCCTAAAATAGACATACCTACTGCTACTAACTCTCCTGGACAATGAAGAGCTCTGTCAGGTATGGTGGCACTTGTCTGCAATCCCAGGAGCCTTTGATGCACAGAGAGTCTGAAAGAAAGCTTCATGTATGTGGGGCCCTGATTAAAAGTGTTTATAGTAAAACATAAAAACTTTGCATCTTGCTACAATACATATCTTCTAGGCAAGTTGTGCCCTATAATGAAATAGCTGCATGATCATTATGGGCAAACACATTTTCTGAGTGGATCTGAGGCCTTCTCCACAGGAGGAATTCCATTTATAGTACTGTGAGTTTTGTCAAACGCCTATGACTGGGAAGACCATAAGACGTAGTGAGAAGCCCACTGGTGTTTCAATCAAGGGTCCTGTTGTCAAACTGTCTTTTAAATATCTATGCTTATTGCCATAAAGTTGTTCTACTCTTAAGCTTGGTCAAGAAGCTTCTTTTTCAATGGGTAGTGTGGTTAATGCAAAGATGCTTGAGTGGCCAAAGTACTGAGAATAAGTAAATGTGGGTGTTTAGCTGTAAACAGGTCATCTATACCTATTTCTATCCATCCAAGACTCAGGGAATATTGGGGAAGACAGGAAGGAAAGGATGTAATAGCCAGAGGATGAGTAGGAAAGTTGTGAAATCCTGACTTCTGGACATTACAATAGCTGTTGAACACATCAACTCACAGCAGCTGTGGTTGCTTGCACATGCCTTGTAAAAAAGTCAAGCTGGCCAAAATTTCAGCATGGACTAGAGAATGTTCCCAAGGCCCCACCCTAGCCTATTGGTAGCTGATGGCTGCTGGCAGAGGGAGAGTCACTTTTCTTTGGGCATGTGGATCCTGGTGAGCTAGTTGCTTCTGCCCCAGTGTGTGGCAACACACCCATGAGCATGTGGTGTGTGCATTAATTTGACTCAGGGTCTAACAACGACAACAACAACAACAACAACAACAACAACAACAACAAAATAGGTAATGAAAAAAGAGAAATCATGACATCTTAAAGGAGATTGGGTAGGGTATCCTGAAAAAGTCAAGGAGAATTTAGTAGGAATGGGCATAATCAAAATAAGTTTTCTAATATATAAAATCTTAGGTAAATAAAAACAGTATAAAAAGCTATGCAGGGACCTGTTTGCTCATAATATGTCACAGTCTAGTCATGTTTGAAAGCATCACCCTATTCACTTTGGAACTCCGGAATTCTCCTTGTTGGTACGGGTGTTGTACCATGAAGGGCAGGTCACAGAAGAGCAGAGAACACAGGGGTCCATCCAGTCTCCCTCCATCTTCAGGGTGCTCATCCTTGCCTCACCTCTTCCTTCCTTCTGCTCTTGTGCTTCATCTCCCCATTTCCGCACCTCATCCTTACCCTCCCCTCCTCTTCCCTTCTATGGAATCCACAGAGGTCTCATCCCTTTATGCTCCCCTTCTCTCCCCATCCCCCATCTTATCTCCACCCTCATCCCCATGATCCTCATCTCATCCCCTTTTAATTACATCCTCATTACTGCCCTCATCTCCCCACCCTGTCCCCTTATCCCCTGACCTCTCGATATCATCTCCCATTATCTTCTGTCTTAGTTCCTTTTCTATAGCTATGAAGAGACACCATAACCAAAGCATTTTATAAAAGGACACACTTAATTGGGGGCTTGCCTACAGTTTCAGAGGGCGACTCCTGACTGCTGCAGTAGGGAACATGGCAGGCAGACATAGTGTTGGAACAGTAGAGGAGAGCTTAAATCTTTTCCACAAACAGTAGGCAGAGAGATAAAAGATAAGTCTCGGCCTGGCATGGGCTTTTGAAACCTCAGCACCTACCTCCCAGTGACTCATCTCCTACTCCTTCCTAAATATTTGATCAACTGAGAGACAAATGGTCAAACATATGAGCCTCTGGCATCCATTCTCACTCAAACCACCACACCTTCCTTTATACTTCACGATCATTTCCCTCGGCACCCTGTTTGGTCACCGTCATAGCTATTTTTCTATTGCTGTGATCAAACATCATGGCCAAGGCAACTTACAGAAGGGAGAATTTATTTGGGCTTATGGTTTCAGAGGGATAAGAGTCCATCCATGAAGGAGGACTTTGGAAACAAGCAGCAGACCTGAGGCTGGAGCAGAAGCTGAGGGTTCACATCTTTAATGGCATGCACGAGGCAGAGAGAGCCAGCTGGGAATGGTACATGGCTTGGGAAACCTCAAAGCTTTCCCTTGGTGACATACTTTTTCCAGTAAGTTCATGCCTACTCAGCCTACCCGAATAGTGCCACAAACTGGGGACAATGGGGCTGTCTCACTCAAATCACCACAGACAGGTTTCTTTCCGTGAATTCTTCTGGTGCTAATGTACTTACTAAGTTTATCCATGATTATGTTTGGCCTTATGTGTTTTTCTTAGTATGTATGCTTCTTCTTGAGATTTTAGTGCTTCTAGAAAAACCCTGTTATGATTAAGCATCCCTTACCTCACCCTTGCCTCCTTACCCTCATCTGGCCCATGGGAGTTAGCAAATCAGAACTCTGGAGTGCTGTTGTTATTGTGGCCTCTTGGCTCATCATGGTGTCCAGTCTGGGAGGTCTGGAGTGACCATCTGATTAGCTAAATCTGGACTTGGGCAAGTTGAGCTTGGAACCCTGTCAGTAAACACGCTGACATTGGTGCTGGACAGACTCACATAGCAGTTACCTGGGAACACATCAGTCTCCCCTGTGGGGATGTGGGAATGCATGCATGACCTACTGATGGAAGGGACTCATGAAGTAGGTAAGGCTCCAACTAGAATAGGGGGTAATGACAAGGAAAATCAATGTGCAAGTTTTTCTAATGAGCCAATAAAAACATATTTTGGTGAGGAGGACATTTCAGCATAGCTGTGTGCAGTACAAGTATCACAAACATTCTAGTAGGATTGCCAGAAACCTGTGACTGTCATCACTTCTGTAGCTGAGCTTCCATGACTGCCATCCAAGGTAACAAATGAATACTATCTGAACAGAGAGGTACTAAAATCAAGCCATTCATTATGTAAAAGTGGAGTAACCCAGACACTTGGCTAATCAACTATGGTTTCAAAACCCATCCACCTAACCATTTCATTTATCTAACACATATCATCAAGTGACCACTGGAGCCAGAGATGTCAGTGATGAAAGGAGACTGGAATCACAGAGACCCAAACCAACATCTAGGCTGGCTAGAAGAATCACATGGTGTGTTACAGCCTATTACAGAAAGTAGAATGTGGATCAGGGTTCACACCAGCTACACTGGCTGAGGCCCGTTGCAATCGTGACACTGGAAAGAGGAGAGCAATCAGGTAAAAGGAATGGGCGGTGAAAAGGCACTGTGGCTGAAAAGGGTTGCAGGGGTGGTGCAGGGGCGGTGTGATCTCCCAGCATTTCAGTTGCCGGAGTGTTAGTAAGCCCATAGTCAGCACCACCAACATGATACATGTGCATATGGATGCATAGCATGCATCCATCAATGGACACATTCGTCAATGCATGTGAGCACACACATGTATGCCCAAACAAAACAAAGCAAACAAGCAAATTAGCTCAACCTCAACACTAATTAGAAGACATGGACAACAGAGAAAGACTCCCTAATTATCCCCAGCCATCCTGCAGCCCTTGCATCTAGAAGCTATCTCTTCTGCCAAGTCCCCGAGGCCCTCTGCTGAAGTCCCAGTTTCCCTGCTGGTCTTCTTGGAACTCTTGACTCTGGGCACCTGAGTTTCTCTGGTGTCTCAGCTCACCTGTCATCCTCATCACAGCGTATAGTTCCTACGGAGTTCCTAAGGCCCCGGGAGCCCACTAGGCACCAGTACATGGTGTTTAGCCAGTGGATGAAAGATGACCCACACATCTGGGAACTGTGAAGTTTGGACAATTAGTGCAGCAACCATTTGGCCCAAGGAGCTGAGACAACAGCTGCTGAGGTCAGGTTCTCTTTCAAATCCCTGGCTCTTGCCTGGACTCAGGGGCTCCGGAGGCCATAGGAATGGGCAGCCTTGCCTGGTACTGCCACATACCAGGCTATTTGCTTGTGTTTTGTCTATCTCACATCTTTATCTAAAGCTCGACTGAGAACTTGCCTTCCAAAGGAAGTTCCTCGTGTCTTATACTTGGAAGGACAGAGGTCAGCACTGGGAAGATCTTTGTGGTTAATACTTTGTAAGAAAATCAAGTAGCTTGCATGGCTTGACTCAGGTGGTCAAGGTGAACATGCACTTTAGTGTGTCAAATTAAGGGATTTGGTGAGATGTTAGAAGAATCTTTATATCTACTTTTTATCTTAAAACTAATCCATGGTTCCTGTGGTAAGGAATATGAAGATGCTTTCTACCTACCTCTCGCTGGGTGGGGCCTTTAAGTTAAAGTCATTGAAGTTAAGTAAGGTTTAAATCAGTTACTTGGTTACCCTGGCTGCATTTCAGGGCTCTAAGCTCCAGTTGTTAGTGGCCTCAACCTCGGACCAACAGGAGAGTTTTTCCATTCTGGTAGGAAGGCCTGACAGTGCATGCTAGCTTCCATTCTAAGTTGTTATTTGGTTCTCAGGAGCACCTCCACCCGACTCGCATGGATTAGGCAGACATTTGCTCCCACACGAGCTTGCCGGGTTTTTGTTTTCATGTTCCTTCCTGACCTGGAGCCTCTGAGAAGTTACACAGGTTGCAGAGCTCTCCCTGCTGAGACACAGTGCCAAGGCCGCAAGGTGCTGGCCTCATTACCTCAACCGCAGCCTTTCAGCAAAGGCGCATGAGCCCCGTGTGAGTATCTACATCTACAGAGAGGACAAAAACTCTGGAAGGCTAGCTCTTTGTAGGAAGTGTGGGAAAAGGCCACACAAGTTGCTCTCACACACACATATACATACAAGTGAGAGTTATACTGGGAACTAAAAAGAAGGTTAGCGGTTAACACACCAAGCCTGGACACGGAGAAAAGTAAATAAGAGGACTTGCACTTAGGTACTTGTCCTTAGGTGTAGGCTGACTTCCCTCCTGCCCCAGATCTTGAGGGGCATATAAAAGACACTATTTTTTCCCTCTTACATCCTGATGCAGCTAATTGTAACAGACTAAATCACAAGCAAAGTTGGCTTTTAACAAGAAGCCTTTGCCTAGTTAGGAAAGATGACCCAGACCATCCCAGAGACAAGGAGTTGACTAAGAACAAAGGCAGCTACCTCTTGGTGGCTGTGAGAACATAGGGTCTGGTACAACTGAGGAGATTTTAGACAGCTGCCAGGTGGGAGGGAGCAACACCAGCCGGTGACTAACAGCTTGAAACAGTCAAGGTCAACAGCTAAGGAAGCACAAATCAGAGATGGACAAAGGGGGAATCCACCACCTCTAACTGGGACACATGAGCGGATCGTGATCATTTTCTTGTTGGGACATGCATAGAGGGTGTGGGTTCCAGATAACTAATAAAGAGAGATTGCCTTTGTCTTTGTCCTATAAAACTTCATACATTAAAAAAAAATGATTCCTTTTCCTTTCTTGGAAACCCCTCTCAGACTTAGGATCATCTCTCAATTTTCCTTAATGTATCACATTTCTTTCATTTTTTTATTGATAAAGTTTGCATCAGTCTTATATACTCCCAGCAGAGTCTACATTTTAAGTTTTCATTGGTGTGAGATCATAAAGTCAGAGCTACTGTATCAGGTTGCCCTTTGGTGGCTGTTGAATGTCTGGCACCTTACAGTTCTGGATCAGGCACAACTAACAGGGCAGGGAAAGGTTCCATTGTACTAAAAAAACTGTAGACTCATGGTCAGTGCCCAGGGATCTGAAAATGTGTCACTTCCCACTAGAACCTCGCTGGAATGGTACAGCTGGCAAGAAAAGGCTGGGAATGTTCATGGGCAACAGCTAAGTATCCGCAGCAAATGCTGGCCTAGACTTAGCAAGGAAACATTTTCGAAGCTTTGAAGTTTGGTATTTTTGTAGAGCTGGGGTCCTGCCACAGCAAACAGCAACAAAAGATGACTCCGAGACTTTAATGTTATATTTGTCCTTTCTAAGAAAAGGCAACTGTTCTGATGGTGTCATGAGGCAGTGGTTTTTGGATACGTGGAATGTTTCAAAACACGGGGTAAGGAAGTGACTTCCCCTTTCAAAGGCTTGACCGAGAAGACCCAATGTGAAGCTTTTCACAGAAGTGATCATCCATGGACTCTGAAGCAAGGATGTCTGTGGCAGAGCACCCTTCTAGAAAGTATTAAGTATGTTTGTATCTGACTCAAGGATGTATCACGATCACACCCATGGTTGCAATCAATTTTCAGTATGTCAGCCACAGTGGCTGAAGTGAGGGTTGAATCCTGGCTCTGTAAAAAACAACCATTGTCTTTTCATATGATTTTTTTATCCTCTAGGGAAGTAGATCTGGTTAAAAATGTTGATGTCTGAGTTGACAAAGCCATCAGCCTGAGCCCTAAGTTCTTTATTTGAGATTTCCAGCCATCTCAAATGGTGGACTTCTGATCAGTGTATACCATGACCTTCAGGAAGAGAGACTCCCTGTGGCATCTATGCCTGAATGTGTGGCCAGCAGCTGGTGTTGGTCTCATGAGAACCCTTCTAAGAATGACAAGACATTGATTGGCAGCCAGAAGAAGGACGCAATGATGAAGTCACATCGTCATTGGATTTGGGAGGAATCGGAGGACCAGAAGCTACACTCAGCAGACTTTTGTTTTCATTTATTAATATGTGGAAATACTTAGAGTAGAGCTGGTGCTCATCAATAATCAACAGATGTTCCTAAAGGTGCAAAGGTCAGAAAGCAGCTGTACTTGTAAGAAGTCTACAAGGGAAGTAGGTCTGGGCATAGGGTAACACAGTATTTATGAAGCATTAAGACAATAAAACAATGAGAAATCAGTACTGAGTGTGGCTTGCACATATTCATACATTTTAATTAAAGAACATGTAATGTGTAGCTCTTTGCTAACAATACCAAGTCTTCAAAGAACTGAGTAACACTCTGTGCTGTAGACATCACTGGGTTAGACTTGAATTAAGATCCAAAGACCAACAACCATTGTTTATGTAAAAGTTGGTGCTTGTAAGAAACTTTTTGTTGTTGTTGTTTAGCTTTTTGACCCATAAAATAAGACCTGAGGGGAAAAAAGCACTTCACACATTGGAAAAGGAGAGACACAACTTCACTTGGGATGGGCAAATAGACAAATAAAACCTTGAAGCAACATTAGAAAGAATAAAACTATCAGCCACACAGCAAAACACCTCTAAGTAAACTTTAAAAAAATCCCCATAGTTAGGACCTGAACACAAGACAGGTACCACAGAGTATGAGGACTCCACTGAAGGACAATGGTTACTGCTCTTCATCCCGGGTGAGACTCCCATTTCAATCAACAAGTCCCACTTTGAGGCAGGAAATCTGGGTTTTCTAGGGAATGGACACTAAGACAGTTGAAAGGTGGGACTCAGCTGTGATTGCCTAGGTGAGGATGAGCTTCCAGACTCCAAGGCTGGCTTCCATGGGACAGGAAGAGCAGGAAGACTGATATGATTATGGGAGAATGATGAACCTCTTGGTGAACAATTATATCGCTCGGATTTATCAGAGTTCCTGCAAATACTTTTCAAGTATATTAGCTAGCTGGGGCGAAAAGCCGTTAAGAGAGAGACAAGGTGGCTGGGCATGAGCTTGTGAATGGCCAATGGGTAAAGGGAAGGAAGAACCCATCAAGTAAAAGGCAAGTGGGCTGTGATTTGTATTACTAAACTTATGTTATATAGACTATGAAGACAGTGTAGGGAACTTGGTTGGCGAAAAATAAGACAAGGTTCTTAGTGGATGAAGTGCTGAGTCAGCAAGGAGGAAAAAAATGCCCTCAGGAAAACTGGAAAGGGAAAGAAGCAATCAAAAAAAGCAAATTAAAAATAAACAAGGAACATCTTCCAGCCATACCAGTGATTTGCACAATGTAATCAGACTTGGCATATATTTTTTTTACTTACAAATTGATTACAATTAAAAATAAATAAAACTCCGTGTTTATGAGTACCATGGCCTCAGTATCTGCGTCCCCATCTCAAATCCATGTATTCAATCTTTTTTTTAAAAAGATCTACTTATTTATTATATGTAAGTACACTGTAACTGTTTTTAGACACACCAGAAGAGGGCATCCAATCTCATTACAGATGGTTGTGAGCCACCGTGTGGGTGCTGGGATTTGAACTCAGGACCTCCGGAAGAGTAGTCAGTGCTCTTAACCGCTGAGCCAACTCTCCAGCTCCATGTACTGAATCTTTAACAATAAGGAGACAGAGCCTTGCTAGGTCCTGAGGGATCAGATTATGAGTTGGGGGTTGGTCCTTCCTGAGCAACTCCAAACCTGATACTGGTAGCTGTCTGGGGGGAGGTTCATCAGACACAGCATCTGCCAGTACCCTGACCTTGAACTTCAGCTTTTATACAGGGGAGAAATAAATTTCTACTGTTGATAAGTCACTGAAATATTTTGTTATCCTAGCCTGCACCAAAACAAAGTCCTCTTAACTCACTCATGTGGCTAGAATCACACAGAAACTTGGCTTATTCGAACCAACAAAAAAAGATCAAAAGATAAAGGGAAACCTGCTGCTCCAAATTCCACCTGTTTTTTTTTATTGGATATATTCTATATTTACAATTCATTTCCCTTTTTCTGGTTCCCCACCCCCAAGGATCCCACATGCCCTTTTCCCTCCCCCTGCTCCCTCATCCACCCCCTCCCACCTCACTGTTCTTGTACTCCCCCATAATGATGTTTGGTCCATTCTAGCACCAGTGTCCACTCCTTTCTTCTTGTCAGACCTCACTTGGTATGTGATTTATGTCTTTGGTGTTCCAAGATTCTAGGCTAATATCCACTTATCAGTGACTGCATACCATGGGTATTCTTTTGAGACTGGGTAACCTCACTTAGTATGACGTTCTCCAGCTCCATTATGGAGACTATTGTTGCTGAGGTACTACTGGAAGGCAGGTAAAGGACTCAGCACAAAGCTAGCTCCAGGGACGCATTGATCAGCTAATTCCCAGTAGCTTGGATTTGGGAACAAGAGGAGCTACAATCCAACCCAGGCCACACTAACAAATTGCTTATTTCATGTTAGCCTGATCTCTGATTTCCATAGATGGCTTTTGCAGGTCCATATTAGAGTTCAGGAACTACTGTTTTCCAGTTAACTACCCGCAAAACTGGGGTCAAGTTGACAATGGTCCCTGAACCAACATCCCAATAGAAGTGGGAAAAGTATCTAATTCCTTGTGCTTTGGGTTAGCTGCTGAGCTGGGGTATATCAGGCAACGAGGGGACCCTCTTGTCCCAGAGCTTACAACACAACAGAGCCTTGTGCCTTCTCGGAAAAATGGGTAAATTCTGAAGGGATAGCCTGGACCTGTGAAGGCTCCAAAGAACTGTCAGCTTAGTCAAGACGTCTGCTGCTGGGAAGGCTTGAAAGAGCGTTGGGTGTCTTGGGGACAGAGCTCCTACAGATAGTCACTCTGAAAGGATCAATATGATGCAGAAATGAAAAATCCATGGTTCATAGTGTTGGGCGTTGGAATGATTAGTGTATTCAGGCTTCCAGAAGCACAGCCTTGACCCAGCTACTCAGGACAAATACTCAATTCTTTATTATTCTACCTATGCATGCTTGATACTTCAAATGGAAAGTTATGAGATCTCTATTTCTGTCTATATGTGTGTATGCAAGGTATGTTTTTATTCCTGTATGAAAATTTATCCAGGGGTAAAATTAATTTGCAAAATGTTCTGTTTAGTTAGCTTAAAGAAAAATAAGTACTTAATTATTATGTAAGTATTCCCCAAAGTGGAAATCAGAAATGAAAAATCAAATTAGCTCAGAAATGTACAAGTTTCTATGATTTGGATAATCTCCAGTAAATAAGAATACTAGATTTTAGTTTTAAAAAGACTTATTGTTTATAGAAAGCAGTGTCACATGTTGCAGACCCATAACTTTTTTATTTCTAACCAGTCAAACTGTCTTTGTGTTACAAAATTTCTCAACAATAAAAGCTAAAAAAAAAAAAATCCCAAATGGATTAAATCAGTCTAATTTCCAATAAGAAGATTTAGCTGTCCAGCTTATGTTTATCTTGCTTTTTGATAGATCACTGAAGAGAATTGGTTTGTTAGTCAACATTCCTATGCCACACCAAAAGTAAAAGACAAAAAAACAAACAGAAAAGAATTGCTTACAGGACAGCCAATCTACAGAGGACTTATGTGACAATCAGGACACGTGGAAAGCTAGAGGAAGAGACAGAGGAGAGTAGACAGAGAAGGGGAGAGAGGACCTTCTATGGTAAGGCTATCTATGAAACTATTAGCATTTTTAAATTAGCATTATTATAAAACAATGTACAATAAGACTTTGTAAATATAAGAATGTGAATTAAAATAAGAATTTGCTTTTTTACCATTTAAAATATATATACATATATATTTGTGTATTTTCTTTTTTTAATGACATTTTTTACTTTATTTTCTATATTCTTTGTTTATATTCCAAAGGCTTTCCCCTTTCCCAGTTCCCCCCACCACACGTCCCATAAGTCCTCTCCCCCCCCCAACTATTCCCCAATCATCCCCCCCCCATTTCTCTGTTCTGGATCTACAAAACTGGATCCAATCTTTTCAGGCTCAGGGTCCTCTCCTTTCTTCTTCTTGGGAATCATTTGACTTGCTAATTGTGCCTTGAGTATTTAGGGCTTCTGGGCTCATTAATATCCACTTATCAGTGATTGCATTTCATGTGTATTCTTTTGTGATTGGGTTAACTCGCTTAGGATGATATTTTCCAGATCTAACCATTTACCTACAAATTGCATGAATTCATTATTTTTAATTGCTGAGTAGTAGTCCATTGTATAAACATACCACATTTTCTGTATCCATTCCTCCTTTGAGGGATATCTGGGCTCCTTCCAATTTCTGGCTATTATAAACAAGGCTGCTATGAACATAGTGGAGCATGTGTCTTTATTGTATGCAGGGGAATTCTCTGGGTATATGCCCAGGAGTGGTATGCCAGGGTCCTCTGGAAGTGACATGCCCAATTTTCTGAGGAACTGCCAAACTTTCCAGAGCGGTTTTATCATTTTGCAATCCCACCAACAGTGGAGGAGTGTTCCTCTTTCTCCACATTCTCACCAGCACTTGTTGTCTCTTGAGTTTTTAATCTTAGCCATTCTGACTGGTGTGAGGTGGAATCTCAGGATTGTTTTGATTTGCATTTTCCTGATGACTAATGATGTTGAACATCTCTTAAGGTGTTTCTCGGCCATCTGAATTTCTTCTGGTGAAAATTCTTTGTTTAGCTCTGTACCCCAGTTTTTGATAGGGTTATTTGTGTATTTTCTTTTAAGTGTGGGAGTGCTCCATCTACATGTACACATTCATGCCAGAAGAGGGCATCAGATCCCTTTACAGATAGTCGTGAGCCACCCTGTGGGTTGCTGGGAATTGAACTCAGGACCTCTGGAGAGCAGCCAATGTTCTTAACTGCTGAGACATCTCGCCAGCCCAAGAACGTGTTTTTTAAAAAAATGTATAGTGCTGATTAAACTTTTATTCTTTTCCTGTCTCTCTTCCTGTTCTTTGAGTTTGTTGAGATGATATCTACTTGCATAGCCCAAGGTGGCCTTGAACTCAGGACCTTCCTGCTGGTCCAGTCCTGGCTTTACTAGCATGATCCACCATTTCTTGACCTTACTCATTTTTGTGTTGATGGAATCTATGGTCTTGAGTTTGTAAGCATATGTAGGTAGCACTCTATCAGTGACATGCAAGCCCAGGGGAAATGCTCAACTCTTGAGAGAAGATTCTAAAGGATTTTCTTTGCCTTTTGAGTAATCTGACTAGGAAAGATTCTGTTTCATTGAAATAATTTCTTATGGTTCACTATTAAAAAGTTACATTTTCTATCTTTTAAATAACAATGTAACTTTCTGTATTTGCCTTTGAAATCTGTCACTGTTTTAAAGAGACAACTGCTTTTGATCCTATTTAAACAATGCTTTTCATTTTTTGACGTTTTTGACAAACTTCTGCAAATTGAATCCTAAATGAAGCCTTTTGATTTCAAACTAACTTGAGTTTTTCCAGAGGGCTCCTAGCAAGCTCAAAAGAATTTGTTTTCTCTGTTTATAAACACAGAGAGATTGAATTAATTAGGCTTTTTCACAGTAGATGATGGTTAACTGCCCTTACCTTGTATCTGTGGGGATAGATGCCATTAGCTTAGGCCTGCCAGAAAGCAAATGAGACTCTTGGAAACCCAGTGTGTCCCAAGACCATGCTGTCAGGCCAGTTCTAGTGACACATTGTTTATAGTGAGTCCTCACAAGTCTATACCACAGCCCTTTGACAGCTGTTCTCTTAATCTGACGCTTTTCTAAAAGATTCTGCAAGGAGTTATCATACAGACAGACTGCAAGAGGCTCCTTGGAGCTGGGCAAGAACAGCATTTGGACAGCTTCAAGGTCGTGAATTCAGTTGGATGGGAATAGTCAGAATAACCAAACTGACAGGATTTTGGATTTTCTAATGTTCTCTTTCCTAGATTCAAAGAACCCATATTCTCTTTACACTGGAGCTTTCTGAAACTTTGGCAAAGTATGCTTTTGTAAACAAAATGAACTGAGAAGCTTTTATTGCATAGTCTAACTTTTGTGGAATGTTGTGATTTGTGTAAATGCATGTGGTTCTCTTCTAACAGGACACAGTGGTGGGTCCTTGGCCCAGAGGAGCTTTTCAGAGCCTAATTGGCAACCCCTTGTTTCCAGAAAGTTCCAATGGGCTATGGCTGACCTTATAGAGCCAGTGAGTCTCCTTGGCCATCACTGGTGCTGACTTGAAGGTCTTTTGCAGGACTGGGCAAATACTTTGGTTTAATGAGACTAGATTAGACTCTGCTTAGTCATCTGTGTCTGCCTTTGACAGGAGTAGGCAATCTCAGGAAGAATCCTGGTTAGTAGAGACACCAATGCTCCCAACAATGATTCTAGCCCTGTCTAGTATCTTCAACTTTCATTTTATCTCTAAACCATTTTCTTCCTATGTCTATTCAAAATAACCTTCCATTTTTATTCCATTAGAATTTTCAATCATGGGAAACTAGGGCTACCCCTTTCTTCACAGCCTGAAAATTGGATCTAGAAAAGCTACTTCAAGCTTTAGAGAAATCACCACTCTCACATTGGCTGGCAATTGTCAGGCTGTGGTGCATAGCAACTCTTCTGGGACATCTGATGACACCACCAAGGATATTTTAGCTGAAGCTACAACAACTATCATTTGATACTGCCCCTCCACCCCATGCAACTTAGAGGTGCTGGGAGCTGGGAGTTGGGAGCTGGGAGCTGGGAGCCCTTTCCTGGGATTTTCCCAGTATGCCCTTTGTTCTGACTATTGACCTTTGTTTGTCTTTTGTTTCCATAGAAATATTTGTTAAGTCTCTATGTGCACCATACAGACTGTTAACTTGGGTAGAAGCCCTAGAGTGTTGCCTTCTGAATTGACACCTGTATCAAGTGAATGCATCTTCCTCAGCTAAAGCAATTGTTCACAGACTGTTTCTAACTGGTGTCAATATTTCCTGGAGGTAAGCAATGTTCCCCACATCTCAGAACTTACTGGGGAAGATGTCAACAAGAGGATGCACTTGTGCATTATTGGAAGAGGCTTTATCTACAGCAACACAGCTGTGGCTTCTTTAGCTAGATTTGTATGACACAATCACAGGAACACAGGCTGCTCATTAGATAAATGAGAGTAGTGTTTTTGACACCAGTGGCAGTCCAGAAAAATCTGAATTCCAGCTAAACTTTATCTAAGAAAATGAAGACTGGCTGAAAAGCATGTGCTGGCTCATTGGTCTTTCTTTTCATTAAGTTTAGGCGCCAAGACCTGAGCTGCAGTCCTGTGACAGTTCCTTCTTAATTCCCAGAATCTCTGCTGTCCCTGATCTCCATGAAAACCAGGCAGTCAAAACCACATGACCACAGCCACTCTAAGAATCTACAGGGACTCTGGTTTCTGATGTCCGTGTACATAGGAAAGGAATGTGATGTGAACATCAGTAATACCTAACAGCTGGGGACGGCCTCAATCAACAGAGAGGATGGTCAAAGGAGAGTGATGATTATTAAATGAAAATAAAATTAGCCAGGGAGGCCAGGACTGACCTTTGACTGAGTTGGCAGCTGCATCAGCAGAGAAGCTCACAGAGCTGTCTTCCTAGCAGCTGTGGCAGCTCTAGCCTCAAGTCATGGATGACAGCTTGGTGTATCTTAGCACTGGCTAGGTTGCTATCTACTCTAACCAGTGAGAAAAGCATCTCTGTCGATGTGCCCATCACACCTCGGAAGCCTGCTGGCCACTCTCGTGAGGCTGTGCTTAGTCTTGTCCTCCTTCAGCAACAGATGGTTTCCCACTCAACAAAATTTTCATGTCAAGAATATCTCTCTGAATTTCTTTTGACACTGCTGGCCTATTTCCTGCATGTGCTGTTGCAACTTACTATTGTGGGCTAATTCTATTTTCTCCTGAAGCCTGTGTAGTTTTCCTACTGTTCCTAACAGAAAGCTGACATCTGCAACTCTATATCCACCATGCCCAGTGCTAGTTAGTTTTGTTAATTTCACATAAACTTGAGTCATCTAGAAAAAGAGAACCTCAACTGAGGAATCACCCCTATCAGATTGGCCTTCAGGCATATTCATGATTGACGTAGGAAGCCTAGCCTCCTCCCTGTGTGCAGTGCCATCTCTGGGCAGGATTCTTCAATGGTCTTTGCTCAGTTTCTGCCTCTTGAGCTGTGCCCTGGACTTCCTTGATTATTGATTAAAACATATAAGTTGTAATAGCCCCTTTCCTCCCTAAGTTGATATTGGTTATATTTATCCTAGTAAGAAAAAACAAAGTAGAACAAAAATTGATATTGGAGAGTGGAATATTGTTGTGGCAGAGCTGCCTATGTTTTGGGGGAAGATCATAGCAGGATTTGGAAATTTGGGTTGGAAAAGTCATTGAGGTTTTGGAGCTTAAAGGGCTATTTGAGGGAACTTGGAAGATAATGCCAAGAGAAATGAATATGGCAGAGGTTTGGCCTGTGAAGTTTCAGAGGATAACGAAGATTCTATTAGACTCCTTCAAGTGGTATTTTGGATTAAGAACAATTTTAAAGAGTGTTTTATTTATTATTCTCTCATACAATATATCCTGACCACAGATTTCCCTCTCTCCACTCCTCCGACTCTCCTCCCCTGTCTCCCAGATACAGTCTACCCCAGTCTCTCCCACCAGAAAAGAACATGCCTCCCAGGGACATCAACCAAGCATGGCCCAACAAGATGCAATAAGATCAGGCACAAACCCTCACATCAAGACTGGGGATCTCACCCAGTCAGAGGGAAAGGGTCCAAAGAGCAGGCAAAAGAGCCAGAGACAACTCTACTCCCTCTCTCAGGATTCCCCCAGAAGAAATGAAATCTTTGCTTTGATGAAGGCAATCAATGCTGCTTAGCTAGGGCTGAAGAATCAGCTATGATTAACAAGAGACCAGCTTCATTCAGGTGAAATACCCCGGAAAGCATTTCCTCAGGGGCAGCACTCTGAAACTGTGGTCCAGAGGGAGCCACAGCTGCATCTCAGGCTGGCGGCTGAACTTGGTAATGTGTGTCAGAAGAGGTCATTGACGTAGTGGAAACACCAGCACTGAATGAGTTCTGGAGAGAAGCCAAGGCACTATGTGGCAGGATACATATCCTTGAAGAGGCTAAGAAAAGACACTGTTGAAGATGTAGGCTCAGCTGAAGTCAAGGCCTCAGCATATCTGAGATGCCATGGCTGTGGGTTGATCATCCAGGTGTAGAGTGGAGCTGACTTGAGTCTAGTAGACAAGCTGTGTGTGCTGTAGATGGCAGAGATGGAGAAAAGGTTTTGCCCACAAACTCTTTGGAACTCTTTGGAAGATTGTGCATTCTAGATTGTGGACTGAACTATTTGTACTGTTAGATTTTTAGTTTGCTTGTTCTTATTTTTATTTCCTGGGTATTCTCTTTTGGAATTTTTTCACTTGGTTTTGATTTTATAGGAACCTGCAGTTCAGAGACTTTGGGTATTTTAAAGAGACTTTAAACTTTCAAAGTGTTTGAGAGTCTTTAAAAGACTTTAAAAGTAATACTGTGTTTCATATTGTGATAGTAACATTAGATATTGGGAAATAAATAAAAAGTAAAAGTTCTGGTTTAGTAGTGATGTGTTTGTATGTTTTGTTGTCAGTGGGTCAGTTTTGCTGGTTAGGTTATATTGACACAAACTGGAATCACCTAGGAAAATGGAAATTAAAGAATCAGCTCCTCCAGATTGGCTTTTGGCATGTCTATGGGGTATTTTCTCAAATATTGATTGATGGGGGAGGGACATGCCTGGGCTGGTTATATACAACTTGGTTGTACAAGAAAGGAAGCCAATCATCTAGGTGATCTCACTCAATATAATCCTTCTAGTTCCATCTACTTACCTGCAAATTTCATTTTTTATTCACTGAATAGTATTCTATAGTGTATTTATACCACATTTTCATTATCCCATCAAGGGACAGTTAGGTTGCTTGTTTCCTGGCTATTGTGAGCAAAGTAGCCATGAGCATGGCTGGGTCACTATTACTTAGTAAGACGTTGAGTCCTTTGAGCATATACCAAGGAATGGCATAGCTGGGCCATATAGTTTTTTTTTTTTTAATTTTTAAATTTTGGGGAATTCTTCATACTGATTTCAGAGTTGCCATACCAATTTGCATCCCCACCTGCATGAGAGCATGGTGCATTCCCACCAGGGAATGCGTGTTCATCTCTCTCCACAGCCTCACCAGCATTTGTTGTCAGTTATTTTGTCGATCTTAGTCATTTTTATCGGGATAAGGTGACTTACCCCAGTAAACTACTCTCAGTGCTATTTTATTTTGTATCTTCCTAATTGCTAAGAATAATGAATAAATAATTTTGAGGTACTTATTAGCTACTTTTCTTTTTTTGATTTTTTAATCAAATATATTTTTATTGGATATATTCTATATTTACAATTCATTTCCCTTTTTCTGGTTCCCCACTCCCTAATCTACTTTTCTTTCTTTTATTAAGAACTCCTTGTTTAGATCCCTAGTCCATTTTTAAAATTGGTTTTGTGTGTGTGTGTGTGTGTGTGTGTGTGTGTGTATGTGTGTTTGTTTTTGCTCTTTGGTTTTTTTTTCTTGTTTGTTTGTATATTTTTGATTATTAATCCTCTGTTAGATGTACATCTGGCAAAGATTCTCTTCCATTCTGTGAGTTTCCTCTTCATTCAATAGTTTATTTCCTTAGCTGTACAGAAGTTTTTTAGTTCTTGTCAGGAGCCATAATGGGACAAGCTAATATACTAGCAGATGTTCATCCTGAAATGCCTGCCTCGGATTATTATATAATCTGCGACAGGTGAGCCCCCATTCAGCAAGGCTGTGGGGGACTAATTTTAGGAAAGATTTCCTGCTATTTATATGCTTTTCCTGTTGTTATTATTATTATACATTTATAATAATCAATAGTAATAGCACATTCCTTTGGAGCAGATCCTTGCAGATCCATGAAGATGTCTTATAGTGATGCTATGTAGACAAATAGATGACTTTAGTTTTAATGACGATCCTATAAGAATTCCTAAAATTATATCTGTGATTACTAAGCTCTTTTCTAATGGGACTGCTACTAGATTCCCTCCTATAGCCAAACTGCAATGAGAACTCTGCCAGTCTCCCAAGTGTCACAAGTTAATTGCTCTTAGATGGCAACCAGACTTTCTCCTACTCAGAGCACATTCCAAGAGGTTGTAAAACAATTAACTAAAGGTCATAAAAAGGGAACTAGGATTTATTATAGGTGTTAGGACAGAAGGTAAAATATTGACTGGGTTTTTCTATACAAAACGTCACTTATAACTTAGTTATGGTTTTAAACTTTCTACGAACCTGTAGAGAAGACAAGTGATAGCTAGATAATTACTCCTAATGGATATGCATGTAAACATTCTCTGTTGTAAGCTTCTATTTCAATTTAGGACTTGGTTTTCTGTGTGAACTTATGATGAACTTTGTAACATGTGATCATGCATTCTGAAAGACGTTTAAAGGCTGAGGACAAAGAGAAGTCAGACCAGAAGAACTGAATGAGAGGGACAGAGCTGAGAGGAGAACTGAACTGAGGAGAAGTTTTTCAGTCAGAAGAGAACAAGACTAGAAGGATAATGCAGAGTGGAGTAACTTAGAAACTATAGGTAACATAAACTAACTAAGAGAATAACAATGTGCAGGAGGCAGAGAGAAAGAGGAAAAAAGAAGATGTTGCAGAGAGTAGAAGGAGCAGGCAGGCTTCTCCTTACCATTGGAAAGGACAGGTCCCATGGTAAGGACAAAGCAGGCTTAGTCTTATTAAGAGAAACAAAGTCTTTTTCTTACAAACATGGATTTAATTCATTTAGCATTGAAAGGGTGGAAGCTTTTTCTTTCTCCATGCAATAAATATTGTAGTCCATCTTTCATCCAGAATGAGTGAGTTCTTTCTGCACCGGTGCTTGGTCTTTGCTCCATATGCATATGTAAGTATGGATGTGTGTGTAAGTATGCAATTGTGGGAATGTATGCATGTATGTGTGTAAGTATGAAATTGTGAGAATGCGTGCAAGCTGGGCCCAGCTGACTGCGTGAAAGATGTATGTGTAAATCTATGTATGAAGATGTATGAAGATGTATGTGTGAATTTATGTGAGATTATGCATATTCACGTATGTAGAAATTTTTTCTGTCTACAAGTGTTATTCTCTTCTCCAGGTTCATTAGAAGTTTATTGCTCCTAACTTCCCCCCCTAGACTGACAAGCAAGAGGCATCTGGACAATAGGGAAAAGGCTCTAGCAATTAACCCTTTACTTAATCTCCTGCTGTTTTAGGATGAGGTGTTAAATATCTGAGACTGCAGTCTCTGGCTCCAGAGGAACACAGAAGGCAGGTCAGCTATGTTAGCCTAGTAACTTAGATTTAGATAAGTAAACCTTTTATTATACAACAACCCTAAACTTTCTGTAAGACAAAGTCTTACCCCCGCCGACTCTCTTCCCCCCTCCGCTGCCTCAAGAAGGACCAAGAAGAGACACCTTTGCTGGGGTTGGCTCCCAGCATTATTAATGGCGCCTTGAACAGGGACTTCTTGAGGTAAGTCCCCAAAATTCTGTGTGTAACTGGAAAAGCTAGGATCTCGTCTAAAAGGAGAGGCGAGTAATGTGTGTGTCAGGCTTGAAAGAAAGCCCCCCGTGCTTGAGAGAAAGCAGCCCCCCTCGGCTTGAAAGAAAGCCCCCCATGCTTGAGAGAAAGCAGCCCCCCTCGGCTTGAAAGAAAGCCCCCCCTGCTTGAGAGAAAGCAGCCCCCCCTCGGCTTGAAAGAAAGCCCCCCGTGCTTGAGAGAAAGCAGCCCCCCTCGGCTTGAAAGAAAGCCCCCCTGCTCGAGAGAAAGCAGCCCCCCCTCGGCTTGAAAGAAAGCCCCCCCTGCTTGAGAGAAAGCAGCCCCCCCCTCGGCTTGAAAGAAAGCCCCCCTGCTTGAGAGAAAGCAGCCCCCCCTCGGCTTGAAAGAAAGCCCCCCCTGCTTGAGAGAAAGCAGCCCCCCTTCGGCTTGAAAGAAAGCCCCCCCTGCTCGAGAGAAAGCAGTTGTCCACACCCTTGCTTGAAAGAAAGCAATCCCAGGCCTGAAATAAGGTCTCACAACCCCACCCCCACCCCTAGCCTGAAAGAAGGCACTCTGATCGGTTGTTGTTAATTAGCTCTAAGAGTTAAATCTAGATGTTTGGCCTGAAAGAAGGCATCTAGTAGGTTATTGATAATTACATAGCTGTTTTCACTTATAGTAGTTTTATTGGCTTGTATTAAACACTGGCCTGCATTCTGATATTGTTCCTGTTACGTGTAAATTGTTTGTAGCCATCAGGGGAGATTCCAACAACTACTGCTAACATCAACCTGAATCAGCATGGGTCAAAGTAAATCTAGAGACAGAGTTTTTTTATAGGTATTGTAAAGTATACTCTCCAAAAAAAAAAAAAAAAAAAAGGCATTGAGGTTAGCACTAGCCAGCTGACTGACTTTCTTCAGTTTGTACAGTCAGTCAGTCCCTAGTTCCCAGAAAGGGGATACATGGGAGAAAGTAGGGTTAGATAGTAAAAACTGGTTTACAGAGACTGGAGGATTAGGTATGCTTCTTATAGTGTTTGCTATTTGGAATGCGCTTAGGAAGGCATTAGCAGATGATGTAAAAGTCATATGAATTCAGGAAACAGATTCACCTCCTTGTGAGGGCACCCCGTTACTACAGTCTCACTCAGGATGTAAGAAAAGTGTTTATGCCTTGACGGAAAAGTCTGAGAAAAGTAATTCAGGAGAAAATAGTAATGAGTCAGGAGAGGAAATATCAACTTCAGAGGAGGAATCTAACTCCGAAAAGAAAGTAGCAAAATATCATAATCATAAATGGCCTACCATGCAGCATTTAAATATAAGTCATTCCACAAGACCTCTTGAAAAACTTAAAAAGAAACTAAAGGGGCCTACGGGAACTGCTGCTGGTGTACCTCAAACTCAGCAGCAGGGTAAACCGGTAGACTGTTTCCCAACGAGTATGGAGAATAACAAAGAAGAGAATGGTCACTTATGGGAACCTTTGGCATTTAAATTGCTTATGACCCCTCATGACTGGTTTTAAATAGCCAGAGCCTAACTAACTAAATATGAATTTTTACTGTGCATAGATATTTAAAAAAAAATAGAGAGAAAAGAAAAAAAAAAGAAAAGAAAAGAAAAGGAAAAAGTCAATTTTCAAACTTTTAAAGCCTCTTCTAAAATAAAGACCTACTAACTGGATAATAAAAAAGACTGGATGTTTTTCCGGGAGAAGCTCTGTTTATATATTTACAGGACCCTGTAGATGCCAGACCAGCTGATTGTGCTAGACCCTCTCCAGGGACAGAGACTTCCACACCTGCCACTTCTTTCAAGCGTACTTCAGAGCCATCACCATCTGCAGACCCCAGTGACCCCAGCAAAAGAAGACACTGAAGACACAGTTCCTGATTGCATCTAATTGGACTTTTAATTCTATACCCAGGGGATACAGGGGATATAAAATTGTTAAATATAAATCTGTTATCTATCATTTTTTACTAGAATGCTATTTTGACCTATTGTACAATATCACCATTGTGTCATACTTTTTTTTTCATTGTATACCAGCTGCTTTATATTTTGTCACCTATTGCTTTCTCACTGTCTTGATGTAATGCTTTTGCTTTGTCTGCTTTGGTATAGACTGTAAATTTTCTTTCTTGACCTAAGAGATTTATTACTGGGCTTATCTTAGACATTACTGCTTTAATTGCTATCTTAGGGTGAGTTGCATTTTCTGCTGCCTCCCTAGTCCAACAGATTTACACTGCTAACCACTTTTATTCATTGACAAAAATTATTTCTTTAGCACTGATTACTCAGGATAGAATTGATAGAGGTTTAACAGATAGAGCCAATGCTCTAGAGGGAACCATGCTTTACATAGGAATTAAGGCTCAAAATATTAAAATAGTCTAACTACTTCATGTCATGTCAATTTTAAGTGGATTTATGTCACCCCTCGGCCCTACAATGAGTCAGAAATGTCTTAGAAATGGATAAAAGCACATCTACATGGTGTGTGGAACATTTCACAACTTGCTATTGATATGGACACTTTGCATTCCCAGATCAGTGCCATCAGTCATTCCAGACTTAAGAGTTCTTCAGCAGCAGAACTGGCTGATTATTTTTCATACTCAATCATATATTTTGTTAAGGATAATTCTTTATGGAATTTTCTTATAAATTTGGGAATTATTATAGGATTAGTTATCTTGCTTCTGTTTCTTCTTCCAGTCATCTTCAAGTGTTTAGGGTCTGCCATTAAGGATTGCTCAAAGAGAGATATATACGCTTCATTTATATTATTCGAAGGGAAGAGATGTCAGGAGCCATAATGGGACAAGCTAATATACTAGCAGATGTTCATCCTGAAATGCCTGCCTCGGATTATTATATAATCTGCGACAGGTGAGCCCCCATTCAGCAAGGCTGTGGGGGACTAATTTTAGGAAAGATTTCCTGCTATTTATATGCTTTTCCTGTTGTTATTATTGTTATACATTTATAATAATCAATAGTAATAGCACATTCCTTTGGAGCAGATCCTTGCAGATCCATGAAGATGTCTTATAGTGATGCTATGTAGACAAATAGATGACTTTAGTTTTAATGACGATCCTATAAGAATTCCTAAAATTATATCTGTGATTACTAAGCTCTTTTCTAATGGGACTGCTACTAGATTCCCTCCTATAGCCAAACTGCAATGAGAACTCTGCCAGTCTCCCAAGTGTCACAAGTTAATTGCTCTTAGATGGCAACCAGACTTTCTCCTACTCAGAGCACATTCCAAGAGGTTGTAAAACAATTAACTAAAGGTCATAAAAAGGGAACTAGGATTTATTATAGGTGTTAGGACAGAAGGTAAAATATTGACTGGGTTTTTCTATACAAAACGTCACTTATAACTTAGTTATGGTTTTAAACTTTCTACGAACCTGTAGAGAAGACAAGTGATAGCTAGATAATTACTCCTAATGGATATGCATGTAAACATTCTCTGTTGTAAGCTTCTATTTCAATTTAGGACTTGGTTTTCTGTGTGAACTTATGATGAACTTTGTAACATGTGATCATGCATTCTGAAAGACGTTTAAAGGCTGAGGACAAAGAGAAGTCAGACCAGAAGAACTGAATGAGAGGGACAGAGCTGAGAGGAGAACTGAACTGAGGAGAAGTTTTTCAGTCAGAAGAGAACAAGACTAGAAGGATAATGCAGAGTGGAGTAACTTAGAAACTATAGGTAACATAAACTAACTAAGAGAATAACAATGTGCAGGAGGCAGAGAGAAAGAGGAAAAAAGAAGATGTTGCAGAGAGTAGAAGGAGCAGGCAGGCTTCTCCTTACCATTGGAAAGGACAGGTCCCATGGTAAGGACAAAGCAGGCTTAGTCTTATTAAGAGAAACAAAGTCTTTTTCTTACAAACATGGATTTAATTCATTTAGCATTGAAAGGGTGGAAGCTTTTTCTTTCTCCATGCAATAAATATTGTAGTCCATCTTTCATCCAGAATGAGTGAGTTCTTTCTGCACCGGTGCTTGGTCTTTGCTCCATATGCATATGTAAGTATGGATGTGTGTGTAAGTATGCAATTGTGGGAATGTATGCATGTATGTGTGTAAGTATGAAATTGTGAGAATGCGTGCAAGCTGGGCCCAGCTGACTGCGTGAAAGATGTATGTGTAAATCTATGTATGAAGATGTATGAAGATGTATGTGTGAATTTATGTGAGATTATGCATATTCACGTATGTAGAAATTTTTTCTGTCTACAAGTGTTATTCTCTTCTCCAGGTTCATTAGAAGTTTATTGCTCCTAACTTCCCCCCCTAGACTGACAAGCAAGAGGCATCTGGACAATAGGGAAAAGGCTCTAGCAATTAACCCTTTACTTAATCTCCTGCTGTTTTAGGATGAGGTGTTAAATATCTGAGACTGCAGTCTCTGGCTCCAGAGGAACACAGAAGGCAGGTCAGCTATGTTAGCCTAGTAACTTAGATTTAGATAAGTAAACCTTTTATTATACAACAACCCTAAACTTTCTGTAAGACAAAGTCTTACCCCCGCCGACTCTCTTCCCCCCTCCGCTGCCTCAAGAAGGACCAAGAAGAGACACCTTTGCTGGGGTTGGCTCCCAGCAAGTTCTATGAGGCCCTAGGTGCCAATTGCTTGTCTTAGCTTCTTGGCAAATGGAGTCTGGTTGGGAAAGTCCTTTCCTACACCGGTATCATATAGGATGCTGCCTATATGTTCCAGCAGATTCAGTTCCTCAGGTTTCAAAGTGAGGTCTGTGATTCACTTGGTTCTAATTTTTGTGCAGGGTAATAGATATGGGTCTAATTTCGTTTTGTCTGCATATGGAAATATAGTTTTCCTGGCACCATTTGTTGAAAATGCCATCTTTTCTCCAGTGTATAAATCTTTGCCTCTTTGTCATGTATCATGTAGCTATAGTTATAAGTACGCATGTTTGGGTCTTCTGTTTTATTACATTGGTCTACATATCTGTCTTGTGCCAACACCAGATTGTCTTTATTACAATAACTATATTTTTGTAATATAACTATATTACAATAACTGTATACCTTGAAGTAAAAATAGCAATTCCTCCAGTATTTTTTTTTTTTTTTTTTTTTTTTTTTTTTTTTTTTTTGCTGAGATTGATTTGGCTATCAAAGTCTTTCCTGGTTCCATATGAGTTTTAGATGTTTTTCTGGTTTTGTGAAGAATCTTTTTGATATTTTTATTGGGATTATATTGAATCTGTAAATTGCTTTTGGTAGGATAGTCATGTAGCCCTTGTATGTCTCTCAAGGGTTGAGGCTTGGCCTTTATTACCGAAGACACCAACCACACACTTAGGACAGACATAAGACTTGTATGACTCAAGCTGGATCTGACCTGAGAGCCTCTTTCCTGTGGTCCTGCTCCCACTGTTTCAGAAAATACTATGCAAACTTCCAAGGGAGGGAATTAATTAAACTGTCCTCAGCTGTAAAACTTATGAGCTACAGAAATGACCAGCATAGCAAGATATGCATAAAGGTGCAAAAGGTAGCACTCATATTGTTGGCAACCAACAGCTGTCTAATTGGACTTATGGCCCACTCAGCAGGAGGGCAATCATGCCTGGTATTGGAATCCTAGGCAGGTTTCCAGGGTTAGTGAGGTCATGGTACCCGCTTCTGCAAGCATGGTGCTGGGGAGGTGAGTTTTCAGACAGTGTCAAGGAGGCATGAATTTTCCCATGAGATAAGTATATCTTGTGTTTGTGTTATTGGTTCTTATTCTTTTGTTCTGGACTGTGTCTATATCCAAACAAGCCATAGAGGAGAGCTGTAGAGCCACAACAACACCCATGGTCCCAGTCCCTTTTTATGCTCCTCCCCAGGTAATCCCTTGCTCCCAACAAGGCTCCCTATCAGTCACATCAAATCCCTGTGGAGCATGCTGTACTCTCAAGAACACAGTCTCAGATGTGGCACAGAAAGCAGCCTGCCAACAGTGCATCAGAAGAGAGTTCTAGGATCCCAATTATACTTTGAAGGAGTGAGCTGTTTATTTGCTGACTTCATTTTATAGATGGGGAAACAAACAGTTGCCTACTTATCTGAGATTTCTGCACTGACAAACACGTGCCTCCAGGTAGGACGCACTAGCCATCAGTCAGGGTAATGACCCTTCTCAAGGCTTATTCTGCAGCTTAATGCCTTACGTTGGTGGTCCAAATCATCAGTTACTGAGGAGTATGTGGATTATGTAACTATTTTCAACTGTCTCCCACACAATAAAAAGGAAGTGAGAGCACTTGTTGCTTGGCCAAGGCTTGATGGAGGCAGGCCTCAGGCAGAACTGGCCATGGTGCTGATGCTTGGAGTCATGACGTTGAGGTCTACCACTGGGTTCATAGCCACTGTTTCAAGTTTGAAGAAGCTTGTAGTCATAATGCTTTTGTGCTCTGTGTAAAGGATGTCCTTGTAGTATTCAAATGCTGATTTCTCTGCCCTCATTTCTCATTTCAATCTGGACATGGCATTGTAATGCTTAGGCCAATAAACTACCTCCCACCCCTACTCATTTGTGCAAAGAATTCTTACCATTTAGTCTGTGTTTTGTCAATAAATGTTGATCACCTAATGGCTGGGCAGAAGAGAGAATAGGGAAGAACTTCCATCATCCAGTAAAAGGAGAAAGAGAGAGGGAAGGAGGTTTGGATTGGGCATGAGGAGGACAGGGTCCAAGAAGACACCATGTGAAGACACCATCTGAAGCAGAGAGAGCTAGAACAATTTTAAATTGCATGTATCATGGAGATTGGGAGGGGGACGGGAGGTAGCTAAAGTAGTGTAGGGGGTTAAAATAAATCATGTAACTGTCCAAGTATTGAGGTGCAGTTTGAAATAAATCTTGGTTTCTCTGTGTGGTTGTTGGGGACTAGGTAAAGAAATACAACCACCAGATTAATAAACTGTTTACACTTACATTAAAATAATTCATTTTACAGAAGCTTCTGAGATTCTGGTGGTCTGGAAGAAGATTTTCTTCCTCACAGTCTCTGGGATTATAGGAAGGGGTGATTAGGCAAGGAGTCACAATCATTAACCTGGAAAAATAGGCTCTGTATCATCCCTTAGTACACATGGGGACAACTTTTAGTATCTCAAGACAAAAAGTTACAGATCTCAAGTCCTTTGTATAAGTGTCTTAGTATCTGCTTATAACCTGTGCAATGCTTTCATATGCTTACGGAGGGGTTCTGAGCTTGGGCTCCTACCTGCCAATAGAAGATAATTCCAAAATTTGGGGAGATTTCTTTGTCATTTAAGAGGCCATGAGAGGGAAGATGCAGACCATGTATCCCTAGTCTTTCTTGGAGGAGGCTCTTCCCTGGGTGGTATCTTCTGATCAGGACTGAATTCACATACCTTGCTCTCAGAGTAGCAGTGGCTTCTCTTTTAGCCTCAGCCCAAGAATGCTCCAATCTTTTACCTCTTCATCAGAGGAAGTGGAGCTGCTTGGACCCATTTGGGACAGGCTCTAGGCTACACTGAGGTGATGAAGGCCAGTGGTCACTTAGATATTCAGGAGCAGACATGAATATTGACTGCTGCTGATCAGAGGTTACTAGGTTACCAGCTCAGCTGCTGCAGGAACCAAGCCTCTCGAAAAAAATCTAATTTCTAATTTCTCATGGGGATATGGTGTCTTCTCATTGGGTTGTAGGATTTCCTGAGGACTAAGCTTTTCTTGAAGACATGGCCTCTCCTGAGGACACAGACCCTCCTGGAGATACACATCCTCCTGAGGATATAATTTTTCTTGAGGATGGAAAAGATATCCTGGGAAAGGAAAAAGTCATGTAGGTATGTTCAGGGATGGTCATGTCAGGGAATGCTGGTTTCTAGTCATGAGGTCTGTGTGGTCACAGTTCCCATAGAGATTATGAGTCCAGTTCAAGGGTAATTGCACAATGAACTTGAGCCTGTGTGTACCTCTAGGATGATTTTGGGCACTCTCAGGAGCTATTGAGAAGGCAGCTCACAATCAGCATGACATCCTTTCTCCTAACTTGTACAACCTTCTTTTAAATAGAACTGGGTGTTTCTTTCTAATGGTGAGATGAACAGGGAGAGAAACACATTTTAAAACCCCAATGTAGAGCTTATGAGGTAACAGAATAGAGGTAATTGGTAGCTTATTATCTCACTGAGCATTTTATACATATGCAGAGTTTATGATTTTAAAACGAGAAGGCAGCTGACCTAGAACTGGCAATCTTTGCTTTATTAGCAAATATTCTGATATTTGATTTTAAACTTGTGCCTGGCAGACCACTACCAAGTTCAACACATACAGGAAGTATCTGGTGTCTCCAGACACTGGTGTCCTGACAGGAAAACAGTTGGTTTTCCAGGATTGGAACCTGGGGCTTCTTGACCTGGCATGACCTAGGGTCTACTCAGTAGATGTGTTCTTTGCTCTAGGGAGGTGGATAAGAGCTGGGAATTTAGCTCACTGGAAGTATGAGACTTTCTACTGTCCTCACGAACCTTCAGGGTTTGCAACCTTTCTTTGGAGGATCTGCACCCATCACAGAGAGATGCTGCAGGTAGGAGAGGACCAAGAAGCCCATTGAATGCTGTGATCTAGAAGATTGTGTCTACTCTGCATGGGGCTCTTATTCTATCTCTGCAAGTAATTTATTACATGATAGGTTTTTATTTTTATTAAAGAAAAAAGTATTTTGACTTAAGATCCCAAAAGGATCAAGATAGGCTCTTACAAAAGAAAGAGGGGACTCTGTAGACTGAGGTATAGAGATGAGTTTAACTTGTACTTTTTCCTGGGTGGCCATTTTCATAGACTGCTCCTCAGCCCTTTCATTTTCTGATTTGCATAAACTTTCAGCTCTAGGGTAGTATTTCTCAGTGGAGGGGCTTTAAGAATTTAGAGAACCATAGCATGTTCCTGGACTGCCTCTCCCTGTCTTGTTTCTCCTTTGGTCTTGAAGAGAATTAATGGTTTACTGCAAAGCATCAAAGCCCATGTGTGAAGCTCCTGTTAAAACAGGATAACTCAGTCTGTCTTCACAGGGCAACTTCTCGATCACACTTCTGTGAGTCCAAGGTCAGCCATAGGCCCCTGCGGGTAACTGTGACTCCAGTTCCCTGCCACACCGTCTGTGGTGTAGCTCCTTGCCTAGCCTTTCCGAGTTGCCAAGCCGAGCTCGTCCACAGCTTATCCCACTCTGCCTTCCTTAAACCTTTTCTTCTTACTACTGTCTGGCATTAAGCTTGGCACACAATGTGCCGTAAACACTATGAAACACAAGCCTTTTGATGCAAGGTAAAATCAGAGACACCGCAATAAGCAGTGAATATATAACCTATGCTGAAATGAGCAGATGCCTATGTCCCTGTGAACTCCTGCGGAATCTGTCACCGAGTCCTGCAACTGACATCCAGGAGCTCTCATCCTGACACATCCCTGTAGGTGGAAATTCTGGATTGTCACAGAGGCTCCCTGTGAATTCCTCCTTCCACTCCTAGGACTTCCAGCCTATTATTAGGCTCTTAGGGGTCAAGTGCCTTCATGGTTCCAGAGGGTTGACGGTGTGGCCTGTGCCATCAGCCATGATAAGAATGAGGGGCCCTATCAGGGAGAGTGGCCTAGTGTGGAGGATGGTGGGAGGAGAGGGTATAAGTATTTTTAGGAATATCAAATAATATGGAAGAAATGTGTCTACTTGACACAAGTGCCAAAAGCTCTCTTCTAAATTTAGCCAAAGCAATCTTTTATTTGAGAGCCAGGTGGGAAGGCATACCAGAGGTGGTTCCTTGTTCTCAAGAGAATTATGGCCATCTAGGCAGCCCAGGGCCCTCTGCGGAAGCCCCAAGGACCCTGATGTCTCTCCTCGAAGAGGTTCCTGGCACTGTAATTCGATCTTATTATTCTTCCGTATGTAGCCAACCCTATGGTTCTTGCGACTGGTATTTATTTCTCTTAATGTATTTTGAAACAGTGATGACCACCCATGTAACCCTCTTGGGAGAACATGACTACACGTGAGTGGGATCCCCCAAGTCACAGATCTGAGGGGAAGGTGCAATGCTGAGTCAAAGCTCAAGCTGCTTCAGGCAAGAAGACCCCGGCTTTCCCAAGCCTACGGCTAGTCCAGATCCAGGCTCTTGGCTACTGAGCAGTACCAGGCATGGGTTCCATCTTGTGTGGTGAGTCCCAAATTCAATTAGAGAGTGATAAACTTAGGACTGGTTTTGTAGGGTTTTTGTTTCATATTGCTTTGTTGGGGGAATTTTCTATTTTACTGCTCTTTTACATGTATATTGTGGTTTCCTTGTCTGTCTGCCTGCCTATCTGTCTGTCTGTTTCCTGTGCCTTTTCACTGCTATTTTTTTAAAATCTGGTTTCTTTGCCTTTTGAATTTGCCTGTTTGTTTTTTAAAAGTAGAATGAAGCCATGGAGTTGGATCTGGGAGGAGATGAGAGAGGGAAACTGCCATCAGAATATATTGTATGACTTTTCCATTTAAATAAGACACAAAAAAGAGCTGGTCTTCAACACATAGTCATCTCTCAGATGCCCCCGTACTGCCTGACAAGGGGTCTCAGCTTTGGCCATGTGTGTGTGCCCCAGAGCCTGAATGCAGTCTGTCCCATGCTCAGGGTATCTATGATGGCACCGTATTTGCCACAATTTTATACTTCAAGGAGTCTGTGAAACAACTTAGTATCTAAAGTATTTAAAGTGTGTAAGCTGCAATTTGGAAGCATTACTCATTTTGACTTTGGTCCATCATTTCTATTACATTTTGCATTAAAATATTTTGACTTTTTAATCCATTATTATAAATTTATGCTATTTGAAGAATCTCTGAAATGTTTAATTAAGAACAAAAATAGTTCTTCAAAACAGACAGAATGCATGAGGGATCAGAAGCCATGCCTCACACAGGCAGGGTTTAATTATAGTCCCCTCAGAAGCACCGAATGAGCCTCGGGAGTTTTCCAGTGTCTCTGGAAACACTCTCTGAGTGTGACCTAGGAGAAATCAAGGAAAAGAGAGTTCTTGTTCTGCAAGGAGACACTGGAGCTTCTTACATCCCTGTCACTCTTCATAACTGGGGAGAGCTCAGAATGCAGGCTCCCAGAGATCTTTGTACATATGAGAGGTGAAGGCACGTGTGTGTGTGTGTGTGTGTGTGTGTGTGTGTGTGTATGTGTATGTGTGTGTGTGTGTGTGTGTGTGTGTGTGTGTGTGTATGTCAGGGGGGATGGCTGGCCCAGGCCTCCCTGAGGGACCTGCACATAGGGCTAGGAAGAGAGTGTTGAAGCAGCCTCAGGACACTGCTCAACACCTGCTGTGTTCAGATACAAAGCAAACAGGGCAAACGATCCCACCTAGAAACAGGAATCCTCCCAACTATACTCCCTCACAGAAGCCCCGAGACTCACGGCTGCTTGGTCTGTCTCCATGGCCCCTAACCAGGTGATCTTTTTCCACCTGACCAGCTTCAGAGGTATGGGGTTGAAGCCATGGCTGCCATCCCTGCTCTGGATCAGAACTCAGGATACTCAGAAGAGGACTTAAGAACCATCTTCGCAGACCCAGAGCCTGAGCTGAGGTGATGCTCACTCCCAGAAGGCCAGTGGGCAGCTTCCCAGAGGCAACGCATCAAAATGCTTTAGGGCAGTTTAACATGCACTTGTGTTTTCTGTAAAAACATGTTTCCGATCTTATTCCACATGGATAGAATCTTGAGCTTTCAAATGGGTTTTTTGTTTATCTCTTTGTGCAGACAAGAAATGGGTACTAAGAATGTATCCCTCAGTGCTGCAGGCCAGAATGCCCAGAATTTTGCTTTTCGTGACCCTATCAAAGGCCCTTGTTAGATTTGGGTCCATATTTGTGAGGGGTCCAGTATTATAAAAGGGTAAGCATCATTTGGCATCAAGGTGACCCCTAGGATGTTGCCATTAACTGATGGGACAGAAACGGCCATTTCAGGGATTTGGTTAAAGAGGAGGAAGCAGGGAAGTCTGAGAATTCAGCCTCTAGTCACTCATGCAGGATGCGGGTGACCTAGGGTGGGGACAGTTCTGCTTCAGTAGTCTCTCTGCACCTTGACTTCAGCTGCATCCTAAGCAGCTGCCTTTTTGTCTGCATTCTCCAGGCTTGTGAGCCTGACTCAGATTAGTGAACCTCTTGAGGTTGGTCTGCAGGATATGTGGGTGGGGTTCAGCGACATGAAATTCAGTACACTCTGTAATCACCTAGTCCAGATCACACAATTGTCCTGTGCACTCAGCAGCCATTCTAGGGGGATGGGCACCACCCACGGCTTCACCAATAATCATAGCCACAGAGAACAGGGGATACACGTGTCACAGAGAAACTAAAGGCAGTGATTACACACAACAGAACAGGCAGGCAGCAGCACAGTGTCACCCGCCAGGAAAGAAACCTGTTTTCTTTGGGAGCTCATCAAGTGAGACCAAACAACAGAATCGGGTCATCAGAGTGTGCAGTGCAGGGGGCAGAGAGGACACAGGTGCCCTGTCCCTACATCTCCCCAGGGCGTTGTGTATGGGATCCTCAGTGGGGTATTGGGTCAGAAGTCAGTTGGCATCTATTCAAATGCAAGGAGTCGTGATCTTCAATACTGGTTCATCTCTCAGCTTTTATACACTGTGCAGGATGCAGTGTAGGACCCTCTCCATAGTGTTCTGAGTGTGCTAGAGGGCTGGAATCCCAGCCAACACCCCAGTCTAGAGCTGGGACTTCTAGCAATGCAGCGGAAGAGGGTAGGATTCCAGAGGGTGCCCTGACTTGTGGAAATGTCAAAGCATGTGTGAGAGGAAGTGGAAGGTTGTAAAGCCAGAAAAGTAAAGGTTGACCCATCACAGCATCATTTCAAGCCCGAGACCTGTCTGTGGGACTGGTGCCACCAAGCCCGAGTGTCTCGTTCATAGGACACAGGCAGCTCTGCGGCTGCTACGCTGCTATTGTCCAGGAATGCTGCCACAACTAGAGGAACATTCACAACATGGGGTGTTCTTTCCTTGAGTTTCATAATCTTTTGGCTTTGAATTAGAAACCTTAATGAAGAAAGGGAAACAATTAGTCTGGGGCAGGGGGCAAGTGGGTCTACTCCCAGAAGCAGCACTGCTCCCACGGACAGTGGGAAGGCACCGTGATAGACAGGAGGTGACAGGAGGCACAAAGTGATCGTGCTCTGTGGCTATGTGGAAGAATCTGTGCTTGGCTATTTCCTGGGTCTCTGTAGAGTCTCCCCTACATTCAGAACCTTACTGAGCAGTCAGCATGTCTGTCTGTAACTGAATGTGGGTTTGTAAGGAGCTAGAGCTCTCCTTACAGTGAGAAGGTGCCCCAGGCCGAGGAGGAGACAATGGTCAATCACAAAGGAAGGTGATGCAGGCATACCCCAGGCTGCCAGGGTGGAGATGCAGCCAGGCAGAGGTACAGGGCTGAGTTAAGAATGTCCAGATCACCAAGAACTACATCCTTAAGGAAAGGTCTACTCATGGATGCGGCACTCTGTCTTAGAAATGGTTAGATGCGTGCTACAGCTACGACTGGAGAGACTCTTGGCAGTTGGCCCGAGTGGTCTGAGATAAGACCACAACAGCTACAAACAGACCCCGCTTTGGCATTGCACTTGTGTGCTGTGGGATCAGATCTCTTTCCCAGGAATCCAGATAATGGCAAAGCTATAAATGGGATGGAGAGATCCAGATGGCATGAAGGATGCATTGCTCAGAGGACCCCAGAAGAGGTAGTCTGGGCAGCTATAACCCACTTACAGGAGTCTCTCCCACCCGGTCATGCTGACAGGTAAGGAAAGCCTTCCTTCCTGGGCCTCCCAAATTATGCAGAACCAGCAAATCCCGAATGCCATAGCACATCAGAGACCAAGTGTGGATCAAGAAGCTGTACTGTTACGGCGGTATGGAGAGCTATAGAGAATGCCGTGTGTTTGCAGTGTCCATGAGTGGAGCTTGTGTGGCGGGTCGGGCACCTACCTTACTCTCATCCTCAGGGTCGCTGTAGCCACATGCATCTATGAAATCTGGAAATATCTCAGACCATCCGTCACTAGTGCAGTTTTTGCTTATGTTTCCTGGAAAGTAAATTTCAGATGTTTGGTCCTTGAAAGCCAGCCTCAAGGTCAAGGATGATACGACAAGCTGAAGTGTTCAAGTCTCCCCCATCCAGTCAGCAAGTGACTGAGGCTGCCCAGAAGTCCTTCCGTAATCTCCCTGCACTGCATCCTTCCTCCTGAGACCTCCCTGCCAGGGCCTAGCGGACGCACTAGATCATGGAATGGACAAAGCAGGGCTGGAACTGATCGCAGCTGGTAAAGCCCCAGAGTTGACATTCGCAAGCTGAATGACAACCTGTAGCATATTCTGATGCCTGTGTCTGCCAGGGCTCTGGAGGCCAGGCCCCGCCCTCTGGGGCGGCCTCTCTCGCTCTTCCTTAGTTTTTAATCCTGTCTCCTCTCCATTTGGCCTGTCCCCCACGCTTCAGTGCTTAAGAAGCAGCATAGGGCAGTTTCCACTTGGCTATCAGTTGGAGGAAAACGCGTGATTGAGATTTAAATAGTAAGAAATACAGCAGTTTTGTGATTTTTAAAATGACTTTTCCATCATTTATTCCTAAGTGTCAAATTTATCCAGAAATGAAGCATCCACTCTATTTACAAAGAATGTGGCAGGTGGCCACACAAAGCAGAAAGAGTATGAACTCTGGACAGACCTGGTCAGAAAGGGACAGACCGGGCATTAGTGATTTCAACTGACCAGGCCCGATCCTCATTTAAATGTCCAGGCTACGACACAGGACATTGTCCTCTGTGGAGCTTCTGTTCCTTGCCCAGGCTACTCGTGGGACCCACAGGGTATAGGACGTTTCAGCTTACAAAGGTCTTCCTTTATGTACATCTTTACTTTCAGAGCAGACTCGAGAGGCAAGTGTGGTTTATATTGCAGTTCTCGTTCTACAGGTGGGGGACTAAGGTCCTGGAGGCTGGGTGATTTTTGAGCTTCAGCAGGAGATAGGCTTTCTGACCCAAAGGCCTGCATTTTTTTTCTATATGGTGGTGGCCACCTGTTCACTGGTAGTGAGCGGTTGTCGCCAGGCACTGAGAGCTCATCTCCCACTGGCAATGTACATTAGCAGTTCCTGCTAGGCTGGTGATGCTGAAACCAGCACTGTTGGGCAGATGCAACTCCAAAGTCTTTGAAGGACTCTAGGAACCAGTCTCCCATCACTTTCCCCTAGGCCCTTCTGGCATCCCTCCTGAGGCCTCTGACTCAGGCCACACCTGACCCGGTGACATTCGGGGTGGACTGCCTCTTTACCCTCATGGCCAAGCCCCCAGGGAGATGTTGGTGACTGGACCAGATGAGAGCTTTTAGAGGACAGAATATTGAGAATGGTCAAGATTCTCTAATGTGGCCATGGATGACCAAAGAGGTAGGTTAGGGGCCCAGGTTCCCGGTCAGAGACGGAGTCCCTGAGACCATTATCATCCCTCACAGCTTTCCCCTCGGTGTCTGCCCAGTTCTCCAAAGCACTGCGCTTTCCTCTCTAGTTGTGTCTTCTAATCTCTATTTTTCTACACAGATTCCTCTGCGTTGTGAAAACCTGGATCCTGAGACGTGCATAAAGAACAATGCAGGACAGAGGCTCGGATGGCACCCAATTCTCTAAACTCTTGGTGGCAGCAAACTAGTCGGCAGGGGCATATTTTGTGCAGTGTCCCAAATTCTCTCCCTAATATTACGACCTTGAGCTAATCTCTCTTGGGTTTACGGTAACCTTCCCTCCCTCTCCCCCTCCCATCTCCAGTATCACGCATGCGCACTTTTCCTGCCTTGCCACCGGAGAGTAGATCATCCAGTCTTCCCCTCTGTATCTGCCCTGCTTGCCTATACAGGCTCCAGAGGCTGAGGTACTCCTGCGTCCTTAACGGAGAACTCACCCAACATGGGCCAGATGTTCTCTGGCTCCTTTAGGACCAGGGAGTAAGCACATGGCTACAGAAGAAGGAAGCTGGACCTTACTTCTTTTGGGAAAAACTGACCGCCGGCCCCCCACCCCCACCCCGCGCCCCCAGACGAAACCCCCCCTTGAGACCAGGAATCAGTGCAAATACCTGGTCTGCTGTAGAAATTGCTGAACACTTTGGGGCAGGGCACCGTGACAGTTTCCCCAATGTCTGCAGGGCGCCAGCATGTGATGTTGTCCCAGACGCCGCTGCAGCCTAGAAGGAGAAGCAAAGAATTAGGCGCAAGTCCTGGGTCATGAGAACGCACTGCTTGGAAGGGCGGCAGGAGAGTGATCGAATCTCTCTAAACAGTCGGCAAGAACACTGCTAATCAGATCGCCTCCTGGCCAAGCGCTCTTCCCCGAGATACTCACACAACGCTGATGAGGCAGGAGCAGCAACAGGCCTGTGGTTGAAAGCATGTGAATAATTCAATGTACACTGTGTCGTTTTTAAAAATAAACTATTTATTTTTAAACTGATGACTAATAATTACATATACTTATGGTATAGATGAGATGTTGGATACAATGTATACATTGAAGGATGAATGAATTAGTGTTATCACTTCAATGTAATTTCTTTGTGGGGGGGAGTGTTTTTCTGTTTTTGTTTTGTTTTGTTTTTCAAGACATGGTTTCTCTGTGTAGCCCTGACAATCCTGGAACTCACTCTGTAGACCAGGCTGTCCTCGAACTCAGAAATCCATTTGCCTCTGCCTCCCAAGTGCTGGGATTAAAGGCGTGGGCCACCACTGCCCGGTGGGAGGAACGTTTAAAAGGAATTATATTAGCATTCTAGTTGACACTAACTATAGTCAACTCTCTATGCAATAGGTCATTAGAACATATTTTTATTGCCAAACTGAGACTTTATGCCATCGAAACAGCATCCAAAACTGGCCTTTGGTGACACCATTCTACTGTTTGTTTTATGAAACGGACTTAGATTCCACATAAGTGAGCTCTGTGGTGCTTGCCTTTCTGCACCTGGCTTATTCTACTATGCATTAAATTCTCTGGACCCATCATGTTACGGCAAATGACATATTTCCTCTTTTATAATGCTGAACAAGATTTCCATTGTGTTCCCATACCACATTTTTTTTTTTTTTTTTTTTTTTTGAGACAGGTTTTCTCTGTGTAGCCCCGACTGTCCTGGAATTCACTCTGTAGACCAGGCTGGCCTCGAACTCAGAAATTCGCCTGCCTCTGCTTCCCAAGTGCTGGGATTAAAGGCATGTGCCACCACATCCTGGCTTCCATACCACATTTTTTAGATAAAAGAGAGAGTCCTTATATTTTCCTTGCTGATTTGCACCTTCAGTGTGGTAAACTGGCTCCTCATGGTATTAAGTTTTAAGGAGACCTAAGTTTGGGAATACTTAAAGAAGAATCGGTAGTCTGGTGAGCTGAGTCTGGTTAGAGCAGAGGTCATCATTTGTATGCCTTAAACATTTCCAGACGCTTGGGATACTGAATGACACTGTCTTGGGTAGGGTTTCTATTGCCACAACAAAACATCATGACTGAAAAAGCGAGTAGAGGAGAAAAGGATTTACTTGGCTTACACTTCCACACTGCTGTTCATTATTGAAGGAAGTCAGGACAGGAACTCAAACAGGGCAGGATCCAGGAGCTGATGCAGAGGCCATGGCTGGGTGCTGCTTAGATACCTAGGTGTTCTGCTATTCATGCATTTGAAGGGGCTACAAAGCTTTGTAGTTTTGTTGTTTTTTAGCTTCATTTACTTCCTCCCCAAGGGTTTATATCAGTTTCACACGGCCTTGAGATTCAGATTCACTTCCTTCTGTCTACTTTCCTGCTCAGTAAGGCTAGGGGCAGGTTCTGCAAACTTAACAGGTGATCGTGGGCTCCAGCCATGGCAACCTGGGCTTGTTCACAGGCACGCGGGGTTTTAGGTGTGGTCTGATGTCCTTGCGTATTATTGCCTTAAGAGTGCATTGTTCTGGAAGGGCTGGTCTCACTAGTAGGAAGGAACCCAAGGTAGTCATGTAAGAGCTGTATGGAGGCTTCTTGGACCTGTCCTCCTTGGTTGTATGCAGTACGTGCACCCAAGGAAGACACGAGTCAGTGTGAGCAGTGCCATTGATAGAACGGCAGCATTGAAGAACCACTTCCGTTCCACATTCAAAAAGCTCAAGTTTGGGTTGGAGAGATGGCTCAGCTGTTAAGAGCATTGACTGCTCTTCAGAGGTCCTGAGTTCAAATCCCAGCAACCACAAGGTGACTCACAACCACCTGTAATGAGATCTGACCCCCTCTTCTGGGGTGTCTGAAGACTGCTACAGTGTATTGACATATAATAATAAGTAAATCTTTAAAAAAAATTAAAAAAATTAAATTAAACTCACAGAGGCAAAAGTTCTCAAAAGAATGAGGCAAGGCAGGCTGACCCAGACAGTGCTTATGGGAAGCTCAATTTGTGTGGCCTTATAGGTCTCTCTCTATCTCACAACAGATGCAGGGATAAGAAGTCTCCTCTTCTGAGCAGCCACTGGGATGGGGGATTATGTAAATGCCTCCCACCCCTGTGTTCCTGGACCACCCACTGGGATGGGGTATTTAAATGCATTCCATCCCTGTGTCCCTTAAATTCTCCAGGGGTCATTCTCTGCAATCCCCTTAGCTGTCCATGCAAGCAGCCAGAAGTCCTCCTGAAGATGCTATCCAAAGAATTCTTTCCTGCCCAGTGGTAACAGAAACAGGCCTGGATGTTGTTTCCCTGCTCTAAGAGGCCAATGTGAAGCCTAACAGAGAGCCACATACATCTTGGACATCAGGTTAGCACACATGCTGTGATGTAGCAGACAGAGGGCACCCTACACACTTTACCTCACATTCCCCTCTGGGCATCAGGACCATCTGAGCAGTGGGTTTGTGAGCGCAGAAGCACTCTAATGTGAGGAGATGGGAAGGATACAGAAGAGGAAGAGAAAAGTCCCTGTAACTTAATAATAGCAATTAAAGCGGTCAGGGCTTTAGTCGTGACAGCTCAGCTCAACTGGCTTGTGATGGAGACACAAGATAAGGTCAAGTGTTTATTATAGAAAGTGTTTTTTTTTTCCTTACCTCAGGAGGAACCAGACAAAGTACTTTTTGTACCCTGGCCATTCCCTGCATCGAATTTGCTGTGGCCAGAACTGCCATCTGGCAGGACACAGAATTAGAGTTCCTCTTGGATCCTATGGATGTGCCAGGCTTCCTAGGTCATGATCCAAAGAGGAGAGCCAGGAGCAGAGCAGATCCTCTTGAGAGTTCCGATAAGTCCTTTAGACCCATATCTCCACGTAAACTATCAAAGGGACTCCCGCTTTATATATGACGTGGCTGTACAGTGGCTACCCTCCGCTGTGGTCCAGCCTTGTCTGCTCAGAAGTTCCCTCACTGGAGCTGCCTCAGTGCTACCCTTGGTGTCACTGAATACCGTGTGAGTTCAGCAGTGCCCTGTAGGCCATCTTGTTGAGCCGTCTTAATCTTCGTACGTCACATGACAAAGCTCCCACTTAGTCTTCTCTACTCAACAAGAACCAAGACTCAGCTGTTACCTCTAACTCCCCCTTTCTCCCAGGGCAGTCTCGCTGGGCTGCAATAGCCAGCCGAGGAAGACGGTCATGGAATTCCACAGGCACTAAGCCGGCATACGCGGCGGAGGGAGTTGCAGAGGGACCTCAGGCTGACCTCTCTAAGTTCTGCTCAGGGATCTGTCCTCAATGGGTCCACTCAACCCATAGTCTCAGACACACTATATGGAGAGGTGTCATAGGAAAAATTATTATTTATTGTCTTCCCATATAGCTGGGCTTTCTCATTTTTCATGTCATGTGTTTTCATTGGCAGCAAGGTATTCCAAAGTCTGAATTTAACAGTTCAGACCCCATTTCACAACCTCAGCATCCATTATGTTTATGAAATAATTGATAGGAAATACAGTAATTAAGTACAGAACAAGGATAAAAAGAATGCATGGGCTTACCTTTTAAAAGGAATTGGCATTCTTTCCCAGTTAAAGAATACTTTCCTAAGAACACTGGTTGGTGAGCATATACAGAATGCTCAGAGTTAGAGAATCAACATGTTTTTTCTACAAACGGTAAATCAGGTACAAATAGTTAGTAGATACTAAAACAGATAGTGCCAAGTGCTTCCGAGGCCCTGCCGTTAAGACAGCCCAGTAGTAGAGCCTATATTAACAGACCTAATAATCCTTAGGTTTGGTGACCTATGTAGGGCATATCTTCTTAGGGCTCACTTGTCCAGGGTTTACCTTTTCTAGGGTTCACCTTCTGGGAGCTCAACTCTATGTAGTATACTGATTTAGGGCTCCTCTGTGCAGGGTGCACTTATCCAGAGCTATCCTGTGAGAGGTGCACCTGCAGAGGGCACACCTGCCCAGGAGCTCACCTTGGGTACCCGGTTGTGCACGGTATTGACTGTGAGTGTCCTGTGCAGGCACACCTGTGCTCACAGGGTGTGTGTGTGTGTGTGTGTGTGCAGGGTGTACTTGTGCCACCCTTTGTCTTTTCTCTCCTCTGGTGACTGTTGAGCAAGAAGATTTTTGTGATTTCTCTAAGTGCTACAATTTTAAAGCACAGTTTTTTTTTTTTTTTAAACCTAATCATCATTGTGCCATCAAATCCACCGATCCTCTCTGCCCGTCATCAGCCTCAGAGATGGAGCTGGATGGACTTGGAAATTGAATTGGGAAAGGTAATTTTTACAAGTGGCTTGTCCTGCTCTGAACTGCGCTCATTTATTTTGACCTGGATTGTCTCAGACTTCTGCTTGCTGGCCCCGTAGAGACGCTACATTGATTCAGTAAGGGAGGACGCTGGCTTCTCTGCATTGTGACAACAAAAAGCACATCTTCCGTGGTCTGTTGAAGGAGCCCCGAGGACAGGATGTAATGCAGTTTTAGAATGGCTGCCTCTTCCCCGGCTGCATACACCCAAAGACCATAGGGTTGGCCTAGGCTAGCCTGGCCCTCAGGCTGCTCGCAGTCTAGAGGCCAAATGAGATCAGTGTGGAATTGTTACCCTCAGCCTCGTTGTGTGTCCTGGAGCCTTGCAGGGGTAACTGAGGCCCACAGGAATTTAGCATGTTTTCATTATCACTTTGTTTGGCTTGCAGCTCAGAAATCTCAACGAATACCACTTTTGGACACCTAGTATTAGGTGGGGCACTCAGGCCCTCCACCTGAGTTGACCATGCAGAGCAAAATGGTTTTTTCCCCCTCAACAAGGAGGCATAGTACGGATGTGGCTGTTCTCTGAACAGCTGCTCCATGTTGTGTGGTTATTTTCTTCAAATTTGAACACTCTTGTGTGAAGGAGAGAAGCCACAGATGGTGGAAACACATTAAAAGACTTATGAGGTCTCTCCCCCAAATGATACAAACAGTAAATAGTTTCTGGGGGGGGGGGCACGGAGGAGAGAAGACTTCATTGTTTCTACCTAGAAATGACAGTGTTGCTACCATAAGTAATCCAATAAACATAAAGGTTCATCAAACTGGCCTTGGGTGCAACAGTTTCTTTTTGCCTGTTGTTGGTGCCCCATCCAGAGTAAATATGTATATTCACATCTGCCCCAGTAAAAGTCCAGAATCCACAGACGTCTTGCAACCAGGATACTGTACACAAGGCTCCAAAGCAATGGATAAATCTACACAGGAAGCAGAAAGTGGACCACCTGGGTCTGAATTTCACAGCGCCTAGGAATGTGAATGCAATGCGCTGGCTTTCGCTGTGGGATGCTGTGGATGCTGCTGCTCAAGTAGCTAATTGTAACAACCTTTGCTATTCTCAGGGCTTTGGAGTCTTCCCTAGTTGCTCTGAGGATAAAGAGAGGTTACAGGAGGTCTGCTGAGAGGATTCATCCCTTTCTTTTGTTCTAAGGATGCTTCGTTTGTTCTTAAAATATTGCCAGTGAGATCAGAACTCCATCTATGCATTAGCTCATCTAGGTATGTTGCCAAATGCCATTTTAGGAAAGCTGCAATTAGGAATAATGACAGTAACTGGACTGGGGGAAGCACAGCAAAGAAACCTTTGGAGGGAAATACCAAAGCAATAGCCTGTCAAAACTAATGAATGAAGCACCCAAGGAAAGCTTGCCCCTCTCCGGAGACAGTCAATGTGGGCACAGATGACTACACACTGGGGCTAGAAGGCATTGCAAAGATGATTAATGGGACAGGCTTAGGGTCCATCAGGAGCCTAACCATCCATGGAGACAGACTCTAATCAGGACACTGCTCCTTTCTATGGGCAGTTTTAAATGCGTTGTGGTCATGCTGCTTATGTGTTGGGAATTATGAGGCTTTCAAAAAGGGTTTTTTAGACATCTCCTGTGCTTGGTGTCACACTGTGGATGGAGTAGCATTGTCTCTCAGGAGATTCTTGACAGAGTTCTTCCTGCAGGAATGGGTAGCAGAAGCTTAGCCTGGGCTTGCTGATGAATGAGGCCACTCCTAGCAGTAGAGAAACGGCGGTGAATCGGGTCAGGCTAGAAGGCTCTTCAAAGCCAGGACTCCATGAGTTTGGAGTGCCACATGACATTGTACAGGATCCAGGTAAATGGTTATACCCTAACGAGGGGGTGGCTAGAATTTCATCCTCAGTCTCTAGGGTGAGGTATTAGCTACCAGCCAAGACCTGGGAACACCATTTATAGGGAACTGCTGCTGGATGGCATTGGGAAGTCAGCTCACGTCTGGCTTTTGAATCTAAAGCAGCAGGTTTACTTTAGGTTTAAGGTTGCTCTCAGAGGTTGAAACCAGATTCTGGAACTTGAGCTAAGTTTTGCACCATGATTCAGACCCAGAAGCAACACAATCTGCTAAACAAACAAAAGGGTTTAATAAAGTAATATGCAGATCTGGACAGAGCCTACATTTTTTGGCAGAGGAACTCTGCCAAATCCAATAAAACCCCAATATCAGTACCTTCCAGCAGGAGTCACTATAATCCATGTGGAGAGACCTGCTTAGTCACTGCCACTTAAAAATGGAGTGCAAAACCTAGGCCTTAAGATAGGAGACTGTTTCCTCCCTGACGGGTCCTGCCACCCTCATGTGGCACCCTCCTGTGGACAGTGGATAGTAAGGTGTCACAACGTGGGTACCTAACTAATGGGTGTGCTGAATATTCACAAAATGTTGGACCTCTGACTTATTAGGATTTTCACAAAACTTGTTTCCTCTCATTTGAAATACTCCTGAAGCCTTTTTCTCCAAAGTCTACCGTGGCCCAGGGCCTGGCTTTTACCTGCAGAAGTTCAAGGCTGGGCAGAACGGAGTAACGTCTTGCATAGCAGCAGACCCCATCTGGAGATCCAATACTGTCATGAGACATCCTACCAATGGATCTCAAGATGATCTCCCTCAGATTCATCATCAGGACTTAGTGACTTCCCACGACCACCCCAGTGTGTCTACTAGCAGGCACGGACTTATATGTAGGCAGGACCTGACCCAGGCAAGGAGAACAAAGTACTGGCTACTCCAGGAAGCAGTGAGTCCAGCCCTTCATGGAAATTAATGCCAAGCCACCACTCAGCTCTAGCCAGGACAGAATTGTATTGATGTAGAACCAGAGGACTGTGTGATCCAGGGTGCCAGGCCCCGGGAGGGTAGCAGTCAGAGCTTTGGCTACGAGTCAGTTATGCCATCCCACCTTCTTGGGAACAGACCCCGTCCCTCAACTCTTCAAGGCCAGTTCTGAGACCTGGGCACTTCTTGCTGCTCTGGCCTCTGCCGTGAAGGCCTGACATGCCCCTGAGATGACTGGGCCGTGCCGCTGGAACATTCTCTCTCCAGCTAACGTTCACCCTTCCTTCTGTACAAGCCAGAGACTGAGCTCGTCTGTCAGCCCCTGCTGGGCACAGCCCCTGCTGGACCTCTTCCTTCACCAGCGCTCCTGCACGGGAGCAGGCTTAGCCCACCCCACAGGAGGCAGTTTCCCCTGAACTCTGAGTGGCTTTCTAATGCGGAACACCATAGGGCGGGTGGCACTGCACATCGGAGCCTCCAGGCCTTTCTGCCCTTCTCTCCTTGGAGTTCAGCCTCTTGCTCTCTGAAATGGCTTCTGGGAGTTGCTGTCCCCCACCACTGTCCACAAGAAATGTTTTCAATTCTCTTCTGGAATGCTATTTACTTGTCCTGCTTCTTTATTTCCTAGGATGCCATGACCTTCCTAAGCATAGCTCATACCAAGACACTGCCTCTCCAAAGCCCTGTCTCCACCCTCGGGCTACACATATTCCACTCTCTCCTCATCTGTGCTGATGTTCTTAGCCTGCCGCTGCCACAGCCCCCTCATACTTCCTACGTCTGAAATCAGCCTGACACATGTCTCTCGTGCCAGTACCAAAGACCCAGGTGGAAATCTCCTCTCCCCTTCCTTGTAAATCCCAGTACAATTTTGGCAAACCATGTGTGCATGCGTGTATGTTCAGAGTGCTTTAAATTGCAGATTAACCTCTGGAGGGTGCCCACAAAGTACAGCGCAGCTTCATGGTAGGCATGCATTTCATTCGTATCCATCACTTGTGACCCACTGTCGCACTCAAGTTCTCAGGGCTGCTCAGGAAAGGTTAGGAAACGCCTCATTCCACACTTGAGCAGCCCAGACTCTGGGGTTATCTGTGCCACTTCACGGGGTGTCCGTCCAGGGAGTTGTCTCATCTAGAAAAGCCACGGCTGCTCCCAGAAGCCTTAACTTATCTCCAGAAAAGACAGAAAGAGGTTTATGTCTAGGTCATAATGTGGAAAGCAGCACAGAAGAGCAGCTAGAAGGAAGAAGAACACAGAGAAGAAGAACTCGGAAGAACCCAGGGCAATGCCTGGACCCCCATAAGCTAAGAGAGGTCCAAGCAAAGAAAGCACTCATTCACCAGGCAGGGGAAGATCCTCACCGGACAGGCAGCTTTGAATACCCGGATGAGGGATCCGAACGGAACTTGGAATCTGTGGCTGAGCATTTAAGTGGCACTCCTATCTCTGAGCAGACTCTGAAGAATGAAGCAATGTCCTTCTAGAAAATTCCGCTCTGTTTCTAACAAGCGATAGATGCGGAACAGGCATGTGTAGAGGGTCTAGGGTCTAGAAAGTTCCCCTATTTGGACTCAGTGTTCTTACCCTGAGGTCTTGGGCTTCGGGTAGCAAGTCCAGGACCAACTCACTCTTAACCGAACAGAGAAAGCCTCAGGTAGCGCAGGAGTGTGCCTCTTCCTTTGCACTGAACACCCTGCAGTGCCTACTCACTGTGATAGGGCTGCATCAGGCACACAACACCATTCTTAGATCTCAGCACCTGGTGGGAATACAGGGCATGACTTTCCTCTTGCTTTAAGCTTTCTGCTCAGGGTCCAATCATCACTGACCGAGAAGAACTGCATCACACAGACCTTGTTATTTACACGGTCACGAGAAGCCAACTTGATTTCATAAAGTTCATCAGGTGCTGGTTGAGATATTTAATTCTTAATAATATTGGGACATCATTTCTAATAGTGAAATATTGTCACCCATGTGAAGGAGTGTACTAGATATTACATAAACTCGAAGGAGAAGGTAGAGCAGACATAGTCTCCAAACTAAGGGAGAGAAGGGGGATCAAGACACAGAACAAACACATGGATGGTTTTCCAGGGCACTGTGCACCAGCACTGTCAGCCTCACGGGGCAAGGGAGGAGAGGCATGGGCATGCTTCTCACTGTAAGACTGTCTCTGTGTTCACAGTCACTGATTCCTAACACTAATTTCGGATGTAAAAATATTCATTGATTCCTTCTGTAAAAGCCAGTTCAATTATTTTTAAAGGCACGGTTTAAGATTTGTGAGATGTAACAGGAACCAAACATGTTCTCTTTCTCTCTCTCTCTCTCCCTCAAGAACAACAGGGTAGAAGGATTAGTGGCCAGTATGCTGTGTGCTCACTGGTGACCACACACCATTCCTGGATAATAAAAATAAGCTGCCTTGGTCTGCTAACCGTTCTCCAGTGGGATCCTGAGCCCCTCCACGGACAATTTCTAAGGAGAATCTGCATTTGCTTGTCTTCTGAGGATGTCACATGCAAACAGCCTTGGGCAACAGAGACTGCTCGTCTGGGTGGCCTGGCAATTAAGGCACTTCCCGCCTTTGGATTTAGCTGCTGTGGATGCTGAGGATTCACTAGGGTGGGGCTGTGACCCAGATGCATGGGCCTTGGATCTGAGAGTCTTCAAAGAACTAAACCCGGGTGAGTGTGAAGATGTGAGAAGCAGGGAAGTCTGGCTCTGGCCCAGCCTTTCCTGTCGGACATAACCCTGTGGCTATCAGTCATGTAGAGAAATGCCCGCCCCAAGCCTCTGGTACTCCACCCCCACAGTCACCTGGCTACAGCCAGGTTTGCTCCACCTCACAGCTGCCTGGCAACAGCCAGGTAGGGCCCCTATAAAAGAAGCTGTTTGGCCCCTTCTCTCTCTTGCCCTCTTTCTCTTCTCTTCTCCTCTCCTCTCCTCTCCTCTCCTCTCCTCTCCTCTCCTCTCCTCTCCTCTCCTCTCCTCTCCTCTCCTCTCCTCTCCTCTCCTCTCCTCTCCTCTCCTCTCCTCCCTCCCCTCCCCTCCCCTCTCCTCCTCTCCTCTTCTCTCCTCCCCTCCCCTTCCTTCTTCTCTCCTCTCCCCTCCCCTCCCCTCCCCTCCCCCCTCCCCTCCCCCCTCCCCTCCTCTCCCCTCCCCTCCCCTCCCCTCCTCTCCTTTCCTCTCCTCTATTCTTCTCTCTTGCTCTCCCTCTCTTACCTTTCTCTTTCCCCACTCCCTTCCCCCTCTTTCCACATGGCTGGCTTTTACCTCTCTACCTTTTCTCTTTTCCTCTACTTTCTACAATAAAGCTTTAAAATCACGGGCTATCTCTCTCTCCATCTAAACCCACTGTGCAGGAGCAATGGAACAGGCCTCTCAATGTTTCCAGCAAGTTGCCAGACCTGACACAGGACTGCCTCCCTACCCCCAAGCCAGGTCTCCTCCACAGGTACCCAGCCCCACAACTTCCCATCTTCTGTGACTATCAGGAACCTGTGGCTGGCTACTGTCAGTCCAGCTTGCCAGCAGGGAATAACTGGGCCTTCACAGTTTCTCCGATGAGTCCAATGCTCTGTTTAAAACAAACCAATGGCCACTGTTCAGCGCCCTCCTTTACCTGGGTCTAAGTGGACCGTAGCAAAACACATCCTTTGGCAAACACCACCTAATTTTTCAAGGGAGGGGATTATCAAGGCATACCAGTCTGACTTTTGTTCTGCTAATCCCTGCAGTGGCCATAGATGTGGGCGTGAGGGAAGCCACAGGAAAGTTCTTGTACTGACTTCCCAGAGAATATTCCTCCACCCTCAATCATCTGTGGTGTTAGGCTCCTCATCCTCATACTGTCAAGTACGCTTGTCTTAGCAGCGAATCAAAATTAAACTGTAGGACTCCAAACACCTCCCCACTTTCTGAGTCCTTTTTAGAACTGACACTGGTTTTGTATGGAATTACTACATCCTTCCACTTTGTTTTCTTGATTCGTCCTAAAGCAAAGAGGAAGAGTTCCATATTAGGGTTGTGAGAGTTATTTTGCCAGCATCGAAGTTACTTTGTTTCTAATTTCTGAGGTTCTTCTAGACCAATTACACAGTGCCACGGAATATGAAGGCAGCTCTCCCAGCTGTTAGGGGCTGCGCACTGCCGCTTGTGACTGAATGAGGAAATGCCCTGCGGCCGTGTCCCACCCGAGGCGCTCCCTCAGCTCCGGCTCTGCTCAGCCCCTGGCTCCCACTGCCTGCAGCATCTTCATCCCGGTAACCTACTGCTATTTATACTCTTGGCATGGGGACGCTGCATATTTCAGAGAGCCGACGGGAACTGGGGTCACAGGCTGTCTCTTCTGGGAGCCGCACAGTGGCTCTGCTCTCCTGAGGGTGGCTGGCTAACGGCGAAGGCGTTCTTACACACAGAGGTGGATGGATCGGATGCACACACACTTCTGTAAGCTAACACTGACAATAGGAGCACGCAAGACGTCCAAGTAGGCATCTGCTTTGCAAGAAAAACCAACGGGGTTTGTCCGTAGTACAAACAAGGGAGAAGTCCTGCAGACTTGATCCACCTGGCCGTGCCACACAAGCACGAAGGAAGAAGTCTGAGCGACTTTCATAGACCCCCGCCCCCCAGGCTGTTCATACAGGTTGCCCTCTGGGACCAGGAAGCTGGGCTCAGGAGGCTGTCTTTGAGAGGGCCGCTCAGCACGAGTCCCCAGCCCAGGCGTTCTGCCACCAGCAGCGTAGCCATCACTGGTCACAGAGGTCTGCCTAGCTTCCATTTTAATTTCATTTTTTTAAAAGATGTATTTATTTATTATATGTAAGTACACTGTAGCTGTCTTTAGACATCCCAGAAGAGGGCATCAGATTTCATTACAGATGGTTGTGAGCTACCATGTGGTTGCTGGGATTTGAACTCAGGACCTTCGAAAAATCAGTCAGCGCTCTTAACCGCTGAGCCATCTCTCCAGTCCCTTAATTTTATTTTTTTAAAAAAAGATTTATTTCTATTTTATGTGTATTAATGCTTGTCTGGAAGCATTCATGCCTACTGCGTGTATGCAGAAGCCTATGGAGTTCTGAAGAGGGCACTGGCTTCCTCGGAACTGTAGTTATAAGTGAGATGCCATGGGCGCTGGATACCCAGCAACTGCTCCTAGCTACTACGTCATGTCACCAGCCTCATGCCTAAGTTCATTTCCTCTTCCTCCTCCTCTTCTTCGTCTTGTTATTGTTATCATTATTATTGCTGTTGTTTAGTGTGTGTGTGTGTGTGTGTGTGTGTGTGCCTTTGCCACAGGATTGCGTTCCTGAACTCTGAATTTTTACTGAACAGAGCCAGCCTCAGTGACCACAGTGCTGACCCACATCTCTCATTTGTTGCCAACTGAAGTCAGTTCTTTAGTGCTAGCCCTTCGTGGGGCCGCGGGAATGACTGATTATGTTTGTGTCGATGGACTGAGGTCAAGTAGACAATTTGGGGAATGTAGCCTTCAGAACCACATGTGTGCTGTAAAATCACAGGCTGTTAAAGGAAGATTTGAGCCTGAGGCGTCACCTTAAGATGAGGAAATGGGGGTCTTGGACAGGAAGGGAAAGGAGCCTATTTAGAGCCTTTCTGCCTAGTGTGGGAGCCCCTGACCAATCTGTGGTACTAGAAGCTTGTCCCAAAAGGTGAGGTGCCAATAACGTTCTTTAAAAATGCACTACAAGACTATAAAAGAAAGGAAGAATATAGAAACGATAATTTCTTGTTTATAAGTCAAAATGGTAATTAGGTCAATAATTTAGGTTAATATAAAATACATTATTAAGATTAATCTTACTTTTTAAGAAACTTGTTTCAATGTAGCTCCTAAGAAATTTCGCATTAGTGATGTAGCTGTAACACTTTTGTTAGGTAAGTGGTTCAGAGTGGAGTGTTGGACCTGAGTCTTGCTAACAAATAGCAGATATGAACTTTTTTTTCTTTAATTTCTTTCTTGAAAAAGGTATGCACATGACTGTTGAGCAGTGAGATCCCAGACAAAAGGCTCTGCTGTTGATGACTGGGCTGGTACACAGGGGCCTTTGGCGCTATAAACAGGAAGGAGTCACACATCAAAGGCCTAGTGTCTGAGAAAACGTCCTGTTCCACTCAGAGGACAAACCCAACAAACTCGCAGTATTACAACAGGTATGTCTTCAGAAGACTGAAGTCCCATTTTCCTGCCACTTCTGACAAGTTTCTATCATTCTTAGACAGACCATCTGCAAGGATAGCTAATATTTTAGGGCCAAGAATTCAGATATATGCTATTATTCCCTGGGAACCAGAGTCGCCCTTGCAGAGCAAGAGAGCGCTGTAACATGGTGTTAGGAGGAGTTACCTCATCAAGCCATGGAAACTGTTGGTGTAAAGGTTTTTTTAAAGGTTTGCTGAACTCTCCAATGCCACAAGGCTGCATTAGTTTTGCTTGTGGCCCAGCGGAACAGGGGCAAGTGTCCCTATTTTTTAAGGTATAGGTGGCCTCCAAGCCCTCAAGGGGCTAGACAGCTGGGACCACAGCCCCAGATTTAATCCCCAAACCTACCTCTGTGGCTCTCCGCTTGGCTGCTTAGCAGCTCTGCACATTTCGTCTCTTCTTCCTGTATTTCTAGATGAAAGCGACATTCTGGATGGATGCTGCTCACCTGTTCAAGTCAGAGAAATGGAAGTAACTAAAAATTACACAAGAGGGGGTTAAGCGACTACAGGAAGATCCAAAACTTCACCTTTCTAAATTCTTTTGAAGCTGAAATTCATTTTATTCTTTTTTTTTTTTTTTTTTTTTAAGATTTATTTATTTATTATATGTAAGTACACTGTAGCTGTCTTCAGACACACCATAAGAGGGTGTCAGGTCTCATTACAGATGGTTGTGAGCCACCATGTGGTTGCTGGGATTTGAACTCAGGACCTCCTGAAGATCAGTCAGTGCTCTTAACCGCTGAGCCATCTCTCCAGCCCCTGAAATTCATTTTAAAGTAGCGATTTCACTTTCCTGGTGTGGTTATTAAAAGAAAAAGAAAAGAAAAAAATTCTATTTATTTTGCGAAGCAAACAAAATCCAACAGAATACTTTTTCTGAGCGGAAAGTAAATTGGCACTGTATGTTGTGATTACTAACTCAAGAGCAATGGGCGGCTAGAAATGTGCGCTGAAGAGCACACCGAGTGGACCCTCTGCGATCAGCCTAGAGTCAGAATAGTTTAAGCGACCTTCCTTACCCTTCGGGACACACTCAAAACTTAACCCTACTCCTGTCGACAATATTGTTATTATCGCGTAGCTGGGCGTGAAGCGCCTTTTAAAAACAAGAGGGACTAGATGGAAGAGGCAGCGCCGAGAGAAACAGATCTGATCCTGGGAGCAGTGGGAGGTTTCTGCAAAGCTTTCACAGGGTCCTAGGACACTGAAGCTGAGTGCCAGTCAGAGAGTAAAGGAGCGTCTGAGCTTGCAGTCCAGGAAGACACCATTTTCTGATCGCTCTTCTTATAATAAAGACCTAGTGTCCTCCCAGGCCGGGCTGCTAATAGGGCTGTCATTACTTGTCTGTCCTGTCTGTCTGTCGGTCTTGATTTCTCCCTGTGTTTAGTTATCCTACAGTTGATATAGGCCAGCTAGCATTCAACAAGGAATACCATTTCCTAATAGAATCAAAGGACAAAGCTCAACGTTGGATTTTCTGCCACGTTCACTTCACTTAAAGACCACCCGAGGTACCTTGGATTTACCAGCTCGTTGCTACACAACCACCAAAACGCAGAGATCCGATGTCAAGCAACAGCAACCCACTGATCTGAATTTCAGAACCGATGAGAGGATAAATTAAGGTGCTAAAAGCCTGCCATCACTGACATTTCTGGAACATGGGGACCGATGAAATTTTGGGACGTCCGAAAGGTTAAAGTGGACAGAGTCCCAAGGCTTCAGGAGCATCCCGGGGAAGCCTCCCTCAGCTGCCCGTGGGGGCGGAGAAGACATGCTCCAGAAAACTGAAATTTCATCAACAATGACGGATGGATTTCCTTAAACAACCCCCCTCCCCTTGCTGCACACGCTTAGCTTGGTTGGCTCCCTCAGCCGGAGGCCTAGATATGTGTGGAAACCTTGAGCTCCACAGGGATACAGTTCTCAGAGCAGAGAAGGAAACGCAAGAAATACGGCTCAAACCCTTCTTTTCTTTCTTAAGAAAGGTTTTCAAATAAAGGGTAGAGTTCCAGAGAACTACGTAAGACCGATACAACCCATGAAACAAGGGGTTCCTTTGGCTCTCTTAGAAGAAAAGAAGTAAGAGTATTTCCAAAAGGAAACTTTCTTAGCCTCAGCACTTTCCCTCAGTCACATACTAAACAAACACGCGGACCAGGAGATGGAAAGAGAAATATTTAACCACAGAGTAACAGCAGTTTCCCTTGGAAGCAAAACCAGAGCAGGTGGCCCGGACAGTGGCCACTCTTCTTGCTGGGCGCTAGGGGTGTCCCCAACTCCAGGCGCAGTGCCAGATCGTCCCGGGGGCGGAGGTCGAGAAGAACCTGGACCCCACTTCAGGCGAACCCGCGACGGCGGCGGGGATAGGAAAACTGCCCCTGAGTCCAGCAGCCCAGTTCGGTAAGGCTTCAGCGGGACGCACTGGGCTCCGGATTGTCTCCGCTGGCCCCACGCTCCGCCTGCTCGTGCCGGGACTCGGAGGTGAGCCCAGCGGTCCTCCGCAGGATGCGCCTCCTCGGGAAGGGGGCGCGGGTTCACTCACCCGCACCAGCAGCCAGCAGTAGCAGGTCAGCACCACTGACGCCCTCATCTTGGGCTCAGCGCGCCGCCTCGGTCCTCGGCGCCCCAGCAGCACCGTCCCCAGCTCGGGGCCTCCCGGCGCGGATTTCCCCAGTCTCGCGCCTATCGCCCTCTCCGCCTTCCAAGCTGCAAGCCCCGGCCCCACCCCTCGGCCCAGTCCCCGCCTCGCGCCCCTTCTCCCTCTTGCTGAGCCTCTTCCTGGCGCTCTGGTCCACCAGATCTCTGTCCAAGCATCCCTCCCTCCACTCGTACTTCTCCCTGTAGAGCAGGGCCCTGGGCCTTACTCTGACCCCCTCCTGGCCTGGGTACGTCCCTTGTCAGCCTGTCTTTCTCCTTCCTCCGGGGGCTCCCTTTGCTAAGCGAGCTGTACTGCCTCCCTCCTCTGCGAGCCCACTGTGGGCTGCCATGTTCAAGCTTTTTGGAGAATTGGAATCTCAAGTGAGCAGCTGCTCACCTACGAAGGGCATCGCCCAATTCCAGGTAAGGGAACTTGAGCGCTGAGGTCACTAACTTCCTGTGCAAATGTGAAGCCTGTGGCACAGCTCAAGGAAGGAGTGCAGAAAGCCATGTACGACCTGGTTGGGTCTGCACTAGTGTGAGCAGAGAGAAAAGAGAAAGCTCTTGTATGGTTTTCCCCTGGGGAGCCCAAGGCCAAGTTGAACAGAAAGCAGAGACTTCATCAAGGCAAAAGTGGATCTGCCCATTGGCACCCCAAAGCCCCAGGTGTCACATGTGTGGCCCATTGTACACCAGGCTTGTGGGGACCCTGCCACTGCTCATCTGTGGTTTGACCGTCGACAGACCAGTTTAGGGAAGAGTAGAAAGCTACCAGCAGACGATAGCACTAGATTAAGTAGAGCAGGCAAGGTTTAAACTTCTTATTCAGATATAATTCCAAACAGAAAGTCAGAAGACTAAAATAGTACAAAATGTATCCTTCACACTTTGGGGCGTCTGTCTGCCCGTTATCTTTCTCCCTTCACGTGCTCCTTGACATCAGAGCCCCATGTACCCAAGGCCCGAGGTTTCTCTCTGTTGTCTGGCATCCTTCCATTATCTGTGCATCTGTCTGTGTTTGTCCATCAGGGATCTGATGGAGGAGAAGGTCTGGGCCCGAGGTCTGCAGCTAGGGGCCAGGAAGCTTGTCCACACCCCTCTCTGCTGTTCCAGCCAGTGAACCTGCACACGTGTAAACCAGAACAATGACCCCTGCTGGCCCTTCCACCCCAGGGGGCTGCGATCAGAATTAGGAGAGCTGATACTCATGAATAGTTGTGAGGGATGCATTCTAAAGCCACGGCTGGGTGTGATGGGTCAAAACTGGGTGAGATGCCAGGCTCTGCCCACAGCAAGGGCATATGTGATGAGGTGAAGTGACAGTCCTGATAAGGATAAGGTAAAGGCAGGGGGAGACGAGAGGGGCTCGTTCTTCCTGTGCATATCCTGGAGGAGCGAAGGTCCCAAAGAGACTGGTCACCAGTGGGGGTCAAGGTTCCTCCGACAGAACGTTAGAAAGAGGTGTCCTGTGGAACATGGCATCTAGTGGTCATCACTGTGGCAGCTCAGAAAGCGAGAGCAGACACCCTGACACAAGGGCAGAAGGGCCATTGCTTTCTATAGCAGCGGGCTCCACCTCAGAAAGAGCACCCACAGAGGCCCCTAGCCTGCTGTTCTGGCTTTGTTTGAAGTCCCACTGGTAGTGAAAAGATGGGGATGGATTTGCCAGAGAGAGAGAGAGAGAGAGAGAGAGAGAGAGAGAGAGAGAGAGAGAGAGAGAGGAAGGGAAGAGAAGAGGAGAGGAGAGAGAGAAGAGAGAAGAGAGAGGAAAGAGAGAGACGAGAGAGATGAGACAGAGATGAGAAAGATGAGAGAGGGAGGGAGGGAGGGAGGGAGAGAGAGAGAAAGGAGGAGAGGGGAGGAGAGGAGAGAAGAGAGAGATGAGACAGAGATGAGAAAGATGAGAGAGGGAGAGAGAGAGAGAAAGGAGGAGAGGGGAGGAGAGGAGAGAGAGAGAAGAGAGAGGAGAGAGGAGAGAGAGAGAGAAGAGAGAGATGAGACAGAGATAAGAAAGATGAGAGAGAGAGAGAGAGAAAGGAGGAGAGGGGAGGAGAAGAGAGAGAGAGGAGAGAGAGAGAAGAGAGAGATGAGACAGAGATGAGAAAGATGAGAGAGAGAGAGAGAGAGAGAGAGAGAGAGAGAGAGAGAGAGAGAGAGACCTGCTCGGGTCTATGGTAGGACTTCGCAACGTTCATGGCCTGGATCTGGATCTGAACCTGAATTCAGCCTCGAGCTGTGCCCTCCAGCACCCTCCAGACCTGCTCTCAGCCCCCCTCTCATTCCCACCTACTGCTGTCTGGGCTCCCTATCCCTTCCACTCCGACACACTCTTGGGCAGTTTCCTGGCTCCTCCCACTTGAGTGGCTGCTCTGGTTTCCAGACTCTAGGGTTTCCATCCTCATCATCCACGGAGGCTTCTCACACCCAAAGCAGCATCTGGGGCAGTGATCTTCACATGCTGTTTTAGCCGACCTTCTGCTCTCTTAGGACGTGGTCTCTGAGTCCCTTCGCTTTTTTGCCAGTGAAGTTTTGGCTTGGGCAGTGATGGCCAAACAGTTAGCACTCTCCACATGGAGTTGATTCAGTGAAGTTTATCAGAAACGTTAGAAGCCTATACAAACACTTAAAAAGAGAATCCTCAGGAACTGACAGACAACACCCACTAACATCCGCTGACTCTCCCTTCTCTTCTTATCTACAAGAGCCTTGCGTTCAACATAAAATCTTCAACAACAGCAAAGAATGAAGGTGATTGTTTCATCTCTATTTGTCTTACTTTTACAAAATGACATTATTTCCCAGTACTTCTTTCTGACTCCGCCCTGTACTGAGGGGAGCAATTTCAGGGGAGTACATAAACTGCATCTATTTGCTGTGCCTGGGGAGGGGGGTATGTTATGAAAGACACATGACCCATTAGGGGGTACAGCCACAATCATCTCGCCTCTCATGTGCATAGAAGGAAAGTGACACGCAGCTGATTTGTAGAGGGCGCATCTCCTCCTCTGCAAAACCGTATCAGATGGTGGGGTTGGTGGCTCATCCTGACTCCTGCTTCTACCCTGCAAAGCAAACTAAATTCCTGTTTTAAATGTAAGATTTATATGCATCTCACATTGTTTTGAGTCTTTAAAGTGAAAACAAGTTTTACCTAATATTCTGTCAAAGCAGGGGAAAACAACCTTATAGTTTATTGTACGAATTTGGAAGGCAAGCTTTTGCCTTTTTTTTTTTTCCCCACAGAGGAAGTCAGTGAATGGAGCCGGTTTTCATGGGCGGTCTGACCCACACATATGGCAGGCTCAGGTTTTCTAGAAGGCGAGCAGTTCATAGTACCTGTAAAAATATAATTTTTTAAATTTAGCTTTTTCTTATAATTTATGTTTGTGTTGAGTTGAAGGTAGTCGGGTCATATATGTGTGTTGAGCACACACACCTTTCGAGATTCTGAGCTTAGTCCTCCCTGCATGGTCAAGGTTCTGCAGGGGGTCAGAACCAAGAAGAGAGAATGGAAGATTTTCCAGGGCTCTGTCTTACCTGAGGACTGAGGCTGGGAAGCCCCCACAGCAAGCTGTCTACAAGCTGCAGGAGCGGGAAAGCTGACACCATGGCTCCATCTGGGTCTGAAGGCCTTGCAGCCAACGGAGTAGATGATGTAATTCTTAGATCAGGCGAAAGCTCAAGAGCTTCTGATTTCCAGAGTTGGGATTCTCAGCCTGGAGTCCTGATGCCTAAGGCAGGGGGTCCTGCGTTCTCTTCTCTAATCAATAGAGGGGAAGACAGCTTGGACTCCAAGAACCAGGGGAGGGTATAGGTCAGGGACGGAGGTGGGCCACGGCTCTACTCCACAGCCACCTCCTCTAGCCAGATCTGAGCTCATGCGCTCTGGTTCACGTTCAACTCAATTGTGTAATTGTACTGAAAAGAATGAGTTTGCTCTTCAGATTTTGAAGTTGAAGAACAAGTTATGCAGAATAAATAGCACAGTACTTAGTGCTAAGTTTTTCCTACACACATGCCAGAGAAGGAATGCTCTATATGAAGATTCAGTGAATTCCAGGATCCAGGAGCGCTCTCTCTCTCTCTCTCTCTCTCTCTCTCTCAAAAATGCTACCACATCTTTTTTTTTAAAATAAAGTCTTTTTTAAAAAAATATTTATTTATTCATTTTATATAAGTACACTGTAGCTCTCTAAAGATAGCTGCCAGACACACCAGAAGAGGACATCAGATCTTATTACAGACAGTTGTAAGCCACCATGTCGTTGCTGGGATTTGAACTCATGACCTCTGGAAGAGCAGTCAGTGCTCTTAACCACTGAGCCATCTCTCCAGCCCAGATTTATTTATTTATTTTATGTATATGAGTACACTGTACCTTCTTCAGACACAGGAGAAGAGGGCACTGGATCCCATTACAGATGGTTGTGAGCCACCATGTGGTTGCTGGGAATTGAACTCAGGACCGTCTCTGTCTCTGAGCCATCATATGACCCCTTCCATACAAACTGAGGGCTATTTTGTTATTGTTGTGCTGTATTTGTTTTTAAGGTGGTCTCATATAGCCTGGTTGGTCTCAGACTTCATTCTATATAAGCTAAGATCAACCATAATTTTTTTTAAATCTTCCTCCATATCCTCAGCAGTGGGGTTATAAATGTGTGCCACTGTACCTAACCATAAGGCTGCGTTACACTTGAGAAGCCTCACCTGAGCAGATCAAGAAGCCGGCCTGGGCGAAGCCAGCAGAGGGCTATGGCGTTTCTGCCTCAGCCGTTTGACATGGGCTGATGTGCACAGAGCTCTTGCGCTGTTTCAGGTTCACAGGTCCCTCACTGAAAGCCTGCGACCTTCCTTCATTTCCCTGCCGCTGAGCTGTCTGAGTAGAGCTAGGGTGTGGTGCTTGCGGCCTGAGTGTTAACTAGTCACGTTGTCTTTGCTCCCTGGCCTGTTCCTAGACAGCCATTCAGAAAGCCAGAATGTCCTACAGACCATTAAAGCAAGCATTTGTGCAGCACCCCATGTGGTCTGGGTGTTGTGTTCAGTCATGCAAAGAGAACCCAAGCTTGTTATTACAGAAGTGTGCTGTCTGCTGAGGAGACCAGGGTCTACACAGGAGTCACAGGGCAAGCAAACATGCTTTGTTGTGGTTTTGCCCTAATAAGCTAAACTGGCCAAACAGTTAGATAGATGGACAGATAGTAAGTAAAATAACATTGTACTTTTAACACAAACCTTTTGAATGGAGGTGACCGACGAGTACTCCATTTGATGCTCTGTAAGTGAAGAGCTGGAAGGCTGCCTGGCCTATGGCGCTGCTGCCCACAGTTTTGCTGAGAAGTCCCCTTTACTCTAGCAGAGGATCCTTGGCTGATGGCTTTGAACAGTCTCCCTCCCCGCGGGAGTCACATTCTGCAGTGTTCGTGTCCACACAGTGGAGTTTCCTTTTGGGCAAGCATGGTTAAGGAAGAATGAGAGAAAACCAGAAGAGGGAGTGGGAGCTAAAAAAGCAAGACTCCGATGCTACAATCCAATTACTCTTCTCTTTCCCCTCCTCGTCCTCCTCCTCTTCCTCCTCCTCCTTTTTTTCCTCTTCCTCCCCCTCCTCCTCCTTCTCTTCTTCTTCTATGCTGTCTATAGGTGTCAAGGAGTTTATCAGAAAAACAAGTTGTCTCACCATCAAAGAGAAAGTGTGCATGACAGCCCTTGATCTACCTGAGTTTGTCTGATTTCATCATGCGTTTCTTGTCCAGGGCTTATGGGTGACTTTACAGTGGCCTCAGCACCCTCATAGTTTCATCAAGTTTAGAGAGTCCATGAATACCACGAGGCATCTGTCTGAGTGTCCCTAAGCAAGAACAAAGTGTTTCCTGCAGAGCGCGGGGAGCTGTGACAGCAGCAGTGCACCCCTGCCTTTTCCAAACTTGTTCCGCCAGTGCCAATGCCCTACTGCTGCTGAGGATTCTTTATGTGGCTCCCTCAGCAAGCCACGTGAGCAGATAGCCGTGTCACGGTGTAGTGATTGTCTCCTGCTGGCTGATGTTTTCTTCTTCAAAGAATAATGATTTGAATTTGGAATAAGAGGCTGAAGATTCTAAGTTCTCTCTCTGCTCTAGAACAGATGAGAACACCAGGGCTGGCTAGGGCAGTGGAGGTGGCCCTGAGGGCCACAGATATTGCCCGCTCTGTTTTTCTAGTGGGAGAAAAAGATTCTGTTTTAGTTGTAATTTGTTTAATTACAAAAGTGTGTAAAACATCAAAGGATGAATTAGTTTGGAGCAAACCTTCAATTTCAGGATATAATCAGAGTTCAGTAAGTGTAATTAAAGAGCTCTGAGGCTAATGTTACCTTAGTTTTTTTTAATGCTGTGTTACATTCTCTTTGAATAAGAAAATATTCAGGGCTGGGATCCAATGTTGAGTGCTTGTCTGAAGTTCATGAAGCCTCTGGTTCCATCCTAGATGGAAATATTAGTTTCATTTTCTTATATATTTTGTTATGAAATGCTCTTTTTAAACGTAACATTTTAACTAAAGTCTTAAGGAAATGAAATGTGAAAATGGACAGACTGGAGCATCAGGTGAGAGGGAGGTTTGGGGATGCTGTACAGGATGTGAGCCTCACTCCCTTTCCTCTCCAGCAGAGGAGGAGAACTGCACTGAGAACCAGTTCTCCACAGGTCACCAGGCTCCACATGTCACCCCCACGCCAACCCCTGGTTCTGGCAAACAAGACCTGTCTGATTCACAGCAGCATTGTTCCTGGCTTAAAATGTACAGGTAGATGCCTCTCACCTGGCCCCAGAAGTGCTGCAAACTTCATTTTTGCAAACATTTATGCTCCCACCCCTGGATCGAAGTGACCCGTGCTGGAGTCCCTGGGCAGTAACACTGTTGTGTACCTGGGTAGCACCTATACATATGCATGTCCCTGTGCACCGTATATTCAAAATCAGGACTGTGTACTTGTGTCCTGCCCTTCACCTACTCAGCTCCCTCTATGCAAAGTCCTGCAGTGGTGTGTGAAATCTTGCTATCTCCGCCCTCTCCTGGGTGCTTCCTGAGGCTGCAGTGTTCTGGCCAGGGGAGCACTGCCCCTCAGTGGACAATGTCTGCCTCACACTGTCTTCTGAGACAGCAGGATTGTCCCAGCGTAGAGGTGAAACAAGAGGCCTCAGAGCATGGGTCACCGGGAGGAGCACCGAAGGTACTGCCTGCCTGACAACAGGGTTGAAGGAACATTTGAGCTGAGAGGCCAGGACCTACTCGAGCTATTGTTAGAACTTGCCTTTCTCCTAGTAACAAAACAGCAGGATAAGTATGAAACCAAGCATGAGGGACAGGGTTTTGAGCTGTCTCTTGTAAAATTCCAGGCAATGTTTCCTGGGAAAGACATCCACCAGATGTGAAGGAGGGCAATGTAGAGACCTAGTTGGCTCCATGTCTTGGAGCTATAGTATCCTAGAGGAGATGCTCCACTGTCCCCCTACCTCTCCAGAGACGGTGCTACACCAAGAACAGTGATCACACATGTCAGTGATCATTCACAGATTCTAAGTAGCAGTGATAGTCTTAAACACAGCAGATCAAAGTAGTTGAGACTGACACATACCCTAATAAGTCAAGCTCTCAGGATAGGGAAGCTGTCATTCACCTATGACTGTTTGGGCACATGTGTATGTAGCTGATGCAGTGCCTGCCTGTGTGTGTATGGTAATGTGTGCATGAGTATATGCATGTATAGCTAGTATGGTGATATGTCTGGATGTAGTGGGGCATGTATATATTTATGCAGTTGGTCTCTCTGTGTCTATCTAAGTGTGTGTGACTTTGTGTGTGGTTATGGTATGTGTGCAGTTGGTGTGGTACATATGCACCTGCATATGTGTCTGTGGGTTGTGTTATGTGTAGCTGGTGTGGTAGGTGTGTTTGTATGGGTGGAATAGAATATATGTATGTATTTGCAGTTGGTATGACATGAGTGTCTGTGTGTGATATGCTATGTGTATAGGCATGTAGCTGGTATGATATGTCTGGTGAGATTCATGTATTATATATGCTGTGCTATATGTAGCTGGCAGCTTGTGTGTGTGTATGCATGTGTTATGATGTGTTGTGTTATATGTGTCTGTATGCTGTGTTGTGCCTGTGTGTGTTGTGATATGTGTAGCTGGCAGCTTGTGTTGTGTGAGTATCTATGCATGTGCTGTGATGTATGTGTTGTGGTGTATGGGTGTGTGTGCTGTGGTGTGCCTGTGTGTGTTGTGGTACGTGTGTCTGTGTGTTATGGTGTGCTTGTATGTGTGTCTGTATGCTGTGGTGTGTGTGTTGTGGTGTGTGTGTCTGCTGTGGGGTGTGTGTGTTGTGGTGTATATGTCTGTATGTTGTTCTGTGCCTGTGTGTGTTGTGAGGTATGTGTTTGTATGTATGTGCTGTGATGTGTGTGTTGTGGTAGCTGGAGTTGTGTGAATCTATTCACCTCATGGTCATTATTTCTCTGCACTCTCAAGACTGCCATCTTTATGTCAGAGGAAAATAGCTTCATGAGGGAGCAGATGGCATGCAGGGAAGCCTGGTCCCTTTGCAAGAATGTCATTGCCCCTGGGGCTTTTCAGTGGACTTGGGGGTTTCAGACATTTACACGGGTTTAAGGACAGTAAACGTTACATAACTGAAAGTCAATAAAATATTGCTTAGCTTACCAGACAGAGCAGGGGAGGCACGATGTTAGGTGTCGTCCCTCTCTCTTCCTCTTCTTTTTCCTCCTCTCTTCTTCCTCTTTCCCCCATTCTCCTCTGCTTCCCCTCTCCCTTTCACCCTTCCTTCTTTACTTCTTCTGACACTAAGCCAAGCTTCCTTTGGATGGCCTGCAGCACAGCTGCCATCTCAAATTAGTGTTTAAAAATAAAATGAAATTAAAAGAATTACTTGGGTACTTCAGACAAAATATACTCTTACATTTGTGTATATTTTGTGCATGTCGTATTGTGTTCTTGTGTATGAGTGTGCACATGTATGTGGAGGTCACAGAACAACCTCAGGTCTCCGTCGCCTTGCTTGAAAGCAGAGTCCCTTCTTAGCTGCTGCCTGCTGCAGGCTAATAGTCTATCCACCTGTCTATTGACAGATGAGTGGATAGGGAAATGGTATAAATACACAATGGAATACTAATCAGCGTTTTAGAAGTAGGAAATACTGTCATTTGCCACAATGTGGTAGATCCAGAGCATTTGTGCTAAGGGGAATAAATTAGAAAGATAAATATGATCTCATTCTGGTAGAATCTAACTCACTGTTCTGGAGCCAAAAGCTGATGACTTTTGGCAAATTCGCAGAGAAAGAAAAAGAAAAAGAAAGTCAGGCACACACACACACACACACACACACACTTGCTGGGCCTGAGCGCCTGTTTCATCAATTTCACAAGTGCACTTGCATACTTATACACATACACATACCTATATAAGTATGTATGCATGCACATACCTATAGACAGAAAGACATATATACATATAGACATACTGAACATACATACAGACATATATACACATAATACATGATATATATTTATATGTATATGTATACCCACACATTCACACAAAGACACACACACACACACACACACACACACACACACACACACACTTGGTGAATGGAGCTGGAGCAGAGGCCCAACAGCCACACTTTATTTCTTCTCTCAGCCTTTATACCTTCTCAGACGAAAGTTCTTTATAAAATTACCTCATAGATACAATGTTACACAGAAGGGGAGTTACAGAAGGATGTTTTTTTATTGGATATATTCTTTATTTACATTTAATTTCCCTTTTCCTGGCTCCCCGCCCCCCAAAGGTCCCATATGCCCTTTTCCCTCCCCCCTGTTCCCCTATCCTCCCCTTCCCACTTCCCTGTTCTGGTATTCCCCTACACTGATGCATTGACCTTTCCAGATCCAGGGTCCACTCCTTCCTTCTTCTCGGACATCATTTGGTATGTGGATTGTGTCTTTGGTGTCCCAAGATTCTAGGCTAATATCCACTTATCAGTGACTGCATACCATGGGTATTCTTTTGAGACTGGGTTACCTCACTTAGTATGATGTTCTCCAGCTCCATCCATTTGTCTAAGAATTTCATGAATTCATTGTTTCTAATGGCTGAGTAGTACTCCATTGTGTATATATATATTACATTTTTTGTATCCATTCCTCTGTTGAGGGACATCTGGGTTCTTTCCAGCTTCTGGCTATTTAAATAAGGCTGCTATGAACATGTGGCTGGTTATAAAATCAACTCAAGCAAATCAGTAGCCTGCCTATACTCAAAGGATAAGCAGGCTGAGAAAGAAATTAGGGAAATGACACCCTTCACAATAGCCACAAACAATATGAAATATCTTGGTGTGATTCTAACCAAATAAGTAAAAGATTTGTATGACAAGAACTTCAGGTCTCTGAAGAAGGAAATGGAAGAAGACCTCAGAAAATGGAAAAATCTTTCATGCTCATAGGTTGGCAGGATTAATATAGTTAAAATGGCAATCTTGCCAAAAGCAAAATACAGATTCAATGCAATCCCCATCAAAATCCCAACTCAGTTCTTCATAGAGTTAGAAAGAGCAATTCTCAAATTCATCTGGAATAACAAAAAACCCAGGATAGTTAAAACTATTATCAACAGTAAAAGAACTTCTGGGGAAATCAATATCCTGGACCTCAAGCAATACTACAGAGCAGTAGTGTTAAAAACTGCATGGTATTGGCACAGAAGGATGTTGATAGTAAGTTCAAAGCAGTGTTTCATTCTGTAAGCTCATTATAAGTTCAAAGCCACAGTTTCACATGGCCTTGCTTTATCATAGTGTATACTGCTGGCTTCATCCTTGGACCTGACCTAGAATGAATGTTTTTTCTTCATCACAAATTTGTCCCAAGCCTATTTCTCTTTTTAGTGTAATTATGCAAGTTCATTGTATTCCTAATTATGCAGCCTTCACTTTCTATTCTATGAGGAGCGGGCACATTCTACTCTTGATTCTTACTTTATTTCATTTTTCTAATAAAACAATTACTGCCATCTCCTTGGACTTTTTTCCTAAAATTATTTGAATCAAATCAGGAATTGTATAAAGTCATTAATTTCTCTAAACAGCATTAATTTATGAAAGTTCGTTCATCTTCATGTTGATCTGCAGGAAATTTTCCCAATAAGATGGGCTGATGCCCAGAAATCATTTGGCTATGTAAAATGGCAGGAAAGGCATATGAGCAGCGAGAAGCAGTCCTGGGATGAAGTCTGTGGAGCTGTGCCTCTCCAGAGGGCACCCATTGCAGCCGTGTAAACTGGTGGACTATCTCCAGGAAACTCACTTCTTGCCATAGCCTTCCTTAAATGGCTTCTGTCACATATATAAACATGCACATGTGCACACATAAACATACACTTGTACACTTACAAGTATAGATATAAACACATATGTCCACAAACATGAAAATAAAATACACATACATCAACATATATACATACAAATATATATACATACACACATAAATATACATATATACATATATACATGTACATGAATTAATTTACAGAGGTACAGAGACACATGACCACAAACATGTACATGCAGAAGTATACAGTTGTGAACAGAACTATAGATGTACACATGTATACACAAGAACATGTAAACACATAAATGTAAGCATTCATACACATGTACACAAATAAATATATACATGTAAAACATATACATGGACACACACTTAAATATACAAATATGCACACTCATTCATGCAAAAGCATAGACCCTAACATTAACCCCTAACCCTATCAATAACCCTAACACTATAATTCTACCCCAGCCCCTCACTCATTAACCCTAACTCTAGCCTTCACTTCCACACTTTCAAGCTTTGGCCTCTCAGTGAAGGAATTCCTCTGCCAAGGTCCTGTCCTCAGTTGGCTTCACAGAGCATGATGATTCCACAACATTTAAATGCCTGTATCCTTTATGTCCCTAAAGCTAGGGCTCTTGAGTGTAGCCTACCCCCTTCCACTGAAGAAGATTTCTTTTGATGTTGCTTTTTATGAGTGGAAAATCCCCAGGCCCTCCTACTTAACAAATAAAAGCTAAGTCGGGTGAGTCTTGCCGCATTGGGACACCTTGCTTTACTGTATTTCACATCAGATCTTTTCTTATGTCTTTCATCACAAGCCTTGCCTCTAGCATTTAATTTTCCATTTTTCTTTTACATTTCCTTTTTTAAAAAGATTTATTTTTTTATTATATGTAAGTACACTGTAGCTGTCTTCGGACACACCAGAAGAGGGCATCTGATCCCATTACAGATGGTTGTGAGCCACCATGTGGTTGCTGGAATTTGAACTCAGGACCTCTGGAAGAGCAGGCTATGTATGCTCTTAACTACTGAACCATCTCTCCAGCCATACCCCCCCTTTTACATTTCAAACTGTACATTTTGTTTTTCTTTCCGCCTTGCTTGCTCTTTTTCATTACAGACCTACCTAATCATGATTACCATTAGCCACACAACGGCATCAGTATTGGGCTGTCTTGAAATCTTCAAAGAAAATGAAATCAATGCTTTTCAATTTAGCCTTAGGCAGTTTCTAAGTGTAGGAGCAGAACGCAGCCACATTCTTTGACAAAATACCGCAAGAATCGCTGCTCTACCCCAGTTGCTGACGTTGTTTGCAGCGGACCTGAGCGCTTAGACAAGCATCAGGGAAACCAGAGCTGCCACACAAGCAGGGCTTCTTCTTCTTCTTCTTCTTCTTCTTCTTCTTCTTCTTCTTCTTCTTCTTCTTCTTCTTCTTCTTCTTCTTCTTCTTCTTCTTCTTCAATAGAAGAAACGGACACCTATTTTCCATCCAGAAGGCAGGGAATGAATGTGTTAATACCTAGTAATCTTTGTTGTTCTGTAAAGCCAGCCCTCATTAAAGTCCTCCAGAATCTTGAGCACTGTTTCTCAGTGAGTAGAACTGATCCTCAGGAAAGAGGCCTCATCTGCTTTGCTGCTATGCTTAGTACAAACCCTTCCTTCCTAGGCTGGGACTCTTGAGCCCCTCCGTCAACACACCCCATCCTTACAGTCATTATAAACCCGTCTCCACAGGCCCTTGTCCTGAGCGCTGTTTCTTAGCCATCAGAAGCCCTTCTTGTATGAAGATCATAGGTGCTTTGCTAAAGAAGTGAACTTTGTTTCAATGTAGCCATGCCTAAAGCTTCGTAGTAATAACTGTCATGTGGAAACTCTTTTTCAAAGTTTTACTGTGTTTAAATGTGTAAAAACAGCCTCTAGATGTTTTGACAAGCGGCAGCTAGGTTGTACTAACTTGAGTTCCATTCTTACCTCACCTGGATGGTTTTGCTGCTGGCCATGATGCTTGCAGGGACTCCCACAGTTCTTTCCCCCTGAAGCCTCTGGTGAGCCACCATAATCCGCCTTGCCGTCAGCATGGCTGTCTTCAAAGTTCTTACCAGGAGGTTCCATTGAGCCATGCTTACTGGGATTAGACTGTTTCCCAGAAAACTGTCTTAAAGACATTCCTCCAAAAGCCATTACATTCAGGCTGGTAATAGCAATAGCTTGCTCCCTGGTACCAACTTCTTGCTTAGTTACTTTTCTATTACTGTGATTAAACACATTAGTAAAGGCAATTGATAGAAGGTTTATTTGAAGTTTACAGTTTCAGAGGTATGGGATTCATGCCCCTCATGGCAGGGGAACATGTCAGCAGTGGAGTAGGCATGCTGAAACAGTAGCAAGAAGTTTACATAAGACACAACCACAGGCAGAGAGAGGTGACTGGAAATAGCATGAGCTTTTACAACTTCAAAGTCTGTCCCAGTGACACCTCCTATCACAAGGCCACATCTCCTAATCTTTCTCAAAATGTTCCACAAAATATATGAGCGGATAGGCTTTTTTTTTTTTTTTTTTTTTTTTTTTTTTTTTTTACCTCACGCAAATCACCACAGTGGCATTATGAAATCCTGCACTCCTACTTGTTGATACCTTCCCCTATTTATTTTGTGACAACTAACATTGCATTTGATACTAAATATTTTTACAAGGAAGCTCTTTGGATTTAGTAGAAATAAATATGTGTTTATCATTTAAAAAAAGTAAAGAAGTAAAGAAGGTGAAGCAAGATAATTCTTGTCAAAGAATGGTTATAGAGTGAATAAGGTTTCAGAATTCAGATATAAATGGCGGATGGGTTCAATGTATGGCCGTGTGTCTTCCATATGCAGATCCATTGATACCCATTCTAGTTTGCTAGAATGTTGCTGTGAGAAACACCAAGGACAGAAGCAACTTTTGGCAGAAAGCACTTAATTTAACCTAGTCCATGTTTGAGGGATGTCAAGGACGAACTCAAGAGCCCAGGGACAACCATAAAGGAACATTGGTTACTGGCACTTGCTCACCAGCTCACACTCAGAAAACTTTCTTATATGGCTTAGGACCACCCTCCCAGGAATGGGGTTGCTTACGGTTGGCTTATGTACCCCCCCAACCCTGATGTCAACCAATAATTAAGACACTTTCTTGAAAACATAGCCACAGACCAATACAATACAGGCAATTCAATTAAGGTTCTCTCTTCTTAGCTGTCTAGGTTGACAATCAAAACTCACAGAACAGTATCCGAATCCCATGTAAGCACATACTAAACCCAGGCGTTTTTCTGAGAATGTTCTAAAGCAGAGATTTTCATTCAGGCTCTGATATCTAGCTATGCTTCTGACATGTCTGGAGACCTATGTGGCCTGACTTGCCCCTGTTTGGAGGTCATGGAGTATTTAGTACCTTGTTCATGCAGGTTTCATGCTTGCCTTCAGTCTGAGCTCAGTTAAACAGACCATTCAGGAATTGTGGTTGTCTTCCCTTTGAGCTCACGTTTTCCTCAATGAAGTCGTGAGGTGTGAAGTCTCCAGTCCTATTCTGGTCTTATCACACTAGTCCAATGCTTATTTTCCTGGATAGAAATTGTTTCTACCTCATAGCCACAATCATTGTTTGAATATTCTCAACCTTCAAGCAGCGTACCTTATTTTTCTCTTCAACTGATGGTCATGCCTCATGTTTTAAGACTACCAATAAATATCCTAATATATTGAGGGTACAACTATTTCCTTAGGTTCCGTAAGATTCTGTTCTTTAGCTGTGTTGTATAAAGCTTAGTAGGGAGTGTCTTAGTCAGGGTTTCTATTCCTGTACAAACATCATGACCAAGAAGCAAGTTGAGGAGTAAAGGGTTTATTGAGCTTACATTTCCACATTGCTGTTCATCACCAAAGGAAGTCAGGACTGGAACTCAAGCAGGTCAGGAAGCAGGAGCTGATGCAGAGGCCATGGAGGGATGCTTCTTACTGGCTTGCTTCTCCTGGCTTGCTCAGCCTGCTCTCTTATTGAACCCAAAACTACCAGCCCAGGGATGGTACCACCCACAAGGGGCCCTACTCCGTTGATCACTAATTGAGAAAATGCCCTACAGCTGGATCTTATGGAGGCACTTCCCCAACTGAAGCTCCTTTCTGTGATAACTCCAGCCTGTGTCAAGTTGACACGAAAAACCAGCCAGTACAGAGAGTGTGTGCTAAGCTTTTATAAAACCATTGCTTTGATCCAAAGCACAACATGAAAATCAGACTTGAACTGGAATGCCTCATTTCAGGTGTCACCCAGTACTGACTAGCATCCCTTGGAATAAACGACTGACTACCTGGTCTGTGTTATTATTCTCTTATAGAATCCCTGGACTTTCAGTGAGTAAAGAATGCCATTTTCTGACAGCCTTAATGCTTTAATATAGTTGGGGAACTTAGAAAGGAGGAGGGTAACCTACCTCTGAACTGCAAGTGAAGTTGATAATATAATATTGCCTTGGTTTCCTAGACTCAAATGCTTTTTTTTTTTTTTTTTTTTTAAGAAATGAAAGCTTTTATTGGGCTCAGGATATACATGGAGTACTTGTATATAAAACCAAGCTATCATGATTACTGATCAAGGGAGGGATCTGAACTTCCATGTGGTTGATGAGCAGGATGTGAACATTGATAAAACAGACGAAAAAAAAAAACACCGAATACTGGTGTTAGAAGCAAGGTAAGTCTATTTTCTACATTCTCTCCAAGTTTCATCTAAATCTAACCACTGTTAATGAATGTTATGAACAGTTTTATAAAGTATCTACATTTTTTTCTCTCTTAAAATTTTGCCCAGGAGGCCAGACAGGAGGGTTACTTATGCTCAGAGGCTCAGGTTCATTAGGGTTAAAGGTGATTTTTTTTGGCAGGTAAGGATTCTATCTTTTTCTTTTTTTTTCTTTTTTTCCTTTTTTATTTGAAAAGGGAAGTAAAGAGAAGCAAAACACTTTATGATAAAATTAAAGATTTACATGGAAAATATTTCAGATAAACATGTTAAAATTGACAATTTTCATGGAAAATTAAGGAGTAAAGTAGTAGACATGTAACACATTGCTAAATTAATTGAAATATGGGATAGAAACATTTTATGATAGAATCTAAGATTTACGTGGAAAATACTTCTGATAAAATTGTACAAAAATGTAGAAAAACATGTTAGAATTGAAGATTATCATGGAAAATTTTATATAGATATAATAATTGTAGGCATAAAAGTATTCCTAAGTTGATTAAAAGTGGAATTATAAACATTTTCTGATAAACTTGAAGATTGACATGGAAACATTTTCTGATAAAATTGTAGAAATACATAGCAAAACATGTTAAAATTAAAGATTATCATGGAAATTATATAAATAAAATGATAAGCATAAAGATAATTCTAAGTTGATTGAAGGTGGAATTAGAAACATTTTCAGATAACATTGAAGATTTACATGGAAATTCAAGAAATAAATAGACAAACACGTTAGAATTGACTATTTCATCAAAAATTTTACATAAAAATGGTTGATGTAAAAACTTTCTGAATTCATTGAAGGTGGAATTAGAAACATTTGTGATAAAATCAAAGATTTACATTGGAAACATTTCTGATAAAATGGAGGAAGTATACAGAAAGACATATTAAAATTGAAGATTATCATGAAAAATAATGCAGATAAAATGGTAGACATAAAAAATTACTAAATTAATTAAAAGGGGAATTACAAACATTTTCTGATAAAATTGAAAATTTACATGAAAAATATTTTATTAGTCTATGTCTTTTTATTGGGGAGTTGAGTCCATTGTCGTTAAGAGATATTAAGGAATAGTGATTATTGCTTCCTGTTATTTTTGATATTATTTTTATGTTTGTATGGATATCTTCTTTTAGGTTTGTTGGAAGAAGATTACTTTCTTGCTTTTTCTAGGGTGTAGTTTCCCTCCTTGTGTTGGCATTTTCCACCAATTATCCTTTGTAGGGCTGGATTTGTGGACAGATATTGTGTAAATTTGGTTTTATCATAGAATATCTTGGTTTCTCCATCTATGATGATTGAGAGTTTTGTGTGGGTATAGTAGCCTGGACTGGCATTTGTGTTCTCTTAGGGTCTGTATGAAGTCTGCCCAGGATCTTCTAGCTTTCATCATCTCTGGTGAGAAGTCTGGTGTGATTCTGATAGGTTTGCCTTTATAAGTTACTTGCCCTTTTTCCCTTACTGCTTTTAATATTTTTTCTTTGTTTAGTGAATTTGGTGTTTTGACTATTATGTGCCGGGAGGATTTTCTGTTCTGGCCTAGTCTATTTGGAGTTCTGAAGGCTCCTTGTATGTTCATGGGCATCTCTTTCTCTAGGTTAGGGAAGTTTTCTTCTATAATTTTTTGAAGATATTTACTGGCGCTTTAAGTTGGAAATCTTTGCTCTCGTCTGTACCTATAATCCTTAGGTTTGGTCTTCTCATTGTGTCCTGGAGTTTCTGGATGTTTTGAGTTACCAGCTTTATGCATTTTGCATTTTCTCTGACTGTTGAGTCAATGTTTTCTATGGTATCTGGAGCACCTGAGGTTCTTTCTTCTATCTCTTGTATTCTGTTGTTGATGCTTGCATCTAGGACTCCTGAATTCTTTCCAAGGTTTTCTATCTCCAGAGATGTCTCCCTTTGTCATTTCTTTATTGTTTCTACTTCCACTTTTAGATCCTGGATGATTTTGTTCAGTTCCTTTACTTGATTGTGTTTTCCTGTAATTCTTTAAGAGATTTTTGTGTTTCCTCTTTAAGGGCTTTTACCTGTTGACGAATGTTCTGTATTTTTTTAAGGGAGTTATTTTAAGTCTTTCTTGAAGTCCTGTATCAGCATCATGAGATATGATTTTAAATCCAACTCTTGCTTTTCCATTGTGTTGGGGTATACAGGACTTGCTGTGGTGTGAGAACTGGGTTCTGATGTTGCCATGTGGCCTTGGTTTCTGTTGGTAGCGTTCTTGTGCTTGCCTTTTGCCATCTGGTGCTAGTTTGTATTCTTGCCTCTGGCTGGAGTTTGTTGCTCCTGTGGGCCTGTAAGCCTGTGTCCTTACTCCTCTGAGCTCAAAAGTGAAAGCACTGCTGGAAGAGCTCTCTCTCCTGGCGGGCTATGCACAGAAGACTGTGGAGTTCTGGCTACCTGGTGCAAATGGCTGCGGGCAGGAAGACTTTAGTCCCAGCTGCTCCACTGATCTTAGGCCCTGTGTGCTCCTAGCTGGTCCGCTCCAGAGAGAAGGTGGAGATCTCACCTCAGTGTTCAAAAGTGAAAGCCTGCTGGGAGATCACTCCCTCCTGGTAGGCTATGCACAAAAGGTTGTGGAGTCTCCCAGCTCCCTGGTGCCTCAAATGCTTTTAAAAGTTTAATCTGGAGGTTTTTTGTTTTAACTTCAAGCAAAACAAAAGCAAACAATTAAAAAATCCAACTGTCTATGAACCACCAATATGTTTGGGTGCTAGAGTACTGTCCCTAAGTTTAATATCTAGTATTACAAAACCTCACACTTCAAAAGCCCACATGATCAATCATTATTCTTGCAGTATTTAGGGAAATAATCACGCCGTAGAAGTTTAAATGAAGACTTCCTCTTGTATTTGAACACTTGTTTCCCAGTTGGTGACACTATGTTTTGAAGGTTTCAGAGGTGTAGCCTTGATGGAGAGAGTATTTTGCTGGGGACAGAATTTCAGATCCAAAATTCATCACGTCCAATTTGCTGTCTCTGCCTTGTGCTTGCAATTTAAGATGTGCATTCTCAGCTTCTCCTCTCCACTATCATACTATTCTCACCATTATGGGCTCTAAATCTGTGAAAAAGATAAGCCAATTAAAACAACAACAAAACCAAAAAAAAAAACCAACAAAACACCAACTCTTCTGTAAGTTGTCTTGGCCATGGTGTTTTATAACAATGAAAGTAACAAGTATAGAGGTTCGTACCAGAGTGGGCCACTGTCATGAAGAACCTGCCCAAGTAGGTTTTATAAAGGAATGTGGAAGACTTTGGACTTTTGGATGAGAAAGGCAGTTGAATATTGTAAGCTGTAGGCAGAGTTTAAATAAACATTTTAGTGGGAACCTGAAAGTACGTGTATAGAACAATGTTGACGTTAGAGGCTTATCAGGTTTCAGAGGGAAGAAATTATTTTAAAATCTTGGCCAGAGACCATTTATGATTGTTTTGGCAGAGAATCTTGTCACTCTCTGTCTTTCTCCTAAGGACTTGCCTTAGGGTAAGTTAAAAAGTAAGGGAGTAATTTCCTTGGTGGATGCAATTTCCAGGTGGCATACTATTGAATCTGTGGCATGCTATTATGAATGTCTGATATGCAGGTCTACAATGAAGAAGAGGAGCATCACTCAAAAAACAAGAAAATATATTTTGAAGATAAAAAGATCCCCAGAAACTTAATGTTGCAGCCAAAGCATGTTCCTTAAGAGATAGATTAGAACCTTTCAGCCGGGCGGTGGTGGCGCACGCCTTTAATCCCAGCACTTGGGAGGCAGAGGCAGGCGGATTTCTGAGTTTGAGGCCAGCCTGGTCTTCAGAGTGAGTTCCAGGACAGCCAAGGCTGCACAGAGAAACCCTGTCTGGGGGGGGGGGGAAGAACCTTTTTGGAGAGGCATCCTGCTCTACAGGTCCATATAGGGAAAGGTGCTCCTGTTAATGTGATTCAAGAGGGGCAAGATTCTTCCCAAGTTGGCTGTACAACCTGGCAGTGTTTCCTAAAGGCTACTGTCCTCAAAAGCATGAAAGATACAGAAGTGAAGGGTTCTTGGGTTCTTCCTCCATGATTTCATGGAGCCTCTCAAGCCAGGCAAAAGGGAATCTCTGTGTGAAGTCCTTGAGTCTTCAAGAGGCTGTGAGGTGCCACTGTATAAGTGACGTCTGGGTTGTACTGGAGACCCTAGGACATGAGACATGGCAGAACCATGAGATATCTTTGAGAGCTCAAGAGAATGTCTGTTGCAGGCGATGAAGCTGGAGGGTTGGAGCTATTACCTGAGGTCTTTGAAATTAAAGTCCCAAATATAAAGGTGTAGGATTTAGTGTTTGGTCAGCTGGGTTTCAATCTTGCTTTGGCCCATTATTTCCCCACCATGCCCTAATTCTTTCCCATTGGAATGGTAATATATATTCTGTATTATTATATATTGGAAGTACGTAACTTGTGAGGTGTTTGTTTTGACAATATGTCTACAACTAAGTAAAATCTTGAGTCTCAGAAGAGACTTAACTTTTAAACAGTGTTTAATCCTGGAAAGACTGGGGTGGTTTTGGGAGTTGAGCTAAATGCATCATTTCACATTATATGGCCAGCAGCTCATGGGAATCAGGGAGTATATTTTTGAATAAAAATATCCTCCAAAGCTGAAGGGGTCTGCAGCCCCATGGGAAAAAGAAGATGTCAGCCAACGAGACGCCCCAGGGCTCCCAGGGGCAAAGCCATCAACCAAGGGGTACACATGGTTCTAGCCAAAAGTGTGGCAGAGGAATGCCTTGTTGGGAATCAGTAGGAGAAGAGGCCCTTGGTCCAATGAAGGCTTGATAGATGCTCCAGCATGGGGAAGTGGAGGGAGTAGGTGGGAGTGGGTTGGGGTGGAGGGGCATATTCTTGGAGGCAGGGGGTGGGAGGATGGGTTGGGGGTTTTCTGGGAGGGGGGAAACCGGGAAAGGGTCTAACATTTGAAATGTAAATGAAGAGTGTATTCAATTAAAAAAATCCTCTGAAAGCTCCCATTTTGAATAACTGGTCCCCAGCTGGTAGCATTGTTTGGTGGAGGTTGGGGAGGTACAGCTATGTGTGAGGAAGCCTGTCATCTGGGGCTGGCCTTCAGAGCTCTATCTACTTTGTGCCTATACCTCAAGATGTGAGCTCTCAGCTTTTCTTTAAACTGTTTTAAAAATTTTATTATTGAATATAATCTTCATTTACATTTCCAATGGGAAAACCTTTCCCAATTTCCCCCCTCCCCAAAGACCCCCAACTCCTCCTCCCACCCCCTGCCTCCACGTATATGCCTCTCCACCCGACCCACTCCCATCTCTTCTCCCAGGTTTTCCTGTTGGGGCATCTATTGAGCCTTCATAGGACCAAGGACCAATCCTCCCACTGATGCCTGACAAGGCATTCCTCTGCCACATTTTTTGCCTGGAAACATGTGTACCCCCTTGTTGATGGTTTAGTTCCTGGGAGTCCTGGGGCATCTGGGTGGCTGATATAGTTGTTTTTGATACCTGCCACTGTAGACTCTAATCCTCTGCACCTGAAAGCTCTAGTAAACTTTTATAAGTTGTGAGATCAGTGTTTTAGCACAGTGAAAGAAAAGCAACAATACAGAAGTTACAATTAAAGTGTATTGTTCCAACAATTTAGACTTACTCAGATTTGCCTACCATTTTTGACATTTTATTTACTTCCCATGGCAATACTTTTTTGATATCAATGTTGCTGCCACTCTCCAAAAACATTTTCGACTTTCTCTAACCACTCTGACTTGATCTCATAAAAACAAATGGTTAAATGCTAGAAAATAACGCTAGACAACCAACACAAACTAAAAACAAAGCATGTAGCAGTATACTACAAAGACCTCTTGCCTGTTCTAATGTGAACTATTCAGAAAGCTCATTGGCATGTGGGATTAAAATTCTATATAGAGAAATCTTTCAGATTGTTACCATTGGTTTTCACTTAAAATATCAGAACCCAAGTCTTGGAATGTTCTTAGCCAACAACCTACCAGCTTCAAATTGACTTCTTAGAAAAAATTACTTTTGCCTTTCTTTAGCTTCCAGAACAATTGGACCATAGAGAGGCCAACTTCTAATATCCCACATTTGTAGTACCACAGTCATGAATCAGACTTCAGATGAGTTTATTATAACTCGTCTTGAATGTTTCCTCATATATTTTGAGTTGGCTGGATGACTATAAAATGTATGCATGTGTGGTACTACCAATCTAACTTCATTAATGTGTCCAATGATATGTTAGTACAAGAAGCACAAAACATTACCCATATTTTGCCCAAGTGAAAATAGCTTCTATAATTCACTATTTTATTTTTTTCCTCATTTTATGTTCTTTCTGGATGTTGAGACTGAAACATCTGCTCAAATACACTGTCTCATGAATATAAAAATGCTGTTCTCACTTATTCAATTTCACATTTAACTTTTCTTGTTGTGAAAAATAAGAATAAATGTGTTGAATGTCAAGAACAAGGCAAGTTCTGTCAGTAAACTGTGGCCCCCAATAACAGCACCAGAACAAATCTACATGCAACATTTTATTCAAAAACATAGAAGCTGGGGAGATTGCTCAGCAGTTAAGAGCATTTGTTGCTTATTCAGAAGATTCCTAACACTCACATGGCACAATGAGCTGTAACTTCAGTTCCAATGTATGGAACAGTCCCTTTCAACTTCTGTGGGTGATATACACACACACTGCATATATATACATGCATGCTACACTCATACACAAGAAAACCAAAACACAAAGCCAACCTCCACAGCTAAATGAGACTTCACACTACTCCAGCCCTTCCAATGATTCTGTACATTGCTTTGTTTCTGATGCCAGAGAAAGCAATAGAAAATACCTACCAAGCACACATATGCTCATCCCTATTAGAACCGAGGCTAAAAGATTCTCTAATTCGTTTCAGCTAATTCTAATTAACAGGAATCACAGGCAGAGGACTCTACCCACCCTGTGAACCCATGCAAGTGCATTTCTCAAGCTTTGCAACTTTTATAGGGTTCAGCCCATCTGCACCTCATTTATTATGCTATTCATACTTATGAATAATGAAAACTTTTTGTTAAAAAAGGGCAAATGTCTTTGAACTGTTTATTCTGGATGCTTAACATGAAGACCTTCCTAGTTTGTGTTGCTGTGATAGTTCCCAGATAAAAACAACTTAAGGGAGAAATAATTTCTTTTGGGTTATAATTTCAGAGGTGTGGTCTGCTTTGTCAGGGAAGGCGCAACAACAGGAGCATGAAGCTGGCTCAACACTTAGGAAGCAGGGGGTGGGGCAGACTGGAAGTGCTCTACATTACAAAACTTGAAAGCCTGGAGGACTTCTGCTATTTACTCCCAAGCTATAGTCCCTTCCCATGTTACATCCAACCTCTTTGGCCAACCATATTGTACAAACTCTTCACCCAGGGTAAGCTTGGCTCACTCTGCCTAACCCCTCCTCCATGCACCTCATCTTCTGTCTATTCAGACTAGGTCTCATATCCAGTGTCCCAACAGACTAAGTACCACTTGGGATGCCACAGATCTTGAGGATCAGGTCAGGATCCTTGTAGCCATATCTAAACATATAGACACATCGAATTCCATAACCAACCACTTCCCTTAGCCAGATCCTGCATACCATTCATCAGGATTTAGATGACTGTCTGATCCTCCCCTTCATGCACCTGTATCTCCACTTCTCCCTAGATGGAAAAACACCTCTGATGTCCACTGTATTGCTGTGCAAAAAGGTCAGTTGAAGCTTCGAGGAGGTGGCTTTTTATACTTGACAAGTTCCTCCTTTTACCTACGCAAAACTACCTGCTCTAATGGAGTTACACCACAGGTACTTATGCAACCCTGGGATCCTTCCCTTGTGAACCCTGTGGAGTGTATGTGCCCTCCTGGTTTGGTAATGAATCTTGCACGTGGGACCAACCCAGAACAGTCATATGCCTATCTGGCAGTGTACTGAGCCTGTGTTCCACCAGGATGTCTGACTTTAGATTAGTAGCAGCAGCAGCAACAGCAGCAACTATACTGTGCTGCTGTGTTGGTAATACCCTTCAGTCTGTTCAAGAAACACCCAAGACCTCTGTATTGCTCATTCTTGGCATGTGGTGTTTACTGTCTTACAGATGTTCAGCAAAGGGATGGCTGTACTAGAGCTGGTCATAACTAAGGGGCTGGCACTGCATGAGAAGCTCAAGGGTTATTTCTCCTTCCTCCTATTCTGGGCAGGCAGCAGTCTCAGTCCACAAATACTCTGAAACCTCTCAGCCTGCCACATCATGCCCATTTAGGAAAAATCACTAGAAGACCCTGGGAGTAATAGAATCCCATCATTGCCACGAACGCATTATTAATATTTGTCATCTAGCACTCTCTCTTGGATAAGAAAATGTACTGTGTAGTCTTCAGAAAAACACTCTTTACAATCACTCACTATAAATGAGTCTGGTTCTTCTGATAAGAATGGTGTTTTCTCATTTTCACGAGTGAGCATATTTAGAAACTTTTAATATGTGATACAACCATAGGTTTTGAGGGTAAGTTATTGATAGTATTCCATGAGAGCTTTGAAAGCCAATTCTACGAGAACAATTTAAATAGTGTAAATTTTAAGCCAAAAATAAAGGTTTTAGAACATTGATTCTTGTAGACTTCTATTATCAATTATAAAAGCCTATATATTAACCAAGTCTCGATTACACTTATGCTTACACAGAACATAAATACTGTACTGTTGAGTTGTGCACTTGGGACACAATTGAAATTTTTACTATGTTCTCTGATGTAAAGCAGCTGTGTGCCTTGGTGTAAAGGCTTTGAAATAGTTATGTTTGTAGTGTTTCATTCCAGAATAAACTCTTGTGTTCAAAGTGTGCAAAACGGTAAGTTTGTCACACTTTCTACACTTGTAGGGTTTGTCTCGGGTGCAAGCTTCTGCTCAGTGAAAGCTGAAGAGCTATAAACAACTGTCCGGTTTTTCACAGTTGCCAGTTTTTGTCTCGTGTGCATTCAAAGTTTAGTAAGAGATGGCCAACAATATTTTCTACATTAGTGTTTCTTAAAGTGAATTCTGTGGTGTCTGGTAAAGGATTATAAAGCTTAAGAATTGGGCATTTTTCAGATTTGTAGGGCTTCTCACAAGGAAGAATTAGTTCATGGTAGTGCCTTGTAAATAATAGACTATGTTACATTCACTGCCTCTGTAAGACTCACCCCAGTTTGAATTACAGGACATTACACAAGTTTTTGATTATGGATAAAGGATTTACTAGATTCCTTACATTTGTTAGTTTTATTCAAGTATGAATTCTCTCATGTTTTCTAAGGTTTGAACACTGACTAAAGGATTTCCCACATTCATTACATTTGTATGGTTTCTCTCCTGTATGGATTCTCTGGTGTTGAATAAGGTTTGTGCAGTGGATAAAGGCTTTGTCACAGTCTTTACATTTGTAAGGTTTCTCTCCTGTGTGAATTCTCTTGTGTTTAGTAAAAGATGAACGGCAGTTAAAGGCTCTGCCACATTCTTCACATTTGTAGGGTTTCTCTCCAGTGTGGATTCTCTGGTGTTTTCTAAGGCTTGAACATTGGGTAAAGGCCTTTCCACACTGTTCACATTTGTAAGGTTTCTCTCCAGTATGAATTCTCTGGTGTTGACTAAGGGTTGAGTTTTGGGTAAAGGATTTTCCACATTCTGCACATCTGTAGGGCTTCTCTCCAGTATGGATTACTTGGTGTTTCTGAAGGCTTGAACACTGAGTAAAGGACTTCCCACACTGGTTACACTCGTAGGGTTTCTCTCCTGTATGAATCCTCTGGTGCTGACCAAGAATTGAGTAGTGGTTAAAGCTTCTGCCACATTCTTCACATTTGTAAGGTTTCTCTCCAGTGTGGATTCTCTGATGTTTTTTAAGGCTTGCACACTGGGTAAAGCATTTTCCACATAATTTACATTTGTAGGGCTTCTCTCCTGTGTGAACTATGCTGTGTTTTCTGTAACTTGAGCAATATTTAAAGACTTTTCCACATTCATTACATTTGTAGGATTTCTGGGAATGCTGAATTCTTTGTGTAGTAATGTTTAATGTTTTATTAAACATTGTACCACAATCTATATTCTTGTAACAATTATCTTGAATATAGTCACACTGAGTAAAGAAATTATCACAATTGAAGAGCTTCTTTGGAAGAGTACATTGATATTTGTTGGGACTAAAGCAATGGTCAAAGTCATTATGCACTTTGTTATACTGACCAGATTTCTCTAAGATAACCACATCACTGTAATTATTTAGTAAAACTCCACTACTAAAAGCTTTGCTAGTTTCCTTATACATGTAAGGGGTTTCCCAAACATCTGTATCTTGACTTTGGCTATGCAGTAATGGATCAGGAGCAGGCAATCCACAATCAATAGAACTGTGCTTTTGGTCACAGGAGACAGGTATTTGCTGACTGAAGAGTAAGTACCTTTCAGGATAGGAAGACTCAACTTGATCACTTTTAGAGATCAGCCCCTTGTTTCTTAATTCTTTGTCTATGGAATTGTTTGAGTAAAACATTAATCTATCTATCAGATCTTCCAAACTTTCTTTCAAAGTTAAGTCATGCTGAAAAGTTTCCTGTGGATATGTATAGTTACAGACACATGGCTCATCAGAGGTATCTGGCCTAGCATGGGAGTTTTTCAGAGCTGTTTTCTGTTCTTGATCTCTGTTGTCAGTGACATCTTTGGTATTGCTTGTGATCAGACATGGCTTATGTCTGCCATGGTGGGTTGCTCCTTTAGTCTCGTTTATACTTGCACACTCTTCCCTTGGGTGTAAATGCTTAAGACTGTGACTTCCAGTAGTCACATTTGTGAAGGAACTTCGTAGGATATGCTCTGGTAAAAAGTTCTGGGTACAATGATGAGAAAGAGCTGAAATAAATAAAAACAAATTAATTTAAGATATACTAGTGATTACAACTCACAAAGACATGTGAAGCTATACTAGAATGGAACATCTGGAGTTCCATATTTGAAACACCTGGCCAAAATCACAGTAGCAAAGGTTGAAAGTTAACTAAAAACACACAAACAACAACAACAACAATAACAACAAAACCAAAACTAAAACCACAACAAAAAAAAACCCAAATCAAATTAAACCAAATCAAATGACACTGAAACAAACAAAACCAATAAATAATAATAAAAAAAACCTTAAAATTAAACTTGAACACCCTTCCATAACCAGGTAAGGAATCACAGCATCCCAAGTAAGCACAAAGCCAAGGAGTCTCACTGTAGTAGGGTTACTTTTGTCAAGCACAGCTCTTCTTTTCCCTATGTAGCATAGCTAATTAGAAAAATTCAAATCTCCATCTTTATCAGGAAAAAAAATGAGACATAGAGGGTTTTTTTTTTTTTTTTTTTTTTTTCTTTTGTAGGGCCTGTCTGAAACCTGGCTATCTACAATGACAGAGAGTAGGAGATACCAGGTATATTTTATATAACAGTTTTCCAAAACTGAGACCAAAGGCAAATACTATTTTGGTATCCCAAACTGTCACCAGGAGGAGAGCCCATGCTAGCAAATGAAATCTGAATAAGGACACAAAACTCCATACAACAGGTTTGTCTCCCAAGGACAGGTTTTGGAGTCCTCAGTAATCAAAAGCATGAATGACGACATCCTGTAGAGAAAAAAAGTAATTTTTCAAATATAAAACAAATTACTATTGTTTGTTGTTGATTTCATTGGAAAATAAACTTAACCTACTTATATCCAACATGCTCTTTTTAAGAATATATTTATACTGGGATGGCTAAATCTATTTAACACACAATCATTTCTAAATCTATTTAACACACGATCATTTAAAAAACTAATGATTTTTGTACTTGAACACTTACCATCAACTTCTCTAGTGTTCCCCAAGAAATATATATTAGATATACTCATGGTCTATAAAGTCTGAACGTTTGCATGCCTATCTTTTTTTTTTTTTCAATTAAGTCTAGATCTTTAAAAAACAAACAAACAAACAAAAAAAACAGCTATTGTCTAGTAGCCTTATGCTTATTTTACTACTATTCATCTTTGACCACTACGACTTTAACAATCCCCCAAGCTGACGGTCACTGGTGAGTACTGATCTGGACTCACTTTTCATGCCTGAGATTCACTTTTCAGATTGCACATTAGGATGCTCATTTCCTCTGTCTGCCTGATTTCATTTAAGCCCTGCACTTCTACTCACACTGCATAAAATTAAGTGATTTTGATGGTCTCTTTTATATTCCTGAATATTAATTCACTATGCATATGGACCACATGATCTTTTAAAAACGCTTTTTGTTATTTCCAGAGTGTGTGTGTGTGTGTGTGTGTGTGTGTGTGTGTGTGTATGCGCGTGTTAGTGCAGATGCCTGTGAATACCACAAGAGGCCTCACATTCCTCTGGAACTAGTGACAGGCAGTTGTGAGCTGCTCAGCGTGGGTACTGGGAACTCACACAGGTCCTCAGCAAGCGGGTTAAATACTAAGCTCTCTTTCAAGACCCTGAATCCTTTATGCATTTGTACTGACATTAACTTGCATTTTGGCTATTTCAAATCATGCCGCACTAAACGCCCTGTTGGTGGCCTTATCGGCAGAGTGATTTACTATTGCTGGGCTTTGCCGGAACAGACGCGTGTCCAGGTTTTAAGATGCTTCCATGCATCATCCCCCATGCCTGTTACAATCTCCTGCTGATACTTTCTTAAAGGACAGATTTCAATGGATGCTAACACAGTATATAGAGATAGATGACTGACTCAGTGGGAAGAACATGAAAAATACTGCAAATTCATCATTCAAAAACCGGTTTATGAATTATATACACAGAAACAACCATCTGAAAGTCAATGTATGATAAAATAATAAAATCAAGAAAATAAGACTATAGACAAAGAAATAAACAGTTATAAGCAAAAAAACTAGGTGATTAATTTAGTAAGAAATAATGGATGAAAACTAGGAATGTGATAAGGAAAAACATCAGAATTTAAGCACCTTAATTAGTTGCTACATGCTGAGAGACAATGAATGTAGGAAAACTGACCCAGGCTCTATGCTTCAAAAAGTCACAAAGGTAATCTTGACAGCAGTAAAAGTGATGTGGGCTCTCTAGGATGCTCCAAGAAGACCTTAACGGAGCTCTTAAAAGCAACATTGCCACCCAGAAATAAGATGGAGGACACGGTGAACGTGCTGGAGGAACAAAGTGTAAAACACACCTGCACCCAGCCAGCCCACTCTTCAGTCAGAGAAAAATACAGGATATACACAGCAAATGACCACCACCACTAGACTTCCCCACTACTATGGGTAACACAAAAAATAAAACTGTAAACCTCTGTGGAAAATCAAATACAGAGAAATAGAATTCTGTGAGGAAGCATGACACACTTTTAACTTCTGAATAGAATTGAAAAGGCAAAAGTGAAAGCTTAATTATAAACCTGTTAACACACATTGACACACTCCAAACAAAACAGCCGTGTTACCAATAATATCAGGAGGAAGGAGAATTGTAAGAAGAAAGGAGATTTGTATAGACTAGACATTACTTTCTCATTAGTGCATAAAAAAAAAAAAAAAGGAAATTACGCCATAGCATAGGAGACTCTTTTAGATGTAAAGATTTAGGTACACTCAAAAACATGACAGGGCCCAAGAGAACTGAAATGGCCATAATTATGGTATTAAAAAAAATATACTTTCAGAAAAAAAAGATGTGAAAGTGGGACACAATGTAAGTTAGAAACTCTAATGGAAGAAAATAATACAGACATGTTTTTTTTTTTCCTTTTCTTTATCAACTAGACAGAAGCTAGAGTCTTCAGAGAAGAAGGTACCCCAGTTAAGACACCAGCTCTGTAAGACTGGCTTGTGACTAAGCACGGGGAACATTTTCATGCCCGGTGGCCAGTGTGTGCGCGAGCCAGCCCACTGCTGGCGGTTCTGGTGTGTGTATGAAAGCACGCAGAGCAGGCAGCGGGCAAGCCAGGAAGCGGCACCACTGTACGGCCCTTCCCTGCCTCCTTGTCCCTGCCTTTCCTGCCTCCTCATCCCCGCCCTGCTGAGTTCTTGCTTTGACCCCCCTCAGTGACATACTGTAAGGTGGAACTGTACGCTGAAGTCGTTCCTTCCCCAAGCTGCTTTTGGTAATGGTGTTTTATCAAAGCCATAGAAACTATAATAAAGTCAAACACAAATGGCCAATTTTCTAGGAGAGTGTAACTGTAATAAATAAATTACAATGCACTTCCCACTTCTCAAATATATAAGCACTGAGAATTGAAGATATCAAAAATGCAAGAATATTGATTTCACATTACTATTTTTCATATTATAAAACAAAACTAGATAGAGCACTAATCAGGAAACAAACCCTGAAAAATACTATAAACAATTAGATTTATAGACACAAACATATGTCCACTTGGATTGTCTGGTAGAACACAAAACAAGTCTGGACAGATAGAAGAGTACTGAAGTTCACTTCTGACTATAATGAAATAATGGGCATCAACCACGGGAGAGAAAAACTGAAACGGTACCAAAGAGTGTCACAATAAATACTCGGTGATTTCCAAATGAAGACATATCTTTAAGGTTAACTGCAGCATTATTCATAACAGCAAAGTGAGAACACTTCCCTCCGACAACCACAGATAAAGACAATTTAGAATACACATGCAGTGCAGTATTACACAACCTTGTAGAGAGCTCCTGGACATATGCCCCTCTCTCTCAAGTCCTCAGCTTCATTCAGTCCTACCTACCCACCTGGGAACACCACCACTGCTTCATTCGGTCCTACCTACCTATCTACCTACCCACCTGGGAACACTATCTTTGGTCACTTTATGCCTCAAGGCTCTTTTGTGTTTCTAGAGAGATAATCAGGTGTGACTAAGACTATAAGACTTGGTTATCAAAAAAAGAACGTGACCTATACTATGACTGCACCTGTAACAACTGAGGTATGTGTCTCAGTACTGTGCTCATCAGAAGAGATTCAGAATAGGGTTCAAGAACACTGGTACAAATGTAATTTTCAAAAGACATAGAACACAACAGTTTCAATTTACAAAGGCTGAGCTCCCCTTCTAACTACAGTCAAATCAAAGCTGAAGAGGAGAAACTAGACTTTGTGGAAATCAGAATGTTATGTGCCAGAGAATTGTTGCAATTACCACTAATCTGAAGGCAGGATGTATAGTGACTTGAAAAAGAGGAAAAGGACAATGACGAGTAAATGCGAACATCTTTTATGTATGCCAAGGATCCCACACTGTTTTTAAAGCTCAAGTTCGTATTGCTTATGAAAAGCACAGGCTACAGCAGACATTTTGGAAAGAAAAGACATGAAATGGGGGCAGTGTGTTGGGTGTTCTGCAGGGATGCTGTCCTTACCCACAGAGACCAGGTTTCTGTAGTTCTCTACCATCACGTCCCTATACAGCCTCTGCTGAGGAGGGTCCAGGCATTCCCACTCATCTGGAGAGAAGTCAACGGCCACATCGCGGAAGGTCAACTGCTCCTGAAACAAAAACGAACACAAATAAATACCACACTGTCAAGTTCTGGTGTCACCCAAGAAGATCAGAGTTCTGTGTTACCAAGATGATAGTAGTTCTGTGTCACCCAAGAAGAAGTGAGAGTTAGAATGGTGATGGTTGAGGAAACTGAAATTGTTTAGTAAGGGGCTTTTTATATTTACACTTCCAACACAGTGTAAATATTACAACTGTATGACATTTGAGATAGCAGAGCATCACCATTAGAACACACACTGTATAAACTAAGAGACTACACTATCGATCTGCTGTGTAACAGGGAATGAGACAGGCCACAGTGAATTAGGTGGATGCGGATTCTCATTCAGATACTCTGGGCCGGAGTCGGAGATTCTGAGGACACAGCTCAGTAGTAATGTTGACATCAGTGTCGAAGGCTGTTCATTAGCAGCGGTGAGGTACAATTTGATTTTTAAAGTGATCATGCATTTTATTATAGCTAGAATACTTTTTTCATGGGAATGATTTTACTCTCCCCCCCCAACATTATTTTGTCAAAAAATGCCAAATGGTCAAACCTAGGTTCTAACCTGGTCCAGGATTAAGATGGAAATGTAAAGTTAAAAAACTAAAATAAGCTTCAAGCAGTTTTCACATGAGGTTGGGAATGGAAATATACTAAAAAGACAGCAAAACAAAACTGACCAAATAATATTTATACTTTATTTCTAAAAATAAAAATAGTAGCTATAAATCCAAAACATTATACTATGGCTGTATTTCCCAGTGATACATAGTACATAAGGCCCTGGGCTCCTCCTGAGGACAGATTAAAACACACACACACACACACACACACACACACACACACTGGTTGACTTACACTTAATACAGATGTGGGGGTATACACTTTTAATCCCAGCAGTTGGTAGGTAGAGGTAGAAGGTGTAAATTCAAGGCCACCCATAACTCCACAGCAGCCAACAGTGCAAACCGGAATTATATTCTATTTACAGAAGATTCTGTAATTTTTTTATACTTTAAGACTGAGAATGTCTTTAAGGATGTCAAACTACAACCAAAGCTGTAGGTTTTTAGTCATTTACTAACAATTTTGTATTATAAGATCTGATCTGAACATACTTGGACATAGATTTGTTTTGTTTCTTTGGCTAATAATAAGAGGGGTAAAAAACTGTGCATATGTGATATTGAGCTGGAATAAAATGAAAACCTATTGCATTATGACTGTTTCATAGTACAAGAGGAAGTAGCTTAAGATAAAAACAAAGAGACAAACAAAACCATGCTAACTGGAAGCAAGAAAGGTACAGAAACAAATATTTCCAAATTCTGAATATGGGGTTCCACAGCCCCTAAACGGAGACATGCTCTCCTAGGACTCTCTTTGTCTGTCATCCCTGAGATTCTTTAGCTTGAAGTCCTGAATGTTGGACTTTTGCTTCCTAGGTATATCCAGTTTTTAATGACAATATTCAGCGTTGGAACAAATCACAAAATACTCAGATGATTAAGGCAATTAAACAAACTTTTGAAGCACTTTCATTTCATTCCTCAAAATGAAAATATTATCCTACCCTTTTTGGAGAATATAACATTTCTTTGTTATGCGATAACAAATATCTAAATGGACGATACATTGTCTGTGGAAATGTGTAGGGTTTACAAAACTGCCAGACAGCAGGAACGAAACCAAGAATGGCATTGCCAATGGCATCAAACGTAAGCTTGTCTTTTTTTCTTTTGATAAATACATTTTTTTTAATTAGGTATATTCTTTATTTACACTTCAAATGTTGTCCGCTTTCCTGGTTCTCCCCTCCCCCGAAAATCCTGTAAGCCATCTCCCCTTACCAAATCAACCCACCCCCGCTTCCCAATCAAGTCTTTCCAGGACCAAGGGCTTCTCCTCAATCTGATGTCCAACAAGATCATCCTGTGCTTCGTATGTGTCTGGGGCCATGGGTAACTCCAAGTGTACTCTTTGGTTGATGGTTTTGTCCCTGGGAGCTCTGGGAAACTTGGTGACTCATACTGTTGTTCCTCCTATGGCCCTGCAAACCCCTTCAGTTCCTTTGGTTCTTTGTCTCATCCATTGGGGACCCTGTGCTCTCTTCAATGGCTGGCTGAGAGTGTCCCCCTCTGTATTTGTCACGCACTAGCAGAGTCTCCCAGGTGACAGCTATATACAGATGCTGTCAGCAAGCACTTGTGGGCATCCACAATAGTATCTGGGTTTTGTCATTGTACATGGGATGCGCTCCTAGGTGGGGTAGTGTCTGGATGGTCTTTCCTTCAGACTCTCTTAAATACAATTCTGAACAGCCCCTGTTATCAGCTAAGCTGACAGAAACAGAAGGAAAGGACCCACACACGGTGTTACCCACGAACAAGCAGGGCCTTCCAGAGGCTGTCTGTGACCATACTCTTTTTGTGGCACCTAGGTGTGACCCATGCATGGATCACACATTTAGTGCCAGGACAGCTATGAATGGGGCCCAGTAAAAAATGTTTACAGTTTACGTAAACTATTTGCAAAAATTTTTTTGGTAATTTATTTAATAAGTTGATTAAGCAGCTCTACAATATGAACTGTGTAGATGACAATGTCTGTTAGAAGTCTGGACACATCTTAAACCATCGTAGTTGATTGGTTTCAGAACCAAACATGAAATACAACTGGAAAATGACAACTTTAGTTCATGGTTGGCAGTGAAAACCTTGCTATTCTCCTAAAGTGAGACCCACAAAGATCTGTTTCTGAGATGATATCTACACCCATGTATATCATACCTTTGGTCACCATATCAGAAAATGGAGAGCAAAAGACACTAAAGGTAGATGCTACTAAGATCTCATTTTTATCCATGTATATCAAAATGTTTAATTTTATTCCTCAAAGGCATAGTTCTCCAGGGCTGAAATCTACTCATTTATGCTTATCCATATTAATCATGAACTCTCATAAAAGACCCCAAATAATGCAAAAAAAGCTGAGAAGCAAGTGAAAAAACTTGTGCTAACTAAATCACCTTCACTGCTTTGTTAGAAACATTCTGAATTACCACGGACAGAGACTATGAGAATGTGAGTGAGTGGAGGGATGTGGGTCTGCCTTCCATTTGATACTCTACTCAATACCAATTCTGGGGACAGACACAAACAAGCATGAGCGCGCGTGCGTGTGCAGACACACAAACACACACAAAGACACGCAATTTCAAAAAGAGAACGGTATAAGAGGCGGGGAGGGAAAACAGAAGCCTCTCTGCAAGAACAGCTTAGCAAAAACAAGGTTACTTAAAGCAGTGAATATAATGTACATGATTAGGAGGTGGGTTGGTCCGTGGGACCTGTTACGTTAGGAGGGGAGGTTTCTTCTGCAGGTTAAAATATGATGTGTAAAATAAAGGCTTCCCCGTTTCTTGTCTCGTGTGACTCCATTTTGAGTGAAAAAAGCAAAATGACTCTGTGGCTCATCTGTGCACCAACCACGAAGCAAAAACTAGTAACTGTTCACACAGGTAAAAAGGCCACCAACGACCACTTAGTGAGCTAGACGGTGAACGCTAGTGACAGGTGAGCAAACGACCACTTAGTGAGCTAGACGGTGAACTCAGGTGACAGGTGAGCATTATTAAAACTGTATTAGAGAAGCCAGGCCTGGGAACTAATTTAGAAGTTCTGATCAATCAAAACATAACACGCCCTCACCTGGAACCCATCATCGTAAGGACACCTGACCGCCCAGTTTATGTGTCAGGGAATCATCGAGTAATCCCAGATTTCCCCTGGGCTTCACTTTCTGTGGTCTCTCTTGTGATTCATCCTACTCCTTAGTAAAAGGGAGATGTGTCTCCACGGCAGGGCTCTTGAGTGTCCTCAGCAGTTCCACTTCTGGGTTCATTAGTATTAAGCTTGGACAGGCCGGCGAGATGGGGGAAACAGGCAACACTTAAGGCAAAAGGAGCCTCTCACCCTGGAGCCTGCTTGAGTACTAGTCACAGATACTACTGAACAGAATCTGCTGTGAAAGCTGCTTTCATAGACACAGGGGTCCTTTTATACACAGATAATTCAAATAAAACACTGAAAACGCCAATGAACAATGTTTGGGACCTAAATACAGCCAAACTCTGTCCCCTCCCACATGAGAATTTCACAAAGGACTATTAACTGCCATTTACATTAAAAACCACTAATTACTCCTGCACTCCTCATTAACTATGTTATCTAGTGCATAACTGGCCTCTAAAGTTTTTCAGCAACCTTTTGAGATGCAACTTCAGAACACACTGAAATCTTAAAAATAATTGTTTACTGTGAGGGAATTATTACGGACTGTAAAGAAGTCTACATCCACACATGGGCATATCTTCCCTTTACAGAGATCCTGTTTCTATTGACCTTCATGCTCAAATTTATGTTATAACCTCTTCCTAACAAAATCCAAGTCTGATACATATTGGCTGATACTGAAATTCCTCTCTGTGCTAAAGACTCCCAGCTTTACCAAAGTAGAGGTCTCTGAAAAGAATTCCTCATTTTCTACAAGAACCAGCATGAAACTGTTCCTTGTGTACACCCACAGCTGCTGACATCTTCACCTGCAATGGTCTTTTAATATGTGTCAGGTTTTTATCTCTGGCTGCAGTAAGGCCTCTTTGAACTCTGTAATCTTAAACCCTTCTGTAACCACTATATAATATATATTATGTATATATTATATACACATATGTGTATGTAGTATATACATATATACACACACAATTATAATAGTAAAGCATATTATAATAAGAGAGTCTGTAGTTGCTAATGGCAGCTGTCAAGGAATATCTGACTGCCTGGTAGATAGCAGCTAATAAAACTAGCTTACTTTGTAAAAGTATTCAGTTTTAGAAACATGTCCATGCATGTTTCTGACAAACCACTTTCATGACACCAGAGAGAGGGGGTTCAATTTGTAGGACTTCATTGGAACAAGCAGGAGATACTCAGAAAGCTTCCAGTTTACTCGGCTGGCTCCTACAATGGCTATCAAGACCAACCCCACTCACATGGTACATTCTCAAGCGAACAGACATTAGTGCTTCTTCAGTTCTTCTCAGACCTAGATCAGAACATGGCTCAGATAATGGCTCTCCTCACAACAGAAATGCTTTTTATACATAACACACATAGTTTGCATACACTATTGACAGCTAAGACCCCTGTCTCACAAAGATAGATGTAACCAGAAAGGGAGTCCTCCAGACTTATAAATCTACAGAGAAAAAAAAAAGCCTAAACGTTGCTTTAGCATCATGCCCTCTTCCCTTGCTGGCAAGTTCTCCACTGCTGCTCTCTGTTAGTTAACTGTCAGTTCTTTCTCTGACATCAGCCCCAGGCCACAGAATGAGCAGTATATACAACTGACCATGACTATGAAGCTGATGGGAGAATTCAAGAATTCTGAACTGAGAAGCCTATGTCATCAGGCTAACGATAAGGTCCTGAGAGCTGCTGAGCAAGCCCACAGCTCCTGGAGCCCGCATGTCTTAGGTAAAATCCAACGAGTGGTAAAGGCCAGAGGGGAGGGTATTATGTAGCTTTTCCCTCACGGTATAAAACAATTATCTCTTCCACTATCATAATACAGGACAGAGATAACCAGGACTAAATTAACCCTGGTCACTCAGGCATGGGAGGAAGAGCAGAGAAACAATGAACCATTAGGTCTATCACAAAGACAATATGGCTGCTCATATCCCTAAGAGACGTAATGAGATGGGGGCCTCAAGGGACTCTGCCTACCTCATCCTCCTTTGTCCCAGTTGCCCAAGACCATGGAGTGAAAAGGTTAATTTAAAGAGGGATGCCATGATATACAGCCTTTATGTCCTGGACACACTTTATGGGATAAGAATTCTCAGGGGCACAGCAGCAAACCCAATGAATTCACTGCTTTTCAAAGCCAGGCTCAGTGGAATCCCTGTTTGACTCTGATCACTGTGCCCTAACTAGGACTGATTACACTTTTGTTCATATCTGCCAGGGAGAAGAAATGCAACAAAGTTTACAGGTTCTGAAAGAAAAAGCTGTGGGTTTGAAGTGAGGAAAGGACACACTGTCTGTGACTCAGACCCCTGATCTGTGTTCGGTCAGCTCTTGCACTGGACATCTGGATGCATTTCCCTGCTACCACTCTCTCAGCTGAGTCTACTGGGCCATGCACCTCGCTGCCAACTCTGCGAGGTTGTGTCTTTACTGCTTTGCGATGAAGTCTCACATGTAGACCAGACGTGCCTTGAGTTATAAGGTTTCCTGTGCCTTTCCTCATTAATGGGCTTCTGGAAGCCTGAGTGTGAGCTCCGAACTCTCCAAGTCCTCTCCTCAAGGTGGCCATACTACTTGACCCCAGGTCTACCCATTCTTCCTAGAATGAGGTTGTCTGTGTAGTGAAGGACCCAACTTAACACCTTCCATTGTACTATATCCTGAACCTCCAGGCTCTGGGAGAAGGGGGAACTGAGCGCCTGCAAATCTTCGGACTTAAGTGGATGGGCAAGTTTTCTATGGCTACAGCTCTAGGAAGCAGCGAGTGCTGTTCACTGCAGGAAGAAGCCTCACAGTGCATTCTACCAGTGGCTACCCGACAACACAATACGGATCCTAGGAACAGGCGCCAGGCCAGCAGTATGAATTAGTGTCCCATGAATCACAGAATCAACTGATCGGAGCTCAGAGGGGCTCGGAAAGACTGAAGTGACCCTCAGGGAGCCTGTGAAGGTCTGACCTGGGTCCTCTGCATATTTGTTGTGACTGTGCAGCTTGCTGTTCTTGTGGCACTCCTCATGCTGGGAGCAGTGTTGACCTAGCAGTCACTCCGGGACTGGAGTCGCAGTGTGGAAGAAGTGGCTGTTCCACCATGTAGGGGGCTGGTTCTCTGCATATCAGTACCTGTTGAGTAGCTTGGTCTCTTGTGGGAGTCCTAACAGTGGGAACAGGAGTTGTCCCTGATACTTTGGCCTACTTGTGGGACCCTTTCCCTCCTACTGGATTGCCTCATACAGCCTTGATTTGACGGTCTGCACCTAGTCTTATTGTAGCTTGTTATGCAGGGTTTGGTCCCCGGGAGATCTACTCTTCCCTGAGGGGAGAAGGCTGGATTTTGGGGAGGAGGGAGGTTGGAGGTGGGGGAAAACTACCACAGGGAATCTACCAAGAGTCTGCCTCTGACTCTTTTGGGACCCCTTTCCCCCTACTGGGTTGCCTCAGTCCAGCCCTGACATGTGTCTAGTCTTACTGTAACTTATTATGCCATGTTCAGTTGGTATTCCTGGGAGGCCTGCTGTTTTTCTCAAGGGAGGAGTGGATCTGGCAGAAAGGGGATGTGGGGGCGGGCTGGATGGAGGGGAGGGAGGGGGAACTACAGATGGGGTGTAATACGAGAGGAGAAGTTAGAAAAAAAAAATCCCAGTAATCGCTGGTGTGTTTGAAGGAAAATCTGGGCATGGAACTGCTTAAGCTCTCAATCCAGTGCAGCTGTTTTAAAAGCATGAAGCAGGATGGCCATATAACCTAGCAGTCACTAAGGGACTGGAGTCACAGTGTGGAAGAAATGGCTGTGCCACCATGTTGACTTCAACACTGTTCTTAGTAACCAAGACACACACTCAACCAAAGGGCTTCTTAGGGCGGAGTCTACCAGGCTCAGAGCATCCAGCAGCTCCCTCACTGCACCTCACAGCTCCGGCTGTTGGTCAATATGTGCTAGACAAACACACAGCAGTTGTGGACGCAAAGTGCCAGGCCCAGGTGCAGGAAATAACCAGAGCGGAGCGTGGGCGTTACGTAAGGGGAAAACTCAATCCAAAAGCACTGTGGGAAGGTATCTGTGGCTTAGAAGATAGAAAGAGGGAAGTACAAAAATCAAATCAAAACAAAAGACTTAAACAATACTTCCTTGTCCTCACCCCTCTCTGAGGATTTGTGGGCAGTGAACAGTTGATAACTTGTTGAGAGATATGTTCTAGTGGGGTGTTGTCACTAATTAGATGCCCGGGCTCCTGTAACTAATCCCTCGTTAAATAACCCTAATGAAGTTCCTTGGTCACCAAAAGATAGACTTTTGTCTATCTTAGGACAGCGAGGAGAGAAGGGGGTTATAGTGGGAGAGGGACAGGAGAGAAATACACGCATGTATGAAAATGTCATAATGAAACTCATTAGGATGTATAATTAATATATACTGATACAAAAACTTAAAAACAAACAAACAAACCAGCAATAAAGTGCCATTCATTAAATCTTTAGAAAAACGATGCCAAAAGCTGTCTGATTGAAATGCGCCACGGTGACCCATCAATTGATACTGATTGGGAATGGCACACATATTTGCAGGCTAGGGAAAGGGTTTTGGATCTGACCTATTTTCGGTACATCCACAAGGCACAAGGGAAAAAACGAGAAAACTCTGGGAAGCCCAGGAGCCCAGCCGCTGTCCCGCACAAACCTCCGCCATGGAGACTGGATTTCCGGATGCTCCTTCAGGCCATCCCCAGCAGTCGGCTGGCTGCAGACAGAGAGGCAGCTGCAGGGGAAAGGGCAGGAAGCGAAATCAATGTTTGCTCTACTCCTCCCTTCCGGGGTACCGGAGGACGCCAGGTCTGCACAGCCGCCCAGCTCCGCCCCAGGCCGAGCCGACCTGGCGCGGCGCCCCTCGGAGCGCAGACTCCCGCCTGCCCAGCCCTCCGCGCAGCCTCGCGACCATCGCATCGCTCACCGTCTCCATGGCTCTCCTGCATCTCCAGCACCCGTGATTCCGTAGGGGCCACCCGGGCTTCCAAAAGCGGGAAGCGATGCTCACATTTTCCAACACAAAGGTCGCGTACGGGAAAGTAGACTCGCGAGATTGTCAAGGCCCGCCCCTTCGCCCTGCGAACTTGATTGGCGGGTTCTCAGCCAACGCACTTCCATCAAAGTGACTATCACTACCACCACCGCCCCGCCCTCCTGGCCTTGACTGACATCTGATAGCACCAACTCAGGGCCGAATGAGGTCCGGAGGGCAAGTTCTACGCTGAAAGTGGTCTAGAGGCGGGCTTTTGAGGATTTAGTTTCCATGGGGACCTGTGGCCTTTTCCTTGGTTATGCCTTGCGACTCATCACTTGTACACGCACATGATCCACAAGTCAGAGAACGTAACGACAATTATTTTTATATTTGGGGTTGGATCTCCTTCCTGGGTTTTGACATAGGAAGCAATCCCAAGTCAGCAGGGCCCAGTACAAATGAGAGGTTCAATTTAAACTAGTCTAGTGTTCATTTTAAGAAATTAAAAAAAAAACCGGTGTGTGCTAGAGCACGCTTCATACCCCAGTGCTAAACAGGCATTAACACGCTCAGGGGCCAGTGAAGATGCACCCTTCCCTCATAATCAGCTGGGAAGAAGGTTTCCTTGGTAACACTAGTTTTTAGAAAAGGATGCATCCAGCGGATGTTACTAATGGCTTGGCATATAAGGATCGTACCCAGTATGCTAGTAGAAAAGGGAAACGTTTGTGTTATGTTTGCTTGAAGATTTTATTTCATATAATACAGTTTCTAATGGGATAAGCGTCAAGGCCCTTTAAGACGCTTGCTAATATATTAGCAGAGGACTTAGTAATTGATGATGCATTTATGGACTATGGCTAGAAGGACGGTTTAGAAGATAGAAAGGGTTGATGTGTTTGGTCCAAAATGCTCTTGTGATTATAATGGAAGTATTAACTGCAGTAGGATGCTGCTCCCTTGCTTGTTTTCATCCTTCCTTCCTTCCACCAGTGATCTTTTATTCTGTTTTTTAGATTTGTTCTTATTTTGTTTATTCTTTATTCTTTTATCATATATTTTACATCCCCATAGTAGTTCCCCCCAACACCCAACTTCCCTCCTTCCCCAATTCCACTCAACCTCCTCCCCTCAGGGAAGAGCAGATCTCCCAGGGGCCAAACATAACAAGCTACAATAAGACTAGGTGCAAACCACCAAATCAAGGCTGTATGAGGCAATCCAGTAGGAGGGAAAGGGTCCCACAAGTAGGCCAAAGTATCAGGGACAACTCCTGTTCCCACTGTTAGGACTCCCACAAGAGACCAAGCTACTCAACAGGAGCTGATATGCAGAGAACCAGACCCCTACATCTCTCTGATCTCTGAGAGCCCCCATGAGCCCCAGTCAGTTGATTCTGTGGGCCATGTCCTTGTGGTATCCCTGATCCCTCTGGTTCCTTCCATCCTTCCTCCAGCTCCTCCACAGGACTCCCAGAGCTCAGCCTAATGTTAGTTTGTGGGACTCTGCATCCATCAGCTGCTGGATGAAGTCTCTGGATCACAATTCTGCTAGGCTCAGGTCTCAGAATACTCTGCAGCTAGGACAAACTGTAGGTAGAAGGTTTTGTGATTGGGTTGGTGTCCCAACCCCTCCACTTGAGGTCTTGCCTGGTTATAGAAGATGGCTGGTTCAGGCTGTGTCCCCCATCACTAGGAGTTTTTGTTAGGGTTACTCTCATAGATTCCATGCAGTTTCCATTGCAATAGGTTTCCACATCACCCCTGAAATGCCTCTTCTACAATCCTGTTCATTTCTCCCAATATATTTTCTCCCTGCTGTACTTGATTCCCCTGTTCCCAAGCCCACCTGCCCGAGTCCACCTATGGAATTCATTCTATTTGCCCTGCCCAGGGAGATTCTCACATCCTCCTTTGTTACTTAGGTCCTCTGAGTCTGTGGACCATAGCATGATTGTTTTTTTACTTTTCAGCTAATATCCACTTATAAGTGTGTACATACAATGTTCGCCATTCTGAGTCTGCGTTTCCTTACTCAGGATGGCCTTTTCTAGTTACATTCTGCATCATTTCTTGTATACAGGAGCTATAACAAACAAGCAAAAAAAAATCCTCATTGAAACAACAACCAGCCAACAAATGTCCGAAGCGTGTTAATATAACCTAGTATTTTACCTATTAGAACAGACTGTCCTATGATAGTCAATGGAATGCTACATATGTTTTTAAAAAATTAATATAAATCTAAAGACAAGACTGATAAAGTAAAGGAAAGAGGAGGGAATTAGAAGAAATAAATAACTGTTTCGTTTTCAGTATGAGGTACATTTAGATCACACAGAGTCACAGATAACAAGAGACACTAAGGCTCTGTGCTCTGTACCAAGTAGATGGCCCTGCTTAGCTAGTTCTCCATTAGCCTGAAAAGTGCCTTACAATTGCTCACTCTGTATGTAAGTCCAGTGAACCCGCTGATTTCCTAAAATAGACTTTAGTGGAAGAAGCAGGCATTTGTTTACATTGACCCAGGGAAAGAAATCCTAGAACATGTGAATTCATTGAAAATTGCCTGCTATGCCTTTAGAAGGGAATTATTTCCCTTTTATACCCACTGTGCTGGATAGTTCTATGTCAACTTGATATGTCTTCTAAAAGGAGGGAACCTCAGTTAAGAAAATGCCTCTATGAGATCAGGCTGTGGACAAGCTTGTTTTCTTAATTAGTGACTGATTGGGGAGGGCCAGCCTACTGTGGGTGGAGCCGTTTCTGGGCTAGCGATCTTGGGTTCTATAAGAAAGCAGGCTAAACAGGCCATGGAGAACAAGCTAGTAAGCAGCATCCCTCCGTGGGCTCTGTGTCAGCTCCTGCCTCTAGTTCCTGCTCTGTTTGAGGGCCTGCCCTGACTTCCTTAAATGATAGACCGTAATGTGGAAGTCCAAGCAAAATAATCCCTTTCCTCCCAAATTGCTTTTAGGCCATGGTGTTTTGTTATAGAAATAGTAATCCTAACTAAGACACCCACGATTCTTCCCCCCCCCCACCCCAACTTCCCACAAAGTTATATTCTTTTTTTATTTTTTATTGGGTATATTCTATGTTTACATTTCATTTTCGTTTTTCTGGTTCCCCATCCCCCAAAGGTCCCACATGCCCTTTTCCCTCCCCCTGTTCCCCCATCCACCCCTTCCCAATTCCCTGTTCTGGTATTCCCCTACAGTGATGTTTTGATCCTTTCCAGCACCAGTGTCCACTCCTTCCTTCTTGTCAGATATCATTTGATATGTGGATTGTGTCTTTGGTGTCCCAAGAGTCTAGGCTAATATCCACTTATCAGTGAGTGCATTAACAATAGACTCGTTTCTCATATACAATATATCTTGATTACAGTCTCCTCTACTCATTCTAGTCCCTTTCATCTGGATCAACTTCCTTTCTCTCTCTCCTTAGAACAGAGCTCAGATATCAAAACACAACAAAATAATATATAAGATGAAACAGAAATCATCACATTGAAGAAGTCAGACAAGCAAACCAACAGCAGGTAAAGAGCCCCAAGCGAAGATACAAGCATAAGAGACCCCTTCATTCACACACTCAAGGGTCCCACAGTAAATTGAAAGTTATAATATATATATATATATATATATACACTCATATACATATATACATATGTTATATGTATGTATATTACACACAGACACACAGACACACAGACACACACAGACACACAGACACACACAGACACACACACAGGACCTAGTGCAGAATGGTGTAGGCCTTGTGTTTGCTGATTCAGTCTCATATGAGCCTTGCTCAGTTAATTAATAGGACCTTGTTTTCCTGACATTCTCCACCTACCCATTTCCCCCAACTCTTACACCTTCTGCCTCTTTTTCCAAGGGGATCCCTGAACTCTGAGGAGAGATTTGACAGAGACATTACATTAAGAGCTGTGTGTTCCAAGATCTTGCATTCTATTTATAATGTCTAGTTGTGAATCTCTGTATTTGTTCCTATCTTCTTCAGGAAGAAGTATCTCTGAAATAACTGAATAACAAACTATGAGAATAGCAGGATATCATTAAGAGTCATTTTATTATTTCTTTTTTTATATCAGTGTTATTCTATTTTATTCTAGGTTTCTGTACAATCTACTGTCTGGTTTTTGGTCACCCACACAGTGTTGGATATGGGCTGCATCTTGAGGAGTGGGCCTTAAATCAGATCAGACATTGGTTGGTCCCTCCTACAAGCTCTGGGCCACCATTGCCCTAGAATTGTTTTCAGGCAGTGCAGAATCTAGATTAAAGTTTTTGTGGATGCCTTGGTGTTTATATTTATCTTTTGGTACTCTGCAAAGTACCTTCTTGAATTGAAGACAGTAGAACTTAGGCTCTATGTAAGTTCCAGCTTGGTGTCTCCATCCATATTCAGTGAGTTTTGTGGGTGTTGTCTTCAGCAATGGTGCCTTGCTATCAATTTGTGAAGAACAATCTAAATTTTTGACAATGATCTAGGTTGTTTGTAGATATTCATAGGACACTTTGGCCAACAACTCAATTGGATAAAAACCCAGTCCTAGCACCAGAAACTTCATTTGGTAACAAGAGATGGCTGGTTGAGACTGAATCTTCAACAGGATCAAATTTATATATTTAATGAAGTTCATACTGTACTAGGTTTTCCATACAACCCCTCAAATGTCCTTTAATTCTGTCTTTCCCTGTGTTCCCTCTGTCAAACCCATCTCCTCTCTCCCTTCCCACAGGATTGTCCCATTCCTGTAGCTCCTCTTCCCTGGTCTACCCATAACATCTATTCTATTTCCCCCTTCCAGGGAGGTCCGTGTGTCTTCCCCAGTCCCTTCCTCTATAGTTAACCTCTCTAACTCTATGGATTGTAGCTTGATTATCATTTAATGACAGATATCCATATATAAGCAAATATATAATGTATTTATCTTCCAAGGTCGGGGTTACTTCATTTAAGATGATTTTTTCTAGCTCCATCTATTTACCTGCACATTTCATGATGTCTTTTTTTTCATGTTTTCAACAGAGTCTTGGAACACTTTCATAATAATGACACATGGTGGCTGTCCCTAAAGCCGTTGCCTGTCTGTGGAATCTGCTCCCCAACTGGGCTGCCTTGTCTGGCCTCAGTGGGAGAAGATATGCCTAAACCTGGAAAGACTTGATATGCCAGGGTCAGGGGAGACCCAGGAGGGTCTGCTATCCTCTCAGAGGAGAAGGGGAGGAGGATGGGAAAAGGGACTCTGTGAGGGGGACACCCGGAGAAGGGGCAGTGATTGGGATATTAAAATGAATGAATAAATAAGTTAATGGAGAAAAAATACAAAAGAAAAGCACTCATAAAAAAATGACCTATGGTGAACAATGCCTTCAATGCTTTGGGGGATCTGTGAGAGAATCTCCTGAAGACAACAACAACAACAACAGCAACCACCACCACCAAACAAAAAGCAGAGGGCCTTTAACTTCAGGTGCACTTCGTTCCCTGAGTTGTGTTTGGGTGTGATTTTGTGCCTCCTGTGACAAACAAACATTTACATTTACATTTATGAGACATGATGATTCTTGTTGGATATTAGGACACAGCTATAAGAACCCAATCCGGTCAGTGTACCCTGGACCCTGGCCTTCTCCTTGCTTTCATGCCTTTCCAGACATAACCTATACTATGTGCCAGGCTATGTGTTTACATTAGTCTGTTTTGAGAAAGTTCTGGGAAAGAGCTGCTCTGTTAATATGGGGCTTACTGGAGTTTATTTCCATGTGTGTAATTTTTTAAACTCAACCTTCCTTGAATCACCATTTTCTTTGCTACATTTGTATATAAAAGCATACTGAAATTGAAATAAAGTTGTCTACAGCTAACTAAACAAAAGTGTGTTTTGCATTCTTCCATGTCCTCAGTTCCCAGGTCCAGCAGACAAGGTCTACACAGGCGGGCTGACAAGTCCAAAGTGGAGCAATACTCCATGGTATAAACGCATCACTTTAAAAAAACACATTCTTCCGTTGAACGTTTCAATAAAAGGTTTTAAATCTAGGTTTCCAGTTTCTGGATATTACAAGTAGAACAGTAACAAACACGGTTGTGCAAGTGTCCTTGGAGTAGGACGAAGCATCCATTAGATACACAGAATGGTATAGCTAGATCTTGAGGTAGATCAAATTCTGTCTTTGGGAGGAAACGCCGTACTGATTTCCATAGTGGTTGTGCAAGTTTGCACTCCCACCAGCAATGGATGAGTGTTCCCCTTACTCCATAATTTTGCCAGCATGATCTGTCACGTGTCTTAATGACCTTAGCCATTCTGACAGGCATAAGATGGAATCTCAAAGTAGTTTTGATTAGCATTTCCCTGGTGGCTAAGGATGCTCAACACTTGAGATTTCTCTGTTTGTCTGCACACCAGTTTAAAATGGAATTATTTGTCTTTTCATAACTAATTAATTGAAGTCTTTATATATTTTGGATATTGGTCCACTATCATATCTGAGGTTGGGAAAAATCTTTTTCCATTCAGTAGGTTGTCTTTTGTTTGAATGATGGGGTTCCTCCTGCCTACACTAATGGCATTCAGTTCAGAAAGTTTTCTTGTGTGCCAGTGTTTTCAAGGTTGTCCCATACATTCTCTTCTTTCAGGTTCAGTATATCTGGTTTATTGAGGTCTTTGATCTATTTGGAGTTGAGTTTTGTGCAGGGTGTTAAGAATGGAAGTATTTGCATTATTCTACATGCAGCCAGTACGACCAACACCATTTGTTGGAGAGGTTGTCTTTTTTCAAGTGTGTATTATGGGTTTATTTATAACAAAATTAAATACACATAGGTGTGTGGGTTTGTTAGGGTCTTCAGTTCAATTGCATTGATCAACATATCTGCTTTTATGTGGATGCCATGCTATTACTATAGCTTTGCAGTAAAACTGAATTTTGAGGATGGTTATATCTTCTAGTAGTACTTTTATTATTCAGGGTTGCTTTTGGTTATCGTGTGTGTGTGTGTGTGTGTGTGTGTGTGTGTGTGTGTGTGTGTTTCCATTTGAAACCAAAATTCTTCTTTCAACATCAGGGAGGAATTGTTTTGGAATTTTGAGGGGGATTGCATTCAATCTTTAGATTGTTTTTGGTAGGCTGGCCAGATTTTTAAAATAAATTTTATTTATTTTTTACTTATTCACTTTGCATCCTGCTCACTGCCTCCCTCCTGGTCATCGCCTCCTACAATTTTCCCTTTCCCCCCTTCCTTTCTCCTCTGATCAGGCAGGGTGACTCCCCCGCCCCAAGTCCATGTTCTCCCTCTTCCCAGCCCTGACATTTCTTGTCTCTAGGAGGTTAGGCGCTTCCTCTCACACCGAGGCCAGACAAGGCAGCCCAGCTAGTAGAACATATCCCATATACAGGCAACAGCTTCTGGGATTCTCCCATTCCAGTTGTTCAAGACCTACATGAAGGTTAAACTGCACATCTGCTTCATATGAGTGGGGAGGCCTAGGTCCAGCTCTTGTGTGCTCTTTGGTTGGTGGTTCAGACCCCGAGAGCCCCAAGGGTGGAGCTTAGTTAATTCTGTTGGTGTTCCTGTGGAGTTCCTATCCCTTTCTAGGGTCAATTATGTATATTATCATATATACCATCTGCAAATAAACATATTTTGACTTCTTTCTTTCTAATTTGTATCTCTTTGACCTCGTGTAGTTGTCTTATTACTCTGGGTAAAGCTTCAAGTATTATATTGAATAGGAATGGAGAGAGTGAACTTCTTTGTCTTGTTCCAGATTTATGTGAATAAATAAATTTTGACTTTCTCTCAATTTAAGTTGATGTTAGCTATAGGCTTGATGTAAACTGCCCTTATTATGTTGAAGTATGTCCCTCGTGTCCCTAATCTCGCCAAGACTTTTAACATGAAGGGGTGTTGGATTTTGTCAAAACCCTTTTCTGCATCTAATGTGCTGATCATGTGTTTTTTGCCATTCGGTTTGTTTTTATGATGGATTACATTTATTGATTTACCAATGTTGACCATCCCTGTATCTCTGAGATGAAGCCTATTTGATCATGGTGGATGATCATTTTGGTGTATTCTTAGATTCAGTTTGAGAGTACTTTCTCAAATATGTTTGCATATTCATAGGGGAAACTATTCTGTAATTATCTTTTTTGTGGTGTGTGTGTGTGTGTGTGTGTGTGTTTAGTTTGTCTATCAAGTTATCCGTGCCCTTATAAAATAATTTTGTCATTGCCCTTTCTGTTTTTATTTTGTGGAATAATTTGAGAAGTATTGACATTAAGTCTATTTTGAAAAGCTTGGTAGAATTCTTTGCTAAAACTGCCTGGCCCTGGACTTTTTTGGTTAGGAGATTTTTAATGACAGTTTCTATTTCCTTAGGGCTTATAGGTCTATTTAAATTGTTTATATGATCTGGATTTAGCTTTGTCAAGTGGTATCTATCAAGAAAATTATCTATTTTTTTTTTAGATATTCCAATTTGGTGGGGTACATGTTTTTAAAGTATGTCCTATGATTCTCTGTATTTCCTTGGTGTCTGTTGTTATAGCCCCCTTTCACGTCTAATTTTGTTAATTTGGATATTCTTTCTCTACCTTTTAGATAATTTAGATAAGAGTTTGTTGATCTTATTGATTTTTTGTAAGAACCAACTTTTTTAAATTAAAAAAAATTATTTATTGAAAAGTGAAGTAAAGGGAAGTAAAAACACTTTATGATAAAATTAAAGATTTACATGAAAAATATTTCAGATAAACACATTAAAATTGATAATTTTCATGGAAAATTAAGAAGTAAAGTGGTAGACATGTAAAACATTGCTAAATTAATTGAAATATGGGATAGAAACATTTTATGATAAAATCGAAGATTTATGTGGAAAATATTTCTGATTAAATTGTAGAAAAATGTAGAAAAATATTTTAGAATTGAAGATTATCATGGAAAATTTTATAACAATGGCAGGCATAAAAGTATTTCTAAATTGATTAAAAGTGGAATTATAAATATTTTCTGATAAACTTGAAGATTTACATGGAAACTATTTTGATAAAATTGCAGAAATATATAGAAAAACATGTTAAAATTAAAGATTATCATGGAAATTACATAGATAAAATAATAGGTATAAAGATAATTCTAAGTTGATTGAAGGTGGAATTAGAAACATTTTCAGATATTGAAGATTTACATGGAAAATATTTCTGGTAAAATTCAAGAAATAAATAGACAAACACGTTAAAATTGACTATTTCATGGAAAATTTTACATAAAAAATGGTTGATGTAAAAACTCTAAATTAATTGAACATGGATTTAGAAACATTTGTGATAAAATCAAAGATTTACATTGAAAACATTTCTGATAAAATGGAGAAAGTATATAGAAAGACATACTAAAATTGAAGATTATCATGAAAAATAATGCAGATAAAATGGTAGACATAAAAGAAATTACTAAATTAATTAAAAGGGGACTTACAAAGATTTTCTGATAAAATTTAAGATTTACATGAAAATTATTTTGTTAGTCTATGTCTTTTTATTGGGAAGTTGAGTCCATTGTTGTTAAGAGATATTAAGGAATAGTGAGTGTTGCTTCCTGTTATTTTTTATGTTATTTTTATGTTTGTGTGGGTATCTTCTTTTGGGTTTTTTGGAAGATTACTTTCTTGCTTTTTCTAGGATGTAGTTTCCCTCATGTTGACATTTTCCACCAATTATCCTTTGTAGGGCTGGAATTTTGGACAGATATTGTGCAAATTGGGTTTTATCATGGATTATCTTGTTTTCTCCATCTATGATGGTTGAGAGTTTTGCTGGGTATAGTAGCCTGGGCCTGCATTTGTGTTCTCTTAGGGTCTGTATGAGGTCTGCCTAGAATCTTCTAGCTTTCATCGTCTCTGGTGAGAAATCTGGTGTGATTCTGATAGGTCTGCCTTTATAAGTTACTTGCCCCTTTCCCCTTACTGCTTTTAATATTCTTTTTTTGTTCAGTGAATTTGGTGTTTTGACTATTATGTGCCGGGAGGATTTTCTGTTCTGGTCCAGTCTATTTGGAGTTCTGAAGGTTCCTTGTATGTTTATGGGCATCTCTTTCTCTAGGTCAGGCAAGTTTTCTTCTACAATTTTGCTGAAGATATTTCCTGGGCCTTTAAGATGTAAATCCTCGTTCTCATCTATACCCATAATCCTTAGGTTTGGTCTTCTCATTGTGTCCTGGAGTTCCTGGATGTTTTGAGTTACCAGCTTTATGCTTTTTGCAATTTCTTTGACTGTTGAGTCAATGTTTTCTATGGTATCTTGAGCACCTGAGGTTCTTTCTTCTATCTCTTGTATTCTGTTGTTGATGCTTGCATCTATGACTCCTGAATTCTTTCCAAGGTGTCCTATCTCCAGAGATGCCTCACTTTGTGATTTCTTTATTGTTTCTACTTCCACTTTTAGATCCTGGATAATTTTGTTCAGATCCTTCACTTGATTGTGTTTTCCTGTAATTTTTAAAGGGATTTTTGTTTTTCTTCTTTAAGGGCTTCTGCCTGTTGACCTATGGTCTCCTGTATTTCTTTAAGGGATTTTTGTGTTTTTTCTTTAAGGGCTTTTACCTGTTGACAGATGTTCTCTGTATTTCTTTAAGGGAGTTATTTAAGTCTTTCTTGAAGCTCTCTATCAACATCATGAGATATGATTTTAAATCCAACTCTTGCTTTTCCGGTGTGTTGGGGTATCCGGGACTTGCTGTGGTGGGAGAACTGGGTTCTGATGTTGCCATGTAGCCTTGGTTTCTGTTGGTAGGATTCTTGTGCTTGCCTTTCACCATCTGGTGCTAGTTGGTATTCTTGTCTCTGCCTGGAGTGTGTTCCTCCTGTGGGCCTGTAAGCTTGTGTCCTTACTCCTTTGAGCTCAAAAGTGAAAGCCTGCTGGGAGATCATTCCCTCCTGGAGGGCTATGCACAGAAGGCTGTGGAGTCTCCTGGCGCCTGGTGCAAATGGCAGCAGGAAGACTTCTGTGTCTGCTGCTCCACTGATCACAGGAGGCTGTGGAGTTTCCTGGCTCCCTGGTGCAAATGGTGGTGGAAAGACTTCCATACCAGCTGCTCCACTTATCTTAGGCCCTGTGTGCTCCTATCTGGTCCCCTCCAGAAAGAAGGTGGAGATCTCACCTCTGCGCTCAAAATCTAAAGCCTGCTGGGAGATCACTCTTTCCTGGCAGGCAATTCACAGAAGGCTGTGGAGTCTCCCGGCTCCCTGGTACCAAGAACCAACTCTTCATTTCACTGATTCTCTGTATTGTTTTCTTTTCTAGGCTTCTATTTTATTGATTTCAGCCTTGAGTTTGGTTATTTCTTGCCGTTTACTCCTTCTGGTTGTGATCACTTCTTTTTGTTCTAGGGCTTTCAAGTGTGTTGTTAAGTTGTTAGTGTGAATGGAGGGACCCACAGCTCCAGCTATATATGTAGCAGAAGATGACCATTTCAGACATCAATGAGAGGAGAGGCTATTGGTCCTGTGAAGGCTTGATTCCCCAGAATTGGGGAATGCAAGTAAGGAATTGGGGGAGGGGTGAGCAGGGGGAAGGGAGTAGGATAGGGATTTTTTGGAGGGTGACACAGAAAGGAGATACTATTTGAAATGTAAATAAAGCAAATATCTAACAATAATAATGATTATAATAATAATGATGATAATAATAATAAGTTGTTAGTGTGGATTTCGCTTATTTATTTATTTATTTATTTATTTATTTAATATAGGCACTTAGTGCTATGGACTTACCTTTTAGGGTCACTTTCATTTTGTCCCATAAGTCTGAATATGCTGTGTGTTTGTTTTCAAAGAATCCTACAAAGTCTTTAATTTCTTTATTTCTATAATCTGTGGTGATCTGATAGAATCCAGGAAGTTATTTCAATTTTCTTGTATCTGTTGAGACTTGCTCTGTGTCCAAGGATGTGGCCAATTTTGGAGAAAGTTCTGTGCGGTACTAAGAAGAAAGCATATTCCTTTGTGATTGGGTGAAAATGTTCTATAAATATCTGTTAGGTCCATTGGTTTATAACCTCAGCTAGTTGTAGCATTTCTATGTTCAATTTCTGTCTTGATGACCTGTCTATTGGTGAGAGTGGCATATTGAAGTTTCCCACTATCTCTGTGTGAAAACCTATTCCGATTAGTTTTGGCTTGAAGACTGTTTTGTTAGATATTAAAACGGCTACACCGGCTTGCTTCTTAGGTCCATTTGCTTGGAATATCTTTTTCTAACACTTTACTATGGGGCAATGTCTGTCTTTGCTGTTGAGCTGTATTTCTTAGATACAACAGAAGGACTGATCCTGTTTCTCCATCCATTCTGTTAGTATGTTCTTTTTTTTTAGATCAAGGAATTAAGACCATTGGTATTGAAGGATATCAATGAAAACTGGTATAATGGGATGAGTTTACAAAAGGAAGATTGGGTGAGAAAATCTTTGTGATCCACTGCAGATGAGTTCAGAGGGGAAAAGGAGACCACAACATGTTTACTGCTATCCACTGTCAGGTGGGCATGTGTGAATTGTGAATTCAGTAATAGTACCTGAAACTCTATGGTTGCTAAAGCCAGACTCATGCAGTGTCCAGTCTCAAAGTCTCCTTGCCAAGGAGTATCCATGGAGATGCTTGGCTTGCTGTGTCTCAGGAGCACAGCAGTGTGAGTTTACTGTCTAGCTTGAATTTTTAAGCCTTTGGGTGTGTCAGCACATGGTTCAGCAGGCTTGCCATGTGTTTGACTTCAGGTAAATTCTTAGCACATTTTAACAAATATTTTCATTAACTTTTTGGGATGCCTTATTAATTGCTTGCTGGTTGTTTTTGAGGTTAGTAGTTTGGGGATTGCTGTCAGACATATTTTAGTAGTTTGGGGGAATCTCACATCCCCAGCAGGGCTCAATAGTGCTATTAAATATTAAGTGAAAAGTATTCTGGTGGCACAAATCACTAACACACATTTTCCAAGATTCAATTGAGTGCGTGCTTTCTTGGTTAAGATGTAGTTGTGTTGGGTCTTTGCCTTTATGTGAAATGGTTTTGTCATAGTATCTAACCATATCTAAGTTGTTGAACAAATAAGCCAGTCTTATGGACCAGTATTTAGGTGCTGTTTGCCATGTAGATGGGTCAAAAATGTCTTCCCTAAATCAGCGTCTGATATGGGACTATAAGGAGCAATGCAAAGCTCTGTGTAAGCTGGATTAAATTTTTAGCATCAAAGTAAGAGGATGCAAATTGTATCCTCTTACATGATTACCCAAAGTCTATACATAAGAGCCTTTTAGTCCGTGAGGCACGTGTAAATCTTTAATGCTAGTAAAGCTTTAGTGATTTCAAAGACTACTACTTGAACATGGTCTTTACTTTGTGTTTTGTATCCCCAAGTTTTAAATGGGTTGAGAATACTAATGGCTGTATCAGTTATACTACCAACCCCAGTTCTCATGACGTTAACAATTCCCTCTGCAGCTACCATGAATGTGCTAGGCAGGGGTTCTATGTCAAAGCAGTGTTTTGTCAAAAAACACTTCATCTAATATGTCTGCTTTCTGAAAGTCTTCTAAATGTCTAGTTTTCATATCATCCAGGTGTTTCAAACTTTGTAGCAGTTAAACTATGTTGAAAATTCTTAAAAGTAAGTTAAAAAGCAAGCATTTGAATCAGCCAAAATTTCTGTAAATTTATAAATTTGTGTTCTACTAATCTGGCAGATTGGTGTGCTGTGGAGATAGTCAAAACTTAGGTGCTTTGGTAGCAGCAATATCAAACTGAAGTAAACTTCTTTTCTTCTTTTGTTGAATAGGGAAATTAAGAATTCTGCAAGAGTGAGAAAAATTCAAACATTTAGGGTAAATGTTCCATATATCAAAATAAATTTCAGAAAAATGCAAGTTATACTGATAAATATCGGATCTGCAGAGTACTACAGTAGTTTTATGTTTTAAAAGTGCCATTATAGTGTTCCTGAATTTTAATATTTCAGGAGCATATTGTCTGTGCATCTTGACTTCTAGTATTTAATATGTAATCAATTGGCTGGTTATATCCTCTGCACACCGTCCCACAGGGTCCAGGAGAGTCTTCCCCAACATGGCAATCTGTAGAGAATGGATATGTGGAAGACATACGTGTTTCCAAGCTGTGAGAAGAGTGAAAGCCTGTTGTTGGTACACGAGATATCCAGGATATCTTAGCCAAATTACTTGTAAAATGATGAATGGTATTAAGTATACAAGAAGATATGTTCTAGTAATTAAATTATCATTGTTAAGTTCCCATCCAAAGGATTTCCACAAAGATATTTTCTGTTTATTAAGTACCTTAGGCCCTGTTATAGGCCACAATAGGCTCATCTGTCATATGCCAGGTAATAAGGGATGTTGAATCCTGTTGAGGTGACCTGTAGTAATTACTATAACTGAAAATAGATTATATATATATTATGTTACATATATAAAATCATGTCACAGTCATAATTAGATTACTCAATTCTCATACCACTAGTGAAAGAGAATCAGAGTACCTTAAATTTGAAAATTTTAATACCCAAAGCCATGTACCAGAGGATAGAGCAAAGACTATGTGGTTCCTTTTCATGCAGTTTGTATATAATCTGAGTTCATCCCATGATCATTTCATATGAAATTTAACAGTTGGTGTATTTGGGGTCTGTAACCATTAGATAATGTCCATGGTCTAATTGGTATTATCCAGGTTGTTTTGAAACCTAGCTCCATGGAGAACATCATACTAAGTGAGGTAACCCAGTCTCAAAAGAATACCCATGGTATGCACTCACTGATAAGAGGATATTAGCTTAGAATCTTGGACACCAAAGACACAATCCACATACCAAATGATGTCCCACAAGAAGGAAGGAGTGGACTCTGGTTCTGGAAAGGCTCAATGAATCAATGTAGGGGAATACCAGAACAGTGAAGTGGGAAGGGGTGGATGGGGGAACAGGGGGAGGGAAAAGGGCATATGGGACCTTTGGGGGGCGGGGAACCAGGAAAAGGAAAATAAAATGTAAATAAAGAATATATCCAATTAAAAAAAAGAAACCTAGCTCCAGACTTTAGTTAAAATAAATTACAGTGGTTTTAAACACTATTACGTTTGTCTGTATAATATTGCACACGTCACCATTTGCCTGAGAGTCTGAAATTCCAGAATAAGTGTAAATTTTTCCATACCAGATATATTACGTTTTCCTAGCCTCAACAAAAAAGGTAACTGCGATGTTATGTCCCTTGGATAGGCTAGCAATACTGAATACAAATTTAGTATAAAAGCCTGTATCATTGTAGTATCACCCTGTACCACCAGAGGGTGCGCATTCTCCAAATATGTTCCATCTATGTTAGACTGTGACTTTAGAGTTGGGGAATTTTGCATAAGTGAACCAGTCTTCTGTAGATTAATGCCCCAATACTAACAAATTTCTCCCTGAAGTTAAGGAGGTTTACTTTTAATTCTAAACAAACCTAAATTACTCTAAAGTTGGGAAGTTTATAGGTGTAGTTTTGGGTTATAGTGGAAGTAAACTTATGTGTGCCCCTGCCAGGAGTCATTCTCACATAGATCTCAAAACCTCCTCCTTTCGGCCATCTTACTTGCTCAAGCCTGCCTTTAGAAGGAAAAATATTAACTTTCAGGTTTGCCACATAACAACTTGGTCAGCACATATATGAGCTCATATTGGTTAGAACAAACAGAGCTCACCTGCAGTTAGGTCACTATAGCAATCTCTTTCCACTTCACCTCCTCGTGATCATTTCAGTTTGCCAGCTTCCTTGAAGCCCAAGCCAGCTCTGTCATGAGATTCTGAGAGAAGATTCTGAGAGACTACTTCCTAGAGACAATGTTTAAGAGACAGTGCTTGCCCCCTAAGAGACTGTTCCCCAGAGACAATGTTTGCCCCCTCATACCCCCTCCCTACATCCTGCTTGTTTTCCTTTATATTGCAGTATGTAAAACAATAAAGTTTGACAGCTTGATCAGAATACTGTCTTACTGTCTGTCTCTTATGTCTCTTGTCTCTCACCTTCTCTTAGGTGGATCAGGAACCCTGTTGACTGTCCTACAGGTCGGGACATGCCCCAAAGACCTGGTTTGCAATAATGTGAAGTCATGTGTCAAGATTTTTGAAAAGCGAATCCCTGAGGTTTATTTAAGACTTCTTTTTTGTGAATTTACTAGAGTGTCATGAGAGTTGAACTCAGGTCCAGTAAGCACAAGTGGGCATTGTTGAGTATCCTAGTATGTTCTAAGAACATTGGATTCCATAATGAGGGATGTCTGGAGAAGCATTAGTGATTAGTCCTCACAGGCTTGGTTTCTGTGTAATCCCTCACCTTGTGGCTGGCTAGAGAGGCTTGCTCAATATGTGGGATGTTGGGAAAGCCTGTGAACCTGTCTTTGTGTGGTGTCGATTCTCTTATTGATTCTCTTTGCCTCTTCCTCCATCCCAAATGGGAAGGGCATACTGTCATTAGCCAGATTAAAATATAGTCTTATACTGAATGAATTAGTTAGCATTAATGACATGAGAAACTAAAACTGGGTTCCTCAGTCTCAGATACATCTAAATCTACATATTCATAGTCCTCATCTGGCCTCAGACTCACAGATAATCTTTCTGCCTATATATCCTGAGTGCTGGGATTAAAGGTGTGCACACTTTCATTTTTAAATAGTTTAAACATTCAGAAACAGAAGAAGCACTCCAAAACTCCTTTAATGAAGTTAGTGTAACTCTAATATCCAAAGTGGTAAAGACAGAGGAAGAAGAGAAAACTATAGACCACCATTTCTGATGAAGATAGACTCAATAATACTTAATAAAATACTTTCAAATAGAATACAGACATACTCTAAAAAGATTATACACCATGATCAAGTTGAATTTATCAAATGCAGGGGTCATTCAAAGTATGCAGGTCAATAAGTGTAATAAGATGTATATATAGATTTAAAGACAAAAGTCACATGATCATCCCAATAGATGCATAAAAAGACTTTGCCAAAATCTAATATGGCTTTATTATAAAAATCCCAGAGAATGTGTGGCCAAAGGGGCCATATTCCTGTACAGTTAAAGTTATAAATGAGAAATCCATAATTAACACGATCCAAAACAGAGAAAAGCTTGAAGCAATGCCACTGAAGTCAGTAATGAGACATCATGCCATTTCAATACTATGTTCAAAGTACCAGCTGTAGCAATAAGGCAAGAAAAGGAAAATTAAAGGCAAAAGAAGTCAAACTATTTCTACTTGCAGATGATATGACACTATACATTAGAGAACCCAAAACTTCTACCAGGAAACTTCCAGAATGGATAAACAAATTCATTAATGTGGCAGGATGAAAAATTAGCTTTCACAAATCAGTAGCTTTTCTATACACCTACATGCAGAGAAGCTCATGGATTCACTTATATTCACAGTAGCATCAAAGAAAATAAAATATCTGAGAATAAATCTAACAAATGATGTGATGGAAATCTACAATGTAAACTTAAACCTCCAAAGAAAGAAATAAAGAAGGTTACTAGAAACTGGAAAGACACCCCATGCTCATGGATTGTAGAATTATCATAGTGAAAATGACCATTCTAATACAGATCGGTATGTATTCTAGTATATACTGATACATTCTAATATATCTAATAATACTGAATACAGATTCAGTGTAAACACAAGCATAACCCCCACCTCACTCTTTACAGAAATAGAAAGCCATCCTAAAGTTCATATGGAGTCTTTTAGGAATGTAGAAGAGCTGGCCAGTGGGTATGTCATAAGTGAGAATAGGGCAAGAAATCCTCAATCATTATTGCACAGTTTGGTGCCTGTAAATAGTGATCATGTGTTATGCCATTAAAGTATGCAAAAAAGACTTCTGAGGAGGCAGAGTGGAATGGGCTCATCATCCCTCACCCTTGAGCTTCTTGAAAGGGAGCTTGCCTAAAGGGTAAGAAAGGAAACTACGATTTTCCCAAGAAAAATGTCTTAATTGAACAGGAATAATATGAGAGCAGTCAAACTGGATGGTGAAGATGAGAAGTTAAGAGTTACATGGAGGACTGGAGATTTGGCTCGGCAGTTAAGAGCACTGATTCTTGAGTTCAATTCCCAGCAACTACATGGCAGTACACAACCACCGGTTATGGAATCTGATGCCCTCTTCTGGTATGTCCGAAGAGCGTAAAAGTGTACTCACATAGGTAAATAAATCTTTAAAAAAGAGTTATGTGTAAAGCAGTAGACACCAAGAGGGTATGTTTAAATACCACATGATTTCTGAAGTAGAGACTAGTTCTATTTGGGAAATATAAGGGAAAATACATTGCAGCACCTCTACAATAACCTTGAGGCCATGCAAGATGATGTTACCTCACGAGCCTTCATTCAGTAATTTTATTTCTTTGAAATGAAAGTTATGGGCATATGCAAACAAAGAGTTCTCTTGTCTATTAAACAGCCTGGCTGTTGTTTCTACAGCCCAGAGACAGAAAGGCCAGCATTTCTTTTCTTTTCTTTCTTTTTTTTTAAATTTTATTTTCTATATTCTATGTTTACATTTCAAAGGCTTTCCCCTTTCCCAGTTCCCACCCACCATAGTTCCCATAGTTCCTCTCCCCCCCCATCTGTTCCCCAATAATTCCCCCTCCCCCCTCGGTTTCTTTACTAAACTGGATGCAATCTTTACAGGCCCAGAGTCCTCTCCTTTCTTCTTCTTGGGAATCATTTGACTTGCTATTTGTGTCTTGAGTATTTAGGGCTTCTGGGCTCATTAATATCCACTTATCAGTGATTGCATTTCATGTGCATTCTTTTGTGATTGGGTTAATTCACTCAGGATGATATTTTCCAGGTCTAACCATTTACCTACAAATTGCATAAATTCATTATTTTTAATTGCTGAGTAGTATCAATATCCCTGACCTCAAGCAGTACTACAGAGCAATTGTGTTAAAAACTGCATGGTATTGGTATAGCAACAGGCAAGCAGATCAATGGAACAGGATTGAAGACCCAGAGGTTAACCCACAGACTTATGGTCACTTGATCTTTGATAAAGGAGCCACAACCATCCGGTGGAATAAAGATAGCCTTTTTAACAAATGGTGCTGGTTCAACTGGAAGTCAACATGCAGAAGAATGCGAATTGATCCAATCTTATCTCTTTGCACTAAGATCAACTCCAAGTGGATCAAGGACCTCCACATAAAACCAGACACACTGAAACTATTAGAAAAGAAACTTGGGAAGACCCTGGAGGACTTGGGCACAGGGGAAAAGTTCCTGAACAGAACACCAATAGCTTATGCTCTAAGATCAAGAATCGACAAATGGGACCTCATAAAATTACAAAGTTTCTGCAAAGCAAAGGACACAGTCAGAAGGACAAAACGGCAACCAACAAAGTGGGAAAAGATCTTCACCAACTCCACATCCGACAGAGGGCTAATATCCAATATATACAAAGAACTCAAGAAGTTAGACCGCAAAGAAACAAATAACCCTATCAAAAAATGGGGCACAGAGCTAAACAAAGAATTTTCACCAGAAGAAATTCGGAGGGCCGAGAAACACCTTAAAAGATGTTCTTTTTTTTTTTTTAATTTTTATTTTCTATATTCTATGTTTACATTCCAAAGGCTTTCCCCTTTCCCAGTTCCCCCCCACCATACGTCCCATGTTTCCTCTCCACCCAACTATTCCCCAATCATTCCCTCTCCCCCCACGGTTTCTTTACAAAACTGGATCCAATCTTTACAGGCCCAGGGTCCTCTCCTTTCTTCTTCTTGGGAATCATTTGACTTGCTAATTGTGCCTTGAGTATTTAGGGCTTCTGGGCTCATTAATATCCACTTATCAGTGATTGCATTTCATGTGTATTCTTTTGTGATTGGGTTAACTCACTCAGGATGATGTTTTCCAGGTCTAACCATTTACCTACAAATTGCATGAGTTCATTATTTTTAATTGCTGAGTAGTATTCCATTGTATAAATGTACCACATTTTCTGTATCTATTCCTCCTTTGAGAGATATTTGGGCTCCTTCCAATTTCTGGCTATTATAAACAAGGCTGCTATAAACATAGTGGAGCATGTGTCTTTATTGTATGTAGGGGAATCCTCTGGGTATATGCCCAGGAGTGGTATGCCAGGGTCCTCTGGAAGTGACATGCCCAATTTTCTGAGGAACTGCCAAACTGATTTCCAGAGCGGTTTTACCATTTTGCAATCCCATCAACAGTGGAGGAGTGTTCCTCTTTCTCCACATCCTCGCCAGCACTTGTTGTCTCTTGAGTTTTTAATCTTAGCCATTCTGACTGGTGTGAGGTGGAATCTCAGGGTTGTTTTGATTTGCATTTCCCTGATGACTAATGATGTTGAACATCTTTTAAGGTGTTTCTCGGCCATCTGAATTTCTTCTGGAGACAATTCTTTGTTTAGCTCTGTACCCCATTTTTTGATAGGGTTATTTGGTTCTTTGCGGTCTAACTTCTTGAGTTCTTTGTATATATTGGATATTAGCCCTCTGTCGGATGTGGGGTTGGTGAATATCTTTTCCCACTTTGTTGGTTGCTGTTTTGTCCTTCTGACAGTGTCCTTTGCCTTGCAGAAACTTTGTAATTTTATGAGGTCCCATTTGTCCATTCTTGATCTTAGTGCGTAAGCTTTTGGTGTTCTGTTCAGGAACTTTTCCCCTGTGCCCATGTCCTCCAGGGTCTTTCCAAGTTTCTTTTCTAATAGTTTCAGTGTGTCTGGTTTTATGTGGAGGTCCTTGATCCACTTGGAGTTGATCTTAGTAAGGCCAGCATTTCTGAGGTCTCCACAGCCTTCCATTGTTCACTGGATTAATTCAGAGGACATACCATGAAGTTTGGGCAGATTTTGGTTCTTGCTTTGATGATTTTGAATGCTAACATATCAGAACTGGAAGATTTAATGTATGCATCTGTGTGTGTGTGTGTGTGTGTGTGTGTGTGTGTGTGTGTCCATCTTTTAAGCATGCTGTTGTTGTGTTCTCAGGTGTACACTGTGAAGTACAACTGGTGCAGTCTGAAGGAGGCTTTATTCAGTCAGTAGGATCTCTGGGACTCTACTGTGAAGGGTCTGGATTTATGTTCAGTGACTACTACATACACTGGCATTGCCAGACTCCAGGAAAGAGTCTGGAGTGGGTAGGTTTCATTTGAGACAAACTCACACCACAGAATATGCTGCATCTGTGAAGGAGAGACTCACCATTTCAAGAGATGATTCCAAGAACACTGCCTACCTTCAGATGAGCCAGGTGAGAGCTGAGGACACAGCAATGTATTACTGTGCCAGAGAAAGAGACACAATGAGTAGGGTGAGCCCAGACAAAAACTTCCCTCACCTCCTGTTCAGAACCACCAGTGAGGCCTCAGAACCAGCAGGGGGCACTAGAGACTAGCTGTAGCCCCAAGCAGAACAGGGAGTGGATTTAAATTTCATGACTTTAGAATGCTGGAGTCATAAGTATCTGGATTTTTTTTTTCAGTTTTGCCATTACGATGCATTTTTATTATCTGTGTATGTATTCAAAGAAAAAGTAAAAGACAAAATGCTTTGTAAAGGGAGAATATGCATTTCACACAGTAATAACTTCTGATAATGTTAAATTATCTGTCCATATTTATTAACAGAAATCTTTCAACATCTACTAAATTACTCAGAGGGCACACAATTGTTTAAATATGGATTATATCTATATAACTATAAATAGATATTTAGGTAAATATATGAATAAAATTATAGGCTTTTCAGTTAACTGCATAATATGACTAGTACTTAAAGTTTTCCTAAACAATCTGATTTAAAGTTCAAATAAAAATAAACTATCTGACTTATATAGGACTTTGCTATATGACTCCTCTCTATGTCAGATTATTTCAAATAATCCACAACACAGCTTTTCCTATTATGAAAATACTATGAATATTTTTGTGTGTTTTAAATGTGGCTAAATCATTTAAAGTGATGGGTACATTAACAATCTTGATATACTTATGTCATATTGTACCCTTAAGCCTTAAAATGACTTTCTATCCCATTAACATAACAATCAGTTGACACTTTCCTATATTTTTTAATTACCAGTTACATTGGTCTCTTCTCAAGCTAAGGTCTTTACCTGTTTGTTTTTTAAGACTTCTCAGGCCTTTCTGAGATTTTTTCCCCTCATATATTCTGAACCATTCTAAGTCTACACGAGTAGTAGAACAGTAGTAAAGAGTTAAGTTCCCAGTGTTTAATAAAGCACAGAATTAGAAAGAAAAGAAGCCAGTGGCTTTCAGTCACAGAGTGAGCAAGAGAGTGTTAAGATTCCAGAAGCTATCAGCACGTAGCCCCCAGTACAGTTAGAGATTGTTACAAGGCCGGAGATCATCAGTCTTTTGTTTAACTCTCTTTTCTACCTCAGCTCTAAAGGCCGGGGCAGCCCTCAGCGCTGTTTATGTTATTTATGCAAATTAAAAATTTTTTCACATAAAGACTAGTTAGCATGTGTGATGTGTGCTCAGGTATGAGCAAGGAACATATGTGAAAAACCCCACAGAGGATCAATAAAAATACTTTGGATAAAGCATTGAGTTCTTAGATTAAATGTGGTGAGAGTTATTGAGGGACACGCACAGGCTCGTGCACCGACTTGAAATAATATTATGAAAAATATTATGGTAAGTTTCAAGCTCTATAAGACTCTGGCATCTGAGAGACAGAACACCAACTCATGATCAGGTTTCCAGCCAAATATTCTAAGAACTCAGTGCAGGGCCCAAACTTTGGCTCTAGTATGTCCAGAGTCCACTGAGAGAATGGAGCTTTGGTTCCAGTGGTATCTGAGGCCAATACAGGTGTGGAATTCTGAAATGCAAAATGTTACTGCAGAACCTGTGATCCTGGACACCTTTGGGTCTTGTATATCTAATCACAGACTCCTGATAGTAGATGAACTTCAGTTGGTGTGAAGTTTGCTATTCTGACTCCAGCAGGTTCATAGAGTGCAGGGACGACCAGGTTTGACACCATCTAGTTACCTCGAAGCTTAGCGTGCAGCTCCAACTTTAGTCGTTTTGATATATAGCTAAGTTCAGCAACTGTTTTTAATGATTAACACCAAGTTCTTCCAGCTAAACTCCATGCAGATATCCATCTAAGAAGAGACATATAAACCAAAGTATCACAAAAACATCTGAAGTTGTAAACACATGCACACTTTAATAGACGTATAAAGCACAAGGAAATAATATAAAAAAATCTATGACACGACCATTACTCAAGAAACAATACCAATCAGCCAGTTCCTATCTGAGGGAATTCAAAATAACAGAAATAGATGAAATGTCTTGAAAGAATTTGGAACCTTAATACTCAAAAGAACTAACAATCACACAGAAGAGCCAAACAAATACGCATGAATTAAGGGAATCTATTCAAGATCTTGACAAAGCAGTCTCCAAAGTGAATACAAGAGTTAATAAATTGGAGGGCAAAGCTCAGATTGTGGAGGAAAAAATAGCAAGGAGTTTAAAACATTGAAAAAAATCATACAAAAATGCTTGAAATGAAGGAGATGGGCACCCAAAGAAAAACTACAACAGATATTATCATTAACAAGTCCACAAAGAAGAATGAGTTTCATTGATGAAGGATATAGTTGAATAAATAATATAAACAGACAATTATAAGGAAAAAATCAGTAGCACACTTGATATTTCCTAGAAGTCCAGGATATGCGCAAGAAGCCAAACCTAAGAATTCACAGTGTAGAAGAAGAAGAACAGGTAAAATTGAAAAAGATCAAGTAATTAGAAAGATTATATGAAGGGGATTACCAGGACAGAGAAGTGGGAGGGAGTTGATTGAGGAACGGGAGGAGGGAAGAGGGCTTATCAGACTTATGGGAAGGGGGGGGACCAGGAAAGGGGAAATCATTTGGAATGTAAACAAAGAATATAGGAAATAAAAAAATTAAAAAAGAAAGATTATATGAAATTTACAGAAAGAAGTAGGGTTATAAATACAAGAGGTATGTCAAACACCAAATAGTCATGAGCATGGTATATTACAATCAGAATGTCAAATATAAAAAACAAAGAAACAATCCTTAAAGAAGCATCCCAAACCACCAATTCACATACAAAAATAGAAAAAACAGGTTTACTGCAGACCCGTTGTTAGCAACCACAAAAACTGGAAAGACATGGAATGCAATATTTCAAGCTCTGAAAATGAGCAACTGTGAACCAAGAATGTTATACCCTGCTAAGCTATCTTTCAAAATTGATGGAAAAATGAAAGCATCTCAAGAAAATACAATTTCACTCAGCTCTTGATGATCAAGTTGGCACTGTAGAAAGTTCTTAGTGAAATGTTTTACAGAAAGAAAGATGAAAGGAAGCTTCACTGCTGATAAAGCAAGCTAGACCAGGGAAGAAACAACCATGTCCAACACAGCAGCTCACCAAACCCTCAGAACTAATACAGAAACAAGAAAATATGTAAGGACTGTTATGTGTAATTTTACCAAACATGCTGCTGCCTTCTCAGGTGCTCTGCCTGTGCTCTGAACTCTCCTGGTTCCCTCTGTTCCATCTGTCTTAGCCCAGGATCGAATGCAACCAACTCCCAACATGGGAATTGGGAGCTGCTGCCCATGCTCCAGCAGCTACTTTGTCCTCCTAGCTAGCTTTGCCAAGCTGCCATCAACCAACCTATCTTCTCTTTTTCTCCTGCCCATGTTAGCTCCATGGAAGAAAAACGCCAAACAGATCTCTTATTTTAAAACTAGCCAGGTAACACAATTGTTAGGCACAGAAATCGCTTGCCCTAAACTTATCAGCTAGCCTATATCATCCATCTGCTGGTGGTGGAGGCCACCGGTTCTGGCTGCCCTGAGACCTTACATGGTTGTTGTGTCCTTCTCATTCCAAGCCTGACCTGAATTTTGCTTTCTTCTGATACATGAATGTCCCACCTTTCCCTTTGCCCAGCAATTGAGTTCCACCTTCTTTATTGACTAAATTAAGAACCAATTCGGGAACCAAAATTTAATATCAGCTCCTCCACCATATGAAAAAATATTCTGGAAAACAGTAAACTACCCAAAAAAACTTATAGGAAATAGTAAACATCTTTTTATACTAACCTTAAATGTACATGACCTTGATGCATCATCAAAAAGATAAAACAAATGAACTAAATTAAAAAAAAGTTATATTCAGTCTTCAAGAAACTATCAAAATCTATCAAAGGATGCAAAAAGAACATTAAGCAACTGGAAAACACAAAAACCTGTTGTAGTTATCTCAATCAGTCAAAGTAAACATTCAACTAAAATTAACTAAAAGAGATTAAAGTGTTTGTTGCATAATGGTAAACAGAACAATTCATCAAAGAGATATAATAATTTTAAACCTTGATGCATAATTTTTGGATCCCTAATTCTATAAAACAAACACTAAAAGACAAAAGTCTACATAGATTGTGACACAATAACACTTTTGGGACTTTAATATCAATGGCTCATAACTGTTGAAAGGTGAGAGCCTCGTCATGGTTATTCACCTTCAGGAAGAACCTACGTGGCCCCTGAAAGAGAAGAGGGTAAGGTCTTTATAAAGTGTGGGGCTGTCACTGAAGAACCCATCAGAATGTCACCCATTCTAGGACTAATTCACTTTGAAGCAGAGCTCTGCCACCACTAAGATTCAGCTTTGTGTTACTGTGCAGGAGAAGCAGTGAGCAGATTCCCTGTGTGCTCAGAAACAAGCCTCTTTGAGGATGTTCAGGGCCAGCAGGGGGTGGTGTAGATCCAGCTTTTATCAGGAGAGAAACAGTAACAGGTGCAGAGAAACATCTGGAGAGTGAGGCCGTCCTAGGAGACTCTGAGGCTTCCTTTCTTAACATCACACAACTTCAGAGACCACACAATACATGTGATGGAGCTACTTTGACAAGACTACAAATTTAGGGCAGTAAAAAGTGTTTGTTAAGTAATTGCACATATATGTTTTACTCATTACATATTAACCTTATTGGAAGGACAAAAACCAATTAGATATGCAAATAACAGAATGATAGAAACTTTCAAACATGATGTGTCAAACGTTTGTTCATCATCACCATCACTGTCATCTGCATCTGTAAATCTAATCTGTAACTTCTTTTCACTGGCAGAAGGATTTTTTCTCAGTTGGAAAATATGATTGATCATGACTTGGGAGCACAGCTCTTGATGCTCCATCCACAATGCTGAACCAATGCTGCTCTGCTGGGAAAGTGTAGGAGACCTGGTCCCACTGCCACGTGATGCCCACAGCTCAGGGGAAGGAGAGAGGGAGAAGCTCGGTGCATTTTCACACCTGACCTTCCTTACATTGTTATTTTCATCACTCACGTTTCTGTATATTTTCCTCTAGAATGTTTTTAAAAAATTAGTAATATTAAGCTTTAATATATGTTTTTTTGTGACTTGGGGAAAATGGACTCTGAAGGAAGTGAAGAGATGACATCTATACCATACTACTACCAATTACACATAAATATATACAATGTTCTTGACAACATCTGGCTATCCAGCCCACTGCTTCTCCAGTCCAGTGTTCTCAGCACTCTGGACCTCATGTGACATCAGCTTCTCCACTATCTTTTCTTGTGTTTTCATATGAGAGTTTTTCAATCTGATGTGATGATGCAGGTATGGTACTGTATCCATCCTACTTTTTAGATTTACTCTTAGAACATTTTATTAGCTTGTCAAGAAGCAGTTGTCCACTATTAGAAGTTTAGAATTCCAGACTCCTGCGGATATACCTGAGATTCTTAATAATTCCTGATAAGAGATTAACTTTCTTTTCCCTGGCTGGATGCCATTTGCACCTCATGAAATTAGATCCTGCCTCTGGTAGCAGACTTTTTATGTCATCTAAAGGAATGTCTGGTTGCTGCTCTACTCTGCATATTGGAATCCTATTACTCACACCATGAACATATAACATGCCCTCCTCAAATGAATCCCATGATAGTATAGTCATTCTCAATCCATGTGCTTGGGAGTTTCTGAAGGATGGATTGGTAGTTCCACCTTAGCTAATACATGTTCAATTTGTAGTGCCTTTCTCCTCACATGCCCATGAGATAAACATGGAGACATAGCAATACTTATGGCACTGATTAGATATACATAAACACTCTAGTTGAGTTGGAAATAGACTCTCTAGCTGAGTATACTTGAGTACAGAAATTTTGAAAGCTGTAAAATATACCAGTGAAATAATCTAAGTGAAGAAGTTAATGTGATCCACATTTAGAATAATATGTTCTAATTTTTGAGCCCCACTTTATATATAAATTTGTATAAAATCTTGTTGGATTATATTTCTGTACTTTAATTTTTGTACCATGTTGTTCACATCTCTGTACATTTGTGGGCTTGGACCTGGAATTACTTCAAGTACATCTGAACAACTCAGGAAAAATGCCTTCATCCATTGCAGCTCACATCACAGACTTAACATAACACCACACTTTTATGCCTCCCATGGACAAAGCATGTGAAACCCAACATCTGTGTTGCTGGTTAGATTTGATATTCTCTCTTCTGAAGAGTCTGTTGTCTGACATTCCAATATTCAGGAACCTGCAGTACTTGTTTTTCTGGCCCTCTGGTCCTTTCATCCAAACCTGGCAACTCAGCCTCTGTGTCATCCATTCCAGGATCTTTCCTTCTCTGGGCCCTTCCTCCTGCCTCATGACTATGTACATGATGGTCGTTGAGTCTCATGGAGACAATGTCAGAAACTCTTCTATTTCAAGATACACAATTTACTCATAGATAAAAAGTCACTTTAACATTGTCAGCCCTCTGGAAAGGAACCCAAGTGTTAGTGCAGGTCTTATTGCCCATGCTAACCTAATGGTTCAGGGCCTCAGATGGCACTCATTTTTCTGGAATTTTTTTCCTCTTTCTTGTGTTGATACAACTTTGTGCTAAGATCTTATTTTATGATTTGGATATGTCTTGATATTTTTTATCTTTCAAACATCTGAGAATATGAGGATGTTTTATTCATAAAAGCAACTTGATTGCATTTGGTATTGATTTTTTTAATGAAATCAGTCATCTAATCAAGCTCTTTTCCATATATTCATTCATATTCATGCCAACAAACCACTGCATAAAGTTGACCAAGGTAGGTAAATCTCATTCTCTCTAAGTTCTAAATCATCAATACTGATAAGAACAAGAAGAATGCATTGTGTTTTAACATTTCTGAAGGCAGTGAAAAAAATGTCCTAAACTTGTGAGCTGTGCCTTCCAGCATCCTTTGTGCACTGTGCCTTCTTCTAAGATCATCAGCATCTAGGAGAATTGAATAAATTTCTCCCTGCTTCGAGTTTCTGTTTTCTGCTTTTGATTTTAAAGTTGTTACAAATACAGGTCAGTACAAAGATGAAGGTCCTGATTGTTGAATAAATAGCAATCTCAAATATGTGAGCCAGGAATTTGACACATCAGTAAAGTCAATGAAATTACACTCTTTCATGGAATTATTGTATCCATCATTTCCAACTTGAGATGGCATATACTCTTGCACTATGCAAGAATTCTATAATTAGTATACCAATTATGTGGAAAAATATATATTGATAAGATGCACAGAGGCCCTAGAAACAGAGAGCATCAAGGTAGTAGTAAAATCTCCCCTTTGAGCTCATCATCTGTCCTCCATGAAAAAACATAGGGAAGTAATTCTTAGATGAGTGAGCAGAGTCAGGACCTTATATGCTAGAGTGAGGGTCTCCCTCAACCTCACTGCATCCCAACCTCACTCACCAGAAGTGTTGTGTACTGAGGAACCTGGTCTTGTGTGTTACCTATTCTCTATGGGAAGCAGAAATGAACCCTCTTGAGGGCCCCTGCATCTCCCATCATAGACTGATACCACTTGAGTCCAAAAACTTGAGTATACCATCAGAGTCAGCACCTGGTGAGGGAATGCAAATCTCTGCTGGATCCACCCAACCTTGGGTTGAAAAGCCAAAGCTGGGCCTGTGTACTCACTAGTGTGCAGCCATGGACAGGCTTACTTCCTCATTCCTGCTGCTGATTGTCCCTGCATGTGAGTGCCAAGACTCCCTAAGGGATGAACTTTTCTATCCTCACCTGTTGCAACCTTACCTTCTCCCTTTTCTTTTTCTCCACAGATGTCCTGTCCCAGGTTACTCTGAAAGAGTCTGGCCCTGGGATATTGCAGCCCTCCCAGACCCTCAGTCTGACTTGCTCTTTCTCTGGGTTTTCCCTGAGCACTATTGGTATGGCTGTCAGCTGGATTCGTCAGCCCTCAGGGAAGGGTCTGGAGTGGCTGGCAATAATTTATTGGGATGATGATAAGCGCTACAACCCATCACTGAAGAATCGGCTTACAATCTCCAAGGACACCTCCAACAACCAGGTGTTCCTCAAGTTGGCCAATGTGGACACTTCAGATACTGCTACATACTACTGTGCTCGGAGAGCACATTGACACAGCTTCAGTTTTCAGCTGTACATTATTTTAGGCTGGTTCTCAGCTCTGTTCCTTTCTATTCCCTCTATAAGAGGGTATGGCCACAGCTTTCCTGCTGTCCTCTGTGGTTTCCTGTTTGCTCTTAGATTAAGAGCTTTCTATTCATTTTCTTCACTTTCAGTCCCTATTATAATGTTCATAAATGATTCTGTGTTTCACTTTATAAAGCTGATGGATGTTTAGTGCTTACACCAGGTAGTTCAGAGCTATGGTTCCACTCAGTCTTAGGCTTCAAATTCCCACAGTGGAAAATTCCAAATTATTGTAATGGTTACCTTCAGTAAACAGCTGTATATGGTGAAGATGGGATTTACTGGATGAGTATTCTCAAAATGTGTCATCCACCAAAGAGTGTCCATAGATACTCCCAAGTAATTCAGGGCATTTTGAAGTCTATTTTTTTTGCTCCCCCAAAACTAATTTTAACATCCAATTGTTCAAGACAACACTTATATATCTCACTGAACACAGAGAAGTTGATCATGTGTCCATTTAGAAGTTTCATTCCTACTGATTAGTGTTCAGAGTACTGGAGGTACTTTGTATGGTATTACATGAGAAAGATAATCTAACACTAAACCCTATTGTCTATAATAGTCACCTGTCTGTGGGATATGTTGACATAATAAGGGATCAAACATTGTGGGATCAATCATTCATTCTTTGATGGAATAAAGGCCTATGAGATTAGGGTTAAGGTTAGCCATGGCTGACTCTGCTAGAATTGCCATGAAACTGAAATTGCATAGGCCATGGTCCTAAGGGAAAATCATATGCCACTGTTCTTATAGAGCAACATATCAATAAAATAATTTTATTTATACTACCTTACACTTAATCCAGTAACTCATCTACCTGTCATCAGACACATGTTTTGCAGTAGATGGGAAGCAAGAGAGAACTAGAAATGGACAATTTGGAGAGCAGTGGTATTAAATGAGTTTTCATCACCAAACCTTCCTCCCAGGACTAAAGGACCATTGCAAAAGAAGATTGTAAGAGTCAGAGATTATGGATTACTCTAAAAAAGCAGTTTTATCCAGACACAGTAGAATACACATATGGACTCACATAGACTATGAGAACAAGCACAGGGCTTATATATATTCCACACAGTGGGACTCTCTGCAGAGCGGGGGAAGTGGACATATGCTTCCACCACTAGGTAAGAAACTATCTGCAACTGGTACTCATCTACAATGGAAACATAGTCTTCATCAGTCGGGGCTTACTCCTGTATTAACCACACCTGATGTTAGGTCCTATACCCAAGAGGTGGCCAAACAAATCCAACACAACGGCACATTTGTAGAGTGTTTGTCTCACAGCTTTACTTAGGCAGTTTGTCTTGATAGGTTTTTCATGTATATTTGGTTTCATATTTTGTCTTCTTTTGAGTTTGTGTATGTGTATGTATGACAAGATAGGGTGAATAGTAATAAAGAGAAAGGCAGACAGAAAGTGATTCTTGTTTTACCTTTTTGTTTGGTTTTGGTTAAAGAGTGAGAGAAATGAAGGGTATGAATTGGGATTCAGCAAAGGAATGAGGACCTAAGAAAAGTTGGGGAGAAGTAAAGTGTGATTAGAATATATTGTTTATAAGATTTTTTTCAATCAGCAAAGGTCATTTAAGTTAAACAAACTGGGCAAAGGCCCCAAATTTCATGTTCCTCTTACTTTTTTATAAATGAGAACATCATGGAAAGACAAAACATGTTTGTTTCTTTCTGGCATGTTCATGCACAACCTGGTTAGAAAGTTTCCAGTAATTTCTGGTCAGTTGTCCATTGTTCTGTTTACACATCTCTTATCACTTCTGCCTTCCTGAACTGACAATAATGAGGTAAGAATCTATGGAGAACATTGCATGTTTCACTGCTAAGACATTTTTTTTCAGACGTGTAGAGAGTCTTCATAGAGCAATGTTTCTTTCTACACATAATCAAGTATAGCAACAGACAAACAAGTCTCTGTTAATAAAAACAAAGATAAGTTTCCATTACCTTATGGCTCCTTGTCCTTCATGACATCATCAGGATAGGAGCAGATGTCACCAGCCAGATAAAAAGGAAGAAGCAGGCCAGGACAGAAGGAAAAGTAACTAACAAACCATTTGGAAGAACAACAGATTGATATAGATTAATTTAAGTTATAAGTCTATGTGGGAACAAGAGTGAGATAAAGCTTAAAAGTATAATTAATAAATATAAATCTTGGTCTTTTTATTCAGAGCTAGGGAAGGCATAGTAAAACTATTCTTATACCCATGTTAGTGTCAATGTGAGCCATTTATATAACATAATTGAGTCAATAACTTTGAAGCAGAAGTGTTTGATCGCACAATCAATATCTAAGTCTGAGGATATGACCAACAATGCTATTAAAGTACTCTTTTAGTTTGCTTTGTTTATCCAAAATGATTTTTCTGTACAGAACTGATTGCTCAGAAGATCATCTCTATAGACAAGGATAGACTTGAACTCAGAGATCCACATGTTCCTACCTCCCAATATCCCAAGATAAAAGATATTAACCACTACCATTTAGATATGTTGAAATACCTCCAACAAATATTTTTAATCATTTCTCATCCTTTCATTATATTTGAGTGGGAGAGTCAGTGATTATGCTCTGATTACTCATTCTAAACTTGTAGTCTTCCTCATTCCCAATATCTTGCTCTGAAATCAAATGATTGCTATGGAACACTAACAACAAGACCATCTTTACAGTCTTTGGGACAGAGTGTGACACTGATCCTCAGTGTTCTGTTGAGGGCTGATTAGTAATTGCAAATGGTGATTCAGGACATTATCCCAAATGAATGTTCTGCAGAATTTGTCAATAACTTTCTTCAGAGTTAAGTGACAGAGTGAACAACCAGAGATTCACCAAAACATCTCTAAAGTGGCTATTCCTGCATCTTATATATCTGACCACTGAGGACACCATGGTGTATCAATCTTTGATGGAATTAAAGTGAGAAGATGTGAGTCAGGTTCCAGACACAATATTATCTGCAAAGGGACATAGAATAGTGAAAATGGTGTGCCACGGACCGACTCAGTCAGAACACACACTCCCGTGGGGAATCAGGGTCTTTGGTATGCAGGAAGGTACAGGTCCGGCGAATGACAGACAGACACACACAAGATCTGAATGCGTCTGAATGCACTTTACTGTTCTGAGGCAGGAATTCTTATACCCACACAAGTCAATATTACATTACTGAAGAAAAAATGTATCCAGGGAAATGTATACAAAGAATGGTTACCATGAGTATCTGGCACAAGGAAATACAAAATCAATCAGGTATGAACGTTAGAGAATACACACAAAGTCATCGCGTCCCTCTGTAGTTAATGATAAGCTAGTAGTTTAAGAGTCCTTGGAAACCACTATGTAACAGGGCTAGGTATTATTAGTGCAGTTTTAGTTTAAATCTTGCTTCCTTCTTGTAAGACCCCCTCAGGTTTACTTTGAAACTTTACTTAACTGATGGTTTCCATGTCAGAGTGCCAAAGCCAGCTAACTACACAAATAATAGATATTGTTGGGAGGTTAATTCTTTAATGTATCTAGATAATAACTGTACAGCTGATTAAAAGCAAAGCAATGGATCTCCAGAGGGTAAATCATGGCCAGTACCGTAGCTCAAAGAATAAACTCTGAGTGAACTATCACGCCTGGATGCTCGCACCTCCGGCTGGCAGGGACATCTTGTAAGTAAAAGAACAGGTCAGAAAAAGGTCACACAGCTTGCCATGAGAAATTTCAGCTCAGCTCTATCTGCAGCCAAGGAGGCCCACAGCGGCATTCACCTTGAACAGCCCTGCCAAACAAGGCGTTCCCCAGTAAATATCACACAGCCTCTGCCTGGATTGCAGCTTGGCTGCGTGAAATTACGGGGTTCAAGAAATGTGCCGTGATATCTCCCGCTTTTTTATTTTTTAATTTGAGCTCATGAATATCTCTTTTGGCAGCAGAAATGGAGGAGAAGACTAGTTTGAAAATTATTGGAAGGATAAGAAAAAAAAGAAAGATTACCCCTGCAGCCACGGCAACGACAACAATCCAATGTAACCAAGTTACAGGGTTCAGAGACTTTAAACTAGAACTAAAAGCCTGAGCCAAATCCTCTAAGTTAATCGATCCATCTTGTGCTTTACTCATAACCGCAATTTGAGTTTTTAATTGAGCCATATCATGTGAAATATTATTATCTTTCCAAATTCCCAACAAATGATTTTTTGTAAGAGTCCAATTATGTTGTTTGTCATAGATTAATGGCGTTACGCATATGTATCGAAAGCTGGCATGACATCTGGTGGAAAGCTGAACCTTAATATTTTCTATCTCTTGTCCTAACTCCAGAACTACATCCTCTAAAGCATCAATCTTTGCTTCCAATTTCTTATCTATAACCTCTTGTTTTACCAGTGCCAGAGAAACATTCTTATTCAAATCATTAACAAACTGTGCAGTCTTCATTTCTGAGACTAAAGCAACTGATGAAACTGTAAGTGAAGTTACAATAGCTATCAAGGCACTGATACCTAACATTAAAGCTGCTACAAAACGCTTTGGCCTAATAAGCTCACTAATTCTAGTAACTACCTGTAAAGCCTCATTGTCAAACCAAGCTTCATCCTTTAGATCTACAGGAAGCATTATGTAGGAAGGTCTTTGTAATATCACAATGCGTGAATAGGATTCAATCAACTTATGATCAATACAATTAGTCAAAGTACATTCGGAACAGTGAACCTCATAAGAGTGCCCTAATTTAGTAATGATTAAATCTGTATCTTTTCCAGCAAGTATACTATAAGGATAGCTCAAACAAGATCTAATCACTACAGGAAGAGGTCTAGACTCCAGAGGCTTCTTAAAGTAAATTATATCTGATGCAGCAAGAAGTCTAAATAGTCCTGGAAATGTATTCAAAACATCACCTGAAGGAGAATGACTAACATAGATAGGTTCTACCCATCCTGGTGTATACCATCTATTAATAGGTTCTAAAGTAAACCCTTCAGGTTTATATCCATGATAGTGTAATTTTTTTGCAAGAAGTTAAGCTCTATAGTTATTATTTGGTGTGGCTACGAAATAATCATAAATCTTCTCTTGATTCTTCCAGGGAGTATGTGCTATAGCCCAATGTTCAAAACCACATTTAAGCCAACTTGGTCTTTCATAACTCCGAGGAGGCTCCCACATCTTATCTTTATCTTTATAGTTCCGGGAACATGAATCTAAAGGAATGTCCTTAAATAACTTCTCAAAGGTTTCATTATGAAAATTAGTCCCCAAAATCTTTAGTTTAATTTCCCACATAAATCTTCTATGATATGGAGGTTCTTTCGCTGGAGGCGATTTATCTGGAGCATCAGCAAGAATAGTTTTATAGGCAAGAGAAAGACAACCCATAGACCCTGATCTAGCTAAATCAATGCAAATCGGAGCAGAGTCTGACATCCCCTTATATCTAAATGGAGTAGAGGTTAGATGGGAGGAAAGAGTAGCATGTCCCCCCATAAGTCTAGTATCATTGGTCATTACTCTAATATTTACATTCTCCCCCCAACCCACGGGATGAAGGAGTGGGGGATGAGGAACATAAGCCCAATATGAAACTGCAGACACAGGACACATTTGCATAGAAAGGATAACAAACATAGCAAGAAACATATTTTCTGTCGATAACTGCTTTCTGGTGCTAGTGATCATCTGCTGCGCTTCTCGGGCGAGTCTCCTCAGCTGTCCCCAGGAGGGCATATCCTCCCTTGACTTGTGTGACTCAGGAACAGTTGAGGTCTCCCGTAGAACAGCAAGATCAAGCCCCATCATCATTCTCAGCATCTTCTTCTTTTTCAGTCTCTGCTTTCTCCTCTGATTCCTCGATAGAGGCCTTCTGGTTAAACGGCTGGATGAGCCTGTCTGGGATCCAGATTGGACTATCTGCATCCTGTGGAAAAACACAAGCATACCCTCTTCCAGAGGAAATTAAAGCGGTTAATAAGTCTTTCCACATTACTTGTGGAAGTTATTCTCCTTTTATTCCTCCCCAATGTTTCATAGCAGGGGAGTTTCCTTGTTCATCAGTATTCAAATAATTTATCACAAAAAGAGCATGATTCAAAAGATGATGGGGAGAAAAATATTTATTAGCAGCCCTGAGGCGTTCAATCTGATTTTTCAAAGTTTGGTGAGATCTCTCAATTATTGCCTGTCCTTGGGGATTATATGGTATTCCTGTGGTATGGTGTATATCCCATGCTCGCAGAAAAGAGGCAAAAGCCTTAGATGTATAAGCTGGAGCATTATCTGTCTTAATTCTCAATGGCTTTCCCATCATCATGAAGCTTTGTACAAGATGTTGAATTGCATCTTTCACAGCTTCTCCACTTCTAGCAGAGGCAAACAGCACATGAGAATAAGTATCCACTGTCACATGAACATAAGCCAATTTTCCAAATTCAGGGATATGTGTAACGTCCATTTGCCATAAAGCTAATGCCTTAAGGCCTCGGGGATTTACTCCCATTTTTTGTGGGTGATAAACTTGAGGACAATTACCACAATCCTTAACTATCTGTCTGGCTTGTTCTCTAGTAATATGAAACATCCTTCTTAAAGCAAGAGCATTTTGATGATGTAGCTCATGACTATTCTTTGCTTCTAATACATTCATAACTGTTCCTCTAGTTAACGCATCAGCCATATAATTTCCTTTACTAAGGGGGCCTGGTAAATTAGAGTGACCCCGTATATGTCCTACATAAAATTTTTCTACTCTTTTTCTAATCGTATTTTGCAATTGCTGTAATAAATTTAAAATTTGAGACTGCCCTGAAAGCAAGGCTGTTTCTATGGCTGGAAACAAATTAACCACATACTTTGAATCCATATAAAGATTAAATTTTTCTGTAAAATTTTGAAAAGCAAGTAGAACTGCTCTTATCTCTGCTCTCTGAGCAGAAGTCTGCACACCTTCCTCTATCAGAGGCTTTTGTCCTGGTACATAAACCACAGACCTCCCATTAGAGGAGCCATCTGTGAATATACATAAGGCAGACTCCAAAGGTTGTGAGGAACATTTATTTGAGAAAATTATTTCTGTTTCCTTATAAAATTCAATTAAAGGATGTTTAGGATAATGATATTTAATTTGTCCTGTATAACCTTGCAATGCAATTCCCCAATCATCATCTTCCATCAATAGTATTTCAAATTGCCTTTTATTATATGGTAATATAATATTATGCATTTCTCTACCAAATAGTTCCCTGGATCTCATTCTTCCTTTATTAATCAATAATGAGCACATATATGGATAGGAAGCCAACATTTTCTGTTGCACATGAGGTAAATGTATCCATTCCAACACACCATCCTGCCATAAGCATCCAGTGGGAGTGTAAGGTGTTTTAAAAATTATCAAGTCCCACTCTTTATCATAAGATATCTGCTTTACCTTTGCATCATTTAAGTTTTCCTCCACCAATGCTAAAGCTTTTATGGCTTCTTGAGTCATAACTCTTGGAGACTTAGGATCAGTATCCCCTTGTAATAGTTGGAACAAAGGACTTAATTCTCCTGTAGTAATTTTCAAAAAAGGTCTAATCCAATTAATATTTCCTAATAATTTCTGAAAATCATTTAAATTCCTTAATTTGTCTACTCTTATAGACACCTTTTGTGAGGCAATATAGTCATCATGAATTAACTGTCCCAAATAACTTAAAGGTCTATTCTCTTGTATCTTATCTGGGGCTATTACTAATCCAAATTTGGTAAAATGTTCAATTGTATAAAGTAATATTTCCTTATTAATTGATGGTGATTGATGAGCTATCAAGATGTCATCCATAAAGTGGGCAAAGTAAGCCTCAGGATATTTTTTTCTAATAAATACTAAAGCTTGATCCACAAATTTTTGACATAATGTTGGACTATTTTTCATTCCTTGAGGCAACACTTTCCATTGATACCTTCTATATGGCCTTCTCAAATTTACAGCTGGCACACTAAAAGCAAATCTTTTACAATCCTCAGGATGTAATTTTATAGTAAAAAAGCAATCTTGCAAATCAATTACTATCACATCCCATCCTGCAGGAACTGCCACTGGAGAGGGCAGTCCTGGCTGCAATGCTCCCATGTCTTCCATGGTAGCATTTACTGCCCTAAGGTCCTGTAGCAATCTCCACTTCCCAGATTTTTTCTTTATTACAAATATGGGAGTGTTCCAAGGACTATTGCTTTCTTCAAGATGTCCTTTTTCTAATTGTTCTTGCACAAGTTGTTCTATAGCCTGTATTTTTTCTTCTGTTAGGGGCCACTGATTAAGCCATACAGGCTGCTCTGATTTCCAACTTAATTTGTCTGCATACAACAAGCCCTCAGCGGCCCCTATGAAAAATGCTGTTCACTCAGATTATCTGAGGTGACTAATTTTACATCCATGTCACCCATCATGTCTCTTCCCCACAAGGAAAAGGGGAGAGAAGGAACAACGTAAGGCTGAATCATTCCTGTCTTTCCTTCCAATTCCCATTTCAGAAACTGTGAACTTTGAGCCACATTAAAAGCTGTCCCTAAACCTAACAAAGAAGAAGAAGTCCTCTTACATGGCCAAGACGAAGGCCGATCCTTTCCTGCTATACAAGTCTTATCTGCCCCTGTATCCAAAAGTCCTTGAAACAACTTTCCATTTACTCTAACTGCTTTAAAAGGTCTTTCCATACCAATATTTTGGACCCATGCCACAACATCTGTAGAACCAAACTTCCCTTGTCCACGTTCATGCTTTAAGATTGGATTAGGTAAGTTAAGATAAGGCAGGAGCAGAAGCTGAGCTATTCTCTGCCCCTTATGAATTTGTATAGTTTCTTTTAATGGTCTAATCATGACTTTTATTTCTCCTGTGCTATCACTATCAATCACACCAGGCAACACTTCAAAATTCTTTTTATAATTTGAACTACGGCCAATTATTAACCCTACAGTTCCCTGTGGCAGAGTTCCCAAGGTAGACGTAGAGACCAAGGAAACACCATCCCATCTAGAGAATATTACATCATCACAAGAGGCTAAATCTAAACCAGCACTACCAGGAGTAGCTCTAGGCAAATCATGTATAGTAAATTCAGGAGCCTCAGGATTCAGAGGACTCCCTGATGTAACTACAGAAGTTTCCTCTCTTTCGAGTTCGGGGCTGAGAGGCTGCCCCTGATTTAGTTTTTTGATTCCTCCTCCTTCTTTTCCCCATTAAGGGGTGTTCCATCCTTGTGGAACCTAGACTTGCACTCATTTTTCCAGTGCTTGCCTTTTTGGCAACGAGGGCATACTCCTGGGGGAAGACCCTTTCTATTGGAGTCCCTCTTATTGTTCTCTGGACATTGCTTTTGCACATGTCCTGATTTCCCACATTTAAAACAAGTGGGTTTGGAGGTTTCTTTCCCTCCTTTACCATAAGTCTTTTTAACATAGGCGCTGAATTTCTCTCCCTTCATAGCTGCAGCGTAGGCCATACCTTGGACTACGGCTGGTGAGGCATCCACGCAGGCTTTCACATAGTCCTGCACTGTTCCTGTCTTTCTAATAGGCCTTATCAAATCTTGGCATAAAGCATTAGCATTCTGCCAAGCCAACTGCTTAAGGAGTATCTCAAAGAACTCCCTGGTTGTACTTTCTGAAACTTTTAACTCTCTGCTAGCCATCATATGCTTAAACACTGAAAAGAACATTCGTTCCTGCTTTGACTCGGTCTGCCCCATGATATCAGATTACTTGCACTTAACCGGTGATCCTTTACCGGCGGGACCGCGGCTCCCTCGCAAGATCCGGCCTGTTACCTTGAAAGAAAGAAAGAAAAAAGGAAAGTTTACCTGCCCAATTTGTCCCTGTTCTGAGGCGCCAGCTGCCACGGACCGACTCAGTCGGAACACACACTCCCGTGGGGAATCAGGGTCTTTGGTATGCAGGAAGGTACAGGTCTGGCGAATGACAGACAGACACACACAAGATCTGAATGCGTCTGAATGCACTTTACTGTTCTGAGGCAGGAATTCTTATACCCACACAAGTCGATATTACATTACTGAAGAAAAAATGTATCCAGGGAAATGTATACAAAGAATGGTTACCATGAGTATCTGGCACAAGGAAATACAAAATCAATCAGGTATGAACGTTAGAGAATACACACAAAGTCATCGCGTCCCTCTGTAGTTAATGATAAGCTAGTAGTTTAAGAGTCCTTGGAAACCACTATGTAACAGGGCTAGGTATTATTAGTGCAGTTTTAGTTTAAATCTTGCTTCCTTCTTGTAAGACCCCCTCAGGTTTACTTTGAAACTTTACTTAACTGATGGTTTCCATGTCAGAGTGCCAAAGCCAGCTAACTACACAAATAATAGATATTGTTGGGAGGTTAATTCTTTAATGTATCTAGATAATAACTGTACAGCTGATTAAAAGCAAAGCAATGGATCTCCAGAGGGTAAATCATGGCCAGTACCGTAGCTCAAAGAATAAACTCTGAGTGAACTATCACGCCTGGATGCTCGCACCTCCGGCTGGCAGGGACATCTTGTAAGTAAAAGAACAGGTCAGAAAAAGGTCACACAGCTTGCCATGAGAAATTTCAGCTCAGCTCTATCTGCAGCCAAGGAGGCCCACAGCGGCATTCACCTTGAACAGCCCTGCCAAACAAGGCGTTCCCCAGTAAATATCACACAGCCTCTGCCTGGATTGCAGCTTGGCTGCGTGAAATTACGGGGTTCAAGAAATGTGCCGTGATAATGGTGCCAGTCCTTTGAGTGGTGTTCATAATCATCACATATAGATAGGTCTAAAAGGAACTGCTATGGGTTTGTTATCAATGAAAAGAGAGCCCAAGCAGAGGACAAGTGAAAAATAATAAAAAGTAATAAAAATAATAGAAAAATGGTATAAATCAATATGTCCCTTTATTCAAGGAAAGCTTCTGCACAGACATTGCATCAGATCAGCAAGTATTATGATACTCATATTAGTTGAACTTAGGAGAATAAACTCATATTATCTAATTATAATATTATGGAGCCCAGACATTTGTGTAAGGATTATAAGAGCAGGGTGTCTAAGTAAATCCACATTACTTAAGTAGGCATGCAGTCCTATTCTGTCATATGAAGTACAGCATTATACACATTACCCAGCACATGTGGGGTTCTGAAATGCCAAGATACAAATATCTAGCACTCTGGATTATAGGGATAACTGTTACTTTATAATAAGGAGTCACTGATGCGCTGAGGACACTGCCCTGTGAACTGAAAATTCACAGGACTTCACATGGATTCTGACCACTTATGGAAGAGAGAACATGCATTCAACTGTTCTTCCTGCTTTTATGCTGAAATATTAGGTACATCTAATTCGTGAACCCAAAGTTAGAGCACAATATTCTGTTTCCGTGTAGTATGTATTGTTGTTTTATTATGAGTAGGTATACTTCAGATATTTAAATACACATCACCACATATCCCTACAGAGTGCTATTGGTTTCTCTCATCCCTGGGGTAACATTCCATATTCTGTCCTTCATTAGGGAAACATCAACTCTGAAAGCTTTACCAGCACATACCCTGCCTAGGAATAACAGAACACTGGACTGTAAAGGTGCACAGGTAGAAGTAATGTTTTCTAAGCACAGATATTCTCTACCCATTAAGTTCTTGTAAATGAAATTTCCTCTCTCATCCCATCCCATTACAAATGGAATGCAGTATGGTAGACAGATTGAGTTGCACAATACATTTGCTTGGTTTCTGTTTCCTTCTCAAGGCGATTGTTTTGAATTGTTAGCTTTTCATGAGTGCTACTCTAGTCCCTCTTCTTTCTGTTGTCTCCTGTATGTGAATGTCCCAGGAATTCATAGCCAGTTATAGCCTGATAAAATCAAGACAGACCATGATCTCTCCTGTTCACATCTCATTACAAATGGGACCTGCTAGAGCCTGATCCAACTGCCACAAGAAAAGAGTTGACTTTGAGAGTATCATTGATGATAATGTAGAAACAACTTTAGTTCAGTCTCTGAGATATCAGCCATCTTTATAGGCAAATAAGAGCCATTTCTCCATATATCTGTGTCCTCTCAGCAATGGAGTTGTAGGTACATGTTACTGCTCAAGCCAGACTGGACACCATCAGGTTAGGCCACAGGAAATCTACCTGAAGTGGAGTTGAGGACTAGCTGGGGACAGAATGGGGCTAAGAGTCCCAGTAGACAGATGTTTTAGGGTTGAAGGTTCCCTGTATCCTCTATGATTTCCATTTTTGAGTCTTCTTTTTCTTTTTCTTTTTTTTTTTTTTTGGATTTTTGTCAGAGACACAAAATCAATTTATTTGCTTTTTTATCAAATCTGTAAATGTTATTTAGCTCACAAACAAGTCACTCAGGAAAATTGCATCTATTGACTTGTACCTGTTGTGATTGAGATATAATGATTTTGTGTTCAAACACAGTGAAGATTCTTTATTAAACTCTCCAAAGATTCATGTATATTTTTGTTTTTATTTACTTATTGTATATATTTTGAAAAAATCATGCAATGTATTTACATCATTAATTCCCTCCCCAAACTTATGACAGTTCTTTTATCTTAAATTCAACTATATATCCTTCATTCTTTCTGTAGAAAGGAAAAAATGGAACAAAATTAAAGAGGGAGTAAATCATTTCAATAATTAAAAACACACACATATACACAAACACAAAATAAAACAAAACAGCAAAATTGTACCATGTACCTAAACATATAATATGTTTATTTTTACATGTATATATATATATGTAAGGATATGTGCATGTATATATATACACACACACACACACACACATTATATGTATCATTCTCTTGGCTTCTACAAATTCAACACACAAAATGTTCAAATTAATAAACTGCAGAAAGAAAACTTGAAGTAACTGTCATGTGGACTCAGGTGACCCCATTCTGCATATCTTTTTCCAGGTTCAATAAAAAATTTTAGACTTCATAATTCATATTCTTTTTTTGCATCCTGCAGAATGTATTTTTATTTTTCCTATTGTTTTTGTCTGCGGTATGAATGGGTATTTTTTATTGGATATATTCTATATTTACAATTCATTTCCCTTTTTCTGGTTCCCCACCCCCCAAAGGTCCCACATGCCCTTTGCCCTCCCCCTGCTCCCTCTTCCAACCCTTCCCTCTTCCCTGTTCTTGTATTCCCCTACACTGATGCTTTGATCATTTCCAGCACCAGTGTCCACTCCTTTCTTCTTGTCAGACATCATTTGGTATGTGAATTGTGTCTTTGGTGTTCCAAGATTTTAGGCTAATATCCACTTATCAGTGACTGCATACCATGGGTATTCTTTTGAGAATGGGTTACTTCACTTAGTATGACGTTCTCCAGCTCCATCCATTTCTCTAAGAATTTCATGAATTCATTGTTTCTAATGGCTGAATAGTACTCCATTGTGTATATATACACCACAGTTTTTGTATCCATTCCTCTGATGAGGGACATCTGGGTTCTTTCCAGCTTCATCCAGGGATGCAGGGATGGTTCAATATACAGAAATCCATCAACGTAATCCAGTACATAAACAAACTCAAAGAAAAAAAACACATGGTCATCTCATTGGATGCTGAAAAAGCATTTGACAAAATTCAGCATCCTTTCAAGCTAAAAGTCTTGGAAAGAACAGGAATTCAAGGCCCATATCTAAACATAGTAAAAGCAATCTACAGCAGACCGATAGCCAACATCAAGGTAAATGGAGAGAAACTTGAAGCAATCCCACTAAAATCAGGGACTAGACAAGGCTGCCCCCCTCACCATATCTCTTCAATATCGTACTTGAGGTACTAGCTAGAGCAATTCAACAACATAAGGAAATCAAAAGGATACAAATTGGAAAGGAAGAAGTCAAACTATCACTATTCGCAGATGATATGATAGTATACTTAAGTGACCCAAAAAACTCCACCGGAGAACTCCTACAGCTGATGAACAACTTCAGCAAAGTGGCTGGTTATAAAATCAACTCAAGCAAATCAGTAGCCTTCCTGTACACAAAAGATAAGCAGGCCGAGAAAGAAATTAGGGAAATGACACCCTTCACAATAGCCACAAACAATATAAAGTAACTTGGTGTGACTCTAACCAAACAAGTGAAAGATTTATATGACAAAAACTTCAGGTCTCTGAAGAAGGAAATTGAAGAAGACCTCAGAAAATGGAAAAATCTTCCATGCTCGTGGGTTGGCAGGATCAATATAGTTAAAATGGCAAAAGCAATATAGAGATTCAACGCAATCCCCATCAAAATCCCAACTCAGTTCTTTATGGAGTTAGAAAGAGCAATTCTCAAATTCATCTAGAATAACAAAAAAAACCCAGCATAGCTAAAACTATCATCAACAGTAAAAGACCTTCTGGGGGAATCAATATCCCGGACCTCAAGCAATACTACAGAGCAGTAGTGTTAAAAACTGTATGGTATTGGTACAGTGATAGGGAGGCAGATCAATGGAATAGGATCGAAGACCCAGAATTGAACTCACACATCTATGGCCAATTGATCTTCGACAAAGGAGCTGAAAACATCGAGTGGAAAAAAGATATCCTTTTCAACAAATGGTGCTGGCTCAACTGGAGGTCAACATGCAGAAGAATGAGAATTGATCCACTCTTATCTCCTTGCACTAAGCTCAACTCCAAGTGGATCAAGGACCTCCACATAAAACCAGACACACTAAAACTAATAGAAAAGAAACTGGGGAAGACCCTTGAGGACATTGGCTCAGGGGGAAAGTTCCTGAACAGAACACCAATTGCTTATGCTCCAAGAGCAAGAATAGACAAATGGGACCTCATAAAATTACAAAGTTTCTGTAAGGCAAAAGACACTGTGAAAAGGACAAATTGGCAACCAACAAATTGGGAAAAGATCTTCACCAACCCCACATCTGACAGAGGGCTAATATCCAATGTATACAAAGAACTCAAGAAGTTAGACCCCAGAAAACCAAATAACCCTATCCAAAAGTGGGGTACAGAGCTAAACAAAGACTTTTCACCTGAAGAAATTTGGATGGCTGAGAAACACCTTAAAAATGTTCAACATCATTTTATAATCCCACCAACAGTGGAGGAGTGTTCCTCTTTCTCCACATCCTCGCCAGCACTTGTTGTCTCTTGAGTTTTTAATCTTAGCCATTCTGAATGGTAAAACCGCTCTGGAAATCAGCGTGGCGGTTCCTCAGAAAATTGGGCATGTCTCTTCCAGAGGCCCCTGGCATACCACTCCTGGGCATATACCTAGAGGATTCCCCTGCATACAATAAAGACACATGCTCCACTATGTTTATAGCAGCCTTGTTTATAATAGCCAGAAATTGGAAGGAGCCCAAATATCCCTCAAAGGAGGAATGGATACAGAAAATGTGGTATATTTATACAATGGAATACTACTCAGCAATTAAAAATAATGAATTCATGCAATTTGTAGGTAAATGGTTAGACCTGGAAAATATCATCCTGAGTGAGCTAACCCAGTCACAAAAGAATACACATGAAATGCAATCACTGATAAGTGGATATTAATGAGCCCAAAAGCCCTAAATCCTCAAGGCACAATTAGCAAGTCAAATGATTCCCTAGAAGATAGGAGAGGACCCTGGGCCTGGAAAGATTGGATCCAGTTTTGTAGAGAAACCGTGGGGGAAGGGGGAATGACTGGGGAATAGTTGGGGGGGAGTGGAATTATGGGACATAGGGAGGGGGGGGGAACTGGGAAAGGGGAAAGCCTTTGGAATGTAAACATAGAATATAGAAAATAAAAATTAAAAAAAATGTGCAACATCATTAGTCATTAGAGAAATGCAAATCAAAACAGCCCTGAGATTTCACCTCATACCAGTTAGAATGCCTAAGATCAAAAACTCAGAAGACATCAGGTGTTGGAGAGGATGTGGTGAAAGAGGAACACTCTTCCACTGCTGGTGGGACTGCAAACTGGTACAAACACTCTGGAAATCAGTCTGGCGGTTCCTCAGAAAACTAGACATGATACTTCCGGAGGACCCAGCCATACCACTCCTGGGAATATACCCAGAAGATTCCCCAGCATGCAATAAGGATACATGCTCCACTATGTTCATAGCAGCCTTATTTATAATAGCCATAATTCATATTCTATTATCTATATATCCCACATTGTCAATAGCTATTTGTCTTTTTGTTACAAATCTAGGTTGATTCAATTTCCCAGATGCTGTGATTGGAACTGCAATAGATAAGTATGGGCAAGTTTTTCTGTAATAGTGAATAGCATCTTTTGAGTACATGCATGTATAGGTAGGGCACTACAAAATTTTGTTTATTATTTTTGGTGACATTTTCAAAGAGATTTCCAAAGTCACTACACTAGTTTACATTTACATCAATTAATCTTTATTATCATTAACAAATTTTTAATATTACATTAATATTCTTATTTATTGTCATGTCACTGAAGTCAATTTTGAACATTAAATTTCTAGGATTTTTCATCCATTAAGTAATATATTCACTTCACATCTTCTGATCCTTCTCTCACACATTTTCTCCCCTATTCCCTTCTCTGAGAGGGTGGAGCCCTTATCTCCCTGGGTGTCTCCCTACCTTGGCACATCAAATCTCTGAAGTACTAGGCACATTTTTTTCCAAAGTAGTCAGACAAGGCAGATACGTTAGGGGAACAGGATCCACAGGAAGGCAACATCTTTATGTACAGCTGCACTCTAGTTATTGGGGGACCTACATGAAGACTAAGATGCACATCTGCTACATATGTTTGGGATCCTCTTAGCTAAGAACTATGGTACAGGACATAGAGAAACCAGCCTTCTACTACTGACTAGGATTTTCTACCTGCTACCAAGTCTTTATGTGTGTGTGTGTGTGTGTGTGTGTGTGTGTGTAGAACAATGTCATGCAGTTTAAAAGAAATACAAAGACATAAGTGATGTTTTATACTGTGTCTAACCTTGCAATCTAAATATCAGGCTTCAGGAAAGATGTACCTGTTAGTACATGACTCTTATGCAGTTCCCAACTGTTTTCTGATTGTAGTTGTTGTCTATTACATAGGATCGACCTCCTCCCAAATAAACATGGTCAAAAGCTCATGGCTTGAGATGACAGAGGCCCTAGTTGTCCCTAATTGTATTGTTGAAGTTCAAGATATCAAAATACCTTATAATACGTATGTTTATAAAATAGATTATTGCTGCTCTCAGCCTTGACCAAGAAGCTTCTGTGTTCAGTGTATAAAGATTGATGCAGACATTAATGACTGGCCAATTTGGTGAGAATGACGACAGAGTCCTCAGACACAGATCTGTTAATGATATGTACTTTCCAATATATTAACTGTATTAATGAGTATTTGCAGACATCATATGAGTATCTCATTAGTAGCTCTTAGATATTGCATTCTTACATATAATTATGTATATCAATGCATTCTGGGTTATAAATGAAAGTGTCTAGCATAATAGAGAAAAATAGGATATTCAAGAAATGAAAGAGTTGAAATTATGAGTGAAATAAGCAGTGTGAAATATTCATTTACATGAAAATTCTAACCAAATGTAAAATTGTTGTTTTTAATTTTCAGAATGAGTTTGCTTATTCTTTGAAATTTTTATTCATGTGTGAAATATATCATTTGCACCCCACTAAAACCTTCTGGTTTTCACTGAGAACTTCCAATAAATCTCTCCCATCTAACTGACCACTTTTATTTCAGTAACTAACAGTATATGGACTCCAATCAGTGCTGTGTATATATGCATATGTATGTTATTCACTTGTACATAAGGAACACCTCAAATCCTTCCAAAGAAAAAGAGAATATTTTCATCATCAGTTATCAGATGCCAATAGATCCAAAGCTCGATGTGTATACTTGAAAGTCACTTACCATCGTGTTGTAATTTTTAAAAAATATGGTTATACTTTGTTTAGTGGGCAAGTCACAAACACATGCACCAAGTTGGATGTGTAAACCTGAGAGGGAAATATTTGAAATCCAGCTCTCACAGTTTACAATGCTCATCTAAATAATCAAAATTTTATGGCTAAACTTAAAATTAAACACATTTGCTACTCAGCTATTTCACATATTCTAATCATTTAACCTTGAATGGTTTGATTTATTCAGGTTTTATAGTGTTAACTATAGCTGCTAAGAATTCATGTGTACAACGACCCTGTGCAGTCCTAATGCACCATGGAGCAATTCTCATTGCAGATCTCTAATATTCAGATCTTTCATCTGGCTGGTTCTTTTCCATTATCTGTAAGAGTTTTCACTAATTACCCATGATTTTAATACAGGCTGATTTCAGCAGTAAGTTTCAAACTGTTTCAGCTTCTAAGAGTCAGATAGGTCCGATCTGCTACAGCATTTCAGTTATTTATGTCAACAGTCTCAGTCCTGTGTACAGTTATTGCTTAATTCTTTTCACTGTGTCTATTATACAATGTAGGGTGAGTGGTTGACACTCCGAACACATGTTCTCTGCCCCAGGTGTAGTCTGATAATGTCATGAAAGAGCCTGTTATGTACTGTCATTACTTTTTTTGTTACAATTTTTATTTTATGTAGATTATCTCTTGGTTTTAATCATTATACAGTGTATTAAGGTTCATTATGGCCATCTCTCCTTTTTGACAGCACTTTATCTTCCTTCTTAGATCTTGGGTAAATATGCACATAACTTTCATTCTTTTGTTTCTTTTTTTCTTTGGATTGGATTTTTTATTTACATTTCAAATATTTTCCCCTTTAGAATCCCCCTATCCCATCACCCCTCCCCTTTCTCCATGGGGTTGCTCACCCACCCACCCACCCACCCACATTCTCTTGCACTGGCATTGTAGGGGTTCAATGGAGCATTGAACACCCTCAGGCCCTAGGGCCTCTCCTCCCACTGATGTTCAACAAGGCCATCCTCTGGCAATATGTGGCCAGCACCATGGGTCAGCCCCTGTGTATTCTTTGGTTGATGGTCCAGTCCCTGGGAGCTCCAGGGGTCTGGCCTGTTGACACCTTTGCTCCCTCTATGGGGCTGTCATTAATTTATTAGAAATGGGAACTGCAAGAGCTGTCTCCAACTGCCAGCAATGAGGAACCTGGTTTCAAGAGAGACATTATAGTAATATTGGCACATCTTAAAATCACTGATGCATAAGCCATCATCCCCAGGTAAACTAGAGTCATTTTTCTCTTTAGTGGAACTCTGCAAACACTGAATAAGTTACATGGATAACATTTTCATTTTCTTTTCTACAAAATGTTTTTATTAATTATTTTTATACACTTCATATTTTATTCCCCACCCTCTCCACCCCTGTCCACCCTCTGACTGTTCCACATCCCATACCTCCTCCCACCCTCCTGTCTTCACTTGGATGTCCCTAACCCTCACCCTACCTGACCTCTAAACTTCCTGGGTCCTCCAGTATCTTGAAGGTTAGGAGCATCATCTCTGAATAAACACAGACCTGGCAATGCTCTATTGTATGTGTGCTAGGGGCCTCATGTCAGCTGGTGTATGCAGCTTGTTTGGTGGTCCAGTTTTTGAGAGATCCAGGGAGTCCAGATTAATTGAGACTGCTGGTCCTCCTACAGGGTCACCCTCAACTTCATTCAGCCTTCCCTAATTCAACAGCAGGGGTCAGCTGCTTCTGTCCATTGGTTGGATGCAAATATCTGCATCTCACTCTTTCAGCTGCTTGTTGGGTCTTCCAGAGTGCTGTCATGTTAGGTCCCTTTTTGTGAGCACTCCATATCCTAAGTAATAGTGTCAGGCCTTGGGACCTCCCCTTCCCCTGGATCCCACTCTGAGCCTTTCTCTGGACCTTCTTTTCCTTGAGCTCCTCTCAATTTCCATCCCTGTAATTCATTCAGACAGGTTCAATTATAGGTCAGAGTTATGACTGTGGGATGGCCTCCCTCTCCCTCATTTGAAAGCCCTGTCTTCCTGCTGGAGATAGGCTCTACAAGTTCCCTCTCCCTACTGTCAGGCATTCTTTTTTTTTTTGATTTATTTTTTTTATTTTTATTTTCTATATTCTATGTTTACATTCCAAAGGCTTTCCCCTTTCCCAGTTCCCACCCACCATAGTTCCCGTAGTTCCTCTCCCCCCCAACTATTCCCCAATCATTCCCCCTCCCCCCTCGGTTTCTTTACTAAACTGGATGCAATCTTTACAGGCCCAGGGTCCTCTCCTTTCTTCTTCTTGGGAATAATTTGACTTGCTATTTGTGTCTTGAGTATTTAGGGCTTCTGGGCTCATTAATATCCACTTATCAGTGATTTCATTTCATGTGCATTCTTTTGTGATTGGGTTAATTCACTCAGCATGATGTTTTCCAGGTCTAACCATTTACCTACAAATTGCATGAATTCATTATTTTTAATTGCTGAGTAGTATTCCATTGTATAAATATACCACATTTTCTGTATCCATTCCTCCTTTGAGGGATATCTGGGCTCCTTCCAATTTCTGGCGATTATAAACAAGGCTGCTATAAACATAGTGGAGCATGTGTCCTTATTGCATGCAGGGGAATCCTCTGGGTATATGCCCAGGAGTGGTATGCCAGGGTCCTCTGGAAGTGACATGCCCAATTTTCTGAGGAACCGCCAAACTGATTTCCAGAGCGGTTTTACCATTTTGCAATCCCACCAACAGTGGAGGAGTGTTCCTCTTTCTCCACATCCTCGCCAGCACTTGTTGTCTCTTGAGTTTTTAATCTTAGCCATTCTGACTGGTGTGAGGTGGAATCTCAGGGTTGTTTTGATTTGCATTTCCCTGATGACTAATGATGTTGAACATCTTTTAAGGTGTTTCTCGGCCATCCGAATTTCTTCTGGTGAAAATTCTTTGTTTAGCTCTGTGCCCCATTTTTTGATAGGGTTATTTGTTTCTTTGCGGTCTAACTTCTTGAGTTCTTTGTATATATTGGATATTAGCCCTCTGTCGGATGTGGAGTTGGTGAAGATCTTTTCCCACTTTGTTGGTTGCCGTTTTGTCCTTCTGACAGTGTCCTTTGCTTTGCAGAAACTTTGTAATTTTATGAGGTCCCATTTGTCGATTCTTGATCTTAGAGCATAAGCTATTGGTGTTCTGTTCAGGAACTTTTCCCCTGTGCCCAAGTCCTCCAGGGTCTTCCCAAGTTTCTTTTCTAATAGTTTCAGTGTGTCTGGTTTTATGTGGAGGTCCTTGATCCACTTGGAGTTGATCTTAGTGCAAAGAGATAAGAGTGGGTCAATTCGCATTCTTCTGCATGTTGACCTCCAGTTGAACCAGCACCATTTGTTGAAAAGACTATCTTTATTCCACCGGATGGTTGTGGCTCCTTTATCAAAGATCAAGTGACCATAAGTCAGTCATTCTTAAGCATGGCAGTGCAACTTCAGTTTAAGGCATGACAAACCTATTTTCAGGGAAGCTTGTCACCAGCAGATGGCACAATGAGGCCACAAATCCCCATAGAGTGATATGATTTCCATAGGTGGATATGGAGGAGACTCTGTGTCCTCTTTGGTTTTCTTTATTAAGTGTACTAACTGATCTGCACTGTGGTGATTAACATGATGTCTCCATGATCAAATGCAGTAAAGATTATTTGTTAAACAGTTTGCACATTTATGTTCACTTGTTTTTATTTGGTTTTTAAAACTTTTTGGAAAAAAGCAATAAAGTTTATTCTAATAACTGATTTCACAAAAAAAGAATCATCAAAAAACATAGAAAAGAATGTAATATACAGAGAATGGGGTTAAAGTACATGAAATTTTATCTCCATTTAATGTCTGTGAGTTTTGAGATTGCTTTAATTAATAGTTATATCCACTTGCTCCATTTTTCTAAAAGCAATGTAAATTTCTCATTAATTTCTTGTAAAAACATATATATATATATATGTCTCAGTGATAAAATCCTTTGATTACACATTGATAGCTTATATCTATAATTTACTTAATCTGTATAATGCTGTATAAATTCTTTATGTATAAATATTTAACATTTTCTTTTATTCATTTTGGTGAATTTTGAAGTATATGACCTGTGGGAAAGGAAAATATTACTTGCATTATCTGAAAGAAGGTTCTAATACACAAAACTCATCCATTTCTGAAAAGTACCATCAAAATCAAATTATTCATCATCATCATCATCATCATCATCATCATCATCATCATCATCATCATGATGTCAAAGTACCATCTGTAAAGCCATGTGTTGACTTTGTCCCAAAGTGGAGCAAAAGACTCAGGCCAAAAATTTATTGAGAGCTTATCCCCTGAAGTTACTTCCAGGATATGTGACCAGAGCTCAGGGAAAATGTATGGGATGCACTTCCTCCGACAGTATTAGGACATGGACCTGAGCACTCTGCTACCTGACCCATGTGCCTTTTCAGTCCTTCCTCTCCAGTACTTCTCCTGCTGGACTAGGTTTTTACATAAGAAGTACTTGCGCATGAATATGCAAATTACTTCAGACTATGTGAGTAAATACAGGGATGTTCATACTATGAAAACAACCTATGATCAGTGTCCTCTCCACAGTCACTGAACACACTGACTCTAACCATGGAATGGAACTGGGTCATTCTCTTCCTCCTGTCAGTAACTGCAGGTAAGGGGCTCACCAATTCCAAATCTGAAGAGGAGACAGGACCTGAGGTGACAATGACATCCATGCTGCCTTTCTCTCCACAGGCGTCCAATCACAGGTGCTGCAGCAGTCTGGAGCTGAGCTGGTGAGGCCCGGGTCTTCAGTGAAGCTGTCCTGCAAGGCTTCTGGCTACACCTTCACCAGCTACTGGATGCACTGGGTAAAGCAGAGGCCTGGACAGGGCCTTGAGTGGATTGGAAATATTTATCCTAACAATGGTGTTACTAACATCAATCAGAAGTTCAAGGGCAAGGCCACACTGACTGTAGACAAATCCTCCAGCACAGCCTACATGGAGCTCAGCAGCCTGACATCTGATGACTCTGCGGTCTATTACTGTGCAAGACACAGTGCTATAACCACATCCTGAGTGTGTCAGAAACCCTGGAGGAGCAGGAAGCTGCACTAAGAATGAGATGACTGAAAGGTTAGTCTTTAGACTCAGAAATTGTAATTTTGAATTTCCATTTATTTCCTCCTCCTCAGAATCCTATAGTGTCTTTGTCATCTTTATAAACGTCCATCTATGAATAAAGTGAAGCTGGCTGAGGATGAACCTACAGTTCACCATACTTTCACAATCTCTTCACCAGTGATCACCTCCATTGACATGTTTCTTTTCCATATTTTATTCCATATGGAAACTATTCCATTTTTATTCCATAAAATAATAAAAGTGGAAAAGTATGGTGATGTTTCATAAAAATATCACTGTATCCTTAGAGAGCAGAACTCTTTTAAATTGTTGGGAATAAAGTATAAGATGAGTTTGACCTATAAAATCCAAATCACCAACATCTGGGAAAACAAATGCTCCTTCACAGTCTTAAGTAATAAGTGATCTCAGTGTGTTGCTATCTGTTGCTGTGTGTTCCAACAGAAATTCCAGACTCTTAGAATGTAAGGAATATTTATATCATAATGCACTGGCATGTAAACATAATTCCTGTAGGTTGGTCAAAATGTTATTAAATCATATTTCATCAAACTCCTTTACCATCACATTCTACATACCTGTTAAATTATGTAGGCTCTGAGATTATACATAAGTGTTTGATCCCATATTCACTTCCTTCAAAGACTCAGGAGTCATATCCACAGTCACTAGCCTTTTTAGAACATGGACCTATACTGATACAGCATCAGCTCTCATAGTCAATTCCTGCTATTGCTCAACTTTGCTCTGTAGAGTACTTGTGAATGTGTGTCTCTACATTCACGTTTTTCTTCTGTTTGTTTTTGGTGAGTTTTCTTCTCTTTGTTTTGTCCTATTCCCATTTGTTTGCTTTTCCTTTATCTATCTTTGTTTTTCTTTTTTATTACATTTATGTTCTTTTTGTTTTCTAATTAAATAAAGAAACAAGCTGGGATAAGTTTGGAGGTACTGGGGAAGGGAAATCAATATTCAGAGTATATTGCAGGAACAAATGTATTTTCAACAGAAATAGAAAAAAGGGAACTTTAAAAATTTAATAAATAAATAAGTCTGATAATATATTTGTTTAGTAACTTTTCCATATGATCACGTGCTCATAATTTAGGTCTCATGTATTTGTTTAAATTGTCCAAAGTATAATCAGAAACCAGGTCTGAAAGGATTTAAGGATAAGGCACTTGTCTTATACATAATTCTAAGTTGTAGTGAAATACAGAAGTAAAATGTGTGGGTTTTAGCATCTCTCATTTTTCTCTGTCTCTCTGCCTCTGTCTCTGTCTCTCTGTCTGTCTCTGTCTCTCTTTCTAGCTATCTCTCTCTTTCTCTGTATTCTCATTTGTTTCCTTTTCTTTTTATTTATTTTTATTAAATATTTTATTTACATTTCAAATGTTATCCTCTTTCCTGTTTTACCCTCTGATACTTTCCTCCCCCTCCCCCTGCTCATCAGCCCATCCACTCCCTCTTCCTTGTTCTGTCATTCCCATATATTGGGGCATCTAGCATTCTCAGGAACAAGGGCCTCTCTTCTTTTTGATGACTAACAAGTCCATCTTCTGCTACATATGCAACTGAATCCTTGGGTCCCTTTATGTGTATTCTTTGTTTGGTGGGTTAATTCCTGGGAGTTCTAGAGTGCACTGGTTAGTTCATATTGTTGTTCCTCCTATGGGAATGCAAGCTCAGTTCAGATTCTTCGATCCTTTACCTCCTCCATTGGGGACCTTTTCCTCTGTCCAATGGCTGGGTGAGAGCATCCACCTCTGTATTTTTTATGCACTGGCAGAGCCTCTCAGGAGACAGCTATATCAGGCTCCTGTCAGCAAGTGCTTGTTGGTATCTACACTAGTGTCTGGGTTTAGTGACTGTATATGGGATGGATTCGCAGGTGGGGCAGTCTCTGGATGGTCTTCCTTCAGTCTTTGCACCACACTTTGTCTTTGTATATCCTCCCATATGTATTTTCTTCCCCATCTAAGAAGGACCAAAGTATTTATACTTTGGTCTTCCTTCTTCTTGAGCTTCCGTTGATCTGTGAATTGTATCTTGGGTATTCTGAGCTTCTAGGCTAAAATGCACTTATCAGTGATTGCATAACCATGGCAGTAAGTCTCCAACCCAAATATGCCCTGGCAGTGAAAACACAACTCAATTAGTATGAATACAATCTTTACGCCTAGCTTGGGCAGATTTACCACTACACTACCATCTTTCCCATCTATGAGACCCTTTATAATTTACTGTATCTTCAAGACATGTGCTTCTGCTTATCCTCTCTCCATCTGCCAAAACCTTCAGCTCCACTTTCAACTCTTCTCTTTCCTCTCTCCCTCTCCCAAAATCTTCTTCTCCTCCACATTCTCTCTCTCACCTAAAACCTGCTCCTCCTCTTTCCTTCTCACAAAAAACCTCCTCTTCCTCCTGCCAATCCTCTTTTTCTCTCCTTTTCACCAAAAAACCTATTTCTCCTCCTGTCCATCCTTTCTTTCCTTCTCACCCAAAATTTTCTCCTCCTCTTCCCAATCACCAGATCAAGCCTTTATTTATAAATTAAGATGGGAAGCAGGTTTACAGAAAATCACCTGAGGGCTGACTCATTGCTTGTTCGAAGTCACACAGAGGACAGTATTAGCATCAAATACAATTAACCACAGGGTTACACAACACATACTATGTGTGCTCCTTTGTGAGTGGGTTACTTCACTCAGGATAATATATGTTCTAGTTCCATCCATTTGCCTAAGAATTTCATGAATTCTTTGTTTTGAATAACTGAGTAGTATTCCATTGTGCAAATGTACCACATTTTCTGTATCCATTCCTCTGTTGAAGGACATCTGGGTTCTTTCCAGTTTCTGACTATTATAAATAAGACTGCTATGAACATAGTAGAGGATGTATCTATATTACATGTTGGATCATCTTCTGGATATATGGCCAGGAGTGGTATAGCTGGGTACTCAGGTAGTCCTATGTCCAAATTTCTGAGGAACCTCTGAAATGATTCCCAGAGTCTTTGTACCAGCTTGCAATCCAACCAGAAGTGAATGAATGTTCCTCTTCTCCTCATCCTAGCCAACACCTGCTGTTACCTGAGTTTTTGGTTTTAGCTATTCTGACTGGTGTGAGGAGGAATCTCAGGGTTGTTTCAATTTTAATTTCCCTGATGACTAGTGAAGTTGAACATTTCCATAGGTATTTCTCAGCCATTTGGCTGTCCTCAGCTGAGAATTCTTTGTTCAGCTCTGTACCCCATTTTAATAGTGTTACTTTGTTCTCTGGAGTCTAACTTCTTGAGTTCTTTGTATATATTGTATATTAGACCTCTATCAGAGGTAGGGTTGTTAAAGATCTTTTCCCAATTTGTTGGTTGGCCTTTTGCTCTATTGACAGTGTCCTTTGCCTTACAGAAGTTTGTAATTATATGAGGTCTCATTTGTTAATTCTTGATCTTAGAATACAATCTATTGGTGTTCTGTTCAGCTAAATATCCCCTGTGTTCATGTACTCAAGGTTCTTCCCCAGTTTCTTTTCTATTTGTTTCAGTGTGTCTAGTTTTATGTGGAGGTCCTTCATTCACTTGGACTTGAGTTTTATAAAAGGAGATAAGAATGGATCGATTTGCATTCTTCTGCATGCTAACTGCCAGTTGAACCAGCACCATTTGGTGAAAAAGTTTTCTTTTTTTCACTGGATGGTTGTAGCTCCTTTGTCAAAGATCAAGTGACCATAGGTGTGTGGGTTCATTTCCGGGTCTTCAGTTCTATTCCATTGATCTACCCACCTGTCACTGTACCAGTATCATATAGCTTTTATCACTATTGCTCTGTAGTATAGCTTGAGGTCCAGGATGCTGATTCCCTCAGAAGTTCTTTTATTGTTGAGAACAGTTTTCACTATCCTAGGATTTTGTTATTCCAAATGAATTTGAGAATAACTCTTTCTAACTCTATGAAGAATTAGTTAGAATTTTGATGGGGATTGCATTGAATCTGTATATTGTTTTTGGTAAGATGGCCATTTTTTACTATATTAATCCTGCCAATCTATGAGCATGGGATCTCTTTCCATCTTCTGAGGTCTTCTTTGATTTCTATCTTCAGAGACTTTAAGTTCTTGTCATACAGATCTTTCACTTGTTTGGATAGAGTCACACCAAGATACTTTATATAGTTTGTGATTGTTCTGAAGGGTGTCATTTCCCTAAGTTCTTTCTCAGCCTGTTTATCTTTTGAGTATAGGAAGGCTGCTGATTAGTTTCAGTTAAATTTATATCTTCCCACTTTGCTGAAGTCGTTTATCTGCTGTAGGAGTTCTTTGGTGAAGATTTTGGGGTCATGTAAGTATACTATCATATCATCTGCAAATAGTGATAATTTTAACTCTTCCTTTCCGATTTGTATTCCTTTGACCTCTTTTTGTTGTATAAGTGTTCTAGCTAGAACTTCAAGTACTATTTTGAATAGATAAGGAGAGACTGGGTAGCCTGGACTTGTCCCTGGTTTTAGTGGGATTGCTTCAAGTATCTCTGCATTAAGTTTGATGTCAGTTACTGGTTTGCTGTATATTGCTTTTGCTATGTCTAGGTATGGGCCTTGAATTCCTGATCTTTCCAAGACTTTTAACATGAAGGGATGTTCAATTTTGTCTAATGTTTTTCTACATATAATGAAATGACCATGTGTTTTACTTTTCTTTGAGTTTGTTTATCAAGTGAACCATGCCTGACTTTGTTATATATTGAACCATCCCTGCATCTCTGTGATGAAGCCTACTTTATCATGGTGCATGAAAGTTTTGCTTTGTTCTTGGATTCAGCATGCAAGAATTTTATTGAGTATTTTTCATTAATATTCTTCAGGGAAATTGGTCAGAATTCTCTTTCTTAGTTCTTTATGAGGTTTTGTTATCAGCATAACTGTGGCTTCACAGTTGAATTAGGCAGTGTTCCTTCTCTTTCTACTCTGTGGAATAGCTTGAAGAGTATAGGTATTAGGTCTTCTTTGAAGGTCAGATAGGATTCTACACTAAATCCATCTGGTCTTTGGCTTTTTTTTTGGTTGGGAGACTTTTAAGAACTTTGATTTCTTTAGGTGTTATGGGATTGTGCAGATGGTTTATCTGATCCTGACTTAACTTTGGTATTTGAAGTCTGTCTATAAAATTGTCTATTTCATCCAGATTTTACATTTGTGTTGAGATATCTCATTTTCATTCCCAATCTTGTTAACTTTGATGCTGTCTCTTTGCCCTCTGTTTAGTTTGGCTAAGGGTTTATCTGTCTTGTTGATTTTCTTAACGAGCCAGCTCCTGGTTTTGTTGATTTTTTTTTGTATAGTTCTTTTTATTTCAACTTGGTTGATTTCAGTCCTGAGTTTGATTATTTTCTGCTGTCTCCTCCTTTTTGGTACATTTACTTCATTTTGTTCTAGAGATTTCATGTGTGCTGCTAGTGTATGCTCTCTCCAATTTTCTTTTGGAGGCACTCAGAGCTATGGGTTTTCTTCTTAGCATTGCTTTCATTGTGTTCCAAATATTTTTGCATGACCTCTTCAGTTTTAGAACATTAACTACAACTGAAGCTGCACTTTCACCAATAGCCTTTTAGGGTCTCTCACTGTGCCAAGCCTCAGCTGCTCTTCATGATCTCATCATGCCTTCAAAACTAGTACAACTATGGTGACTCTTACACATTACCAAGTACAGCTGGAGCCCATGTTACAATGTTGGCTATCTCTGAAAGACACCTTTTTTGTGCTTTCAGAAAACACTTTCCAGAAGATTTTACCTCACTGATGCTGGTCTTTTCACAATCACCACTAATTTCTTAGCTCCAACTAACCAACATCAATTATCGCAATAATCTCTTCTATGCTGGACTCTAAAGCCCAAGCCACATGCTTGAAGATGCTGAGTTCTGCTGCTTGCTGGGGTTGGAAAATTACCACCCTTGCTCTAGTACATTATCACCAGCTTTCTGTTTTCCAACTTCTTTACTACCTAAGCTTAGATGTCCTGGAACTTGATCTGACTTTGAATTCAGAGATCAGTGTGACTGTCTTCTAAGCACTGGAATTAAAGGCTTCCTACAAAGTCTGGAATTAAGTTTTTCTCCACCTAGAATATACTCTAGGTTGGCCTTGAACTCAGAGATCTCTGTGTCTTTTCGTCCTGGGCTTAAAGACTTGTAGTACCTAAACTTAGCTGAATGTGATCTTGTCGCAATGTCACTAACCCCTTAATTCAATTTAATATCCTTGAACATAGTATTTAGTCCCATTTCACTTTCTGGTGCTTCTTTAATGGTGAAACCATATATTTTATATTTTCCCTTTCTTTACTTGCTATGCTTGCTTAAAATGATCTTCATGAGACAACCAGAGAACAATGTCTATGATGGATGTTTATGAGACTTCCTTTGTCAGTGCAATTAATGAGTCTCTTCACCTTAGACTCCGGAAGACTCTTCTGACACAGAGAAAAATTAGTCACATTCTTCACCAAAATAGTACAAAATGGGCTCTAAGCCACATACTGAAATTCTGTTTCACTGAAATCTCTTGAGCCAGGTCAGCACAGTTCCAGTCACACACAGCAACAAAGTATTCCATATTCCTTCTAGGATATCCCATTAAGCCCTACTTAAGGCCTATCAATGCTTTCCAAATCCAAAGTCCCAAAATCCACATTCTTCCAAACAAAAGCATGTTCAGGCCTCTTATATCAATGACCCAGTCCCTGGTACCAACTTCTGTTTTAGTTATGGTTTAATTGCTGTGAACAGACACCATGACCAAGGCAATCTTTTTTAGGACAACAATTAGTTGGGGCTGGCTTACAGGTTTAGCACTTCAGTCCAGTATGATTTAGGCTAGAAAGCATGACAGCATCCAGGCAGTCATGGTACAGGTCAGTCCTGAGAGTTCTATGTGTTCATCTGAAGGGTGCTAGCAGTATATTGGCTTCTAGGCTGCTAGGATGAGAGTCTTATAGCTCAGACCCACAGTGACACACCTACTCCAAGCCAGATCTTCTAATCATGACATTCCATAGGCCTATCATATACAAACCATTATAATTTACTTTACAGTATTGTGGGGAAAAAAGTCACAATCTTGCAGAAAGAAGGGCTGATGTACATTGGATATCTATTATCATCCAGAAGCCTCCCAGTTCCTTCTTCCAAGATTAGCAGAATACTCAGGCCACCGGCCTTGCCTCTGCCTGACAGGTGACCTTTAACACAAGTAGGCAAAATGGCTCCCAACACAAAGCCACATAAATGTTATTCCTATATGTAAGATTAACTGGCTTTTTATGGAACTCATTTATCAACTCAATGTATGTATGTGCTAACTGAGATAGATTCTGACATTATATTTTAGTATCTACTCCCATGAAAGTGTTCCCAGTCTCAAAAAACCATTCTATGGCCTGTAGTTTGTAGAGATCATGGACCTATTCTGAAATAGCATCAATTCTTATCTGGTCCATCTTTGTCATAGAGAGTATTTGTAAACATGTTTGTCTCTGCATACCCATGTGTTTCTTGTGCTTGGTTTTTTGGTTCTTTTTTTCTGATTGTTTGTTATTTTGTCTTATTCCTGTTTGTTAGCTTTCTTTTATATGATTTTAGATTTTTATGAATACTTTTAGTTTCTGTTTGTTTTTCTAATTAGATAAAAAAGGGTGTTAATTTTCAGATTATGTGAAAGGAACTGAAGAAGAGAAATCAGTAATCAGAATATATTGCAAGAAAGTTTATTTTCAAGAAAAATAGAAATATTCTAAGAAAATTAATAAATAAAGAATTCTTAAATCCTTATTGTTGTGTAAATAATACATATGTCCCAGTGCCCATACTTAAAGACTCTTGTCTCTGTTTAAATTGTTTAAAGCATTTTTAGAGGCCATCACTCAAGGGACTTAAAAATGAGGCATATATAAATTGCATAATGCTACATTGCACTAAAATATGCAATAAAATGGTGGGGTTTTAGCTGGTTTGTTTATTTGTGTGTGTGTTTGTATTTTTACTTATGAAATTTCCATTGCTATTCTTTAAGTGCATTGAGCAGTTTCTTCTGGAAGAACTTAGTTTTTTCCATAGAGGAGTCATTTTTATTCTATAACCCTTTAACAGAACAATATTATTTTTTCCTTCTATCTAATCACAGGTTTTGGGACAAAGAAACATTTTTAAGTGTGATTTCCATAACATGGGCCTCGAATCAAACCAGAACTTTGTTGATTACTTCCACAAGATAGTGTAAATTGAAGGCAGATAGCTGGACACTATTTAGGTCAAAGTTTTTTTAAAGCTGGTTTCCTGTTTACTTTTCTCCATTGATAGCATGTTGAGTGCCTTCCAGTATCATAAACATTAGTCCACAGACATGAAGGCTCTAGGTGTGATTCGGTTCTCCATGTTCCAAGAGATGTTTAGGTATTGTCCTCTTGATCTTTAAAGTTTCCAGTCAAGGCATCAAACCATAAGAAGAGGTGAGACTGAAATCTTAGTGTAGCTTGAATTCTTCACCCTGCATGAGCCTTCATGGAGTCTAAGAACAGAAAGTTTACTGTAGATATATTTAAGCACAGTCAATTTAGGAATAGGGTCTGCAGTCTGCAATATCTTCAATAATCATTCCAACTCAAGTTGTACAGTGAAGTAAATCTGTGACTATAAAGATACACTTTCTTTTTACAACTACTTTGGTACTTTGCATTCTATAAGAGGAGAGAAGTAATAATTCACCTAACTACAAACCCTGTGGCTTACAAGTCTTTGTGCTAAGCTGCTGCAATAGTGGCAAAACTATTGTGGATATAATCAAATATTATATGCTTGATTTACAAATTCAATCCCTGGGATGAAAGCCATCCCTGGCATTTCTAGGGTTTCCAAGAACCTGAGACAGAATAGGGCATGGTGCTAGGAAAAACCCAAATACTATTTCTCTGATAATGCAACATACAATAAAATGATTCATAACAATGTAACCATATATACACTTAAATTTGTGCCTAACTCAACCATAATGAGGGAAACTTCTTGCAGTAAATATGAGATAACTCAAAGAGCCCAAAATGGACAATGTGTAGAGAGTGAGGGATATTGGGGTACTCAGTCCTAAAGGGGTTGTCATCATCAAACCTCCTCAGGACACAGAGAACTATGCAGATAACAAAGTGTTAATATTGTAAGAGTCAGAGTGGATGGATGACTCCAAAGAAACAAGATCTTCCGGATACCATAGACTGATAAGCATATGATATCACTAAACTATGGAAGCAAGCAAAAGCCTTCATAAGTTTAAATTAGGTGGGCTGTTAGTGCTGAGATAGGTTCAAAGGCATGCACTCTCACTCCCAAGCAAGAAGTTATCTGTGATTTAGACCCACTTGAATGTAAAAAAAAAATCAATCTTCATCAGTGGTATCTCACTGGCTATATTAACTATATACTTCAGGGTTGATCTCATGCCCAATAGCTGGTACCTTTCTGTGGAATCAATTCCCCTAACTCAGCTGCCTTTTCTGCCTCAGGAGACATGTCTAGCTATGCAAAGACTGGATATGCAATGGTAGGGGCTCCAGGAAGGATGAGGCTATATTCTCTCAGAGAAGAAAGAAAGGGAGGAAGGGGAGAGCTTGTGGAAGGTGGAATTCAGAACGAGGACAGCAATATAAACAGTATATATAGTAAATTAAAAACAAGAGTGAGGAAATAAATCCTTTGCGCTGAAGGCACTGAAAATAAATTTCCTAAACGGGTGAGCTATACCTTCTACAATCCTATGCCCACTGTTCCTTCTTCTAAGACCATAAGCATCCAAGAAAATTTAATACGCTTCTCCCTGCTTAGAATTTCTGCTTTCTACTGTTGATTTTAAAGTTGTCACAAATGCAGATCAGTACAAAGATGAAGCTCCTGTATGCTGAATAAATAGCAATCTCAAACATGTAAGCCAGGAACTTGACACCTCAGTAAAGTCAATGAAATCACACTCTTTCACAAAATTATTGTATTCCTCATTTCCAGCTTGAGATGGCATATACTCTTACACTATGCATGAAGTCTAAAATTAGTGTACCAGTTATGTGGAAAATACATATATTGATATGACTCACACAGGATTTAGAAACAGAGAGCATCAAGGTAGGAGTAAAATTGGCCCTTTGAACTCTTCATCTGTCCTCCATGCAAAAACAGCGAAGTGACTGAAAGGAGTCAGTACCCTTCCTGCTAGAGTGAAGGTCTCTCCCAACCGGACTGCATCCCAACATCACTCACCAGAAGTGTTATGTACTGAGGAACCTGGTCTTGTGTGTTACCTACTCTCTAAGGGAAGCAGAAAAGAACTCTCATGAAGGATCCTGAATCTAAGACGATAGACTGATACCTCTTGAGTCCCAAAAATTAAGTATATCATCGGAGGCAGCACGAAGTGAAGGAATGCAAATCTCTCCTGGATCTACCCAAACTCAGGTTGAAAAGGCAAACCTGGGCCTGTGTACTCACTAGTGTGCTGCTGCCATGGACAGTTTACTTCCTCATTCCTGGTGCTGATTGTCCCTGCATGTGAGTGCCAAGGCTCCCTAAGGGATCAACTTTTCTATCCTCACCTGTTACAACCTTACCTTGTCCCTTTTCTTTTTCTCCATAGATGTCCTGTTCCAGGTTACTCTGAAAGAGTCTGGCCCTGGGATATTGCAGCCATCCCAGACCTCAGTCTGACTAGGAAGTCTCTTGGTTTTCCCTGAGCACTAATGGTATGGGTGTGTGCTGGATCCATCAGCACTCAGGGAAGGTCCTGAGTGCTGTCACACATTTATTGGTATGATGATAAGCACTACAACCCATTCCTGAAGATCCAGCTCACAATCTCCAAGGACACCTCCAACAACCAGGTATTCCTCAAGCTGACCAGTGTGGACAATTCAGATATTGCCAAGAACTACAGTGCTTGGAGAGCACTTTGACATAACCTCAATTTTCAGCTGTACTTTAGTTCAGACAGGTTCTCAGCTCTGCTCTTTTCTATTGCATCATAAGAGGGTATGGCCACAGCTTTCCTGCTGGCCTCTATAGTTTCCTGTTTGCTCTTAGATTAAGAGCTTTCTATTCCTTTTGTTCACTCTAGATCCCTATTATAATGTTCATAAATGATCCTGTCTGGGTTTTGTTTTGCAAAGTTGATGGATGTTTGGTGCTTACACCAAGTAGTTCAGAGCTATGGTTCCACTCAGTCTTAGGCTTCAAATTCCTACAGTGGAAAATTCCAAATTATTGTAATGTTTACTTTCAGTATACATCTGTATATGGTGATGATGGGAATTACTAGATGAGTATTCTCAAACTGAGTCATCGACCAAAGAGTGTCCATAGAGACTCCCAAATAATTCAGGTATTATGAAGTCTATTTTTTGGTCTCCACCAACTAATTTTAGCATCACATGATTCACTACAACACTTATATATCTCATTGAACACAGTGAAGTTGATTATGTGTCCACATAGAAGTTTCATTCCTATGGGTTAGTGTTCATAATACTGGAGGTACTTTGTATGGTATTAAATGAGAAATGTAATAACCAATCTGGCTGTAAACCCTGTTGTCTACAATAGTTACCTGTCTGTGGGTTATGCTGATATAATAGGGGAACAAATATCATGTTATTAGTCATTTATTGTTTGATAGAATAAAGGCCTATGAAATTAGGGTTAGTGTTTGCCATGAGTGTCTCTACTAAAATAGCCAGTAACCTGAAATTGATGGTTGGTGGCCCTAAGTGAAAATCATATGCCACTGTTTTGATAGTACAACATATCAGTAAAATGATTTTATTTACACTACCATACACTTAAACCACTGACTCATCTACCCATCATCAGAGACATGTTTTGCAGTAGATGGGAAGCAAGAGAGAACCAGAAATGGATAATTTATAGAGCACTGGTATTAAATGAGTTTTCCTCATCAATCCTTCTGATGATTAATGGAACATTGCAAAGCAAGATTATAACAGTTAGAGATGATGGATTACTCTCAAAAAGCCGTCTTATCCAGATAGAGTAGGAATGATACACATATGAACTCACATTGACTGTGGGAACATGCACAGTGTTTATATAGTTTCAAGCCAATGGGATTCTCTGTAGAGAGGGGGAAGTGGACATGTGCTCCCACCACTAGGTAAGAATCTATCTGCAACTGGTACTCATCTACAATGGAAACAGTCTTTTTCAGTGGGTGCTTACTCCAGTGTTAACCATAATTTATGGTAGGCCCTATTTCAAGAGGTGGAAAAACAAATCCAACACAATGGCATATTTAAAGAGTGTTTGTCTTATACAGGTTTACTTAGGGAGTTTGTCTTACTAGATTTTTCATGTATATTTGGTTTCAGATTTTGTCTTCTTTAGAGTTTGTATATGTGTGTATATATATGTATGGAAAGATAGGGTGGATAACAGAGAAAGACAGTGATTTAGTGTTGGGTTTTGTAATTGGTTAGAGAAAAAGAAAGGATATGAAGTTGGGTTTGTAACAAAGAATGAGGATTTAAGAAAAGTTGGAGAGAAGAAAAGTATGGCTAGAATATATTGTTTATTTGATCTTTTCAATCAACAAAGGTCATTTAAGTTAATCAACCTTGGCAAAGGCCCCAAATCTTGTGTACTTCTAACTTTTCTATAAATTAGAACAACATAGAATGACAAAACATGGTTCTTTATTTCTGGCATGTTGTGCACAACCTGGTTGGAAAGTTTCCAGTAATTTCAGGTCAGTAGCCTATTGTTCTATTGACCCATATCTTATCCTTTCTGTCTTCCTGAACTGACAAAAATCAGGTAAGAATCTATGGAGAACATTACATATTTCACTGATCAGACATTTTCTCAGACATGTACAGAGTCTTCTTAGGGCAACATACCTTTCCACACATAATCAGGTATAGCCACAGGTAAACAGGTCTCTGTTACTAGTAAAAAAGATGTTTCTGTTACCTTATAGCTCCTTGTCTTTCATGACATCATCAGGACAGGAGCAGGTGTCACCAGATAGATGAAAAGGAAGAACTAGGCCAGGACTGAAGGAGAGGTAACTATGAAACCATTTGGCAGAACATAAGATTAATATAGATTGAGTAATTTAAGTTATAAGACTATTTGAGAACAAGAGCAAGATAAGGCTTAAAACTATAATTAATAAATACAAATTTTGGTCTTTTTATTCAGAGATAGGTCAGGCATAGTAAAATCATGTTCTTATACCGATGTTAGTGTCAACTTGAGCCATTTATTTGGCATAATTGAGTCAATAACATTAAAGCAGAAGTGTTTGATTACACACTCAATCAATATATAATTATGAGGATACAACCAGCATTGCTGTTAAAGTTCTATTTTTTTTGCTTTGTTTATCCAAAATGGTTTCTTTATACAGCATTGATTTTGCAGGAACTCATCTCTATAGACAAGGATAGGTTTGAACTCAGAGATCCACATCTCTCTTCCACCAAAATCTTGGGATAAAAGATATTAGCCACTACAATTTGGGTATGTTGAAATATCCTCAACAAATATTTTTAATTATCTCTGGTCATTTCATTGGATTTGAAGTGGGAGAGTCAGTTATTATGCATTGATTACTGATTCCAAATTCATAGTCTTCTTCATTCCCTATATCCTGCTCTGTAATCAAATGATTGCTACACCACACTAACAACAAGATCATCTTTACAGTCTTTGTGACAGGGTGTGACAGTGATGCTAAGTGTTTTGTTGCAGACTGTTTAGTAATTCCAAATGGTGATTCAGGACCTTGTCCCAGACTAATGTGCTGCAGAATTTGTCAGTAATATACTTCATAGGTACGTGACAGAGTGAACATCCAGAGATTCACCAAAATATATTGAAACTGGCTGTTCCTGCATGTTATATATTTGAATACTGAGGACACCATGATGTATCAGTCTTTGAGGAAATGAGAGTGAGAATATGTAAGCCAGTTTCTAGATATAGTTCTACCTGCAAAGGGCCCTGGAATAGTGAAAATGGTGCTAGTCCCTTAAGTGGTGTTCATACTCATTACATATAGAGAGATCTAAAAGGAACTGCTACGGGTTAGTGATTAAAGAAAAGATAGCCCAAGCAGAGAACAAGAGAAAATAATAAAAGTAATAGAAAATTGTATAAATCTATATATTCATCTATTCAAGGAAAGCTTCTATACAGACATTGCACCAGATCAGCAAGTATTATTATCCTCATATTAATTTAACTAGGAGAATAAACTCATATTACCTAATTATAACATTATGGATCTTAAATATTTATGTGTGGATTATAAGAAGATGATGTCTAAGTAAATCTATATTACTTAAGTAGGCATGCATACCTATGCATTGCAACCTATAGGAGCCATCAACATCTCATATACTGTCATATGTCATACAGAATTATAGACATTATCCTGAACATCTGAGGTTCTGAAATGCCAAGATACAATCATCTAGCATTCTGGATTGTAGTGATAACTTTTCCCCTATAGCAAGGAGTCCTTGATGCTTTGAGGATGGTGCCCTCTGAAGGGAAATTTCACAGGACATCACATGGATTCTGACCAATTATGGAGGAGAGAACATGCAATCAACTGGTCATTCTCCATTTATCCTGAAATATAATATGCATCTAATTTGTGAACCCAAATTTAGAGCACTATGTACTTGAATGATCTGATTTCATGTAGTATGTATTGTTTTTATTATGAGTAGTTGTGCTTCAGATATTTAAATACACATGATCACATGTCCATACACAATGCTATTAGTTTCTCTCATTCCTGGGATAACTTTCCATATTCTGTCCTTCAGTAGTGAGACTCTGAAAGCTTTACTAACATATGCTCTGCCTAGGAATAAGAAAATACTGGATTGCAAAGTTACACAGGTAGAAGTAAAGTTTTCTAAGCACACGTATTCTCCACCCATTAGGTTCTTGTAAATGAAATTTCTCTTCTCATTCCATCTCATTAAAGGCATGGGGATGCTGTATGGTAAACTGAATGAGCTGCACAATATATTTGCTAGATTTCTATTTCCTTTTCAATGTGATTTTTTTGAATTTGCTAACTTTTCATTAGTGCTATTATAATTCCCCTTCTTTCTGTTGACTCCTGTAAGTGACTGTCCCAGGATGTCATACATGGATACACAGGGAGGGGCATCTTCCCTTAACACTTCCTGTTGCTTTTTTTGTTCTCAGCTGCTCTGGGCCAGCTAGAGCCCAATGGAGGCAAGAAATACCCCTAAACTCCCCTGTTAACACCTCATTACAAATCAGAATTGCTAGAGCCATCCAACTGCCACTAGGAAAGAGTTGACTTTGAAAAAAATCATTGATGATAACCTAGAAGCAACTTAAATTCAGTTTTGGAAATACCATTTGTCCTCTATAGCTTAACAAGAGCCATTTTTTCCATACAGCTGAATCCTGTCAGCACTGGAGATGCACGGATATTCTGTTGTCCAGCCAGACTAAGCAACTTCAGGTTAAGCCTCAAGAAATCTACCTGCACCTTTGTCGAATATCAATTGGCCATATATGTGTGGGTTCAATTCTGGGTCTTCACTCCTATTCCATTGATCCACTTTCCTGTTACTGTACCAATACCATGCAGTTTTTAACACTACTGCTCTGTAGTATTGCTTGAGGTCCGGGATATTGATTCCTCCAGAAGTTCGTTTACTGTTGATGATAGTTTTAACTATCCTGGGTTTTTTGTTATTCCAGATGAATTTGAGAATTGCTCTTTCTAACTCTATAAAGAACTGAGTTGGGATTTTGATGGGGATTGCGTTGAATCTGTATATTGCTTTTGGCAATATTGCCATTTTAACTATATTAATCCTGCCAACCCATGAGCATGGAAGATTTTTCCATTTTCTGAGGTCTTCTTCAATTTCCTTCTTCAGATACCTGAAGTTTTTGTCATTCTACAAAGGTGCTGAAAACATCCAGTGGAAAAAAGATAGCCTTTTCAACAAATGGTGCTGGCTCAACTGGAGGTCAACATGCAGAAGAATGAGAATTGATCCACTCTTATCTCCTTGCACTAAGATCAACTCCAAGTGGATCAATGACCTCCACATAAAACCAGACACACTAAAACTAATAGAAAAGAAACTGGGGAAGACCCTTGAGGACATTGGCTCAGGGGGAAAATTCCTGAACAGAACACCAATTGCTTATGCTCTAAGATCAAGAATAGACAAATGGGACCTCATAAAGTTACAAAGTTTCTGTAAGGCAAAAGACACTGTCAAAAGGACAAATCGGCAACCAACAAATTGGGAAAAGATCTTCACCAACCCCACATCCGACAGAGGGCTAATATCCAATGTATACAAAGAAATCAAGAAGTTTGACCACAGAAAACCAAATAACCCTATCCAAAAATGGGGTACAGAGCTAAACAAAGACTTTTCACCTGAAGAAATTCGGATGGCTAAGAAATACCTTAAAAATGTTCAACATCATTAGTCATTAGAGAAATGCAAATCAAAACAAACCTGAGATTTCACCTCACACCTGTCAGAATGGCTAGGATTAAAAACTCAGAAGACATCAGGTGTTGGCAAGGATGTGGAGAAAGAGGAACACTCCTCCACTGCTGGTGGGACTGCAAGCTGGTACAACCACTCTGGAAATCAGTCTGGCGGTTCCTCAGAAAACTGGACATGATACTTCTGGAGGATCCAACCATACCACTCCTGGGAATATACCCAGAAGACTCCCCAGCATGCAATAAGGATACTATGTTCATAGCAGCCTTATTCATAATAGCCAGAAGCTGGAAAGAACCCAGATGTCCCTCAACGGAGGAATGGATACAAAAATGTGGTATATATACACAATGGAATACTATTCAGCCATTAGAAACAATGAATTTATGAAATTCTTAGAGAAATGGATGGAGCTGGAGAACATCATTCTAAGTGAGGTAACCCAGTCTCAAAAGAATACCCATGGTATGCAGTCACTGATAAGTGGATATTAGCCTAGAATTGTGGGACACCAAAGACACAATTCACATACCAAATGATGTCTGACAAGAATAAAGGAATGGACACTAATGCTGGAAAGGATCAAAGCATCAGTATAGGGGAATACCAGAACAGGGAAATGGGAAGGGGTGGATGAGGGAGCAGGGGGAGGGAAAAGGAAATGTGGGACCTTAGGGGGGTCGGGAAACAAAAAAAGGGAAATGAAATGTAAATATAGAATATATCCAATAAAAAAAAGAAAGAAAGAAAAAAGAAATCTACCTGCAGGTGAGTTAAGGACCAGCAGGGGGCGAAATAAGGCTAAGAATCTCTGTAGGCAGATGATGGGGTTGAAGAAACTTGGTATCCTTTGGATTTCCTTATTTGAGTCTTTTTTTTTTTTTTTTTTTTTTTTTTTTTTTAGTTTAGGATTTTTGTCAGAGACACAAGAACAATTTATTGCTTTTAATCAAATCTGCAATTGTTATATAGCTCACACATTACTGAGGAAAATCACATCTATTGACTTGTACTTGTGATTGAGATATAACGATTTTGTGTTCAAACACACTGAAGGTTCATTAAACTCTTCAAAGATTCATATTTTCTTGTTTTTATCTACTTGTATATTTTTGAAAAACTTCATACAATGTATATACACCACTATCCCTCTCCAAACTTATGAAAGCTCATTCATCATAAATTCAATTACACAGCCTTTCATTCTTTTTGTAGAAAGAAAAAAATGGAACAAAAATTAAAGAGGGATTAAAAACATTTCAATAAACAAGAGACACACACTGACCCAACCACAAAAGAAAACTATAAAATTGTATCTCTGTAAACATAATACATAGCCAACGACAAGTGTGAAAATACACAATTTGATATGAGAATAATTATCTACAAAAATAATGTGCTCATTTGGTGTGATTTTCTCTTGCTGGACATGTATCTATCCTTCAGTATTGTTAATAAGACCAAAGATGCTCCATTGGAGAAAGCTAATTTTTCCTTTGCATATGAGGTTCAATTTCAGAAACTTCTTGATTATGGGTAAGAAACTGTGGCCATGACCCTCTCTCAGTACTGGGACTCCATTTGGATGGAGTCTGTGCATACCCTGTGCATGCTTTCAGTCTCTGTAGGTTCACATGTGCATGAATCTTGCTATGTCTGGAAGACAGGTTTCTTGAAGTCATTCTACTCCTTTGGTTCTTATAATCTATTCAGTGTAAATTTTTCTCAGAAATGAAGTTTATTTTTGGAAATAGTATATAACTTAGACCAACTGCAATGCCTCATACATTTGTGGCACCTATGAGGACTCTGACCATTAACTCATAGTGAGTTATTCTATGATAGCCACTGAGATGTTCAATTAATAACTGGTGTCTTCAGGGAGCCACACTGTCTACCCATGTAGCTAACCTCTGTTCAAGTATACCTCAGTCAATATTTCATATGAGGCAGAATTTAAAAGAGAAAAGGGATAGATTTAAAATAGATCAGGAGCTTACAATCTTATTGTGAGAGAAGACGAAATACACACATCTGAAAAATGCAAAGGAAACTGACACATCTAGCACTTTCTCCCTGTAAACCTCCTCTTTAGAGAACTGAACAGGCTGGCTTCATTCATCTTGTATTTAAATATATCTGTCTCAGCTTTGGATACACTAAATGCTTTTTTCATAGCTTTTGTGTGACTGGAAAAACCTGTCTTACTTGCTCCTAGGACTAATGAATATGAATATCAGATATATACATTTGTGTGTTTGTGTGTGTGTCGATAATTACCAAAGTATTTTTCATATGCTTCCATAAATTCTATATCCTTCATATACATTCTATCACTTAAGATATTTGTGTGCTAAAAATATGGAAAAATTGAATATTCTATGAGAAAATTAACATTTATTGATGTTTCACGACTTAGAGTCTTTGTACACCTTTGTACTTAACTATAAACAAAGCAATAAATAAAACTTTAAAAATTTCTCTGTGGAAAGAAAATAAAGAAAACACAAAGCTTTCTACTTGGCTTTCTGCAAGAGTGTATCTCACATATATCTCACATTGAGGATGAAAAGACCAAGGCCACTGAGACAATACAAGTAACTAAACTGCAAGTCTTATTTGCACATCAAAAGACTTTTATAAATTTTTCCTCAATTTATTATTTTTGAAAAATACTGTATAAGCCTGTCCTTAAATGCTATGATAATCTGAACATAAAATTACTCCTTCAACTCATAGCTACTCCCAAATCTATACTAGGCAACTATGAACAAATTATTATTTCTCAACAGTTTGTAATAGAAATGTAATTTTTTCTGTTTTTACTTTGTAATGTAATTTCCTTTATGCCCAGTATCCCTGTTTTTTCATGCTTTATACCTTTCATATCCTCTGCATTTATCTTTTTACTCACATTGAATTATCCTAGATTTCATCTTATCTTTCTTATAACACCTAACTTTGGTTTATCCTATAACACTCTCTTATTTCTCCATTTCTTAGTACCTTTTCATGTTTGAAACATTCTGCCTCGTCTATCTGAATTCATTATATCTCTATTTCATTATGTTATCTCCTTTAATTCCAGGACCTGGGTGGCCCATTTCTTTTCTGTTCTCTTGGTTTCTTCTTCTTCCTCTTCCTCCTCCTCCTCCTCCTCCTCCTCCTCCTCTTTCTTCTCTTTCTCCTTCTCTTCCACCTCCTCCTCTTTCTTCTCCTCCTCCTCCTCTTTACTCTCTTCTTAAAATGGTTTACCCCTTTTTATTGAAAACAGATTATTTTGGCGTTCCATATTCCCTGAGTACAATTTGGTGTCTTTCTGCTCCTCAGAATAACTCCCTGCCTCCCCCCACCCTCTGGATACACTCCCTTCTTATCTGTCTGTAGAAAAAAACAGGTTTCTAAGAAATAACAAACAAGAATTACAAAATAATTGCAGTAAAATAAAGCAACAGTTATTTTGTTGAATTTGGACACTGAAAATAAACAAGAGGGAAAAAAATACCCAAAAGCAGGCAGAAGAATCAGGAAACCACTAAATTTCACTGTAATGGTCAGGAAACACATAAATAACACTAATCTAAGTGTGTGTGTGTGTGTGTGTGTGTGTGTGTGTGTGTAAATGGTATGCATATATATGTATATACATATATATGTATATAAATGTATATGTATACATATCCATGATATGAATAACTCACTCAGCTTCTAGAAATTCAACACATAACTAAAATATTCAAATAAGCAAAGCATATGAAAGAAAACATGAAGATTTGATATATTGACTCAAGTGACCCCATTCTGCATATCCTTTTCCAGGTCCATTAAGTAATTTTAGACTTTGAAATCATATTATAATTTGAATAGTAATCCATTCACCCACATTGTCAATATCTATTTGTCTTTTGTTAGAAATCTAGGTGGATTCTATTTTCCAGATGCTGTGATTGTAACATCAATAAACAAGTATGGGCAAGTGTCTCTGTAATAGTGTATAGAGTCACTTGAGTGCACACATGTGAGGAATATAACTGGGACACAATGGCAGATTTGTTTACTGTTTTTGGTGACATTTTCAAACTAATTTCCAAAGTCACTACACTAGTTTACATTTACATCAAAAGTAAGCAAGGATTATATTTTTCCATATACATGTTCTTATTTGATATCATTAATGTTCTTGCTTATTGTAATCTCACTGAAGTCAAATTGGAACATTAAATTCCTGGGATGTTTTGTTATTTTTTCATTAATTAATTAATTAATTAATTAATTCACTTAACTTCCTCTCGTCCACCTCTCACACATTTTCTCCCCTATCCCCTTCTGCTCTGGGAAGGTGGAGCCCTCCCCTCCCTGGGTATCCCCCACCTTTGCACATCAAGTCTCTGTAATACTAGGCACATTCTGTTCCATTGTGGTCAGACAAGGCAGACAAGTTAGGGGAACAGGATTCACAGGAAGGCCACAGCTTTAGGGACAGGCCCCACTCTAGTTATTGGGGGATCTGCATGAAGACTAGGATGCACATCTGCTACATACGTTCGGGAGGCCTTGATCCAGCCTGTGCATGCTCATTGGTTGGTGGTTTAGTTTCTGAGAACCCCAAGTGTCCAGTTATCTGACTTTCTGGATCTTCCTGTGGAGTTCCTATCCCCTCCAGATCCCTCAATCCTTCTCCCAACTCTTCCATCAGACTTCAATAGTTCTGTTGATTGTTTGGCTATGTGTCTCTGCATCTGTTTCAGTCAGCTGCTGGGTGGGTCCTCTCAGAGGATAGTTATGAGAAGCTTCTATTTGCAAGCATAAGAGGGCATCATTAATAGTTTCAGGGATTGGTGCTTGCCCATGAGATGTGTCTCAAGTTTGGCCAGTTGGCTGGCCATTCCCACAGTCTCTGCTCCATATTCATCCGTGAATTTCTTGTAGATAGGACAAATTTTGGATTTAAAGTTTTGTGCGAGGGTTGGTGTCTCTATTGCTCCACTGGGCTTCTTTTTCTGAATACAGGAGTTGGCCCTTTCAGGATTCATATCCCCAAAGTAGTGTGTCACAACTAAGGTAACTTCCATACAGGGGGACGTTGTTTCTTCCACCACCTCTCCACCCAACTTCATTGGACCTGACGTTCCTGAATCAAGCAGAATTGTAGTTCTGAAAACATACAACCCAACTATACCTGTCATAAGTCTACCACACCAGGACCATAGAGATTCATCTTCCTCCCAATACATACTACAACAAGACAATCCAGGGCAACATGGCACCTCCAAATGCATAGCTACACAACTAGAACATGCCCTGAATATCTCAACACAATCAAAACACAGGAAAAGGACCTTAAATCTAATCTAATAATGATGATAGAGTCCATTAAATGGGAAATGAATAAAGCCATTAATTATTACAGGAAAATAAAATTAAACAGTTGAAGGTAATAGATAAAAAGTGTAAGACCTAAAAATGGAATCAATAAAGAAAACAAACTAATGGAATCCTAAAGATGGAAAACCTAGGTTACAGAACAGGTACACCAGATGATATTTTCTAGTCCATTCTTTTGCTTGCAAAATTCATTATCTTCTTGCTTTTAAGAGCTGAGCAGTATTCAATTGTATAAATGAACCACATTTTCTGTATCTAAACTCTGGATGAGGGGTGACTAAGTTTTTCCTAGATTCTGGCTATTACAAATAGAGCTGCTATGAACATAGTAGAATACACATTCTTAGGCATGGTGGAGAGTTTTGGAGTATATGCCCGAGTGTTATAGCTCAGTTTTCAGGTAGAACTATTCCTAATATTTTGAGAAATCCCAAGACTATTTCCAGAGTGGTTGTTCAATTTTTCACTCCCACGAGCAATGGTGGATTGTTTTCCTTGCCAGCATGTGCTGTATCTTGAGTTTTTTGTCTTAGCTAGTCTTATTCCACATTTCACTCTTAGAAAAGGGTATGGTACAGGACATAGAGAAACCAATTTCTACTGACCAGGATATTCAACCTGCTACCAATTTTGGTTTATTTATTTATTTATTTGTGTGTGTGTGTGTGTGTGTGTGTGTGTGTGTGTAGAACAATGTCATGCACTTCAGAAGAAGTACAAAGACATTAGTAATGCTATACTGTGTCTAACCTTGTGGTCTAAAATATGAAGGTTTAGGTAAGATATATCTATTAGTGCATGATTCTTTTGAAGTGCCCAACTGTTTTCTGATTGGACTTGTTGTCTATTGAATAGGAGCAAACTCCTCCCAAATAAACATGGTCAAAAGCCTATGGCTTGAGATAACAAAGGGACTAGTTGACCCCAGTTGTATTGCTGAATTTTAAGATGTCAAAATGCCTTATTAATTCTTATGTTTATACAATATATTAGTGCTGCTGCTAGCCTTGACTAAGAAGCTTCTGTGTTCAGTGCATAACGTTTGATGCAAACATTCATGACTGGTCAACATGGTGAGAATGATTACTGAGTCCTCAGCACTTATGTGTTAATGATATAAAATTTCCAATATATTATATCAGGCATGGTGGCACATGCCTGTAATCCCAGCACTTGGGAGGCAGAGGCAGGTAGATTTCTGAGTTCAAGGCCAGCCTGGTCTACAGAGTGAGTTCCAGGACAGCCAAGACTACACAAAAAAAACCCTGTCTTGGGGAAAAAAAATTCCAATATATTAACTCTATAAATGAATATTTGCAGATATCATATGAGTATCTACTTAATAATTCTTAGATATTGTGTTCTTACAATTATGTATATCAATACATAATAGTGTATACATGAAAGTGTTTAGCATAATAGAGAAAAATAGGATAGTCAAGAAATAAAATGGTAGAAATTGTGGATGAAATATGCACACTGTCAAATATTCATTTATAAGAAAATTCTAACCATATGTAAAACTGTTATTTTTATTTTTCAAAATGAGTTTGCTTATTCTTTGACATTTTTATTCATGTGTGAAATACATCTGGATCATATGTACCCCACTATAACCTTTTGGTTTCTATTGGGCACTTCCAATAAATATCTCCCAACTCACTGACTACTTTAATTTCATTAACTAAGAACATGATGCATCCAATCGCTGCTGTGTATAAATTGATAATTGGCAATAGTCCCAAAGTTTGGTGTGTGTTCTTGGAAGTTCCTTACCATTGTGTTGTGATATTTTAAGAATATGGTTACACTTTGCTTAGTGGGGCAAGCTGAGAACACATGCACCAATTTGGATGTAACAACCATCCAGGTAAACATGTGAAATTCAACTCGCACATTGTACTATGCCTATCTAAGCAATCAAAATTTTATTGCTAAACTTACAACTAGACACATTTGCTACTCAGCTATTTCACATATTCTCATCATTTAACTTTGAATGGTTTGATTTATTCAGGTTTTATGGTGTTAACTATAGCTGCTAAGAGTTCATGTGTACAATGACCCTGTGCAGTCTTGATGCAACATGGAGTGATATTCATTGCAGATCTATAATATTCAGACTTTTCTTCTGGCTGGTTCTTTTCTATTATCTATCAGAGTTTTCACTAATTACCCATTATGTTAATACAGGCTGATTTCAGCAGTAAGTTTAAAACTGTTTCAGCTTTCAAAAGTCAGCCTTGTCGTGAGCTACTGCAGCATTTTATTTATTTATGTCAACAGTCTCAGTCGTGCGTACAATTATTGTGTATTCTTTTCAGTGTGTCTCTTACACAGTGTAGGGTGAGTGACTGACACTCTGAATATATATTCTCTGCCCTAGGTATAGTCTGATGATGTCAGGAAAGAGCCTGCTATCTACTGTCATTACTTTTTTTGTTACAATGTTTATTTCATGTAGAGTTTCTCTTTATTTTAATTAGCATACACTATATTAAGCTTCATTATGACCATTCCTATTTTTGATAGCATTTTATCTTTCTTCTTAGATGTTAGATAAATATCCACATTAACTTTCATTCTTTTTTTGGATTGGACATGTTCTTTATTTACATTTCAATTATTTTCCCCTTTCCAGGTCTCCCCTTCACAACTCCCCTATCCCTTCACCCCTCCCCTTCCTCTAGGAGGGTGCTCACTCACTCCTGCCTTTGCACACTGGCATTTCCCTACACTGGGGCATCAAGCACACTCAGACCCAAGGATCTCTCCTTCCACTGATGTCCAACAAGGCCATCCTCTGCCATATATGTTGACAGCGCCATGGGTCACTCCAAGTGTATGCTTCTGTTGGTTGTCCAGTTCCTGGGAGCTCTGATGGGTCTGGCTTGTTGACACCATTGCTCCCTTATGTTGCTGTTATTACTTTGTAGACATGGGAACTGCAAAAGCTGCCTCCAACTGCCAGCAAGGAAAATCTTGGCTTAAGTACAGACATCATAGAAATATTGTCACAACTTAAAATCACTGATGCATAAATCATCATCCCCAGGTAAAATAGAGCCATTTCTCTCTTCAGTGGAACTCTGTCAACACTGGTTACATGGATATGTTTTTTCTTAGGCAACCCAATGCAACTTCAGTGTAAGCCATGAAAAACCTATTTTCAGAAGTACTCATGACCAGCAGGGGGCGCAATAAGGCCTGGAATCCCCATAGAGAGATGAGGTGGGTATGGAGGAGACTGTGTCCTCTGTGGTTTTCTTTATCAATTGTACTAACTGATCTGCTCTGCTATGATTAACGTGATGTCTCCATGCTCAAACACAGTAAAGATTCTTTGCTAAACCGTTTGAAGATTTATGTTCATCACTTCTTGGGAAAAAAGTGAAGCAATTTATTCTATTAAGTGATTTCCCCATCCCCAACTATTTCCAGATCCTTTCTACCTCCAAATACATGCAACTACACACCATTTTCTCTTTCTGAATATAAGATAAAAATACAGAAAGAAATTTAAAGCATTAAAAAACAGAAACAAAACAAAAAACAATAAAAAATCAACACACACAGAGAGAAAGCGAGAGAGATGAGAGAGAGAGAGAGAGAGAGAGAGAGAGAAATAAAATAACAACAGTATAGCCATAATATATAGGTAAAACCTAAGTGAGACAAGAGTTGATCAAGGCAATATGAGAAAAAAAATTCTTCAAAATAACATTGAGTTCATTTTTTTGGCTATGAACTGTTAAGCATGTCTTCATGATTAACTGTGCTTAATGTCCACTGTGAGATTCCATTGGACAAAACTAATTATACCTTTACATGCGAGTGTTAAGCAAAATTCTTCTTGGTTAGGACTGAGATCCTTTTCCATTTTCTTCTCCCAACCTGGAATTTTATCTGGGTTGATTTGGTTCAGACTCTGTGTCTGGAGCCACAGTCTATATGAATTCATGTGTGCATGAGTCCAATTGTGTTTCGAAGACACTCTTTCCTTGGAGTTGTGCAACTGCTCTGTCGCATAACCTGCTCAATTTTAAAAAAGATTTACTCTTCATTTTTATCTCTATTTTACTATATCATCTTTGGAAATTCCTCATATTCTAAGGGCCCAATTCTAGACTCTTAGCTTTACAATTAAATACACCAAACACGATATTGAAATCTTGAAATACATATGAATGAGAACATGAGGCACTTGCCTCATGGACATGGGTGACTGATTCAGTATAATTTTTCCATTCCCATAGATTTATATAACTGACAATTCATGTTTTATCACTGAATAACATCCACTTTTTTAATTCGATATATTCTTTTTTTATATTTCAGATGATTTCGCCTTTCTTGGCTCCCTGCTCCCCAAAAATCCCATATGCCCTTTTTCCTCCCCCTCTCCCCCCATCCACCCCTTCCCACTTCTCTGTTCTGGTATTCCGCTACACTGATGCACTGAGCCTTTCCAGAACCAGGGGCCACTCCTTCCTTCTTCTCGGACATCATTTGTTATGTGGATTGTGTCTTGGATAATCCAAGATTCTATGCTAATATCCACTTATCCGTGAGTGCATACCGTGGATATTCTTTTGAGACTGGGTTACCTCACTTAGTATGATGTTCTCCAGCTCCATCCATTTGTCTATGAATTTCCTGAATTTATTGCTTCTAATGGCTGAATAGTACTACATTGTGTATACATACCACATTTTTTTTGTATCCATTCCTCTGTTGAGGGACATCTGGGTTCTTTCCAGCTTCTGCCTATTATAAATAGGGCTGCTATAAACATAGTTGAGCATATATCCTTATTACATCCTGGGGAGCCCTCTGGATATATGCCCAGAAATGGTATAACGGTTCTCTGGAAGTGTCATGCCCAGTTTTCTGAGGAACCGTCAGACTGATTTCCAGAGTGGTTGTACCATCTTGCAATCCCACCAGCAGTGTAGAAGTGTTCCCGTTTCTCCACATCCTTGCCAACATCTGCTGTCTCCTGAGTTTTTAATCTCAGCTATTCTGACTGGTGTGAGGTGAAATCTCAGGGTTGTTTTGATTAGCATTTCCCCAATGACTAATGATGTTGAACATTTCTTAAGGTGCTTCTCAGCCATCTGAAGTTCTTCAGGTGAAAAGTGTTTGTTTAGCTCTGTACCCCACTTTTTGATAGGGTTATTTGGTTTTCTGCCACTTTTCTATATGTGTAAATTAGTCCTTTTTATGTATGCTTTATTAGAAATCTGGGATGATTTCTTCCTCTATATTTTGCTAAAATATCATGAATAACATGTTGTGAATAAACATGAATGTATGATCATCTCTACAAAAGATGTAGTGTCACTTGAGTAGACGTGTGAGAGGCTGTTGGTGGGAAACAACATAATTTTATTTATTATTTTTTTGGCCAATTTCCATAGGAAAGTTTTCATCCAATGGAATTGTGGTAAATATCCTGTTTAGATATGATATGGATTTTCGTAGATCTCCATTGTGTTGCTAATGGTCATGTTGTCAAACTGCCTTATACATATTTATGTTTATACCTAGTTTATTGGCTGAGCCTTGGTCACAGTGGCTCATATGTGATGTGTGTCAAGATTGATGCAGATATTCATGAGTGGACAGAGTATTGAGAATGATTGACAGAGGTTCAATGATACCAACCGGTCACCCAGGAATCAAAGACCTTTCTAAAACATGGAAAAGGATGTAAAATACAGAGAATTGGTTTAAAGGACATGAAATCTTATTTCCATTTACTGTCTGTGAATTTGAGTTGGTCTTAACACAGTTAAATCTAGATGTATCCATTTTTTTCCCAAAATCAATGTAAATTTCTTATTCATTTCTGGTCAATATATATATTCTTGCCTTAGTGATAAAAACCTTTGTTTATACATTGATAGCTTATATCTATAATCTAGTTAATTTTGACAGTGCTGTAATAATCATTGATGTGTAAAAATTTAAACACATTTACCTTTATTCGTTTTAGTGAATTTTGAAATATATGACCCATGAGAAAGGCAAATATTCTTTGCATTTATCTGAAAAAGTTTCTAATTCTGAGAAGTTAGCAATTTTTGGACTTTACCATCAAAATCATCATCATGATTATCATCATGATCATAACTGTTATCATCTTTGTCGTCGTCATCATCATCATCATCATCATCATCATCATCATCATCATCATCATAATCATCACAAAGTACTATCAGTAAATCTATGTGTTACCTTTGTCCCAAAGTAGAGCAACAGACTTAGGTCAAAAATTTACTGAGATTTTAGTCCTTGAAGTTACATCCACAACATGTGTTCAGGGCTCAGCAAAAGTGTATGGGATCCTCAGAGAGGATTAGGACAAGGACCTGAGCATACACATCACGCATGTGCCTTTTCAGTCCTTCCTCTCATGTTTCTGTAGATGGACAAGGTTCTTATGTAAGAATTTCTGTAGCTGGACAAGATTCTTATGTAAGAATTACCTGCTAATGAATATGCAAATTCATTGAATCTATAAGTGTAAATACAGTCATGACCACACCCTGAAAACAATCTATGACCAGTGTTCTCTTCACCATCACTGTAAACACTGACTCTAATCATGGAATCGAGCTGGGTCTTTCTCTTCTTCCTGTCAGTAACTGCAGGTAAGGGACTCTGCAGTTCTAAATATGAAGAGGAGACAGGGCTTGGGGTGACAATGACATCCACTCTGTCTTTCTTTCTACAGGTGTCCAATCTCAGGTCCAGCTGCAGCAGTCTGGAGCTGAGCTGCTGAAGCCTGGGGCTTCAGTGAAGATTTCATGCAAGGCTTCTGGCTACACCTTCACTAGCTATGATATGAACTGGGTAAAGCAGAAGCCTGGACAGGGCCTTGAATGGATTGGATGGATTTATCCTGGAAATGGTAATACTGGCTACAATCAGAAGTTCAAGGGCAAGGCCACACTGACTGCAGACATATCCTCCAGCACAGCCTACATGGAGCTCAGCAGCCTGACATCTGAGGACTCTGCGGTCTATTACTGTGCAAGACACAGTGTTATAACCACATCCTTAGTATGTCAGAAACCCTGGAGGGGCAGGAAGCTGCCCTAAGAATTAAATGACTGAAACATTAATTTTTACACTTGCTCAGAATTCATGATTTTGAATGTCCATTTATTGCTTCCTCTTTACAGTCCTATAGTGACTTTGTCATCTTGTAAACACCCATCTATGAATAATGTGATGCTGGTTGTGAATGAACCCATAGTTCTCCATACCTTGTCCATCTCTTCACCAGTGACTCCCTCATTGTCATGTTTCTCTTTCCTTAAAACAATAATAGTGGAAAAGTATGGTGATGCATGATAAAAATATCACTGGATCCTGAGAGATCAGAACTGTTTTAAATTGTTGTTAATGATGTATAATATGATTTTGACTTATCAAATTCAAATCACCAACATCTGGGCAAACAAACACTCCTTCATAATATTAAGTAATAAGTAATATGTGATCTCAGTAATAAGTGTGTTGCCATGTGTTCCAGCATAAATTCCAGTCTCTTAGAATGTGAGGAATATTTATATCAGAATGCATAGGCAAGCAAATATAATACCTGTAGTTTGATCAAAATGTTACTAAATCATTTTTTTTGTGAAACTCTTTTACCACCACATTGTATCTACCTGTTAAATTATGTAGGTTCTGAGATTAAACATAAGTGTTTGATCCCATAATTATTTCCTCCCAAAACTCAGTAGTCATCCCTACAGTCACTATCCTTTCTAGACCATGGACATATATTGATACAGCATCACATCTCACAGTGCATTACATATCTGTTGCTTAGCTTTGTTCTGTAGAGTATTTGTGAATGTGTGTCTCTACATCCACATGTTTTTCTTTTTTTAAATTTTCTAAATATTTTGTTTACATTCCACATGATTTCCCTTCCCTGTTCCCCCTTCCCCATAAATCCCATGAGCCCTCTTCCCTCTGCCCATTCCCCAATCAACCCCCTCCTATTTCTCTGTCCTGGTATTCCCCTGCAATTAGGGCCCTCTCCTTCCTTCTTCTTGGGAATCATTTGATATCTTACTTATGTCTTGAGTATTCATAGCTTCTGGGCTAATTAATATCCACTTATCAGTGACTGCATTCCATGTATATTCTTTTGTGATTGGATTACCACACTTAGGATGATATTTTCAACATGATTCTTATGTTTCTTTTACACTTTTCTTCTGTTTGTTTCTTTTGTCCTATTTCCATTCATTTACTTTTTATCTATCTAAATTGTATTTCTTTTTTGTTGCATTCATGTTCTTTTTGTTTTCCAATTAAAGAAGCAGAATCAAGTTGGGATAAGATTTGGAGATATTGGGGAAGGGAAATCAGTATTCAGAGTTTATTGCAGGAACAATGTATTTTCAATAGAAATAGACAGAAGAGAACTTTTAAAAATTAATAAATAAACAAATAAATCTGGTGACATCTTTGTGAATACCTATCCCATATGCTCAATTGCCTATAGTTTAGGTGTCATGTCTTTGTTTAAATTGTTCAAAGTTTAATCACAAACTAGTCTTGAAAGGATTTAAGGATAAGGCAGTTGTCAAATGTATATTTCTAAGGTGTAGTGAAATACGTAAGCAAAATGTATGGGTATTAGGGTATTAGCCCTTCTCGTTTTCTCTGTATATCTGCCTCTGTGTCTGCCTCTCTCTCTCTCTCTCTCTCTCTCTCTCTCTCTCTCTCTCTCTCTCTCTCTCTCCCTCTCCCCCTCTCTCTCCCATCTCTCTTTCTCTGTCTCTGTCACTCTCTGTCTCTGTCTCTCTCTGTGTGTGTCTGTGTGTGAGTGTGTGTGTATATTCCCATTTGTTTGCTTTTTTTTAAAATTAATTTTAGATTCTATTTTCTCCTTTCATACAGAAACAGAGTTTGAAGATCTCAGAGGTGCTGGAGAATGGAAACCAGTAATCAGAATATATTGCATGATTATTTTCAATAATATATAGAACAAAAGATTTGTAAAATATTCATAAACTAATTTCTGATATCTGTTGTTTAAATTTCCCATATGCTCAAAAGTCTCACGTCTTTTTTTAAAATCTTTAAAGTGTATTCAGAAGCCAGGACTGAAAGTCATATGTAAAATGTGTACTTCTTAGGTGTTGTAAAATACATAAATAAAATGTTTGGGTTTTAGCCTCTCTTAGTCTCTAGTCTCTTTTTCTCACTCTCTCTCTGTCTCTCTCTGTCTCTCTGTCTCTCTGTCTCTCTGTCTCTCTGTCTCTCTCTCTGTCTCTCTCTGTCTCTCTCTCTCTCTCTCTCTCTCTCTCTCTCTCTCTCTCTGTGTGTGTGTGTGTGTGTGTGTGTGTGTGTGTGTGTGTGTGTTCTTGTGGGTGTATTTTCAGTAATGAATTTTCTATTCTTAATCTCTAGCACCATAGAATAATTTCGACTAGGAAATCTGTTATTTCTTGAATGCACGTGTCATAGCAGGAAATACACCATGTGAAGGTACAAATGAGAACAGGTTGCAGATTGACTTTGTAAACCTGGATTGGACAAAGCATCTGAAATGCAGCATCTTTCTGCCTGATTAGGTAGGAAGTTCTCTCTATGTAGAGTCTGTTGTCTGCATTTCCCATATTCAGGATCAGCAGTACAAGCCCTCTGGCCTTTCCTTTTAAACCAGTCAACATAGCCAGGTTCCAATATCATTCCATGATCTTATGTGTCTTGTGGACCATTCTTACTGCCTGACTGTAATGTAGACATTTGTGAGATCATTGAATATCATGGAGAGAATTTCAGATACTCTGAAATATTCTCCTATTTAAAGACATATGATTCAATTGTAGATGAAAAGTCTGTATAATAATGATAACCCTGTGAAAATGAACCCAAGCAGGGCGTTCTTTCTTGTAGGTTCTTCTTGAGGCTGCAGAGGGGGAAGGATGTCAGCAGAGGGTAAGAGACTTGGTCTTATGAGTTTGAGGCTAAGACTTTGTCTTACAAGATATTTAAGGTTGTTGTATAATAATATACACTTTACTTATCTAAGTCTACATTACCTTGGTTCTGTAGCTGACCTGCCTTCTGTGATCGAAACTTCAGTACAAATAGCCTTTGTATGATCTTAGCTCTAACTTTCTACCTGCTAGTTGAAAGTGGCAGGAAAAAAGAGCCACTTAGAGAAGGGATTATTGAGAGTTGCTATTTCTAACTCATTGAAGAATTGAGATGATATTTTGATGTGGCTTGCATTGAATCTGTATATTGTTTTGGCAAGATGACCAATTTTACTATATTAATCCTGCCAATCAATGAGCATAGGAAATCTTTCCATATTCTGAGGTCTTCTTCAATCTCTTTCTCCAGAGACTTGAAGTTCTTGTTATACACATCTTACATTTGTTTGGTTAGAGTCATACCAAGATAGTTTATATTGTTTGAGAAAATTGAGAAGGGTGTCATTTCCCTAATTTCTCTTTCATCGTCTATATCCTTTGAGAAGTTACATGACTAGCAGTGTGTTCCTGTTGGACTAGGAAGTCAGTAGGCACTGCAACTGTTCCTAAAATAGCAACTAATGTTATAATGTCTAAGTTTACTTCAGCTATAAATCTCTCAGGTCATGAAAGCAAATTAACAATCTGTATGAAGGCAAACAAAGCAAAAGCAATACATCAAGTCTGTGAGAAAGTAAATGGTGACAAAGCATAAGGTTGCTAGTATACAATGAAAAAAAAAGAATTATGACACATGGTAAAGTTAGTAGATATGGATGGGTCCTATTATATAGTGTTTGTCTTCAGTGTAAAACTTCATGGTAAAAACTGCTTGTATAATGTCAAGAGATTACAGAAACATTATTAATAAAATGGACATGAGCCTATGATTTTTTAAATCAAAGGAAATTTGGAGCTGTTTTCTCTTCTGTATGCATATGTTTTCAACTTTACTTTTTTACTCTGTATTTCCATAGATTTGAAAGTAGAAAATAAGTTTTTATAGGTCTGCTAATGTAGCTTTATCTGGACAACCTATGACTAAATCCCTTTGGTTTTACAGCTGAACATATCCTAAGCTAAATTGTCTTTGGTTATTTTAAAATCAAGACTATACTCCTAGGCGACATTGAGTCTTTGATTCTGAAGCATTCTCTTTCAAACTTGGAGTATTCCAGTGAACACTCTCTCAGTTTGTAAGTCCAGTCAGCTCCTTAGTGGAGGGAGTAAAGATCACAGAGTGGTACCAAGCCTGAGCCAAAGAACCCTCACAGAATTACACCTAGTTCTGCGAACTTGGAATGACTGCTTCCCCTCACCCAAAGAATATTGCTTATTTTTAAAGATAAAATAATAATGCATTGTTTGATGAAATGCTTTTTTAGAAGAAAAAAAAAGAATGGGTCAAATTGCATATTTCTACATGCTGACCTACAGTTGATCCAGCACCAATTGTGAAAATGTTGTCTTTTTTCCACTGGATGGTTTTTGCTCCTCTGTCAAAGGTCAAGGGACCATAGGTATGAGGGTTCATTTCTGGGTCTTCAAGTCTATTCCATTGTCCTACCTGCCTGTCACTGTACCAATACCATGAAGATTTTATCCTTATTGCTCTGTAGTATAGTTTGATTACAGGGATGTTTATTCCACAAGAAGTTCTATTATTGTTGAGAATAGTTTTAGCTATTCTGGGTTTTTTGTTATTCCAGATAAATTTGCTCTTTCTAACTAAATGAAGAATTGCGTTGAAATGTTGATGGGGATTGCAATGAATCTGTAGCTTTCTTTAAGCAAAATGGCCATTTTTAGTATATTAATCATGCCAATCCATGATCCTAGGAGATCTTTCCATCTTCTGAATCTTCTTCAATTTCTTTCTTCAGAGACTTGAAATTCTTGTCATACAGATCTTTCACTTGCTTAGTTAGAGTCACACCAAGGTATTTTATATTATTTGTGACTATTGTGAAGGGTTTCATTTCCCTAATTTCTTTCTCAGCCTCTTTATCCTTTATGTATAAGAAGGGTACTGATCTGTTTGAGTTAATTTTATATCCAGTCACTTTGATGAAGTTTTTCATCAGTGTATGGAGTTCTCTGGAAGAATTTTTGTGGTCACTTATGTATTCTATCATCTGCAAATTTGACTTCTTCCTTTCCAATTTGTAACCTGTTGACCTCCTTTTTTTGTCTAATTGCTTAGGCTAGGACTTTGAGCACTATATTGAACAGGTATGGAGTGAGAAAACAGCATTGTCTAGTCCCTTATTTTAGGGGGATTGCTTCAAGTTTTTTCCATTTTGTTCGATTGTTTGTTTGATGTTGGCTACTGGTTTGGTGTATATTTCTTTTATTATATTTAGGTATGTGCCTTGAATTTCTGATCTTTCTGAGACTTTTATCATGAAGGGGTGTTGGATTTTCTCAAATGCTTTCTCAGCATCTAATGAAATGATCATGTAGTTTTTTTTAAGTTTGTTTATATGGTAGATTACATTAATGGATTTCTGTATATGGAACCATCCCTACATCCCTGGGATGAAACCTCCTGGATCATGGGGGATGATTGTTTTGATGTATTCTTGGATTCAGTTGGCAAGAATTATCTTGAGTATTTTTGCATTGATATTCATAAGGGAATTTGGTCTAAAGTTCTCTTTCTTTGTAGGGTCTTTGTGTGGTTTAGGTATCAGAGTAATTATGGCTTCATAGAATGAATTGGATAGAGTTCCTTAGGTTTCAATTTTATGTAATGGTTTGAAGAGTATTGGTATGAGGTCGTCTTTGAAGGTCTGATAGAACTGTGCATTGAAACTCCTCTGGTCGTGGGATTATTATTATTATTATTATTATTATTATTATTATTATTTGGTTTGGAGACTATTAATGACTGATTCTATTTCTTTAGGGGTGATGGAATGGTTTAGATCATTTATCTGATGCTGATTTAACTTGGGTACCTGGTATTTGTCTAGAAAATTGTCCATTTCATCTAGATTTTCCACTTTTATTGAGTATAGGCTTTGGTAGTAGGATCTGATGATTTTTTTGATTTCCTCAGTATTTCTTGTTATGTTTCCCTTTTCATTTCTGATATGGCTGATTTGGATACTCTATGCCCTCTGGTTAGTTTGGCTAAGGGTATATCTATCTTGTTGTTTTTTTTTTTTTCATAGAACTAGCTCCTGGTTTGCTTGATTCCTTGTTTAATTCTTTTTGTTTCTTCTTGGTTTAGTTTAGCCCTGAGCTTGATTATTTCCTGCTGTCTACTCATCTTTGGTGTATTTGTTTCTTTTTGTTCTACAGTCTTCATCTGTGCTGTCAAGTTGTTAGTGTATGCTCTTTCTAGTGTCTTTTTGGAAGCACTCAGAGCTATGAGTTTTCCTCTTAGCACAGCTTTCATTGTGTTCAATAAGTTTGGGTATGTTGTGCCATAATTTTCTTTAAATTCGAAGAGGTCTTTAATTATTTTCTTTATTTCATCCTTGACCAATTTCCTGTTGAGTAGAATGTTGTTCAGTTTCCATGTGTATGTGGGCTTTCTGTTGTTTTTGTTGTTATTGAAGGCCAGCCTTAGTCCGTGGTGATCAGATAGGGTGAATGATATTATATCCAGCTTCTTATATCTACAGAGGTCTGTTTTCTGACCAAGTATATGGTCGGCTTTGGAAAAAGTACTGTGAGTTGCTGAGATGAAGGTATATCCTTCTGTTTTGGGACAAAAATGTTCTATTTATACCTGTTAAATCTATTTGGTTCATAACTTCTGTTAGTTTCACTGTTTCTCTGTTTAGTTTGTCTTTCCCTTATTTGTCCATTGATGAGAGAAGGGTGTTGAATTCTCCCACTATTATTGTGTGTGCTTAAATGTGTGCTTTTCGCTTTAGTAAAGTTTCTTTCAAGAATGTGGGTGCCTTTGTATGTCCTTGTATTTGCAGCATATATTTTCTGAGTTCATCTTGGTAGATTTTTCCTTTGAGGATTATAAAGTGTCCTTTGTTATCTTTTTTGAGTACTTTAGGTTGAAAGTCAATTTTATTCGATATAAGAATGGACACACCAGCTTGATTCTTGGAACCATTTTTTTGGAAAATTGTTTTCCAGCATTTTAGATTGACATAGTGTCTGTCTTTGTGCCTGAGATGAGTTTCCTGATTGCAGTACAGTGTTGGCTCCTGTTTATGTATCCAGCATGTTAGTCTATGTCTTTTCATTGGAAGAATGAGTCAACCATTGTTAAGAGAAATTGAGGAGAAGTGATTGCTGCTTCATGTCATTTTTGTTATCAGAGGTGGATTTCTCTGTGTGTGTCTCTCTTCTTTTTGATTTGTTAAAAGATTATATTCTTGCTTTCTCCAGAGTGTAGTTTACCTCCTTTTGTTGGTGTTTTCCATTCATTATCATTTGAAGGGCTGGATTTCTGGAAAGATATTGTATAAATTTGTTTTTGTCATGGAATACCTTGTTTTCTCCATCTATATTAATTGAGAGTTTTGCTGGATACAGTATCCTGTGTTGACATTTGTGTTTTCTTAGGTTCTGTAGGATATCTGCCCAGAATCTTCTTGATTTCATAGTCTCTGTTGAGAAGTATGGTCTAATTCTGATAGGTCTGTCTTTATATGTTACTTGACCTTTTCCCCCATAATGCTTTTAATATTCTAACTTTCTTTAGTGAATTTGGTGTTTTAATTATTATATGATGGCAGGAATTTCTTTTTTATCCATTATATTTGGAGTTATGTAGGACTGTTGTATGTTCCTTTAGGTTAGTGAAGTTTTCTTCTATAATTTTCATGAGGATTTTCACAGGCCCTTTACGTTGTAAATCTCTCTCTTCTATATCTATAATTTTTAGGTTTGTTCTTCACATTTTGTCCTGTATTTCCTGGATGTTTTTGGTTAGGAACTTTTTGTATTGCATTTTTCCTTTGACTGTTGTGTCAATGTTTTCTATGTTATCTTTTGCATCTGAGAGTCTCTCTTCTATCTCTTGTATTGTCTTGTTGATGCTTGTATCTATGACTCCTGACTTCTTTCCTAGGAGTTCAATGTCCACAGTTATTTCCTTTTATGATTTCTTTATTGCTCCTACCTCCCCTTTTAGATTCTGGATGGTTTTGTTCAATTCCTTCACTTGTTTAGTTGTGCTCTCCTATAATTCTTTAAGGGCTTTTACCTGTTTACCAGCGTTATCTTGTATTTCTTTAAGGGAATTATTTATGTCCTTCTTGAAGCCCTCTATCAGCATCATGACCTGTGATTTTAAATCTAAATCTTACCTTTATGGTGTGATGGAGTAACTAGGACTTGGTGTTGTGGGAGAATTGGGTTCAGAATGTACAAAGTAGCCTTGATTTCTGTTGGTACTGTTTCTATGTTTGCCTTTACCCATCTGGTTTTCACAGATGTTATTTGGTCCTGCTGCCTCTCGCTGGTGCTTGTCCCTCCTGTGGGCCTACAAGCCTGGCTCAGCACTCCTGGGTGACCAGCTCTCCCCTGGCATAGAGTGTTGTGGCTCACCCCAGCTCCTTGGTACAAATGAAGCTTGGAAGGACCCAGTCTCAGTTGCTTTTCCACTCCTGTGTTCCCTGTGCTCCTGGCTGTACCCATCTGCTCAGGTGCTGGAGAAAAAATGTTGGTCTCACCTCCATAACTGGGAGTCAGGCCACTCCTTGCAGACTTGTTCTTCCTGGCAGGATCATTGCGCAGACAGGGGTGGCACTGCCCAACTCCTGGGTGCAGCTGGAGCCCAGACAGATCCTGTCCCAGATACTCTGCCACTCCTATATTCCCTGAACTCCTGACTGTACCTGTCTGCTCAGTTGCCAGAGAGAAAATGGCCTAACTGACCAATTTATTTCATTAACTAAGAGTACATAGAGTCCAATCAGTGCTGTGTATATATACATATGTGTGCTATTCACTAATACATAAGGAATACTAGAATCTTTCTGAAGAAAAAGAGAGTATATTTTCCTCATGAATTGTTAAATGGCAATAGATTCATAGCTTGGTGTGTATTCTTGGAAGTCCCTCACCATTGTGTTGTAATATTTTAAAAAATATGGCTACACTTTGTTTAATGGGGAAAACAGAGACCACGTGCACCAAGTTTGATGTGGTAACCTGAGAGGGAAATATATGAAATTGAACTCTCACATTCTACCATGCTCATCCAAGTTTTCAGAATTATATGGCTAAACTTACAAGCAAACACACTTGCTATTCAACTCTTTCACATATTCGAATAGTTTAATTTTGAATTGCTTGAGTAATTCAGGTTTTTTTATGTTAACTACATCTGCTAGGATTTCATGTGTACAATGCCCTTGTGTAGTCCTGACACACTGTGGAGCAATTCTCATTGCAGATCTCTAATATTCAGATTTTACAATTGACTAGTTCTTTTCTATTATCTATAAGAGTTTTCACTAATTACCAATTATGTTAATACAGGCTGATTTCAGTAATAAGTTTAAAACTGTTTCAGCTTCTAAGAGTTATTCAGGTCCTGAGCTGTTACAGAATTTAGGTTATTTATGGCCACACTCTCAGTTCTGTGTACAGTTATTGTGTAATTCTTTTTACTGTGTCTATTATGTAATGTAGAGTGAGTGATTGACAATCTGAACACATGTTCTCTGGCCCAGGTGTAGTCTGATGATGTCAGGAAGGAGCCTGTTATCTACTGTCATTACTCTCTTTTTTTTTCAACTTTTACTTTATATAGAGTATCTCTTTGTTTTAATTAACATACAGTGTATTAAGGTTCATTATGGCCATGCCTACTTTTTCAAAGCATTTTATCTTCCTTCTTAAATCTTGCATAAATATGCACATTAACTTTCATTCTTTTCTTATATTTTGCATTGGGTATTTTCTTTATTTACATTTCAAATATTTTCCCCTTTCTAGATCTCCCCTTCGGAACCCCACTATCCCATCACCACCTCACCTTCCTCTGTGAGGGTGCTCCCCCACCCACCCACCCATCCACCCATCCTCCCACACTGGCATTCCCCAACAATGGGGTGTCGAACATCTTCAGGCCCAAGAGCATCTCCCACACTGATGTCCACAAGGCCATCTTCTGCCACATATGTGAGCAGCATCATGGGTCACTCCATGTGTATTCTTTGATTGGTGGTCCAGTCACTGGGAGCACTGGGAGCTCCAATAGTGTTTGGCCTATTGACACTATTGCTCCCTCCATGGGGCTGTCATAACTTTTGTAGAAATTGGAATTGCAAGAATTGGCTCCAACTGCCAGCAAGGAGGAAACAGTCTTCAAGAGAGACTGAAGTTACATGGATATGCCCCCCCCCCTTAGGCCACACAATGCAACTTCAGTGTAAGCCATGAAAAACCTATTTTCAGGGGAGCCCATGACCAGCAGGGGGCGAAGTAAGTCCAGGAATCCTCATAGAGAGATGAAGTAGATATAGAGGAGACTCTGTCCTCTGTGGTTTTCTTAATTAACTGTACTAATTGATCAGATCTGCTGTGATTAACATGATGTCTCCATGCTCAAATACAGTAAAGATTCTTTGCAAAACCATTTACAGATTTATGTTCACTTGTTTTTATTTGGTTTTTATAACTTCTTGTAAAAAATTGATGTAATTTATTCTGTTAACTGATTTCCCCACCCCAACTATTTCCAGATCCTTCCTACCTCCTAATTCATGCAACTACACACCTTTATTTTTCTGTCTGAATAAAAGAAAAAAACAGAAAGAAATTTAAAGGGACATTAAAAATAGAAACAAAACAAAAAAGTAAAAAATCAAGACACACACAGAGAAAGCAAGAGAGAGAGAGAGAGAGAGTGATGAGAGAGAGAGAGAGAGAGAGAGAGAGAGAGACTCAGAGAAAGACCCATAAACTCACAACAGTGTAGCCATGATATATAGGTAAAACCTAAGTGAGACAAAAGGAGTTAATCAAGGCAATATTAGAAAAAAGTCTTCAAAATAACATTGAGTTCATTTTTTGGCTATGAACTGTTAAGCATGTCTTCATGATTAACTGTGCTTAATATCAACTGTGAGATGCACTGGAAAAAACTAATTTTCCCTTTACATGTGAATGTTAAGCAAAATTCTTCTTGGTATGGCTGAGATCCTTTACCATTTCCTTCTCCCAACCTGGGGATTTTTTCTGGGTTGATTTAGTTCAGGCTCTGTGACTGCATCCACAGTCTCTATGAATTCATATGTGCATGCGTCCAATTGTGTTTCAAACACACTCTTCCCTTGGAGTTCTGCAACTGCTCTGTCTCTTATAATCTGCTCTATTTTAAAAAAAGATTTACTCTTTATTTTTACCTTTATTTTATTATATCATCTTTGGAAATTCCTCATACTCTAAGGGCCCAATTCTAGACTTTCAGCTTCTACAATTAAGTAGAATAATTGTACTTCAAACATGATAATGAAGTCTTGAAACACATATGAATGAGAAGATTAGACACTTGCCTTATGGACATGGGTGACCAATTCAGTATATTTTTTCCATTTCCATATATTTATAGATCAGATAATTCATGTTTTATCACTGAGTAACATCCACTTTTCTTTTTTTTTTTAGTTTTTTTTTTAGTTTTTTTTATTTTCTATATTCTATGTTTACATTCCAAAGGCTTTCCCCTTTCCCAGTTCCCACCCACCATAGTTCCCATAGTTCCTCTCCCCCCCAACTGTTCCCCAATCATTCCCCATCCCCCCTCGGTTTCTTTACTAAACTGGATGCAATCTTTACAGGCCCAGGGTCCTCTCCTTTCTTCTTCTTGGGAATCATTTGACTTGCTATTTGTGTCTTGAGTATTTAGGGCTTCTGGGCTCATTAATATCCATTTATCAGTGATTGCATTTCATGTGCATTCTTTTGTGATTGGGTTAATTCACTCAGGATGATATTTTCCAGGTCTAACCATTTACCTACAAATTGCATGAATTCATTATTTTTAATTGCTGAGTAGTATTCCATTGTATAAATATACCACATTTTCTGTACCCATTCCTCCTTTGAGGGATATTTGGGCTCCTTCCAATTTCTGGCTATTATATTCAGTATATTTTTTCCATTTCCATATACTTATAGATCAGATAATTCATGTTTTATCACTGAGTAACATCCACTTTTCTATATGTGTAAATTTGTCCTTTTTATTTATGCTTTATTAGATATATGGGGTGATTCCTTCCTTCATAGTCTGCTAAAAGATCATGAATATCCTGCTGTGAATAAACATGAGTGTATGAACATCTGTACAATAACATGTAGTGTCACTTGCGTAGATGTGTGAGAGGGTTGTTGCTTTGAAACAACATAATTTGGTTTATTATTTTTTGACCAATTTCCATAGAAAAGTCTTCATCCCAGGTAAGTGTGGTTAAAGACCCTGTTTAGAAATGATATGGGTTCTAGTAGATCTCCATTGTATTGCTAATGGTCATGATGTCAAACTGCCTCATAAATATTTATGTTTATGCCCAGTACATTGTCTGAGCCTTGGTCCCAGAGGTTCATATGAGCTGTGAGTAAAGAATGATGCAGACTTTCATGAGTGGACAGCGTGTTGAGAAAGATTGACAGTGTATTCAACAACAGGTGGTTCAATGATACCAACCTGTCACCCAAGAACCAAAGACCATCCTAAAACATGGAAAAGGATGTAAAATACAGAGAACTGGTTTAAAGGACATAAAATCTTATCTCCATTTACTGTCTGTGAATTTGAGATGGTCTTAACACAGTTAAATCTAGTTGCATCCATTTTGTCCCAAAAGCAATGTAAATTTTTTATTCATTTCTGGTCAATATATATATTCTTGCCTTAGTGATAAAAACTTTTGTTTACACATTGATAGCTTATATCTATAATTTAGTTAATTTTGACTGTGCTGTAATAATCATTGATGTGTAAAAATTTAACCATATTTACTTTTATTCATTTTAGTGAATTTTGAAATATATGACCCATGAGAAAGGCAAATATTCTTTGCATTTATCTGAAAGAAGGTTCTAATTCTCAGAAGTTAGCAATTTTTGGAATTTACCATCAAAATCATCATCATGATCATCATCATGATCATAATTGTTATCATCGTCGTCATCATCATCATCATCATCATAATCATCATCACAAAGTACCATCACTAAATCCATGTGTTACTTTTGTCCCAAAGTAGAGCAACAGATTTAGGTCAAAAATTTACTGAGATTTTAGTCCTTGAAGTTACATCCACAACATGTGTTCAGGGCTCAGCAAAAGTGAATGGGATGCACTTCCTCAGAGTATTCGGACCTGGACCTGAGCATCCACATCACCCATGTGCCTTTTCAGTCCTTCCTCTCTTGTGTTTCTGTAGCTGGACAAGGTTCTTATGTAAGAATTACCTGCTCATGAATATGTAAATTCATTGAATCTATAGGAGTAAATACAGTCATGACCACACCCTGAAAACAATCTATGACCAGTGTTCTCTTCACCATCACTGTAAACACTGACTCTAATCATGGAATGGAGCTGGGTCTTTCTCTTCTTCCTGTCAATAACTGCAGGTAAGCGGCTCTCTAGTTCTAAATATGAAAAGGAGACAGGGCTTGGGGTGACAATGACATCCACTCTGTCTTTCTTTCTACAGGTGTCCAATCTCAGGTCCAGCTGCAGCAATCTGGAGCTGAGCTGGTGAAGCCTGGGGCTTCAGTCAAGATTTCATGCAAGGCTTCTGGCTATACTTTCACTAGCTACAATATGCACTGGGTAAAGCAGAGGCCTGGACAGGGCCTTGAGTGGATTGGATATATTTATCCTAAGAATGGTGGTACTAACCTCAACCAGAAGTTCAAGGGCAAGGCAACACTGACTGCAGACACATCCTCCAGCACAGCCTACTTGCAACTCAGCAGCCTGACATCTGAGGACTCTGCAGTCTATTACTGTACCAGACACAGTGTTATAACCACATCCTGAGTGTGTCAGAAACCCTGGAGGGGCAGGAAGCTCCCCTAAGTATGAGGCTACTGAAACATTAATCTTTTGACTGCTCAGAAATTATAATTTTGAATTTCCATTTATATCCTCCTCCTCACAATCTTATAGTGCCTTTGTCAGGTTTGTCAACACCAATCTATGAATAAAGTGGTGTTGGCTGAGAATGAACTTACAGTTCTCCATACCTTGTCAATCTCTTTACCAGTGACCACCTCCATTGATATGTTTCTTATTCCATGTTTTATTCCATAAAACAATAACGGTGGAAACGTATGGTGATGCATGATAAAAACATCACTGTAACCTGAGAGAGCAGAACATTGTTGGTAATGTATGAGTTTGTCCTATCAAATCCAAATCAACATCATCTGAGCAAACAAACACTCCTTCACAGTCTTAAGTAGTAAGTTATCTCAGGAGTGTTGCTGTTTGTTGCCATATGTTCCAGCAGAAATTCCAATTCTTATAATTTGAGGAATATTTATATCAGAGTGCATAGGCATGCAAATATAATACCTGTAGGTTGGTCAAAATGTTACTAAATCACATTTCATCACACTCCTTTACCATCACATTCTATGTACCTGTTAAATTAAGTAGGCTCTGAGATTATTTGTGTTTGATCCCATATTCACTTCCTTCCAAGACTCAGTAGTCATACCTACATTCACTAGCCTTTTTACAACATGGACCAATACTGATACAGCATCAACTTTTATTGTCCTGTTGCTCAGCTTTGTTCTACAGAGTATTTGTGAATGTGTTTCTCTGTACCCACATGTGTTTCTTATATTTGTTTTTAGTTATGTTTCTTTGTTTGTTTTGTCCTATTCCCATTTGCTTGCTTTTCCATTACCTATCTTTGTATTTCTTTTTTTTAAATTTATTTTCTTTTTGTTTTCTCTTTTTCTGATTTCATTTCATTTTACTTTTTAAAAAAAATCACCTATACAAAAACAAATGTGGAAGCAAAATGAGATCCTTTAGAGAAAGATCAACTAAAACTGATTGTTAAAATCAGCAAATAGCTTATGACTAAGGCATTTAAATTTGCTTTCCTCTCTGATAACCACCACAAAGTGATACAATACTTTTAATGATGAATAAGTGCTCATTTCGTTTGTAAGTGATCAAATACCTTAGAATAAACTGATTTCTTTGTTACTCTAAAGATAGAGAATAATTCTGTGCCAATGTTACATGTAGCTCATTCTAGAAGAATAGGCTCTACCAGTAACTTTTTGATGTTCAGATGTTTACCTGAACAGATTCCTCAGGGTGTTGTAATCCAGAGGACAATTATCAGTTTTCTGTACTCCATTTGCATAATATCTCTTGTTTCCTCAAATACTTTTTTTCTTTTTTTCTCATTCATTTTTTTTTACTTTTTTATTTTCTATATCCTTTGTTTACATTCCAAAGGCTTTCCCCTTTCCAGTCCCCCCCCCCCTCAGGAGACAACTATATCAGGCTCTTGTCAGCAAGTGCTTGTTGTCATCTACAATAATATCTGGGTTTGGTGACTGTATATGGGATGGATTCCCAGGTGGGTCAGTCTCTTGATGGTCTTTTATTCAGTCTCTGCCCCACACTTTGTTTCTGTATCTCCTCCAATGGCTATTTTGTTCCCCATCTAAGAGGACCAAAGGATTCATACTTTGGTCATCCTTCTTGAGCTTCCTTTGGTCTGTGAATTGTATCTTGGACATTCTGAACTTCTAGGCTAAAACTCACTTATCGGTGAGTGCATACTTGTTGCAGTAAATTTCCATCCCAAATATGCCCCGGCAGTGGAAACACAACTCATTTAGCATGAATACAACCTTTTCCACCTAAATTGGGCAGATTTACCACTACACTACCTTCTTTCCCATCTATGAGACCCTTTATAATTTGCAATATCTCCAAGCCACGTGTTTCTGCTTATCCACTCTCCCTCTCCCAAAACCTTAAGTACCACTTTCAACTCTTCTCTCTCCTCTCTCCCTCTCCCAAAACCTTCTTTACCTCCTCCTCATCATCTTTTTCTCTCTTTATCACTCAAAACCTACTTCTCTTCCTGCCAATCGTTTTTTTCTCCTTCTCACCCAAAACTTACTTCTCCTCCTGCCAAACTTCTCTTGCTCTCCTTTTCACCCAAAAACCTATTTCTCCTCTGCCCATCCTCTCTTTCTCCCCTCACCCAAAATTTTCTTCTCCTCCTGCTCCATCACCAGCTCTAGAATTTATTTATAAATTAAGATGGGAAACAGGTGTACAGGAAATCATCTGAGTGCTGACTCATTTCTTGTTTGAAGAACCCACACAGGAGAACAGAATTGGCATCAAATACAATTAACCACAGAGCTATACACAACACATACTATGTATGTTTCTTTGTGATTAGGTTTCCTCACTCAGGATAATATATGTTATAGTTCCATCTATTTGCCTAAGAATTTCATGAATTCATTGTTTTGAATAACCGAGTAGTATTCCACTGTGCAAATATACCACATTTTCTGTATCCATTCCTCTGTTGAAGGACATCTGGGTTCTTTCCAGTTTCTGGCTATGATAAATAAGACTGCTATGAACATAGCAGAGCATGTATCCTTATTATATGTTGGATCATCTTCCGGATATATGGCCAGGAGTGGTATAGCTGGGTACCCAGGTAGTACTATGTCCAATTTTCTGAGGAACCCCTGAACTGATCCCAGAGTGTTTGTACCAGCTTGCAATCCAACCAGCAGTGGAGGAATGTTCCTCTTCTCCACATCCTAGCCAACACCTGCTGTTACCTGAGTTTTTGGTCTTAGCTATTCTGACTGGTATGAGGTGGAATCTCAGGGTTGTTTCTATTTGCATTTCCCTGATGACTAAGGATGTTGAACATTTCCATAAGTGTTTCTCAGCCATTTGGTGGTCCTCAGTTGAGAATTCTTTGTTTAGCTCTGTACCCCATTTTAATAGAGTTATTTGGTTCTCTGGAGTCTAACTTTTTGAGTTCTTTGTATATATTGGATATTAGACCTCTGTCGGATGTAGGATTGTTAAAGATCTTTTCCCAGTTTGTTGGTTGGCCTTTTGTCCACTTAACAGTGTCCTTTGCCTTACAGAAGCTTTGTAATTATATAAGGTCTCCTTTGTTAATTCTTGATCTTAGAAAACAAGCTATTGGTGTTCCTTTCAAGTAAATTTCCTCTGTGCCCATGTGCTTCAGGATCTTCCCCACTTTCTTTTCTGTTTGTTTCAGTGTGTCTGGTTTTATGTGGAGGTCCTTGATCCACATGGACTTGAGCTTTATAAAAGGATATAAGAATGGATCGATTTGCATTCTTCTGCATACTAATTGCCAGTTAAACCTTCACCATTTGTTGAAAAAGGTTAACTTTTTTTTTTCCACTGGATGGTTGTAGCTCCTTTATCAAAGATTAAGTGACCATAGGTGTGTGGGTTCATTTCCAGGTCTTCAGTTCTATTCCATTGATCTACCTGCCTATCACTGTACCAGTACCATATAATTTTTATCACTATTGCTCTGTAGTATAGCTTGAGGTCCAGGATGCTGATTCCCCCAGAAGTTCTTTTATTGTTGAGAATAGTTTTAACTATCCTGGGATTTTTGTTATTCCAAATGAATTTGAGGATAAGTCTTTCTAACTCTATGAAGAATTAATTGGAATTTTGATGGGGATTGCATTGAATCTGTGTATTGTTTTTGGTAAAATGGCCATTTTTACTATATTAATCCTGCCAATCTATGAGCATGGGATCTCTTTTCATCTTCTGAGGTCTTCTTCGATTTCTATCTTCAGAGACTTTAAGTTCTTGTCATACAGATCTTTCACTTGTTGGGACAGAGTCACACCAAGATACTTTATATAGTTTTGATTGTTCTGAAGGGTGTCATTTCCCTAATTTCTTTCTCAGCCTGTTTATCTTTTGAATATAGGAAGGCTGCTGGTTAGTTTGAGTTAATTTTATATCTGCCCACTTTGCTGAAGCTGTTTATCTGCTGTAGGAGTTCTTTGGTGAAGTTTTTGGGGAAATGTAAGTATACTATCATGCCATAAATACTGATAGTTTGACCACTTCCTTTCCAATTTCTATTCCTTTGACCTATTGTTGTATAATTGTTCTAGGTAGAACTTCAAGAACTATTTTGAATAGATAGGGATAGGCTGTGTAGCCTGATCTCGTCCCTGGTTTTAGTGGTATTGCTTCAAGTATCTCTGCATTTAGTTTGATGTCAACTACTGGTTTGCTGTATATTGCTTGTGCAATGTTTAGGTCTGGGTCTTGAATTCCTGATCTTTCCAAGACTTTTAACATGAAGGGATGTTGATTTTTTTTGTCTAACTTTTTTCCTGCTGTTCTTTTTTTTAATTATTGGATATATTCTATATTTACAATTCATTTCCATTTTTCTGGTTCCCCACCCCCAAAGGTCCCACATGCCCCTTTCCCCCCCCCCTCCTCCCTCATCCACCCCTTCCCACTTCCTTGTTCTTGTATTCCCCTACACTGATGCTTTGGTCCATTCTAGCACCAGTGTCCACTCCTTTTTTCTTGTCAGACATAATTTGATATGTGATTTATGTCTTTGGTGTTCCAAGATTAGGGATGTTGAATTTTGTCTAATGCTTTTTCAACATATAATGAAATGACCATGTGTTTTTTTCTTTAAGTTTGTTTATCAAGTAAACCATCCCTGACTTTGTTACATATTGAACCATCCCTGCATCCCTAGGATGAAGCCTACTTTATCATGATGCATGAAAGTTTTTCTGTATTCTTGGATTCAGTGTGCAAAATTACTGAGTATTTTTCATTAATATTCTTTAGGGAAATTGGTCAGAAGTTCTCCTTCTTAGGTCTTTGTGAAGTTTTGGTATCAGCATAACTGTGGCTTTACAGATGAATTAGGTAGTGTTCCTTCTCTTTCTCCTCTGTGGAATAGCTTGAAGAGTATTGGTATTAGATGTTCTTTGAATGTCAGATAGGATTCTATACAAAAACGATCTGGTCTTGGGCTTTTTTTGGTTGGGAGACTTTTAAGAACTTCTATGTCTTTAGGTGTTATGGGATTGTGTGGATGGTTTATCTGATCCTGATTTAACTTTGGTATTTGGTGTCTGTCTAGAAAATAGTCCATTTCATCCAGATTTTACATTTGTGTTGAATATATAGGCTTATGTAGTAGGATCTGATGATTCTTTTTGAATTTCCTGATTCAATTAGGAAATTAATTGAATTTTCTGTTGTGACATCACATTTTCTTTCTTTCTTTTTTCTTTTATTATTTTCTATATTCATTGTTTAAATTCCAAAGGCTTTCTCCTTTACAGTTCCCCCCCAACATATGTCACATAAGTCCTCTCCCCCCCAACTATCCCCCAATCACCCTCCCCCCACCACCATTTCCCTATTCTGGTACTCTCCTGCAAAACTGTATTTAGTCTTTTCCAGACCAGGGTTCTCTCCATCCCTTTTCTTGGGAATCTTTTGCTTAGCTAATTGTGTCTTGAGTATTCAGAGCTTCTGGGTTCCTTAATATCCACTTATCAGTGATTGCAATTCATGTGTATTCTTTTGTAACTGGGTTGACTCACTTTGGATGATATTTTCCAGATCCAACCATTTGCCTATAAATTGCATAAATTCATTATTTTTAATTGTTGAGTAGTATTCTATTTTATAAATATACCACATTCTGTATCCATTCTTCTGTTGAGGGACATCTGGGTTCTTTCCAGCTTCTGGCTATTATAAATAAGGCGGCTATGAACTTAGTGGAGCATGTGTCTTTATTGCATGCAGGTGAATCCTCTGGTATATGCCCAGGAGTGGTATGACAGGGTCCTCTGGAAGTGTCATGTCCAATTTTCTGAGGAACCACCATACTGATTTCCAGAGTGGTTGTACCATCTTGCAATCCCACCAACAATGGAGGAGTGATCCCCTTTCTCTACATCCTCACCAGCACCTGTTGTCTCTTGAGTTTTTAATCTTAGCCATTCTGACTGGTGTGAGATGGAATCTCAGGGTTGTTTTGATTTGCATTTCCCTGATGACTAATGATGTTGAACATCTCTTAAGGTGCTTCTCAGCCATCCGAATTTCTTCTGGTGAAAATTCCTTGTTTATCTCTGTACCCAATTTTTTAATAGGGTTATTTGGTTCTTTGGGGTCTAACTTATTGAGTTCTTTGTATATATTGGATATTAGCCCTCTGTCAGATGTGGGGTTGGTAAAGATCTTTTCCTCATTTGTTGGTTGCTGTTTTGTCCTTCTGACAGTGTCTTTTGCCTTACAGAAACTTAAGTGACCAAAAAAAAAAAAAAAAACCACCAGAGAACTCCTACAGCTGATAAACAACTTCAGCAAAGTGGCTGGTTATTAAATCAACTCAAGTAAATCAGTAGCCTTCCTGTACTCAAAGGACAAACAGGCTGAGAAAGAAATTACAGAAATCACACCCTTCATAAGAGCCACAAACAATATAAAGTATCGTGGCGTTACTCAAACCAAACAAGTGAAAGATCTGTATGACAGGAACTTCAAGTCCTTGAAGAAAGAAATCCGAGAAGACCTCAAAAGATGGAAAAATATTTCTTGCTCCTGGATTGGCAGGATCAATATAGTAAAAATGGCCATCTTGCCAAAAGCAATATACAGGTTCAATGCAATCCCCATCAAAACCCAAATCTATTCTTCATAGATCTAGAACGAGCAATTCTCAAATTCATTTGGAGTAATAAAAGACCCAGGATAGCTAAAACTATTCTCAACAATAAAAGGTCTTCTGGGGGAATCAATATCCCTGACCTCAAGCAGTACTACAGAGCAATTGTGTTAAAAAAACTTCATGGTATTGGTACAGCAACAGGAAAGTAGATCAATGGATTAGAATTGAAGATTCAGAAATGAGCCCATAGAGTTATGGTCACTTGATCTTTGATAAAGGAACTATAACCATCCAGCGGAAAAAAGATAGCCTTTTCAATAAGTGGTGCTGGTTCAACTGGAGGTCAACATGCAGAAGAATGCTAATTGACCCACTCTTATCTCCTTGCACTAAGATCAACTCCAAGTGGATCAAGGACCTCCACATAAAACCAGACACACTGAAACTAATAGAAAAGAAATTGGGGAAGACCCTGGAGGACATGGGCACAGGGGAAAGTTCCTGAACAGAACACCAATAGCTTATGCTCTAAGATCAAGAATTGACAAATAGGACCTCTTAAATGACATCACATTTTCATTCCCCATCTGGTTAACTTGGATGCTGTCTCTGTGCCCTCTGGTTAGTCTGACTAGGGGTTATCTATCTTCTTGATTTTCTTACAGAACCACCTCCTGGTTTTGTTGATTCTTTGTATAGTTATTTTTATTTCTACTTGGTTGAATTCAGTCCGAGTTTCATTATTTTCTGCTGTCTCCTCCTTTTGGGTGTATTTGCTTAATTTTTTCTAGAGCTTTCATGTGTGCTGCTAGTGTATGCTGTCTCCAATTTTCTTTTGGAGACACTCAGAGCTATGGGTTTTCTTCTTAGCATTGCTTTCATTGTGTCTCATAAGTTTTGGTGTGTTGCATGTTTATTTTCATTAAATTGAAAAGGGCTTTTATTTCTTTTTTTATTTCAACCCTGACCAAGTTATACTTGAGTAGGGAATTGTTCCACTTGCACATATTTGGGCTTTCTGATGTTTTGTTTCTATTGAAGACCACCCTTAATCTGTAATGATCTGATGGGAGGCATGGGATTACTTCAGTCTTCTTATACCTGTTGAGTACTATTTTGTGACTGATTATATGGTCTATTTTTGAGAAGGTATCATTAGGTGTAAAAAGGAAGTTATATTCTTTTGATTTAGGGTGAAATGTTCTATAAATATTTGTTAAATCCACTTGGTCCAAAACTTCTGTTAGTTTCACTGTGTGTCTGTTTATTTTTTGCTTCCCTGATCTGTCCATTGATGAGAATGGGGTGTTGAAGTTCCCCACAATTATTGTGTAAGGTGAATTTGTGCTTTGAGCTTTAGTAAAGTTTCATTTAGGAATGTGGGTACCCTTGCATTTGTAGCATTGATGTTCAAACTTGAGATTTCTTCTTGATAGATATTTTCTTTGATGAATATGAATTATCCTTCCTTATCTTTTTCCATGACTTTTGGTTGAATGCCAATTTTATCCGAGTATTTCAGCATGTTAACTGGGGCCATTTGATTGGAAAGTTGTTTTCCATCCCTTTACTCCGAGGTAGTGTTTTCCTTTGATACTGAGGTGCTTTTCCTGTATACAGCAAAATGTTGGGTCCTGGTTAAGTATCCAGTCTGTTGGACTTTGTCTTTTCATTTGGGGAAATGAGTCCATTGATTTTAAGAGATATTAAGGAATATTGATTTTTATGTTTGTTTATCTTCTTTTGGGTTTGTTGAAAGATTACTATATCACTCCTGGGCATATACCCAGAGGATTCACTGACATGCAATAAGGACACATGCTTCACTATGTTCATAGCAGCCTTATTTGTAATAGCCAGAAGCTGGAAAGAACTCAGATGTCCCTCAATGGAGGAATGGATACAGAAAATGTGGTATACAAGGGAATACTACTCAGCAATGAAAAACAATGAATTCATGAAGTTCTTAGTCAAATGGTTGGAACTGGAAAATATCATCCTAAGTGAGGTAAGCCACTCACAAAAGAACACACATGGAATGCAGTCACTGATAAGTGAATATTAGCCCCGAAGCCCTGAATACCCAAGACACGATTCACATATCAAATGATTCCCAAGAAGAAGTAAGGAGAGGGCTCTGGTCCTGGAAAGGTTTGATGCAGCAATGTAGGGGAATACCAGGACAGAGAAGAAGGAAGGGGTGGATTGGAGAACAGTTGGAGTGATGAGCGCTTATAGGACTTATATGTGTGTGTGTGTGGGAACCAGGAAAGGGAAAATCATTTGGAATATAAACAAAGAATATAGAAAAAAAGACTTTCTTGTTTTTTCTAGGGTGTAGTTTCCCTCCTTAAGTTGGAATTTCATCTGTCATCATTTGTAGGGCTGCATTTTTGGAAAGATATTGTGTAAATTTGGTTTTCTCATGGATTATCTTGGTTTCCCCATATATGGTAATTGAGAGTTTTGTTGGGTATAGTAGTCCTGGCTAGCATTTGTGTTCTCTTACAGTCTGTATGAAATCTGCCCAGGATCATCTAGCTTTCATAGTCTCTGGTGAGAAGTCTGGTGTAATTCTGATTTGTCTGCATCTCTTTGTTCCTTGGCCTTTTTTCCTTACTGCTTTTACTATTCTTTCTTTGTTTAGTGAATTTGGTGTTTTTATTATTATGTGACAGGAGGAATTTCTTTTGTGTTCAAATCTATTAGGAGTTTTGTAGGCTTCTTGTATGTTCAAGGGGATCTTTATGTTAGGGAAGATTTCTTCCATAATTTTGCTGAAGATATTTACTGGCCCTTTAAGTTGGCAATCTTTACTTCCTTCTATACCTATAATCCTTGTGTTTGGTCTTCTCATTTTGTCCTTGAATTCCTGGATGTTTTGGATTAGGTGCTTTATGCATTTTGCATTTTCTTTGACTGTTTAGTCTATGTTTCCTATGGTATCTTTTGCACCTGATATTCTCTCTTCTTTTTCTTGTATTCTGTTGGTGATGATTACATCTCTGCCTTCTGATCTCTTTGCTAGGTTTTCTATCTCCATGGCTGTCTCCCTCGGTGATGGCTTTATTCTTTATTTTTCCATTTTTAGATCCTAGACAGTTTTCTTTCAATTCCTTCACCTGTTTGTGTTTTCATGCAATTCTTTAAGGTATTTTTTGTGTTTCTTCTTATGGACTTCTACCTGTTTACTTGTGTTATTCTGTATTTCTTTAAGGGAATTATTTATGTCCTTCTTAAAGTACTCTGTCATCATCATGAAGTGTAATTTTAATTCTGAATTTTGCTTTTCTGTTGTGTTGGGATACACCGTGTTCACTCTTGTGTGAGAACTGGATTCTGATAATGCCAAGTAGCCTTTCTTTTATGTTGCTTGCATTCTTTCACTTGCCTATAATCATCTGGTTATCTCTGTTGTTAGCTGCTCTTGCTGTCTCTGACTGTGAATTGTCCTTCTTGTAAGCCTGTGTGCCTGTACCCCTGGGAGACTATTTTTTGGGAGGAATTTAGGTATGGAGAATTGCGTAAAGGGTCAGCTCCAGGGTGCAGACAGAAACTGGAAGGAACCTGTCCCTGGCTGTTCCCTAATTCCAGTGACTTGATGGCTCAGAGTGGGTCCCTTTTGGACCAGGAATTTGAGCAGAACTGGTGTTCTAACCTCTGCTCACAGATGAGTCAGCTATCCAGGGAGACTGGCTCTCTCCCTATGGTATTTGCTTATAGAGCACTGTGGCACAGGGTCAGCTCTGGGAAGAGATGGATTCTGATCCCTACAACATCTTTAAAGTGGCTATTCTTGTATGTAATATATCTGATATCTGAGGACACATGTTGTATCCATTTTTTGACTGAATCAGAATGAGAAGATGTGAGCCAATTTCCAGACAGAGTCCTTTCTGCAAAGGCACCCAGAGTAGTGAATTAGGACACAATCCCATAGGTGGTTCTCAGAATTGTCAATTATAGACAGGTCTAAAAGGAACAGCTAGGGTTTTATAATCAAGAAAAAGAGGGTCTAAGCAGAGGAAAAGGGAAAGTAATTCACAATGAAAAGGGAAAAAAGAAAAATGCTATAAGTCAATATGTCTATTTATTCAAGGAAATCTATACAGACATTGCACCAGATCAGCAAGTATTATGATCCTCATATTATATTTCTTAGAAGAATAAACTTATGTCATATATTTACAATTGTATAGAGCCTAGACATTTGTGAATGGATTACATTATAAGAGGAGGATGTCAATATAAACCCATACTACATAATTAGTCTCTCATTCCTTTGCAGTGCAACTTATGTGAGGCCTCAGCTTTCCTATGTACTGGAATATGATGTACAGCATTATAGATATTATCCAGCACATCACATGGATTCTGAGTACATATAGAAGATAGAACATGCATTTAACTTGTACTCCACTCGGTTTCCTGCAATATTTGTTGTATCTAATTTGTGAACCTGAAATTAGAGCACAATATATATTAATATTCTGAATTATTTAATATGTATTTTTGTTTTAATATGAGTAGCTACACTTCATGTAGTTTACTACATATGTACACACATTCATACATAATACTATTTTTTACTCTCATTCCTGGGACAATATTCCAAATCCATCTTTGTGTATAAACTATTCCTTCCCGAAAAGCTTTACAAACACATGCACTGCCCCAGAATAGGAGGACCATGGATTGTAAAGCTACACAGGTTGGGATGAAGCTTTCACATATTCTCCAACAATTAGATTTCCTATTATGGAAACTTCTTCACTACCCTCATCCCATTAAATGGATGTCGATTCAGACTGGGAAACAGATGGAGCTTCTGAATATATTTCCTTTATTTCTACTTCTGAATCAAGTTGAATTTCTTTTGGGATGTTATCTTCCCTGTGAGTATCATAGTGGTACTTCCTCTTTTTGCTGTATGTGAATGTTTCAATAATTCATACATGGATACATGGGGTGATTCATCTTAGCCCAAGACTCCTTCTCGCCTCTGCTGCATTTACCCAGGTACAGCTTGATTAAGTCAACAGACACCCTGCTCTCTCTGTTAACATCTTATTACAAATGGAAACTGCTAGAGCTGTATCCAAGTACCACTAGGAAAGAGGATGGCTTTGAGAGTGTTATTGATGATAATGCAGAAAGAATTTAAATTCAGACACTGAGACATCAGTTAAATCTCCAGATAGACAAAAGCCATTTCTCCCTGTAGCTGAGCCCTGTCTCAACTGGAATTGAAACAATAACTTGATAATTGACTGCTCATGTCAGACTAGGCAACTTCAGATTAAACTGTTAGAAACCTACCTGAATGTGAGTTCAGCACCATTGAAATGCACAGTGGGACCAACAATCCCCAGCAGAGTAATGTGGTACTTGTGTGGGAGACTCTGTATTCTCTGTGGCTTCCTTTCTTAACTTATATTTACCTATTTTGTTTGACAAGTAATGTTTTTCTGCTCAAAAACAGTGAAAATTCTTTGTTAAATATCTCATAGATTTATATTTCCTTGATACATGCATGTGTGTGTGTGTGTGTGTGTGTGTGTGTGTATGCAACATACTCTTGATGTAATCTTCTGTTGACAGATTTCCGTTATTTATTGTGATGGTGCTTCAATACTCATTCATGTACAAATATTTCTGAAGTATATTTAATTTTGGTTGTTTGGGCAATAATTTTTTAGTATGTAACATGTTGGAAAGAAAATGTTAATTTTATCCATTGAAACAGGGTTATGAGTTCTAATAACTTAGCTGCTTTTGAACTTCACCATCAGTGCTGTCATCCTTGTAACAACCTATACTTTTAACTGTGTCAGAAGAGGGGACACTGTCTCAGGCTGCAAATCTTTTTAGAACATAGGCCCTGATGTTGCATACATCCATAGCCTCAGTACAAGTCTCAGGGATGAGGTATGGGATGAATTTCCTCAGACAGAATTAGGACTTGGGCCTCAGTGTCCTGATTCCTGACTCAGGTTTCCCTTGTTCTCCAGCAGGAATAGGTCTTTAAGATGTACCCTGCTCATGAATATGCAAATATTGTGAGACTAAGGTAGAAAATATACAGATGTCCACACCCCTCAAAAACATAATATCACTGTCTTCTCTACAGTCACTGTGCATAGAGGTCATAGCCATGGGGTGGAGCTGTATCATCCTCTTCCTGGTAGCAACAGCTACAGGTCAGTGGCTCACAGCTGTAGACTTGAGCTTCAGAGATACACTCAGATGACAATGACATCCAATTTTTTCCTCTACAGTTGTCCACTCATAGATCCAGCTGCAGCAGTCAGGGAATGAGCTGGGGAGGCCTGAGGCCTCAGTGAAGATTTTCTGCAAGGCTTCTGGAAACACATTCATTGACTACCTCATGTCCTGAGTGACACAGTCATGGAAAGAGCCTTGAGTAGATTGGACATATTAATCCTTATCGTGGTGCTGGTTACAATGAAAAGCTCAATGGCAAGGCCTCATTGACTGTAGACAAATCCTGCAGCATTGCCTGTATGGAGCTGAGCTGATTGACATCTGAGGACTCTGCAGTCTATTACTGTGCAAGACACAGTGTTGCAGCCATATCCTGAACATGTGAAAAAACCTGGAGGAACAAGAACCTTCCCTGTGACTAATATGACTCAGAGAAGATTATCCTGAAGACTTGTTGAGATGCAATCATTTTTAGAGTCCACTTTTGTGTCTCTTTCTTGGAGGCCTCTGGTGTACTCTGTTCACTTTGCAACAGGACATCTCTGAATTCTTTGATGCTGATTTAGTCTGCTCCTAAAGTACCCCATACTTTGACATTCTCTTCAACAGTGCCAACCTCCATTGATGTATGTCTTCTTTAATAAAACAAATAAAGGGAAACTATGATTATGCATGATATAAATGTCTCTGGAATCTGAGAAAGTCTAGAAATTTCATTTGAGTAGGTGGGAATAAAGTATAGTATGCATTTGATTTGTGAAATCCCATCAACTTTTGGGCAAACTACAAAATATCGTCCTGATTGAGGTAACCCAGTCGAAAAAGAACACACATGGTATACACTCTCTGATAAGTAGATATTAGCCTAAACTCTCTGAGTACCCAAGGTACAATTCACAAACTACATGAAGCTCAAGAAGAAGGAAGACCAAATTGTGAGTGCTTTGGTTTTTCTGAGAAGGGGAACAAAATACTCACAGGAGAAAATATGGAAATAAAAAGCAGAGCAGAGACTGTAGGAAAGGTCATCCAGAGACCATCCCACCTGGGGATTCATCCCATATACAGTCACTAAACTATTGTGTATTCCAAGAAATGCTTGCTGAAAGGAGCATTTCTGATATGGCTCTCTCCTGAGGCCCTGTCAGAGCCTTACAAATACAGAGGTAGATTCTCAGTCAACCATTGGACTAAGTGTGGATTCCCCAGTAAGAGGAGTTAGAGAAAGGATTGAGGGAGCTGAAGGGGTTTGCAACTTCATAAGAATAACAACATCAACCAACCAGAATCCCCAGAGCTCCCAGGCACAAAGCAATCAACCAAGGAGTACACATGACTCCAGCAGCATATGTAGCAGAGGATTGCCTTGTCAGGCATCAATGAGAGGAGACGTCCTCAGTCCTAAGAAGGCTTGATAGATGTCCCAGTGTAGGGGAACTGAGGATGGGGAGGTGGGAGTGGGATGGGTGGAGGAGCACCCTCATAGACAGGGGGGTGGAGAAATGGGATGGCGATTTCTGAGAGGGGGGACACTGGAAAAGGGGATAACGTTCGAAATGTAAAAAAAGAAAATATCCAATGAAAAAATAAAAAAGCTAAAAAAGTAAAAAAGAAAGAAAGACAGGAAGAAAGAAAGAAAGAAAGAAAGAAAGAAAAAGAAAAAAGAAAAAAGCCCTTTCACAGTTTTAAGTCTCAAGTTGCTTTTAGTTGTTTTGTTGTCTCTGCTTGTGTTGTCCAGAAGAATTTCTAGACTCTTAGAATGTGAAAGGTATTTATATCAGAATGCATAGCTCCATTGTTCCTGCATGTGTAAAGTCGAAAGTCGTCTAAAGCGGGAGTGAGGGTGACTATACAATAGATGGAAAAGAAGACTCTGAAACAAGTGTTAGAAAGCAGTAGGATGTCTAATGAATAATACGGCAACCCCAAGTTTAATTGTCATACACCTATATACTTTACAGTGTCATAGGGAACAAAGACATAATCAGGCAGAAACATTGCCTGACATACGCTGGATATCTATTGCCATCCACAAACCTCCCATTTCCTTCCTCCAAGATTAACAGAACATTCAGCCCTCCTTCCTTGACTCTGACTGACATATAGTTTTTAACAGAAGTAGGCAAAATGACTTCTGACACAAAGCCACAAAAGTTTAATTTCTGTATGATGGATAGAAGTAATATTATATCACATTTCACAGAATTCATTTATCACCATGTGTGTACACGCTAATTGAGGTAGATTCTGAAGTTGTATGTTAATATATGGTCCCATAATAGTGTTCCCATTCTCAATAATCTGTCCTATATTCGGTAGCTTTTAGAGAACATGGACCTCCTGTCATTATGTTTTTAGAAATGGGAACTGCTAGAGCTGAATCCAACTGCCAGCAAGCAGGAACCTGGCTTCAAGAGAGACATTATAGAAATATTGTCACAACTTAAAACCGCTGATGCACACATCATCATCTCCAGGTAAACAAGCCATTTTTCTCTTCAGTGGAACTCTGTCAAGTTTTCTTTTTCTTTATTTTCATAGACATTTTCTTTATTTACATTTCAAATGTTATCCTCTTTCCTGAATTCCCCTCAGAAAACCCCCTGTCCCATCCTTCCTTCTCATGCTCACCAACCCATATAAGGTTTTTCTTAAACCAGACTGTAACTACAGTTTAAACCATGACAAATCTATTTTCAGGAGAGTTCATGACCAGCCCAGGGCATAATGAGACCTATAATCCCCATAGAGAGATGAGCTGTGTGTGGAGGCAACTCTGTATCCACTGTGATTTTCTTTCTTAAGTGTATTAACTGATCTGCCCTACTTTGATTGACATGTGATGTCTCCATGCTCCAACTCAATAAAGATTCTTTGCTAAATAGTTCTCAGATTTATGTCCACTTGCTTTTATTTTTTTTTATAATTTTTTGAATAAAAGTCATACAGTGTTTTCTAATAACTGATTATCCCAACCCCAATTAATTCCAGATTCCTCCTATCTCCAAACTCATAAAATGCATACCATTTTCCTTTCTGAATAACAGCAAAAAATGAAAAAAAAATTAAAGAGGAATTAAAAACAAATGGAAACAAAACAAATGATAAAACAAGACACATGCACAGAAAGATATAGAGAGAGGGAGAAGAGAGAGAGAGAGAGGAGAGAGAGAGAGAGAGAGAGAGAGAGAGAGAGAGTCCAATAAAACTACAATTCTGTAGCCATGATACATAGGCAAAAGGTAAGTGATACAAAGGGTATTGAACAAGACAATGTCTCCAAAAATTCCATTGAGGTAATATTTTTTTGTTGGAATCAACTTATAAACATGTCTTTCATGATTAATTGTGCTAAACATTGCAGGAGAGACTCCACTTGTGAAAACTAACTATTCATTTACATGAATGTCAGTCGCAGTTCTTCTTGGTTAGGGCTGAAAGCCTGTGCCCATTTTCTTCTCCCAAGTTTATCTGGGTTGACTTGACTCAGGCTCTGTGCCTGCAGCTGCAGTCTCTGTGAATTCATAAGAGCATCAGTCAAATTGTTCCTGGAAGTCACACTTTCCTTGAAGTCCTGCATCCACTCTGGCTCTTATAATCTGCTAAGTTTTAAAATGTTTTATTCTCTATTCTTATCTCTATTTTACTATGTCATGTTTGTAAATTCCTCATACTGTAATGACCAGATTCTATTGCCTCGGCTTCTACAATTAAATACACCGAAACAAAATATTCAGTTCTTGGAACATGTATGAATGAGAACATGAAGCACATGACTAATGTACATGGATGACCTATTCAGTATATTTTTTTCCAGTTCCATAAGACACTTGTAGATCAGATAATTTATTATTTATCACTGAGTAATACTCTTCTATATGTATGACTGTGTCCTTTTATATTTATGTTTTATTAGAAATCTGGACTGGTTTCTTCCTCTATATGTTAAGAAAAGACCATGAATAACATGCTGTGAATAAACATGAATGTACAAGCAGCTCTACAACAAGATGTAGAGCCATTTGAGTAGCTGTATTTACCAGCACAAGATACATTCAAATCAAACCAGTGAAAATTACCACATGAGAGACCTAGAAATGACTGAGCAGGTAGAGATGTCTACTGGCAAGCTTAGCATAAGTGTAAGTCATCAAGATCCATCCTTTGTCAGTTTGGTACATACTTGTATCTCCACATGAAAATAATAGCCAGGTAATAATAATTCCTAACATGTTACAATTCTCTTTCATACAACTGCGAATCCCTAAGTTTAGCTAAATGGAAACTTGTCCTAATGTAACTATTCCTTTAATACTATTGAATATTCTTGATTACAGATTTATCTTCATTCAAATTCCTGATAATGCTTTTCTCTTTGTAGTTTACATTTTGAATTTTTCCTAAGTTTGATAAGCTTGATCAAAACTGTCAGGTGATAGTCCATGTGGAGATTTTTGAGACTTCCTTTGTCAATGTAATTAATATAAATCTCTTTACCTTAATCACAAGGAGACTCTTCAGACAAGGGTAATAGGCAGCAATGTTCTTTCCCAAAACATCATAAGAACTGTCTCCAGAATTGAAACAATCCTAAGCACTCTTGTCTACCATATTCTTAACCCAACAGGCTCTTAACTCCCACTTAATTCATGATATTATTAATTAGGTTTCTCTCCAGTATGTGTTCCTTTATGTCTTTGGAGATCACTATGACCTGCAAGGGCTTTACCACATTCATCACATTCATAAGGTTTCTCTCCAGTATGTGTTCTTTAATGATATTGGAAAGTACTGCTCTGTGCAAAGGCTTTGCCACATTGATTACATTCATAAGGTTTTCCAGTCTTTTTGGAGGAGCAGAGAAGATACTGTGAAGATCCTGGAGATTAAATCAAGAAGCTGCAATTTTGAAATTACCTTGGAGACACCAAGATTTTGAGATGTTAGAACTGTGGGATACCTGCTCAGAAAAAACTGCTTTAATGGAATAAAACCACTCAAAGAGAAAGAATTGTGCTTCAGTAAACAAGACAGAAAGGAGATATAGATCAGAAAAATGCTTTGACATCAGACCTGAACATGCAGAATCTGAAGATTGCTCAGCAGACTTTTGGTCTTTTTTTTTTAATTTTTATTTTCTGTATTCTATGTTTACATTCTAAGAGCTTTCCCCTTTCCCAGTTCCCCCCACCATATGTCCCATAATTCCTCTCGCACCCAACTATTCCCCAATCATTCCCCCTCCCCCCACGATTTCTCTGTTCTGGGTCTACAAAACTGGATCCCATCTTTACAGGCCCAGGGTCCTCTCCTTTCTTCTTGGGAATCATTTGACTTGCTAATTGTGCCTTGAGTATTTAGGGCTTCTGGGCTCATTAATATCCACTTTTCAGTGATTGCATTTCATGTGTATTCTTTTGTGATTGGGTTAACACTTTTGGTCTTCTTTAGGTACAGGATTTCCTCACAATGACTTTTAAGAATGGTGAAGTGTATCCTGTTTATATTAAGACATATGATGTGCTTTTTGTTTTTGAAAATATATGTGATTGCTATTACATGATAGGATAAATCTCAGAAGAATTTTTGAACTTTGGACTCTTAACATTTTTGAGATTGCTTTATGTTGGGGACTTTTGAAATTGGAGATCATGCATTCTGCATCATGCTCTGGTTACATGTGTTCTTTATACACTCTTGTGTTTGAATAATCATATGTGGGCCAGGCAGTGGAAAATATTAGAATAAATATGCTTGGCTAAGGGAGTGGCACTATTAGGAGGTGTGTCCATGTTGGAGGAAGTGCATCACTTTCTTTGAAGTTCTACCTAGTGCTGAGTAGACCCTCCTACTAGGTCACGGGAAGACAGTCTCTTCTTGGGTACCTTTGGATCAAGATACAGAACTCTCAGCTTCTTCTCCAGCATCATGTCTGTCTTCATGCCTGCCACGTTTCCTGCTATGATTAAAATGGACTAAACCTCTGAAAATCTAAGCCAGCCCCAATTAAATGTTTGCTTTCATAGTAGTTGCCTTGTTCATGATGAATTTTCATAGCAGTGGAAACACTAAGACAGAAACACTGTGAGTGTATGCAATGTGGTCAAATCTTTGGACAATTCTTTAGTCCATGAAATAATATATGCTAGAGAAAATTCTTATGAATGGGTTTAGTATAATGAAGCCTTTGTAAACCTCTATAGTCTCCATCATTATGAAACTATTCATACTGGAGAGAAATTATGTGAACATTAGCAATGTTGTAAAGCCTTTATGTTATGGGATCCATTAAGTTTCCACACAGTTCCAACACTAGGACAATTCAAATGACAAGAGATTTTTGTAGTCAACTTGCTACTCATTAATCAGGGCCACAAAAATATATTCAGAAGCTTAGCCATTGATTTTTGCTTATATTTTTTAATTAATCATGTATCCAGTAACTTTTCTGAAAGTGTTTATCATCTCATGAATTGCCTTTGGGAAATTTTGGTTCACTTATGCATACAACCATGCCATCTTCAAATAAATGTAATTTTACTTACACCTTTCTAGTTCATATTGTTTTCATCCCCTTCAGTCATATTGCTCTAGTTAAACTTTTAGATAGTACCTACTTTGAATAGGTAGAGAGAGAATGAACCACCTTGACTTGTATGTGAATTAGTGGAATTGATTGGATTATCTCTCCATTTGATTTAATGTTGGCTACAGGCTTGCTCTAATATGATGTTAGTATGTTTAGGTATATCCCTTGTGTCCTTATTTACTCCAAGAATTTTTCCATAAAGTGGTGTTGGATATTGTCAGAAAATTTTTATCACCTAATGAGATGATCACTTCTTATTTACTCTTTACATTTTAAGCAGATTATATTGAACCATCCCTGCATCTCTTTAAGGAAGCCTATCTCATTGATCATGGTAGATGATCTTTTGTCAATTTTCTATTTTATTTTATTTTATTTGTTTTGTTTTGTTTTATTAAGTATCTTTTCATTTGTGGTTTTAAGGAACATTTGTCTGTAATTCTCTTATATTGCTTAGTCTTTTTTTGACAGGATATTTGAGGAACAATGGGCTCACAAAATAAATCAACTAATGTGTTTTAAAAAATATATGTTCTTTAAATGTCAGTCCTCTGAACATCTGAGAGCTGATCCAGGAACTGGAGAGATGGCTTAGCCATTAAAGGCTAGACTCACTACCAAAAATATGAGTTCAAACCCCAGCAACCACATTGTGGCTCACAACCACCTGTAATGAGATCGGACACCCTCTTCTGGTTTCTCTGAAGGCCGCTACAGTATACTTATATATGACAAATTAATAAAATTTTAAAAAAGAGCTCATTCTAGATTGCCTGGACAAGATTCTTTAAGGCAAGGTCACAAGAGATTTGTATCCCAGGCAGAGTATAGGCCTTACATAGGAACAATTGGCCATACAATTGTATTCGTTACATCATCAAAATAAAAATGGCTTAAGAATAATTTTATATTTTTAGAAAATGTGCACATCAAATTGTAAAGACTTGTTCTCGGTATCTTCAGTTTCTACCTGTACCACATAATGGTTTTAATTCTAGAGGACTTAATCAATTATTACAAATGAACAGTACTCATTTGCCTGCTTTTAGAAAATTAAAATATGTGCATGTGAGTAATGATAAATGTTTAGGCTTTCTAATTGTACCTGCTCTAACAGAAAAAGCAACTAAAATGCTACATGTATTTTCTATGCTTGCATAGTCATTGTGTATATTATTGTCTATGCTTGATGTTCCAACTTAAATTAAAACAGATAATGGAACTGGCTATTTATTACAGTCATCAAACATGTGAGATAACTTTGACATCAATTTAAGAACAATTTCAAGGATGAGGTAATATAGAAATATTAAAACAATATCTTCTTAAAAAACAAAAAGGGATAAATTATATCTCCATGCATATTATTTAAATTATGCTTGTATATTTTCAAAAAAAATTTTAAATCTGGATGTCAAGGAATTCTTTGCTGATTGCCTTAGCATCCTATAACCAAGCATGCACATTCCTCTGTGAGATGGCAGGATCCACTTATTATTGATCCTGACTTAATATGGAGAAGAACGGATGTTTGTGTTTTTTCCACAGAATGCTGCAGAAGCATGCTAGTTGCCAGAGTGATTGATGTGTCATGCTGAAGATAATGCAGACCTGTGGGCTTGCTGAGTGTCCTGGCAATGGTGATTTTACTTGCCCATGTCCCAGATTAGATAAACTACCTTGTTTCAAGCTTTTAGACTTTGTGGGAAAGAACATGACTTAGAAAATCTTGTGGGAAAGAACTAACTTAGAAAATCTTAAAAAAAATAATCCAAAGGAGGAGTTATAATGACTCTTCTCTTTCCTTTAATATGATCAGCTGATTCAATCATAGACTGGTCTAGAAATAAATGCAATATTGGAGATTCCAATTATGAAGATGGCTAATAATCTACTTCAGCCATCTGAGTTATTTTAAAATATAGTCTCCATTTTTCCTGAAAAATAACAGCTTATCTGTTGATTCACAAAGCTACCTCCCCCACCCTAGAGGATAGCTTTGTGTCTAATAGCTGCTGAATTGTAGCTGAATCCCACCACTTCCCCCACACTGGGAAGTCTGCCTTGTTGCTAATTTACAACTGAATGAGATACCTTGGGCCATGCAAAGACAAGTTAATTCTGTTTTGCTTCGAATTCTTGACCTTGTTTGTTAAGCAGACTGGCTGTCTCCACCCAGGCTCATCTGGATTAAAAATTGTCATGTCTGTTAAAGACACTTGCAGAGCATTTGGCACAAATCTACTCTCTGGCATCAAAACCTATAGGAGTGGATCTCCTTTTAAGGGCCACATAGATCTCAGTCTATGTGTGTCTGCTTATGAGCTAACAGGGCCATCAGTGAGAGGTTCAAGGCACAGCGCTGCAAGGGGCGGACCATGTGTTCTGTTTCTGGGTCCCCAGTGAAGCATACTTGATTGCATAGTGGTTGGTTTTTAGAGGCACTCCTTAAAATAACAGCAAGGAAGCCTAAAACCTCTCATCCATAAAAAGACACTATAAAGTAGCTAGGAGGATCAGGTAAATATTTCCCCTCCATGGTTAATGCCCATACAAGCTGTTAAAAATACTCTGGAATTCAGTTTGGCAGTTCCTCAGAAAAATTGGACAATATGTAGTAATGACACATGTTCCAGTATGTTCATAGCAGCATTATTTATAGTAGCCAGAAGCTGGAAATAACCCAGAAGTCCCTCAACAGAGGAATGGATATAGAAAATGTGGTACATTTACATAATGGAGTACTACACAACTATTAAAAACAATGAATTCATGAACTTCTTAGGCAAATGGATGGAAGTAGAAAATATCATCCTGAGTAAGGTAACCCAATCACAAGAGAACACACACAGTATGAACTTGCTTATGATTGGATATTACTTCAGAATCTTGAAATACCCAAGATACAATTCACAGACCACACAAAGCTCAAGAAGGAAGAACAAAGTGAGAATATTTTAATCCTTAGAAGTGGATCAAAATATCTATGGCTCACAGCCAACTAATGGACTGAGCATAGTGTACTCAATGGAGGAGCCAATGCAATCATCCAAGGAGCTGAAGAAGTTTGCAGCCCCATAGGAGGAACAATACATACTAACAAGTACCCTCAGAACGTCCAGGGACTAAACTACAAACCAAAGAGTACACATGGAGGGGCCCATGTCTCCAGCTACACATGTAGCAGAGGATGGCCTTTTCAGACATCAATGAGAGGAGAGGTCTTTGGCCCTATGAAGGTTCCATGCCCCAGTGTAGGGGAATGCTAGGCCACAAAATGGGAGGGGTGTTCGTAAGCAGGGCAGATGTGTTTAGGGGTTTTTTGGAGGAGTAACGAGGAAATGGAATACCATTTGAAATATAAGTAAGGCAAATATCTAATAAAGTAAAAGAAAAAAGAAATATTCTCAACAAATATTTTTAATCATTCCAGTTTCTTTTATGAGATTCAGGGGGTGGCAAGTTCCAGCAATATGCATTGATCACTGAATTCAAACTTATAGACTTCCCCTTCCCCAATATCCTCCCCTGTAATTGTCAGGAGCCATAATGGGACAACCTAATATACTAGCAACTGATCATCCTGAAATGGCCTGCTTTGGATTATCATGTAATCTATGACAGGTGAGTCCCCATTCAGCAAGGCTGTGGGGGACTAATTTTGGGAAAGATTCCTGCTATTATTATGCTTTTCTGTTATTATTAAACATATATAATAATTAATAAGTAATAGGACACCCCTTTGGAGCACATCTCTGCAGATCCATGAAGTTGTACTGTCTTATAGTGATGCTATGTAATCAAATAGATGACTTAAGTTTTAATGATGATCTTTTAAGAATTCCTAAAATTATATCTGTGATTATTAAGCTCTTTTATTTATTATATATATATATTCTATATTCTGTTTACATTCCAAAGGCTTCCCCCTTTCCCAGTTCCCCCTCCCTATGTCCCATAGTTCCTCTCCCCCCCAACAATTCCCCAATCATTCCCCCTCCCCCCACAGTTTCTCTACAAAACTGGATCCAATCTTTCCAGGCCCAGGGTCCTCTCCTTTCTTCTTGGGAATCATTTGACTTGCTAATTGTGCCTTGAGGATTTAGGGCTTCTGGGCTCATTAATATCCACTTATCAGTGATTGCATTTCATGTGTATTCTTTTGTGATTCGGTTAGCTCACTCAGGATGATATTTTCCAGGTCTAACCATTTACCTACAAATTGCATGAATTCATTATTTTTAATTGCTGAGTAGTATTCCATTGTATAAATATACCACATTTTCTGTATCCATTCCTCCTTTGAGGGATATTTGGGCTCCTTCCAATTTCTGGCTATTATAAACAAGGCTGCTATGAACATAGTGGAGCATGTGTCTTTATTGTATGCAGGGGAATCCTCTGGGTATATGCCCAGGAGTGGTATGCCAGGGTCCTCTGGAAGGAACATGCCCAATTTTCTGAGGAACCACCACACTGATTTCCAGAGCAGTTTTACCATTTTGCAATCCCACCAACAGTGGAGGAGTGTTCCTCTTTCTCCACATCCTCGCCAGCATTTTTTGTCTCTTGAGTTTTTAATCTTAGCCATTCTGACTGGTGTGAGGTGGAATCTCAGGGTTGTTTTGATTTGCATTTCTCTGATGACTAACGATGTTGAACATCTCTTAAGGTGTTTCTCAGCCATCCGAACTTCTTCTGGTGAAAATTCTTTGTTTAGCTCTGTGCCCCATTTTTGATAGGGTTATTTGGTTCTTTGGGGTCTAACTTCTTGAGTTCTTTGTATATATTGGATATTAGCCCTCTGTCGGATGTGGGGTTGGTGAAGATCTTTTCCCACTTTGTTGGTTGTCGTTTTGTCCTTCTGACAGTATCCTTTGCCTTGCAGAAACTTTGTAATTTTATGAGGTCCCATTTGTCAATTCTTGATCTTAGTGCATAAGCTATTGGTGTTCCATTCAGGAACTTTCCCCCTATGCCTATGTCCTCCAGGGTCTTCCCAAGTTTCTTTCCTAATAGTTTCAGTGTGTCTGGTTTTATGTGGAGGTCCTTGATCCACTTGAGACTGGGGCTAGAGCAGGGAGATCTGCTAAGCTCTCGCCCCCAGTCGGGCCCAGGCGCCTAGGCTCTGCTGCACGTCCCTGCGAGCTTAGGCCATGCACCAAGGCAACCGGAGCCACCCAGCTCCCCAGGACCCCGGACCAGTTATAGAGCGGCAGGCCTCCATATTGCAACCAGGACACAGCTGGAAAAGTGCAGGTACACAGACTCTTCTGGGGCTAGAGCAGGGAGATCTGCTGAGCTCTGGACCCCAGGCGGGCCCAGTGGGGGGCGCCTAGGCTCTGCCGCATGTCCCTGCGAGCTTAGGCCGTGCACCGAGGCAGCCGGAGCCACCCAGCTCCCCAGGACCCCGGACCAGCAATAGTGGCAGGCCTCCATATTGCAACCAGGACACAGCTGGAAAGGTGCAGGTAGAGACTCCGTCTGGGGCTAGAGCAGGGAGATCTGCTAAGCTCTAGCCCCCAGGCGGGCCCAGGCGCCTAGGCTCTGCTGCACGTTGCTGCGAGCTTAGGCCGTGCACCGAGGCAACTGGAGCCACCCAGCTCCCAGGACCCCGGACCAGCGATACAGCAGCAGGCCTCCATATTGCAACCAGAACACAGCCGAAAGGCACAGGTAGACAGATTCCATCAGGGGCTACCACGTGGGGGAATCTACTAGGCTCTCGCTACTAGGCAGGCCCAGCAGCGCCTGCTGAGGCTCTGCTGCACTCCCCCACACTTCCCGGGGACCTCAGGCCGTGCACAAAGTCAGCTGGTGGCAGCCAGCTCGTGATCCCGTTGAGCAGCAATCACGCATAACCACCAGTAGAGAAACAACAGGTAAGCCCAGCCTCACAGGAGATTCAATCACCAGCAAGTGACAACAAGGTCAACTAACACCAGAAATAACCAGATGGCAAAAGGTAAACGAAGGAATGTCACTAACAGAAATCAAGGCAACATGACAGCATCTGAACCCAGTTCGCCAACAACAGGAAGCCCTGGATACCCCAAAACACCGGAAAAACAAGACTTGGATATAAAATCACTGGTCAGGATGCTGGTAGCTGAACACATAGAAAAATCTCGTAAAGAAATAGAGGAGAAAATGGATCAAAAGTTAGAAGCCTTTACAAGGCAAATACAAAAATCACTTCAAGAAATGCAGGGGAAGATGGATCAAAAAGAAGAAGACAATAAGGAAGAAAGACAAAAATCACTTAAAGAAATACAGAAGAACGTAGGCCAACAAGTAGAAGCTATGAAAGAGGAAGCACAAAAATCTATTAAAGAAATACATGAAAACACAATCAAGCAAGCGAAAGATCTGAGCATATCCATCCAGGTACTAAAAACAGAAATAGAAACAACTAAGAAATTGCAGAGGGAGACAACATTAGAGATAGAAAACCTTGGGAAGAAATCAGGGGCCATAGATGCAAATATCAACAATAGAATACAAGAGATAGAAGACAGAATATCAGAAGCCGAAGATACCATAGGAACCATTGATTCAACAGTCAAAGAAAATACTAAATGCAAAAAGGCTGTAACCCAAAACATCCAGGAAATCCAGGACACAATGAGAAGACCAAACCTAAGGATTATAGGTATAGACGAGTGTAAGGAGCCATTCTAAGCTACATGGCCACAAACACTCAGCCCTGAGATGGCTGTTGCAGTTTTGTGAGATTGTTAAACAAAAGCCTTTCCCACGTATTGATGGCACAGAAGACTCTAGGAACTGACCAGCTACAACTGATAAGGGGCATTCCTGGATAATCTCCACCCAAGCCCTGAGCCATCTGGTCTGGCGCCATCCTGTCTTCATCTCCTAGATGAGTCTCACCAGTCACCTCCGTTCTCACCGCCTGAATGCCTTAATTAGGAGACTGGATTGCAAGCATCTTACAAGTGCTCCTATTTCACCTTCCTTCATCTGCTGTACAAGGAACTGGCTGAAGTAATAAACTGGATGATTATTTAGATACCAGATCTTACAGGAACCAGTTGATTGATAAACTGGCCTTCAACCTAAGTGTCCTTATCGCTCATCCCAAGACATCTCATTTGGCTGTTTCAAGATTTACTGTCTTTGTCTCACTTCCCCTCCTTACTGCTTATAAGCCAATGCTTTCCAAATATTAAACGGACTCTGACTAAAGCTTGTTGAACACAGAGTCTCGTTCTTTCTCTCCCCCCCCCCATGACCCTTAGGTAGCACCTCTCCCGGGACCCTGGAATAACTGGACCTGCAGGTCGGGGACAGACAAGAATGAAGATTTACAAGTTAAAGGGCCAGCAAATATCTTCTACAAAATTATGGAAGAAAACTTCCCCAACCTAAAGAGAGAGATGCCCATGAATATACAAGAAGCATATAGAACCCCAAACAGACTGGATCAGAACAGAAATACATCCCGTCACATAATAATCAAAACTCCAAAAGTACTAAACAAAGAAAGAATATTAAAGGCAGCAAGAGAAAAAGGCCAAGTAACTTATAAAGGAAGACCTATCAGAATAACACCAGACTTCTCACCTGAGACCATGAAAGCTAGAAGATCCTGGGCAGATATAATGCAAACTCTAAGAGAACACAAACTTCTGCCAAAACTACTTTACCCAGCAAAGCTCTCAATCGCCATAGATGGAGACATCAAGGTATTCCATGACAAAACCAAATTTGCACGATATCTTTCCACAAATCCAGCCCTACAAAGGATAATAGGGGGAAAACACCAAGACAAGGATGGAAACTACACCCGGGAGGAAGCAAGATAGAAACCTCCTCTCATCAAACCCAAAAGAAGATAACCTCTCAAATATAAAAAATAAATAAAATAAATAAATATAATTTCAAAAATGTCTGGAGGGAATAATTACTATTCCTTAATATCTCTTAACATCAATGGACTCAATTCCCCAATAAAAAGACATAGATTAACAGACTGGATACGGAAACAGGACCCTACATTTTGCTGTATACAGGAAACACATCTCAGTGTTAAAGACAAACACTGCCTTAGAGTAAAAGGCTGGAAGACAATTTTACAAGCAAATGGTCTCAGGAAACAAGCTGGAGTAGCCATTCTAATATCAGATAAAATTGACTTCCAACCTAAAATCATCAAAAGAGACTCAGAAGGTCACTTCTTGCTGGCCAAAGGGAAAATCCACCAAGAAGAGCTCTCAATACTGAACATCTATGCTCCAAATGCAAGGGCACCCTCATTCGTAAAAGAAACCTTACTAAAGCTTAAAGCACACATTACACCGAACACAATAATACAAGAAGATCGAGCTAATCCCATGCCTCCTATCAGATCACCATGGAGTAAGAGTGGTCTTCAATAGCAACAAAAACAACAGAACGCCCACATACACATGGAAACTGAACAATACTCTACTCAATGACACCTTGGTCAAGGAAGAAATAAAAAAAGAAATCAAAGACTTTTTAGAATTCAATGAAAATGAAGGTACAACCTACCCAAATCTATGGGACACAATAAAAGCAGTGCTAAGAGGAAAACTCATAGCTCTAAGTGCATCAAAAAAGAAACTGGAGAGAGCATACACTAGCAGCTTAATGGCACACCTTAAAGCCCTGGAAGAAAAACAAGTTAATTCACCCAGCAGGAGTAGAAGGCAAGAAATCATCAAACTCAGGGCTGAAATCAATCAAATAGAAACAAAGTAAACCATACAAAGAATCAACAAGACCAGGAGCTGGTTCTTTGAGAAAATCAACAAGACAGATAAACCCCTAGCCAGACTAACCAAAGGACATAGAGACAGCATCCAAATTAACAAAATTAGAAATGAAAAGGGAGACATAACAACAGAAACTGAGGAAATTCAAAAGATCATCAGATCCTACTACAAAGGTCTATACTCAAAACAACTGGAGAATCTAGAGGAAATTAAGCTCTTTTATAATGGGACTACTACTAGGTCCTTTTCTGATAGTCAAAACTGCAATGAGAAATCTGCCAGTCTCCCATGTGTCACAAGTTAATTGCTCTTAGATGGCAAGCAGACTTTCTAGTACTCAGAGTACATTCCAAGAGGTTGTAAAACAATTATCCAAAGGTGATAAAAAGGGAACTAGGATTTATTATAGGTGCTAGGACAGAAGATAAAATATTGACTGGATTTATCTTTACAAAACGTCACTTATAACTTAGTTATGTTTTTAAACTTTCAATGAACTTGTGAAAGTCATAGTGATAGATGTTTAGCTAGATAATTACTCCTAATTGATATGCATGTAAAAATTCTCTGTTGTAAGCTTCTATTTCGATTTATGACTTGGTATTTTGTGTGAACTTGTGAGACCCTTGCAACATATGATCATGTATTCTGAAAGATGTATAAGTACTGAAGACAAAAGAGAGAGGCTCTACTTTCCCTTCTCTCTTCTCTCTTCTCTCTCTCTCTCTCTCTCTCTCTCTCTCTCTCTCTCTCTCCCTTCCTCCCTCTGTCCCTCTCCTCCTCTCCTGCTCTCTCTCCCTTTTTACTTTTCCCCACTTATAAGATTTTTTCCCTTTTTCCACTTAGGATCTTTTTGGTTTTTCCTTCTTAGATAGCTTTTATAGAAAACTCTTTACAACTTAGTAATAAACTTATTAACCACTGTTTAAAGTGTCCCATTTTTCTCTCTGTGACTTCTGACTAGCAGGCTGAAAGTGAGAGCCCCAGCAGTTCCTTCTGAGATAGAACAAAGACCACATTGCTTGATCCTCTGCTGTTAGGCTACAGGTGTTAATCACATAAGCCTGCAGTCTTTCACCCTCAGAAAGAGCAAAAAAGTTTCTAGGACATTTTAGGAGTTATCATCAGCATTTCAGTACAGTTAGAAAGCCCTGAGACCCTCAAACATCAAAGCCATCATCACCAGAGTTCTACTCTGTGACTCCACAACTATGCTCACCTGGCCAGGAGGCTCCCGGCCATTAGCATGTAATTTCATGACTGTTACAGAACAATATCTACAATGATATAAGACCATCTTGTATAGGCTTTGGAATAATGTGTGTGATAGTGATCATCAGTGTTTAGTAAACCCAGGTGATGATTCAGGACATTGTTGCAGATGAAAGTGCTGTAGAATTTGTTGGTAAGTGACTTCAGAGGTAATGTGCAGACTGAAAGTTACAACTTTCAGTTATAAAACATCTCTAAACTGGATATTCCTCATCTTACATGTCTGATCACTGAGGACACCATCTTGTATCAGTTTATGAAGGAATCAGAGTAAGAAGATGTGAGCTATTTTCCACACACAATCTTGTCAGCAATGAACCTGGAATAGTGAAAATTGTGAACAATCCCTTATGTGGTGTTCAGAAACCTCAAATTTAGTCAGGACAAAAAGAACTACTTGTGTTTGTTATCAATGAAAAGAGGAACCAACGAGAGGAGAAGGGAAAAATAATACACAGTGAAAGAGAGAAATAGAAAAATGGCAAACATCAATATGTCCATTTTTTTCAAGGATTGCTACTGCACAGATATTGCATCAGATCTGCAAGTGACATGATACTCATATTAGTTTATCTTAGGAGAATAAGTTCATATCATCTGTTACATTCTAAGTACCCTGGAGATTGGTGATGGCATTATATTATAACGGTACAATGTCTATATAAATGTATACTACTTAAATAGGCATGCACTCCTGTGAATTGAACCCTATGAGATTCATCATCATTCCATACATTGCAGTTTGAAAAACAGCATTATAGACATTATCCATCATATCACCAGTTCTGAAAGACTAAGTTAAAACAGTCTATACTTCTGAATAGTGATAACAGTTTCTCTATAGTCTGAAACCATTGATTCTGCCCTGTGGACTGACAAATCACAGAGCATCACATATAATGTGACAAGTCATCAAAGAGAGGACATGCATTCAATTGTTCCACCTCCTTCTATTCTGAAATATTAGGAGCATCGACTTTGTGAATCAGAAGTTAGAACAGAATTGAATTTATGTACTATGCATTTTATGTTTTAATAGGAATAGATATTCATCAGATATTTAAATATACATGAACATATATTCCTACATAATGCTGTTGATTCCTCTAATAGCCAGGACACTGTACTTAATATATTCTTCACTACTTAAAATATCAAATCTTATAAAACTCAAATTACATGTAACCTGCATAGGAATAAGAGGATCCTGGGTTGGAAAGGTATACAGAGATAGATAAAGCTTTCTAAGCTCACATATTTCCACCATTTAGAATCTTTGTCAATATGATTTTTCTCTCTCCCTTCATCCCATTAAATACATGTGCATGCAGGTTTGGAAAGAGATTGTGTTGCAGAATACATGTGCTTGATTTCCACTTTCTTCTAAATGTGATTTTTTTTGGAATTGTTAACTGCTGTGAATACCACAGGGATTCCTCCTCTTTCCTTTCACTCCTGTATGTCAGTGTCCCATAAATTCATACATGGATATATGATGAGATGCTCAAGACTCACTGTTGTTTTTCTGTCTTCAGTTGCTCTTGCCCAGGTAGAACTGCATGAAGCCTCAAATAGACCCGAGTCTCTGTGGTTAACACTTTATTACAAATGAGAACGGTAAGAGCTTGCACTCTTGCTTGCACTAGGAAAGCTTGTGATTTTGAGAGCCTTATTGATGGTAATACAGAAGCAACTTAAATTAACAGGCTAAGACATCAGTCATCCTCTCCAGATAATCTAGAGCCATTTCTTCATGCATCTGATTGCTGCAAGTGCACTAGTTGCAGGGATATGTTTTTTTGAGATTGTTTTTTCTTTTATTGTATCTAAAAAAATTTTTACAATTTTTTTTTAATTTTCTATATTCTTTGTGCTGAAATCAGACTGAAACTTCATTGTTAGTGATGGGAAATCTACCTGCAGTAGAGTTCCAGACCAGCAGGGGTCAGAATGGGGCCAAGAATCACCAGCAGAAAGAGTGTTGGCTGTAGAAAAAGACTCTGTGTCCTCTGTGGTTTCCTTGCTTAATGTACATATACCTACTGTGATTGACATATAACGTTTCCATGCTCATACACTGTGAATTTTCTCTGTTAAACACTTGAATGATTTATATTTCCTTGTATTTTTTGAATATATAAACCCAGAGTTCTGAGACCTTTCACACACTGAGCCACCATCGAGGCCACATATATGTGCTGGTTTGACACTCTGACACTTATATGGTCGAGGACTGCCTGGACTGCCATCAATGCTAGAAGATGCACATAAACCTCAAGATACTTGAAGTGCTGTGGAGGAGGAGGCCTGGTGCAGGGGGAGGGGAGCATTCTCTTGAAAACAGGATGGAGGAGAAGTGGGATATCTGTGGGAGGTTGGACCTGGAGTGTGGAAATGAGTGAACTATAGAAAATAAAAGTAATAGAGAATAAATATTAAAAGTTACAATGTATTCTGATCACTGATATTCTTTCTAAACTTCTGCCAGAAATTTCCCACACATTCAACTACTCAGCCTTTCACTTTTTTATAGAAAGATAAAACACATAGTGGCTGGATATAAAATAAACTCAAACAAATTAGTAGCCTTCCTATATGCAAAGAATAAACAGACAAAGAAAGTAATTAGGGAAATGAAACTCTTCACAAGAGTAACAAGCAATATCAAGTATCCTGGTGTGAATCTAACCAAGCAAGTGAAACATCTGTATGACTAGAGCTTCCTGAAAAAAAGAAATTAAAGAAGACATCAGAAGTTGGAAAGATCTACCATGATCGTGGATTGGCAGGATTAATATAATAAAAATGGCCATCTTGCTGAAAGCAAACTACAGATTCAATCCAATCCCCATCAAAATCTGAAATCAATTCATCATAGGGTTAGAAAGAGCAATTCTCAAAGTCATCTGGTATTGGTACAGTGACAGGCAGGTCAATCAATGGAATAGAATTGAAAACACAGAAATGAACCCACACACCTATGGTTACTCGATCTTTGACAATGGAGCTAAAAACATCCAGTAGAAAAAAATAGCCTTTTCAACAAATGGTGCTGGTTCAACTGGTGGTTAGCATGAGGAAGAATACAAATTGTTCCATTTTTATCTCCTTGTAGAAAGCTCAAGTCCAGGTGGATCAAGGATCTCCACATAAAAAGGGATACACTAAAACTAATAGAAAAGGAAATGGGGAAGAGGCTTGAGCAAATGGGCACAGGGGAAAATTTTCTGAAGAGAACAACAATAGCTTATGCTTGAAGATTAAGAATTGTTTTCCTTATCAGCATGTGTTGTGTCTTGAATTTTGATCTTAGGCAGTTTTGTTCTTTTTTTAAAATTGTTTATTTTTTTACACTCCATATTTTATTACCCCATCCCCATCCATCCTCTGACTGTTCCATGTCCCATAACTCCTCCACAACCCACTGTCTCCACAGGGATGTCCCAATCCCCAACCCTTCCTGAACTCCAAACTCCCTAGGGCCTCCAGACTCTTAAGGGTTAAGTGCATCATCACTGAATGAACACAGATCTCCACTCCTCTATAATATGTGTGTTGGGGGCCTTGTATCAGATGCTGTATGCTGCCTGTTTGGTGGTCTAGTATTTGAGAGATCTCAGGGGTCCAGATTAATTGAGACTGCTGGTTCTCCTACAGGGTTGTCATTCTCCTCAGCTTCTTTCAGCCTTCCCTAATTCAATAGCAGGAGTCAGTTGCTTCTGTCCATTGGTTGGGTTTTCTTAGGTGCAGTCATGCTAGGTCCCTTTTTGTGAGCGCTCCATAACCTCAGTAATAGTGTCAGGCCTTGGGACCTCCCCTTGAGCTGGATGACACTTTGGTCCTGTTGCCTGACCTTCTTTTCCTCAGGCTCCTCTCAATTTCTGTCCCTCTAATTCTTACAGACAGGAACTTTTATGGGTCAGAATTGTGACTGTAGGATGGCCCCCCTCTCTCCTTTGATGCCCTATCTTCCCGCTGGAGGTGGGCTCTATAAGTTCCCTCCCCCTATTGTTGGTCATTTCATCTAAGGTCCCTCCTTTTGAGTCCTGAGAGTCTCTCACCTCCCTGTACTCTGGGGCATTCTGGAGGGTTCCCCCCAACCCCTATCTTCTAAGGTTGCTTGTTTCCATTCTTTCCGCTGGCCCTCGGGGCTTCAGTCCTTTTCCTCACCCAAAACCAGATCAGGGTCCCCTCTTCCCCCTACTCTCACTTCCTGTTCAATTTCCTTCACCGTTCCCTCCAACCCTTCCCACCTGTGATTGCTTTCTTCTCTTTCCTAAGTGGGTCTGAGCCATCATCACTTGGGCACTTCAGCTGGTTGACCTTTTTGTGTTCTGTGAACTGCATCTTGGGTATTCTTTAGTTCTTTTGAGGAGTTGCTAATATCCACTTATTAATGAATACATACCATGCATGTCCTTTTGCGTCTGAGTTACCTCTCTCAAGATATTTTCTAGTTCCATCCATTTTACTACAAAATTCAGGATGTTCTCATGCTTAATATTTGAGTAGCATTCCATTGTGTAAATGAAACACAGTTTCTGTATCCATTCTTCTGTGATGGGATATTTTACTCTTAGAACTTTAGACTTCTACTGTGGATATAAATGAGATTCCACATAATTCCAGATAATTGATTCACTTTCTTTCCCCAGGCTGGATTCTATTTGCACCTCATGAAATTCAATCCTGCCTCTGGTAGCAGACATCACACGTCATCTAAAGGAATGTCTGGTTGCTGTTCTACTACACACATATTGGAATCCTATCACTCACACCATCAACATATAACATGCCCACCTCAAATGAATCCCATGATAATACTGCCATTTTCTTTTTTTAATTATTTTTTTTATTTAAAATTTTTTTATTATTGGATATATTCTATATTTACAATTCATTTCCCTTTTTCTGGTTCCTCACCCCCCAAAGGTCTCACATGCCCTTTTCTGTTCCCTTGCTCCCTCATCCACCCCTTCCCTCTTCCCTGTTCTTGTATTCCCCTACACTGATGCTTTGATCGTTTCCAGCACCAGTGTCCACTCCTTTCTTCTTGTCAGACATCATTTGGTATGTGATTTATGTCTTTGGTGTTCCAAGATTCTAGGCTAATATCCATTTATCAGTGACTGCACACCATGGGTATTCTTTTGAGACTGGGTCAACCTCACTTAGTATGATGTTCTCCAGCTCCATCCATTTCTCTAAGAATTTCATGAATTAATTGTTTCTAATGGCTGAATAGTACTCCATTGTGTATATATATACCACATTTTTTGTATTCATTCCTCCTTTGAGGGACATCTGGGTTCTTTCCAGTTTCTGGCTATCATATATAAGGCTGCTATGAACATAGTGGAGCATGTATCCTTATTGCATGCTGGGGAGTCTTCTGGGTATATTCCCAGGAGTGGTATGGCTGGATCCTCCAGCAGTATCATGTCCAGTTTTCTGAGGAACCACCAGACTGATTTCCAGAGTGGTTGTACCAGCTTACAGTCCCACCAGCAGTGGAGGAGTGTTCCTCTTTCTCCACATCCTCTCCAACACCTGATGTCTTCTGAGTTTTTGATCTTAGCCATTCTGACTGGTGTGAGGTGAAATCTGCCATTTTCAATCCAAGTGCTTGAGAGTTTCTGTAGAGTGGATTGATAGTTCCATCTTAGCTAATACATGTTCAGTCTGCAGTGGTTTTTCTCCTCAAATTTCCTTGTGATGAACATGGAGACACAGCAATACTTACAGCACTGATTAGATATACATAAACACTCTAGTTGGGATGGAAATAGGCTCTCTAGTTGAGTATACTTGAGTATGGGAATTTTGAAAGCTGTAAAATATATCAGTGAAATAATCTAAGTGAAGAAGTTAATGTGATCCACATTTACAGTAATACATTCTAATTTTTGAGCCTCACTTGGCAGGTTGCTTTATATATAAATTTGTATAAAATCTTATTCAACTGTATTTATGAATTTTATGTTTATTATATATTTACATTTTTGTACCATGTTGTCCACATCTCTGTCTGCACATTTATGGGCTCGGAACCAATTTTCTTCAAGCACATCTAAAAAGCTCACAAAGAATGTCTTCAGCCATTGCAGCTCATATCACAGACTTAAGACAACACCACACTTTTAAGCCCTCCAAAGCATGTGAAATACAACATCTGTGTTCCTGGTTAGATATGATATTCTTTCTTCTGAAGACTCTGTTGTCTGACTTTCCAATATTCAGGAATCAGCAGCACTTGTTTTTCTGGCGCTATGGCCCCTTTACCCAAACCTGGCAACTTAGACTTTGCGTCATCCATTCCAGGATCTTTGCCTTCTTGTGGACCCTTCCTACTGTCTCATGAATATGTACATGATAATCTTTGAGTTTCATGGAGTCAATGTCAGAAATTCTATTTACTCATAGATAAAAAGTCATTTTATCATTGTCAACCACCTGGAAATGGAACCCAAGTGTTAATGCATTTCTTACTGCACAGTCTACCCTAAGGTTTCAGGGCCTCAGGTGGCACTCAGTATTCTGGGATTGATTTCTTTTTTCTTGAATTGATACAACTTTGTGCTAAGATCTTATTTTATGGATTGGTCACACCTTGATATTTTTTTCGTTCAAATATTTGAAAACGTGAAGATGTTTTATTCATAAAAGGTACATTGTTTTTTAAATGAAATCAGTTATCCACTCAAATTCTTTTCCACATAGACATTCATGTTCATGCCAACAAACCACTGCCAAAAGTTGGCCAAACTTAGGCAAATCTTATTCTTTCTAAGTTCCAAACCATCAATATTGATAAGAACAAAGAAGAATGCATTATGTTTTAACATTTCTGAAGGCAGTGAAAAAATGTCCTAAACATGTGAGCTGTGCCTTCAGTATCCTATGCCCACTGTGCTTTCTTCCAAGATCATCAGCATCTGAGAGAATTGAATAAACTCCCTGCTTAGAGTTTATATTTTCTGCTGTTGATTTTAAAGTTACCACAAATACAGATCAGAATAAAGGTGAAGATACTGATTATTGATATTGAATAAATAAATAAATTATTGAAAAAATTTGATACAAACCTCTAATATGTGAGCCAGAAACTTGATACAAAGTTAAATCAATGAAATCACCCTTTCATGGAATTATCGTATTCACCATTGCCAGCTTAAGATGGCATATACTCTTACACTATTCACAGTCTAAAATTACTGTTCAAATTATGTGGAAAAATATATAGTGATAAGACTCACACATACCCTAGAAACAGAGACTATCAATGCAGGAGTAAAATCTCCTCTGAGCTCCTCATCTGTCTTCCAGGAAAAAAACATTGGGAAGTGATTCATAGATGAGTGAATGGAGTTTAGAACCCTTTATGCCCGAGTGAGGGTTTCTCTCAAACCTACTGCATCCCAACATCACACACTAGAAGTGTGTACTGAGGAACCTGGTCTTGAGTGTTACATATTCTCTAAGGGAAGAAGAAATGAACTCTCTTGAGGGCTCCTCTGTCTCCCATCATAGACAGATACCTCTTAAGTCCTAAAACTTAAGTACACCATCAGAATGAGCACCTGGTGAGGGAATGCAAATCTCTCCTGGATCCACCCAACCTTGGGTTGAAAAGCCAAAGCTGGGCCTGTGTACTCACTAGTGTGCAGTCATGGACAGGCTTACTTCCTCATTCCTGCTGCTGATTGTCCCTGCATGTGAGTGTCAAGGCTCCCTAAGGGATGACCTTTTCTATCCTCACCTGTTCCAACCTTACCTTCTCCCTTTTCTTTTTCTCCACAGATGTCCTGTCCCAGGTTACTCTGAAAGAGTCTGGCCCTGGGATAGTGCAGCCCTCCCAGACCCTCAGTCTGACTTGCTCTTTCTCTGGGTTTTCACTGAGCACTACTAATATGGGTGTGAGCTGGATCTGTCAGTTTTCAGGGAAGGGTTTGGAGTGGCTGGCAAACATTTGGTGGAATGATGATAAGTACTACAACCAATCCCTGAAGAGTAGGCTCACGATCACCAAGGACACCTCCAACAACCAAGTATTCCTCAAGATGTCCAGTGTGGACACTTCAGATACTGCCACATACTACTGTGCTCGGATAGCACATTGACACAGCCCCAGTTTTCAGCTGTACAATATTTTAGGCTGGTTCTCAACTCTGTTCCTTCCTATTGTATCATAATTGTGTAATGCCACAGCTTTCCTGCTGGCATCTGTGGTTTCCTGTTTGTTCTTAGGTTAAGAGTTTTTTATTCCTGCTATGTGCCCTAGTTCCCTATTATGATGTTCATAAATTATTCTGTGTGTGTTTTATTTTGTAAAGCTCATAGATACTTGGTGCCTACACCAGGTGGTTCAGAGCTATGGTTCCCCTTAGTCTTAGGCTTCAACTTCCCACAGTAGAAGATTTCAAATTATTATAATGTTCACCTTCTGTAAACAGCTGTATATTGTGAAGATGGGAAGTACTGGGTGAGTATTCTCAAAGAGAGTCACTGACCAAAGATTGTCCATAGATACTCCCAAATAATCCAGGCTAATCTGAAGTCTATTAGTTGCTCTCCACATACTAATTTTAATAGCATGTGGTTCAAGACAACACTTACATATATCACTGAACACAGAGAAGTTGAGCTTGTGCTCAAGTAGAAATTTCATTCCTACTGATTAATGTTTAAATTATTGGAAGTTGTTTGCATGGCATTGGATGAGAAAGGTAATAACTATTGTAGCTATGATTCCTGTCATCTATAATAGTTACCTGTCTGTGGGTTATGTTGATACAATGGTGGCACAAACATTGTAGGATTCAGCATTTATTCTTTGATGGAATTAAGACCTCTGAGATTAGGGTTAGGGTTAGGCGTGTCTGACACTGCTAGAATTGCCATGAAACTGAAATTGGATTGGTCATGGCCCTATGGGAAAAACATATGCCAAAGTTCTGATAGAGTAACATATCAAAAAATGATTTCTATTTACATAACCATACACTTAAATCAGTAACTCATCTACCCATCATCAGAGACATGTTTTGCAGTTGATGGGAAGCCAAAGAGAACCACAAATGGATAATTTTTATAGCACTGGTTATAGTGGATTGTCCTCATCAAACCTTCCTCCCAGGACAAATGTACAAGATTATAAGAGTCAGAGACAATGGATGACTCTAAAGATACAGACTTATCAAGAACAATGTGACTGCTTCACATATAAACTCAGACTGTGGGAACAAGCACGGGGCTTATATAGATTCATGCCAGTGGGACTCTATCCAGAGTGGGAAGTAGACATGTGTTCCCACCACTAGCTAAGAATCTGTCTGCAACTGATATTCATCTACAATGGAAACTTAGTCTTCTTCAGTGAAGGCTTACTCCTGTACTGACCACACTTGATGGTAGGGCCTATGCCCAGGAGGTGGACAAACAAAACCAACAGAATGGCATATTTGTAGAGTGGTGGTTCATATAGCTTTATTGAGGCATTTTGTCTTATTAGTTTTTTCATGTATACTTGGTTTCAGATTTTGTCTTCTTTTGAGTCCCTGTATATGTGTATATTTTAGTATGACAAGATAGGGTAAATAGTTAACAGAGAGAGAAAGAGAGACAAGGATACAGAAAGTGATTCTTGTTTTACTTATTTTGTTTGTGTTGGGTTAAAAAGTGGGAAAAAGAAAGGGTATGAAGTTGGGTTGGTATCAAAGGAATGAAGATCTAAAAGTAATTGAGGATAAGAAAAGTATGATTAGAATATAATGTTTATAAGATTGTTTTCAATCATCAAAGGTCATCTAAATTAAACAAATGGGGCAAAGGTCCCAAATCTTGTGTATTCTTACTTTTCTATAATTTAGAACCTCATGGAAAGACAAAATATGTTTGTTTATTTCTGCTATCTTCATGCACAACCTGGATGGAAAGTTTCCGGTAGTTTCTGATCATCTGCCCATTTTTCTATTGACCCATCTATTATCATTTCTGTCTTCCTGAACTGACAATTAGTAAGAATATATGGAGAACAATAAATGTTTCACTGCTCAGATGTTTTTTCAGACATGTACCAATTCTTCTTAGGGCAATATCCCTTTCCACACACAATCAATTATAGCCACAGCCAATCAATTCTCTGTTACTAACAACAAAGATGGTTTACAAGTTTCCATTACCTTATTGCTCCTTGTCTTTTATGACATCATCAGGACAGGAGCAGATTTCACAAGCCAGGTGAGGAAGAAGCAGGTCCAAACTGAAGGAGATTTGTCAGAACATAAGATTGATATAGATTGATTAATTTAAATTATAAGACTATTAAGGAACAAGAATAAGATAAGGCTTAAAAGTATAATTAATAAATATAAATCTTGGTCTTTTTATTCAGAGCTAAGACAGGCATAGTAAAATTGTATCCTTATATCCATGTTAGTGTCAATATGAACAATTTGTCTATCATAACAGAGTCAATAACTTTGAAACAGAAGTGTTTGATCACAAACTCAATCAATATATAATTTTGAGGACATGAAAAACATTGCTGTTGTATTATTTTGTTTTGCTTTGTTTTTCAAAAAGGGTTTCTGTGTATAGCACTGATTGTCCTGGAACTTATCTCTGAAGACAAGAATAGCCTTGAACTCCAAGATCCACATGTCCCTACCTCCTAAATCTCAGGATAAAAGATATTTCCCATGACCATCATGTTATTTTGAAATATTCTCAACAAATATTTTTAATTATATCAGGTCCTTTCATGAGATTTGAGGCAAGAGAGTAGATGATTATGCATTGATTACTGATTCCAAACTCATAGTCTTCCTCATTCGCAATATCCTGCTCTGTAATCAAATGACTTCTACAGTACACTAACAACAATGATACAAGACCATCTTTCCAGTCCTTGGGACAGGGTGTGTGACAGGGTTGCTCCATGCTTTGTTGAGGACTGTTTAATAATTCCAAATGATGATTCAGGACATTGTCTCAGACGAATATGCTGCAGAATTTGTCAGTAACTTACTTCAGAAGTAACTGACAGAGTGAGCATCCAGAGATTCACCAAAACATCTCTAAAGTGGCTATTCCTGCATCTTATATATCTGACCACTGACTACATCATGGTCAGATATATCAATCTTTGAGGGAAACAGAGTGAGAAGATGCGAGCCAGTTTCCAGACACTCTCCTATCTGCAGAGGAACCTGGAATAGAGAAAATGGTGCCAGTCCCTTAAGTGGTGTTCATAATCATCACATAGAGACAGGTCTAAAAGGAACTCCTATGGTTTTTTGATCAGTGAAAAGAGGGCCCAAGCAGAGGACACGGGAAAAATAATAGGGAATAATAGAAAAATGATATTAATCAATATGTCCATTTATTCAAGGAAAACTTCAGTACAGACATTGTACCAATTCAGCAAGTACTATGATCCTCATATTACTTTAACTTGGGAGAATATCTAAGAATAACTCATCTATCTATTTATATTATGGAGCCCAGACATTTGTGTTTAGATTTTTAGAGGAGGATGTTTAAGTAAATCCATATTACTTAAGTAAGCATGTAATTCTATGCATTGCAACTTAGGTGAGCCATCAACATTCCATATATTATCCTTTGAAGTCCAGACATTACTCAGCATATCTGGGGTTCTGAAATGCCAAATTACAACCATCTAGCACTCTGGATTGTAGGAATAACAGTTCCTTTATAGTAAGAAATTACTGATTCCCTGAGGATGTTGCCCTGCTAACTGAAAATTCATAGGACATCAAATGGGTTCTCACTAGTTATCGAAGAGGATATGGATTCAAATGGTCCTCCTTCTTGTACCTTGAAATATTAGGTGCATCCAATTTGTGAATCCAAAGTTAGAGCACAATATAATTGAACATTTTGTATTTATATAGTATGTATTGTTCTTTTATTAAGACTAGCTATACTTCTTATATTTAAATATACATGATCACATATCCCTACATAATGCTATTCATTTCTCTCATCCCTGAGATAACATTCCATATTCTGTCCTTCACTAGTGAAACATCAACTCTGAAAGCTTTACTAGCACATGCCCTGCCAGTGAATAAGAGACCATTGGATTGGAAAGCTACACAGGTAGAAATAAAGTTTTCTAAGCACACATATTCTCCATCCATTAGGTTCTTGTAAATGAAATTTCCTCTTTCCTCCCATTCCATTTAATGCATGTAAGTGCAGTATGATAAAAATATTGAACTGCGAAATACATTTGCTTGATTTCTATTTCCTTCTTAATGTGAATGTTTTGTATTGTTAGCTTTTTGTGAGAGGAACTAGCTACTCTAGTTCCCCTTCTTTCTGTTGACTCCTGTATGTAATTGTCCCAGGAATTCAGACATGGATACATGGGGAAGTGCATCTTCCCTTAAGACTCAATGTTACTTTTTTTGTACTCAGATACTCTGGCTCAGGTACAGCATGACTAAGGGAAGAAAGACCCTAGTCTCTCCTGTTAACACCCCATTACAAATGGGAACTGTGAGAGCTGGATCCATCAGCCTCTAGGAAAGAGTTTACTTTGATAGGATCATTGATGATAATGTAGAAACAATTTCAATTCAGTCTCTGAGATATCACCCATCTTCTATAAGTAAACAAAAGTCATTTCTCTGTACAGCTGAGCTCTGTAAGTACTGGAGTTGCAGGGATATAGTACTGCTCAAGCCAGACTGAACAATATCAAGTTAAGCCACAAGAAATCTATCTGCAGGTGAGTTGAGGACCAGCAGGGGGACAGAATAGGGCTAAGAATTCTAGTAGACAGATTTTGGGGTTGAAGGACCTCTGTATCCTCTGTGATTTTTCTTTTTTGAGTCATTTTTTTTGTTGTTTTTAGGATTTTTCTTGGAGACACAAGAACAATTTATTTGCTTTTTATCAAATCTGTAGTTGTTATTTAGTTTGTAAACTAATTACTGAGGAAAATCACATCTATTCACTTGTACCAAGTGTGATTGAGATACAATGATTTTGTGTTAAAACACAGTGACGATCTTCATTAAACTCTTTAAAGATTTGTATTTTCTTGTTTATTATTTTCTTATTGTATATTATTGAAAAAATCGTACAATGTATTTACATTTCTGATACCATCCCCAAACTTATGACAGCGTCTTCCTCATAAACTAAACTACACAGCCTTTCATTCTTTCTGTAGAAAGGAAAAAATGGAACAAAAATTAAAGAGGGATTAAAAACACTTCAATAAACAAGAAACATACACACTCACACATAAAAGAAAACTGCAAAATTGTACCTCTGCATACATAATACATAGGGAAAAGATGAGTGTGAAAATATGCACAAGTTGATATGAGAATAATTATCTTCAAAATGTAATGTTGTATTCATTTTGTGTGATTTTCTGTTGCTGGACATGTGTCTACCTTTAAGTTTGGTTAATAAATGCAATGATGCTCCATTGGAGAAAGCTAATTTTTACTTTGCATGTGAGGTTCAACTTCAGAAACTTCTTGGTTATGGGTAAGAACCTGTGGCCATGACCCTTTCTAAGCCCTGGGACTCCATTTGGATGGAGTCTGTGCGTACCCTGTGCATCCTGTCACAGTCTCTGTAGGTTCACAGGTGCATGAGTCTTGCTAAGTCTGGAAGACAGTTTCCTTGAAGCCATTCCACTCCTTTGGCTCTTATAATCTATTCAGTGTTCAAATTTTCTCAGAAATGTGGTCTAATTATGGAGTTATTATGAATCTTATTGCAACTACAATACCTCATACTCTTGTGGCACCTGTGATGATAACTCACAGTGGGTTATCCTATGACTGGCACTGAAATCACACTAAAATCAGGGACTACACCATGCTGCCCTCTCTCTCCATATCTTTTCAATATAGTGCTTGAAGTTCTAGTGAGAGCAATTGACAACATAAGGAAGTCAAAGGGATACAAATTGGAAAGGAAGAAGTCAAACTATCATTATTTGCAGATGATATGATAGTATATGTAAGTGACCCAATAAACTCCACCAGAGAACTCCTACAGCTGATAAACAACTTCAGCAAAATGGCTGGTTATAAAATCAACTCAAGCAAATCAGTAGCCTTCTTGTACTCGAAGGACAAGCAGGCTGAGAAAATAGTTAGGGAAACAACACCCTTCACAATAGCCACAAACATTATAAAGTATCTTGGTGTGACTTTAACCAAACAAGTGAAAGATCTGTATGACAAGAACTTCAAGTCCCAGATGAAAGAAATCAGAGAAGACCTCAGGAGATAGAAAATATGCCATGCTCTTGGATTTTTACTCCTTTCTTAAGGAGCCATTCCTGTTGGTCTAAAATTCCTGAAATAAAAACAACAGGAGTAAATTAAGAAAGATAAAACACAAAAATTGGATAAAAATTGCAAAAAGATGAAACACACACACATACACACACAATAACTCATAAAACTGCAGCTCTGTAACCACGGTATATATTACAAAGTCACGTGTAATAAAATTAATCAAGAAAACAGTGGGAGCTAATATCCACAAAAACACTATTCAGTTCATTTTGTGATGGCCTTCTACTGTTTGACATGTGTCCATCATTAAAATGTGATTTATAAACCCAATAATGCTCCATTAGAGAATGCTAATTTTTCCTTTGGACATGAAAACCAGTTTCTAAATCTTCTTGTTTAAGGATGAGAATCTGTGGCCATGTCCTTGTGTTGACACTGAGTCTCCATATGGATTGAGTTTGTGTGTGCATACTCTGTGCATGCTGTCACAGTCTCTGTTGATTCATATGTGCATGATTTCTCGTATATCTGGAAGTCAGTTTCCTTGAGAGATCCACTGCCCTCCCACATATGTACCTCCGTTCAAAGACTACTACATTAAAATAAAATACAAACCTCACCACTGTGCTTTCTACTCAGCTTTCTGCAAGTGTATAACACACAGTCACAGAGCATGAACAGAACCAGACCAGTGAGATAATATTAGTAATTACACTTCAAGTCTTCATATCACCAGTTTTCACACACTTTCCTTATATGTATTATCTTTGACAATAATAATGTATCAGAAGTTCCATAAATCCGCACTACATTATGACAATGAAATTAGCCCATCAACATAAAGACAGACCCAAATGTGTACGATGTAACTATGAAGTGTTGATTATTTTTTGACTATTGTTTTAGAAATAAACACTTAAGTCTTGTTTCTTTATACTCTATAATGTACATGTTTACTCCCAATATCCTTAATTTGTTTCTTTGTGCTACATGCATTCTATATCCCCTATATTTTTTATTTTTACTTATACTGAAGAAAGTAGATTTCATCTTACTGCTCTCTTCCCACTTTAATATGGTTTATGCTATACCAATGTCTTAGTCTCCATTTCCCAGCACCATTTCAAGCTTGAAATATCATGCCTCATCTATATGCTTTCATTTTAACTCAATTTTACTATATCATATCCTTTATATTCCTCAGACACCAATAGCCTATTTTTAGCCTCTTGGCCTCTAAAAATTTACAAAAATATTCCATTCAGGCAACCACACATAAAAGTAAACATGGAGCATGTGTTTCTAAGGACCTGGCACCCTCACTGAGCATCGTTCCAGGATCTTCCACATACACTTCATATTTTTACACTGAGAAATATTTCATGGTCTGTACTCTATATATTGTCAGCATTGATTTGTCCTTTTTTATAAATCTAGATGGATTTCATTTCCCAGCTGCTGTGCATGGAGCAACAATAAACATGGATGTGTAAGTGTCTCTGTAAAAATATAGTCTTTTGAGCACATACTTGGAAGGGATGGGACATGGCCCAGGTTTATTTACTCTTTTTGGTTACATTTTCAAACAGAATCCCAATGTCACTATACTACATTAGTTTACACTCACATCAACAATGAGTAAAGATTACAACTTTTCAACATCCATTTCATTATTTTTCGCATTTGCATTGATCTAATTGGAACATTAACTTTCTTTAATCTCTACTTAGCTAAGAATTATGGTATAGGACATAAAGAAATCAACCTTCAACTCATCAGGATGGTCTATTTGCTACTTTGATTTTCTAGTATAGGACAGTGTCATGAGCTTCCAAGAAACACAAAGGCCTCAGTGATCTTATACCTTACATGACCTAGTAGTTTACAATATCATCCTTCATGTAAGATACACCCACTAGCACGTGACTGTTGTGTAGTTACCAACTACTTTCCAATTTGATGAGTGGCTTATTCCATAGGAAAGACTTCATTCCAGGTAAACATGATCAAAATCCCATGTCTACAGATGGCATAGGCCTAATAGACTCTAGTTGTATTGTTAATGGTCAAGTTGACAAACTGCCTCATAGCATATGTTTATATGAATTACAATTGCTGTTCTCATCACAAAGGCTTCTGAGTGAAGTGTGTTATGATTGATGTAGACACCCATGACTGTTCTAGTTTAGAGAATGAGGAGATGTAAATATTCATTTTGTTCAACAAGTTCATCCCAGCCCTAATCCTGTAGATGCATCAGAGGAGGAGAGCCCTGAATTCTCAGCAACCCTCACTCAGTGATTCACACTAAACATACAATACTCAAGAAGGAGTTGACACTAAGGTAAGATTTCTTGTTCATTTTCAAGTTTTCTAACTAAGTTTTAAGGGAATTTCTTATGTGAGTACTGTTATAGCAGATACTGTATCTATAAATCCTTGCCTTTCATGATGCTTGTGTCATGTGTCTAGAACAATAATCCAGAACTCAAGGTTTCTGCTAGGCATGATACAAATATACATAATATGGTACCTATGGTCCTTGAAGTTCAAGAGAAAGGATTCCTCTCTTTTACCCTCACCACCCTACATCTTATGGCAGGCAGACATCAGTGACTTTGATTCTGATTCAGTGGTAGATCAGCCTGACTGTTAGTGCAAGAATGGACATAACTCAGGAATCTTCCTAACATACCCTAGAGCTCTATGCAGCAGAACAGAAATCAGTGTTGTGGGTAAGTTATCTCTATTTCAGATCCCAGACAGTTATAGACTCCATAGACTTGCATCTCTGAGTAAATAGATGAATGCCATAATTCCTGATATGGCAAATAGAAACCATACACATCTGAAATTCCTCACCATTCCAGTATTCTCAGCAATTTGCTCTGACAGCTACAGGACAGTACTGGTAATGGTAAAGCCATGGCAGTAGTGTCCAGGGACACTCAAGCCAAAGTTCTCCATACAAATAGGTCTTGTTTGGAGACAAAGGGCAAGTAACAAGGAACAAAGACAGTAAAGAAAGGTTGAGGGAGATGGGGAAGTGAACAATGGAGAGGCAGGATTTGTCTCTGAAGATAACAAAGGAAGAGCTTCATCTGCGTAAGTAAATGGCTGTTTATGAAGGTAAAGCGGGATGATCTATGTTAAGATGAGGGTTTTATTTTTAATTGGACATACTAATTAGGATATCCAAGGGGACATTGATTGATTGATTGATTGATTGTTTTACATTACAATTGCTACCATCTCCTCTGGTACCCATAAACATGTTCCTCCTTCTACTCCCTTCCTTCTCTTCTGAGACTCTAAGTGCACCATTTGACATCTCCCAGTCTGGGCCCATCAAGTCTATGCAGGGATAGGGGTATCATCTCCTACTGACCCAGTCACAGGAACTCAGTTAGGGGAATGGATTCCAAGTGGGTAACAACTTTAGAGACAAACACACATATTTATTGGCAGACACACATGAAGATTGAGCTATCCATCTGCTATACATGCACTGGGCACTTTGGTCCAGACCATATATGCTCTTTGGTTGATGTCTCAGAACCTAAGCACCCCTACAATTATGGAGTGATTCTCATTGCAGACTTCTAAGGTTCAGACCTTTTATCTGGTAAGTCCTTTTTATTATCTCTAAGTTCAGTTTTTACTAATTAGCATTCTTGTTCATTGAGGCCTGCTTCAGCATCACATTCCAAATCATTTGGTCTTCTAAGGATCAGACAAATCCTGAGCTGCTTCAACATTTAGTTTTTGATACCAACTGTATCACTCCTATGTACAATTATTGTGAAATTCTTCTTACACTGTCTGTTAAAAAATGCAGGATAAGGGATTTGTCCTCTGACCACAGGTATTCTCCGTGAGGTATAGCCTGATGAAGACAAGAAAGAAGGTGTTATTGCTTGTCTTTACCTTTTTAGAATAGGGAACTAGTAGAGATGGGTCAATTGCCACCAAGGTAGAATTTGTCTTTGAGAGGGATGTGATAGTTTTAGTGGCACAACTTAAAATCTCTGATGCATAAATCATTATTTCTAGGTAAACTAGAGTCATTTCTTCCTTAAACTGAGCTCTGTGAATACTGGAGTTACAGGGATAAGGTATTTCATAAGCCAGACTGTGAAACTTCAGTGTAAGCCATTACAAACCTAAATGCATCGGAGCACATTACCAGCAGGGGCCACAATAATGCCAATAATCCACATAGAGAGATGAGGTGTGTGTGTGTGTGTGTGTGTGTGTGTGTGTGTGTGTTCTGTGATCTCTGTGGTTTTATTTCTTAAGTGTATTAACTGATATACTTTGCTGTGAATGATATATATGTCTGCATGCACAGAGTACATATTCTTTGTTAAACACTCCAAGTCTTGTTTGCTTATTGCAACTTGTGTTTTATAATTTTTTTGAATAAGAGTTATACAATGTATTTTAATAACTCATTCCTTCATACCCACCTTATTCCATTTCCTTATTACTTACCAACTCACCAAATTGCATAATTTCTGAAAAACAAAACAAAAAATGAGAAAGTATTTTAAAAGGGGATTAAAAGCAAACAAAAATTAAACCGAAGAAACCACACACACACACACACACACACACACACACACACACAGAGAGAGAGAGAGAGAGAGAGAGAGAGAGAGAGAGAGAGAAACTAGTAAAACCACTATGCTGTAGCCCTGATACATAGGAAAAAGGTGAGACAAACACAATTGAAGAAGATCATATTCTAAAGATGTTTGCAAAAATACCATTGAGGGCCATCTTCCCAGCTGCTTCCCATCCAGCAGGCAGGGGAACCAGTCTCAGCCAGCTTCCCAGGTGCTCAGATCCAGCCTGCTCAACCAGGTACCTGAGATATCCCGAGTTTAAGACCTTCGGGGACTCAGGCCTGGAGCTGGAGCTGCACACAGAGTAGCGATTTGGGGGACACCAGCCGAGCCTGGCTCTGCGCTCACAGGGTGGACCCCGAACTCCCTGCAGTCAGCACCATCTTCCCAGCTGCTTCCCATCCAGCCAGCGGGGGAGCCAGCCTCAGCCAGCTTCCCAGGTGCTCAGACCCAGCCTGCAGAACCAGGGCGGACCCCAAACTCCCTGCAGCCAGCACCATCTTCCCTGCTGTTTCCCATCCAGCCTGCAGTGGAGCCAGCCTCAGCCAGCTTCCCAGCAGATTTGGACCAGCAGGTGGAACCAGATAACTGAGATATCCCAAGTTTAAGACCTCTGGGGAATCAGATAGAAACCCCCTCTCATCCAACCCAAAAGAAGAGAACCACTCAAATAAAAAAAAAATAACACCCAAAATGTCAGGAAGTAATAATTACTATTCCTTAATATCTCTTAATATCAATGGACTCAATTCCCCAATAAAAAGACACAGACTAACAGACTGGATACGGAAACATGACCCTATATTTTGCTGCATGCAGGAAACACATCTCAGTGTCAAAGACAAACACCACCTTAGAGTAAAAGGCTGGAAGACAATTTTACAAGCAAATGGTCTCACGAAACAAGCCGGAGTAGCCATCCTAATATCAGATAAAATTGACTTAAAACCTAAAGTCATCAAAAGAGACTCAGAAGGTCACTTCTTGCTTGTCAAAGGGAAAATCCACCAAGAAGAACTCTCAATACTGAGCATCTATGCCCCAAATGTAAGGGCACCCTCATTCATAAAAGAAACATTACTAAAGCTTAAAGCACACATTGCACCTAACACAATAATTGTGGGTGACTTCAACACTCCACTCTCCTCAATGGACCAATCAGGAAAGCAGAAACTAAACAGGGACAGGTGAAACTAATTGAAGCTTTGGACCAATTGGATTTAACAGATATATATAGAAGATTCCATCATAAAACAAAAGAGTATACCTTTTTCTCAGCACTGCATGGTACCTTCTCAAAAATTGATCATATAATTGGTCACAAGACAGACCTCAACAAATACAAGAAGACCGAACTAATCCCATGTCTCCTATCGGATCACTATGGAGTACATAAAATTCTTGCCAACCGAATCCAAGAGCATATCAAAACAATCATTCACCATGATCAAGTAGGGTTCATTCCAGGGATGCAGGGATGGTTCAATATACGGAAATCCATCAATGTAATCCACTACATAAACAAACTGAAAGAAAAAAACCACATGGTCATCTCATTAGATTCTGAAAAAGCATTCGACAAAGAATGCGAATTGACCCACTCTTATCTCCTTGTACTAAGATCAACTCCAAATGGATCAAGGACCTCCACATAAAACCAGACACACTGAAACTATTAGAAAAGAAACTTGGGAAGACCCTGGAAGACATGGGCACAGGGGAAAAGTTCCTGAACAGAACACCAATAGCTTATGCTCTAAGATCAAGAATCGACAAATGGGACCTAATAAAATTACAAAGTTTCTGTAAGGCAAAGGACACTGTCAGAAGGACAAAACGGCAACCAACAAAGTGGGAAATGATCTTCACCAACCCCACATCCGATAGAGGGCTAATATCCAATATATACAAAGAACTCAAGAAGTTAGACCCCAAAGAACCAAATAACCCTATCAAAAATGGGGTACAGAGCTAAACTAAGAATTTTCACCAGCCGAAATTCGGATGGCCGAGAAACACCTTAAGAGATGTTCAACATCATTAGTCATCACGGAAATGCAAATCAAAACAATCCTGAGATTCCACCTCACACCAGTCAGAATGGCTAAGATTAAAAACTCAAGAGACAACAAGTGCTGGCGAGGATGTGGAGAAAGAGGAACACTCCTCCACTGTTGGTGGGATTGCAAAATGGTAAATCCACTCTGGAAATCAGTGTGGTGGTTCCTCAGAAAATTGGGCATGTCACTTCCAGAGGACCTTGTCATACCACTCTTGGGCATATATCCAGAGGATTCCCCTGCATACAATAAAGACACATGCTCCACTATGTTTATAGCAGCCTTGTTTATAATAGCCAGAAATTGGAAGGAGCCCAGGTATCCCTCAAAAGAGGAATGGATACAGAAAATGTGGTATATTTATACAACGGAGTACTACTCAGCAATTAAAAATAATGAACTCATGCAATTTGTAGGTAAATGGTTAGGTCTGGAAAATATCATCCTAAGTGAGCTAACCCAATCACAAAAGAATACAAATGAAATACAATCACTGATAAGTGGATATTAATGAGCCCAGAAGCCCTAAATGCTCAAGGCACAATTAGCAAGTCAAATGACTCCCAAGAAGAAGAAAGGAGAGGACCCTGGGCCTGTAAAGATTGGATCCTGTTTTGTAGGCCCAGAACAGAGAAATCGTGGGGGGGGGCGGGGAATAATTGGGGAATAGTTGGTGGGAGAGGAATTATGGGACATATGGTAGGGGGGAACTGGGAAAGGGGAAAGCCTTTGGAATGTAAACATAGAATATAGAAAATAAAAAAATACCATTGAGTTCATTTTCTTCTTTGATAAGCATGTCTTCCATGATAAATTGTGCTTAACATTTGGTATGAACTCCAGTGGAGAAAACTATTTTTTCCTAGTTTTGTGAGTGTCTGCTGCAGAATTTCTTGGTTAGCAGTGATCACCCATGTCCATTTCCAGCTGCCAACCTGGGAATTTTATCTCGTTTGACTTGGTTCAGGTTCTGTGCCTGCAGCCACAGTCTCCGTGATTTCATAAGAGCATCAGTCCAATTGTGTTTGGAAGACCCTCAACCTTTGGAGTCATCCACCCCCTCTGGCTCTTTTATTCATAACCTTAAAACTTTTCTTCTTATTTTTATCTCTGTTTTTCTTTACTGTGCTTTAAATTCCTTATACTTTACTGTCCCAGTTCTAGCTTCTCTGCTTCTACAATTCAATATACCAAATAAAACTATAGAATCTTTGAACACATATGTGAGAACAGGAAGCCCTTGCTTTACGGACATGAGTGACCTATTCAGTATATATTTTCCAGTTCCAATGAAATACTTACAGATCACATAATTTGTTTTACCACTAAGTGATATTCATTTTACTACATGTACCATTTTGTCATGGTTTATTTATGCTTTTCTAGAAATCTGGGCTAATTCTTTCTTCTATATGCTGTAAGTAGAGCATGTATAACATTCTGTGAATAAAAATGGATGTATGAACATCTGTATAATAGTAGGCAGAGCCATTTGATTACATATTTGAGAGGGTTATTTCTGGGATACAACATAATTTTATTAATTAATTTTTGGTGAATTTTCAAAGGAGTGTCTTTATCCCAGGTAAGTATGGTTAAAGGCCATGTTTAGAAATGATATAGTTTCTAGTTGTATTGCTAAGGGTCATCTTGTCCAACTGCCTTATAAATATTTACCCAGTAGACTGTGTAAGACTTGATCAAAGAAGATCATATGTTCTTTGTGTAAAGACTGATACAGACATTCATGAGTGGTCAGAGTGCTAAGAATGAATCACAGAGTACTTAGGAACAGACTAGTAATGATAGCAACCTTTCATCCAAAAATCAAGGACTACCATAAAGTAAGAAAAAGGACACAGAATATTGGGTTAGGTGTTATAAAATTCTATATCCAGAGATTTAACTGTTTTTATTACACATGTGAACTCTCAGTAGCTATATTTAGCAGCATAAGACACAACTCAACACAGTGATATTACCACAGTGGAGACCTCTAAATGATTGAGCAAGTTTAGACATATCAGGTAAATCTCTTGGAACTGATTTATGTAAGTAGTCCATCGACATTAATATATCCGCTTTGGTGCATATGTGCCCTCTCCTCTCCTCAAAATTATATATTTTAAAAAATATGACAACATTGATGGGAAGAACACTTGAGGGCCCACACCAAGCTGAAGTTCTTTTGGCATTTGATGACTGATGGGTAAAATATGTTCACTGTTTTGGGGGAAGATTTCTGGAGATTCACTCTTTACTACTGATAATTCTATCAATGTGTACATAGGTGGCATTAATTACACTGACTGAGTAATTAGGTAATGAAAGAGAAGAAGTAGTATTTTGAGAAAGAGACTTTTGAAAGTTCCCATGGGGAACCACAGGAATCTAGTGGTGGTAGATTGTGATGAGAGTCCTGAGAGTGGTTGTAGATCACAGCATATTTCATATAAGTTAAATATTTGAAAGAATAAAAATCTTTATGTAACATAGAAATAACCTTACATATGAACATATATAAAATATATATAATATAAACATGCCTTAGTGATAAAATTCTTTCTTGAATTGCTATTGCAATAATTTAGTTATTGATGATACTCCTGTAATAATTATTGATAGGTGAACATTTTTGAAGCACATTTATGCTTAGTCATTTTAGTGAGTTTCAAAGTAGTATATAACCTGTCAGAAAGACAAATATTAATTCCATGTATGTAAAAGAAGTCTTAAAACTTAAAATAATGAACTGTTTTTAGAAATTTCCATCATCTTCATCATCTTCATCATCATCATCATCATCATCATCATCATCATCATCATCACACTTCACTATCTTTAAATGAACATGTTAACATAATCCAAATTGGAGCTGTAGACTCAGGCCAAAATGTATTGAGGTATTTACTTGCCCCTGTAGTTACATTCACAGCATCTGTCTAGGCTAAAGTGTATGGGATTCAGTTCCTCAGAGAGGATTAGGACTTGGACCTAAGCATCCTACTATCTGACCCATGTGCCTTTTCAGTCCTTCCTCTTTAGTACTTCTCCAGCTGAACTAGTACCTTAGCTAAGAAGTACCTGCTCATGAATATGCAAATTACTTCAGTCTATGGCAGTAAATACAGGGATGTCAACTCCCTAATAACAACCTATGATCAGTGTCCTCTCCACAGTCCCTGAATACATTGACTCTAACCATGGGATGGAAGTGTGACTTTTTCTTCCTTCTGTCAGTAACTGCAGGTAAGGGGACTAAGCAGTTCCAAATCTGAAGAGAAGACAGGGTCGGAGGTGACAATGACATGCACTCTGCTTTTCTCTCCACAGGTGTCCAATCGCAGGTCCAGCTGCAGCAGTCTGGAGCTGAGCTGGTGAGACCTGGGGCTTCAATGAAGCTGTCCTGCAAGGCTTCTGGCTACACCTTCACCAGCTATAATATTCACTGGGTAAAGCAGAGACCTGGACAGGGCCTTGAGTGGATTGGAGGGATTAATCCAGGAGATGGTAGTACTGCCTACAGTGAGAAGTTCAAGGGCAAGGCCACACTGACTGCAGACAAATCCTCCAGCACTGCCTACATGCAACTCAACGGCCTGATATCTGAGGATTCTGCAGACTATTACTGTGCAAGATACACAGTGTTGTAACCATATCTTGAGTGTGTCAGAAACCCTGGACGAGCAGGGAGCTGCTATGGGTCTGAGATGACAAAAAAGACTAATATTTAGACTAGCTCAGGAATAGAAATTCTAAGGGTTCATTTCTTGCCTCCTCTCCAGAGTCCTATAGTGCCTTTGTCATCTTTGTAAAAGTATATCTATGAATAAAGTGATGCTGATTTATGATAAAGCTACAAGACACTGTGCATTGTCAACACCAGTGACCATGTATTTTTTCAATAAGAAATATTTACATGTTTCTTATTCAATAAAAAATAAAAAGTATAAAATATGACCATGCATGAAAAATTATTACTGGCTTCTGAGACACCAGAAGTTTGTTGAAATAGAGGGGAATAAAGTATAATAGGATGTAGAGATCCTTATATGGGTACCTTGCTGCCTGGCAGGAACTTGACATTGACCAAGTACAAGGGCTTAAAGCAGAAATCTGAAGTCAGGGCACAATAGGGGAGTAGGTTAAGGAAGGAATATTAATCTTAGGGTGAAACAAAAGAAGCAGGCTTCAGGAAAGATTTTGGGCTTAGATGAGGATGTGGGCTTAGGTATTTTGTTCATTCTGACAATCCCTTGGAAACAACTGTCACAGGACACTGCTTATTGCCTTGACAATTTTGTGTTTACTGTCTTGCTTGTTCCTCATTGTACTACTATTGATCTTAATTCTTGCATGTAATTAAATTGGTACAAAAGTTGATTGGAAATTATTAAACCTGCCTTCAGTCTCAGAATTGACTATGGTGATGCTCCAGTTTTGTCTAATTGTCTCTTTTTTTTCAATCCTCACTCCTGCGATGGATAACCTGTTGACTCACTGAAAAGGTTTGGTCAATAGGAATTTGATCTATAAAATCCAAATCACCAACAGTCAATTAAGCAAACTATCCCTTCATAGTCTTAAGTATTATGTGACTTCAGGTATGTTAATAATTCTGGTTGTGTGTTCCATTAGAAGTTCCAGTGTCAGAATTAAAAAAAAAACACTTGTATTAGAATGGATAGACATATAAATATAATTCCTGTAAGTTTGCCAAAATATTACTAAATCAATTTTCATTAAACTCCATTACCAACACTACTCATGTACTTGTTAATTGGGGTAGGATCTGAGATTACACATGAATGTTTGATCCTATATTTACTTCCTCTTCAGTCCCAGTAATCATCCCTACAATCAATAGCCTTTTATCCATGGACCTACAAAGATACAGCATCAACTCTCATAGTTCATTGCATGCCCTTCACCCAGTTTTGTTTTATAGAGTATTTGTGAATGTATGTCTCTATATCCTCATGTGTTTCTTGTTATTTGTTTTTGGGGATTTTCTTCTGTTTGTTTGTTTTGTCCTATTCCCATTATGTTCTCTTTTCCTTTATCTTACCTTGCTTTTCTTTTTGATTACATTTATGTGCTTTTTGTTTTCTAAATAAACAATAAGATAAAGAAACAAATCAACCTGGGATAAGATGTGGAGGTGTTGGGAAAGGGAAAACAATAATCAAAAAGTATTGCATGAAGAAATCTATTTTTAATAAAAAAATAGAAATAAGAATTTTAAAAAGTTAATAAAGAAATAATTCTGATAACCTAATTGTTCTGTAAATATCACACATGCTCATATGCCCATACTTTAGGTCTTATATCTTTGTTTAAATTGTTCAAAGTGTAATCAGAATCCAGAAGATTTAAGGTTAGGCTTATGTAAAATGTATAATTCTAAGGCATAGTGAAATACGTACATAAAATATTTGGGTTCAGCCTCTTGGTATCTCTCTCCCTCACCCCCCTTTGCCCTCTCTCTTTCCCTCTCCCACTCTTCCATTCTTTCTCTCTCTGTCTCTCTTTCTGTGTTTTTTTTTTGTGTGTGTGTGAAATAATGAAACTTCCTATAATTAATCTTTAAGTGCACAGAGTAATTTCTACTAGTATACCTTTAAATTCTTTAATTTCTTTCTTTTTTTTTTGTTTTCTTTTTTGAGATAGGGTTTCTATGTATAGCCCTGGCTGTCCTGGAACTCACTCTGTAGACCAGGCTGGCTTCAAACTCAGAAAATCTGCCTGCCTCTGCCTCCCAGAGTGCTGGGATTACAGGTGTATGCCAACACTGCCCTATCTTTAATTTCTTGATTGTCCCTCTGCAGGTGTCAAAGAGGGAAACAAACCCTGTGAAGAGATGAAAATGACCAGGTGGTATAAATTGACTTAGATAAAATAGATCAGACTGTGTAGTATATGCACAGCCAGTTTATTGTAGATTTACATTGATTTTGCTAAAAGGTATCCAGGCAACAATAACTTCCATAATCATTCCAAATACTGTCTCAGAGTAAAGCTTAGGTATGACTATATACAACCCATTTTATGAAGTTCCTGTGTACATGAGGTGGATTCTTTTCATAAAGTCCAGATTCTAGTCTGCTCTATGACCAGAAGCATATAGGTCAGTAGGCTATGAAGTGTATGTGGCTGCTAGGCTCTTGCCGCCAGGCAACAAGCTCACAGGCCCCTGGACCAGCAATAGCAGCGGGCCTCCATATTGCAACCAGGACACAGCTGGAGAGGCCCAGGTAGACACTCCTTCTGGGGCTACCCTCACGGGGCGGGGGGGATCTGCTAGGCTCTTGCCACCAGGCAGGCCCAGCTCCGCCTAGGCTCTGCGGGACTTCCCCCGCACCCTCTGGCCATGCAACTAGGCAGTGGGCGGCAACCAGCTCGCCGGCCCCTGGACCAGCAATAGCAGCAGGCCTCCATATTGCAACCAGGATACAGCTGGAGAGGCCCAGGTAGACAGACTCCATCAGGGGCTACCATTGCACGGGTGGCAGCCAGCGTATGATCCCTTAAAGCAGCAGTCACGCAGCATATTCACCAGTAGAGAAACAACAGGTGAGCCCAGCCTCACGGGAGATTCAAACACCAGCCAGTGACAACTAGGCCAACTAACACCAGAAATAACCAGATGGCAAAAGGAAAACGAAGGAACTTTACTAACAGAAATCAAGGCAACATGACAGCATCTAAACCCAGTTCTCCAACAACAGGAAGCTATGGATACAAAACACCAGAAAAACAAGACTTGGATATAAAATCACTGGTCAGGATGCTTGTAGCTGAACACATAGAAAAATCTCGTAAAGAAATAGAGGAGAAAATGGATCAAAATTTAGAAGCCTTTATGAGGCAAATACAAAAATCACTTCAAGAAATTCAGGAGAAGATGGATGAAAAAGAAGAAGACAATAAGGAAGAAAGACAAAAATCACTTAAAGAACCACAGAAGAACGTGGGCCAACAAGTAGAAGCTATGAAAGAGGAAACACAAAAATCTCTTAAGGAAATATATGAAAACACAATCAAGCAAGAGAAATATCTGAGCACATCCATCCAGATACTAAAAACAGAAGTAGAAACAACTAAGAAATCGCAGAGGTAGACAACATTGGAGATAGAAAACCTTGGGAAGAAATCAGGGGTCATAGATGCAAATATCAACAATAGAATACAAGAGATAGAAGACAGAATGTCAGAAGCCGAAGATACCATAGGAACCATTGATTCAACAGTCAAAGAAAATACTAAATGCAAAAAGGTTGTAACCCAAAACATCCAGGAAATCCAGGACACAATGAGAAGACCAAACCTAAGGATTATAGGTATAGACGAGAGTGAAGATTTACAAGTTAAAGGGCCAGCAAATATCTTCTACAAAATTATGGAAGAAAACTTCCCCAACCTAAAGAGAGAGATGCCCATGAATATACAAGAAGCCTATAGAACCCCAAACAGACTGGACCAGAACAGAAATACATCCCATCACATAATAATCAAAACTCCAAATGTACTAAACAAAGAAAGAATATTAAAGGCAGCAAGAGAAAAAGGCCAAGTAACATATAAAGGAAGACCTATCAGAATAACACCAGACTTCTCACCTGAGACCATGAAAGCTAGAAGATCCTGGGCAGATATCATGCAAACTCTAAGAGGACACAAACTTCAGCTAAAACTACTTTACCCAGCAAAACTCTCAATCGCCATAGATGGAGACAACAAGGTATTCCATGACAAAACCAAATTTGCACGATATCTTTCCACAAATCCAGCCCTACAAAGGATAATAGGGGGAAAACACCAAGACAAGGATGGAAACTACACCCAGGAAGAAGCAAGATAGAAACCTCCTCTCATCAAACCCAAAAGAAGATAACCTCTCGAATATAAAAAATAAATAAAATAAATAAATATAATTTCAAAAATGTCTGGAGGGAATAATTACTATTCCTTAATATCTCTTAACATCAATGGACTCAATTCCCCAATAAAAAGACATAGATTAACAGACTGGATATGGAAACAGGACCCTACATTTTGCTGCATACAGGAAACACATCTCAGTGTTAAAGACAAACACTGCCTTAGAGTAAAAGGCTGGAAGACAATTTTACAAGCAAATGGTCTCAGGAAACAAGATGGAGTAGCCATTCTAATATCAGATAAAATTGACTTCCAACCTAAAATCATCAAAAGAGATTCAGAAGGTCACTTCTTGCTAGCCAAAGGGAAAATCCACCAAGAAGAGCTCTCAATGCTGAACATTTATGCTCCAAATGCAAGGGCACCCTCCTTCATAAAAGAAACCTTACTAAAGCTAAAAGCACACATTACACCTAACACAATAATTGTGGGTGACTTCAACACTCCACTCTCCTCAATGGACCGATCAGGCAAGCAGGAACTAAACAGGGACAAAGTAAAACTAATTAAAACTTTAAACCAATTGGATTTAACAGATATATATATAGAACATTTCATCCTAAAGCTAAAGAATATACCTATTTCTCAGTACCGCATGGTACCTTCTCCAAAATTGATCATATAATTGGTCACAAGACAGATGTCAACAAATACAAGAAGATCGAGCTAATCCCATGCCTCCTATCAGATCACAATGGAGTAAGAGTGGTCTTCAATAGCAACAAAAACAACAGAAAGCCCACATAGACATGGAAACTAAACAATACTCTACTCAATGACACCTTGGTAAAGGAAGAAATAAAAAAAAATCAAAGACTTTTTAGAATTCAATGAAAATGAAGGTACATCCTACCCAAATCTATGGGACACAATGAAAGCAGTGCTAAGAGGAAAACTCATAGCTCTAAGTGCATCCAAAAAGAAACTGGAGAGAGCATACACTAGCAACTTAATGGCACACCTCAAAGCCCTGGAAGAAAAAGAAGTTAATTCACCCAGGAGGAGTAGAAGAGAAGAAATCAGCAAACTCAGGGCTGAAATCAATTAAGTAGAAACAAAGAAACCATACAAAGAATCAACAAGACCAGGAGCTGGTTCTTTGAGAAAATCAACAAGGTAGATAAACCCTTAGATAGACTAACCAAAGGACACAGAGACAGTATACAAATTAACAAAATTAGAAATGAAAGGGAGACATAACAACAGAAACTGAGGAAATTCAAAAGATCATCAGATCCCACTACAAAGGTCTATACTAAAAACAACTAGGGAATCTGGAGGAAATGGACAATTTCCTAGACAGATACCAAATACCAAAATTAAATCAGCATCAAGTAGATCAGCTAAAAAGTCCCATGACCCCTAAAGAAATAGAAGGGGTTATAGAAAGCCTCCCAACCAAAAAAAGTACGGGACCAGATGGTTTTAGTGCAGAATTCTACCAGACCTTCAAAGAAGACTTAACACCAATACTCTTCAAACTATTCCACAAAATAGAGACAAAAGGGACACTGCCCAACTCGTTCTTCGAAACCACAATTACGCTGATACCTAAACCACAAAAAGATCCAGCAAAGAAAGAGAACTACAGAACAATTTCTCTTATGAATACTGATGCAAAAATACTAAATAAAATTCTTGCCAACTGAATCCAAGAGCATATCAAAACGATCATTCACCATGATCAAGTAGGCTTCATTCCAGGGATGCAGGGATGGTTCAATATATGGAAATCCATCAATGTAATCCACTACATAAACAAACTAAAAGAAAAAACCACATGGTCATCTCATTAGATGCTGAAAATGCATTCAACAGAATTCAGCATCCTTTCATGCTAAAAGTCTTGGAAAGAGCAGGAATTTAAGGCCCATACCTAAACATAGTAAATGCAATCTACAGCAAACCAGTAGCCAACATCAAAATAAATGGAGAGAATCTTGAAGCAATCAAACTAAAATCAGGGACTAGACAAGGCTGCCCTCTCTCTCCATATCTTTTCAATATAGCACTTGAAGTTCTAGCGAGAGCAATTAGACAACAAAGGAAGTCACAGGGATACAAATTGGAAAGGAAGAAGTCAAAGTATCATTATTTGCAGACGATATGATAGTCTACTTAAGCGATCCAAAAAACTCCACCAGAGAACTTCAACAGCTGATAAACAACTTCAGCAAAGTGTCTGGTTATAAAATTAACTGAAGCAAATCAGTAGCCATCTTATACTCAAAGGACAAGCAGGCTGAGAAAGAAGTTAGGGAAATAACACCCTTCACAATAGCCACAAACAACATAAAGTACCTTGAAGTAACTCTAACCAAACATGTGAAAAATCTGTATGACAGAAACTTCAAGTCCTTGAAGAAAGAAATCGAAGAAGACCTCAGAAGATGGACAAATATTTCTTGCTCCTGGATTGGCAGGATCAATATAGTAAAAATGGCCATCTTGCCAAAAGCAATCTACAGATTCAATGCAATCTCCATCAAAATCCCAAATCAATTCTTCATAGATCTAGAAAGAGCAATTCTCAAATTCATCTGGAGCAACAAAAAACCCAGGATAGCTAAAACTATTCTCAACAATAAAAGGACTTCTGGGGGAATCAATATCCCTGACCTCAAGCAGTACTACAGAGCAATTGTGTTAAAAACTGCATGGTATTGGTACAGCAACAGGCAGGTAGATCAATGGAATAGGATTGAAACCCCAGAAATGAACCCACAGACTTATGGTCACTTGATCTTTGATAAAGGAACCACAACCATTCAGTGGAAAAAAGATAGCCTTTTCAACAAATGGTGCTGGTTCAACTGGAGGTCAACATGCAGAAGAATGCGAATTGACCCACTCTTATCTCCTTGTACTAAGATCAACTCCAAGTGGATCAAGGACCTCCACACAAAACCATACACACTGAAACTATTAGAAAAGAAACTTGGGAAGACCCTGGAGGACCTGGGCACAGGGGGAAAGTTCCTGAACAGAACACCAATAGCTTATGCTCTAAGATCACGAATTGACAAATGGGACCTCATAAAATTACAAAGTTTCTGTAAGGCAAAGGACACTGTCAGAAGGACAAAACGGCAACCAACAAAGTGGGAAATGATCATCACCAACCCCACATCCGACAGAGGGCTAATATCCAATATATACAAAGAACTCAAGAAGTTAGACCCAAAGAACCAAATAACCCTATCAAAAAATGGGGTTCAGAGCTAAACAAAGAATTTTCACCAGAAGAAATGTGGATGGCCGAGAAACACCTTAAGAGATGTTCAACATCATTAGTCATCAGGGAAATGCAAATCAAAACAACCCTGAGATTCTACCTCACACCAGTCAGAATGGCTAAGATTAAAAACTCAAGAGACAACAGGTGCTGGCAAGGATGTGGAGAAAGAGGAACACACCTCCACTGTTGGTGTGATTGCAAAATGGTAAAACCGCTCTGGAAATCAGTTTGGTGGTTCCTCAGAAAATTGGGCATGTCACCTCCAGAGGACCCTGTCATACCACTCTTGGGCATATACCCAGAGGATTCCTCTGCATACAATAAAGACACATGCTCCACTATGTTTATAGCAGCCTTGTTTATAATAGCCAGAAATTGGAAGGAGCCCAGAGTGGGGAATAGCAGGGGGCGGGGGAGAGGAATTATGGCACATATGGTGGGGGTGTAACTGGGAAAAAGGAAAGCCTTTGGAATGTAAACATAGAATATAGAAAATAAAATTTAAAAAAAGAATAATATAACAATTAAAAAATTACAACATATATGAGAGTTGCTCTTGAAGGACCACAGCAAGCTGTAGGTCTTTTGGCATTTGCTGACTGATGGAAAAATATAATTTCTTTTTAGGGGGAAGGTTTCTGGAGGTTCACTCTTTTGTACTGATGATCCTATCTATGTGTGTATAGGTATCACTAATTAAACTCACTGTGTCATTAGTTATTGAAAGAGAAGAGGTCAGGATGTTAGGAAAGTTGCAAAGTGAACAACAGGAACCTAGTGGTGGAAGATCCTGGCTAGAGTACAGAGAGTGGTGGTAGATCATAGCATATTTCATATATGATTGAAAATTTCATGAAATAAAAGGTCTTTTGAAATATAGAAATAAAAACTTTACATATGTTTAAAATAATTTAAGTATTTTGTACACTGTGCATTTTCGTCCTATGTCTTCTTCCTCCTATTTTCCTTTTATTCTACTATACAACTAGTAATCAGCATGTTGTTTGCATACATAGTTGTCTATAACTATAAAATGTAATAATTAATAATAAGAGTCACATTTAATGTGTGTGATTTTGAGATTGTCTTAATTAATATAGCTATATCTGATTGCATCTGTTTTTCCAAAAGCCATGTAAATTTCTGATTCATTTCCTGGATATGCTGTAATAATCATTGATATACAATATTTAACCTCATTTACTTGTGTACATTTTAGTAAATTTTGAAATACAACCTGTGGGGAAGGCAAATATTACTGCCATTTATCTGAAAGACTCAAATTCTCAAAGGTTAGCCATTTTTGGAATTTAGCATCAAAATCATCACCACCACCACCACCATCATCATCATCATCATCATCACCATCATCAAAAAACACCGCCTGTAAATCCATGTGTTAACATTGTCCAAACGTGGAGCAGCAGACTCAGGCCCAACATTTATTGAGAGCTTAGCCCCTGAGCTTACTTCCACGACATGTGACTAGGGCTCAGGGAAAGTCTATGGGATACACTTCCTCAGAGAGGATTAGGACTTGGACCTGAACATTCTGCTACCTAACCCATGTGCCTTTTTAGTTCTTCCTCTCCATTTCTTCTCTGCCTGGACTAGCTTGTTATCTAAGAAGCACCCTGCTCATGAATATGCAAATTCATTTAATTTATGTCAGTAAATATAGAGATGTCCACTTTTTGAAAACAAACTATGATCAGTGTGTCGTCTCCACAGTCTCTGAAAACACTGACTCTAATCACGGAGCAGAGCTGGGTCTGTCTCTTCCTCCTGTCAGTAACTGCAGGTAAGGGGTTCAGTATTTCCAAATATGAAGAGGAGACAGGGCCTGAGGTGTCAATGACATCCATTCTGCCTTTCTCTCCACAGGTGTCCAATCACAGGTCCAGCTGCAGCAGTCTGGAGCTGAGCTGGTGAGGCCTGGGCTTCAGTGAAGCTGTCCTGCAAGACTTCTGGCTACCCTTTCACCAGCTACTGGGTGCACTGGGTAAAGCAGAGGCCTACACATGGCTTTGAGTAGATTGGAGCTATTTATCCTGGAACTGGTGGTACTGATTATAATCAGAAGTTCAAGGGTAAGGCCACACTGACTGCAGACACATCCTCCAGCAAAGCCTACATGCAACTCAGCAGCCTGACATCTGAAGACTCGGGACTATGACTGTGCAGGACACAGTGTTGTAACCATATTCTGAGTGTGTCAGAAACCCTGGAGGAGCAGCAAGCTGCCCTCAGTCTGAGAGGGCACAAAGACTAACCTTTACACTTATTCAGAAATAAAAATTTTGAATGTCCTTTTTTCCCCCTGCTCCATCTCACAGTCCTATAGTGCCTTTGTCATCTTTGTAAAAGGACTTCTATGAATAAAGTGATGCTGGCTTAGGGCAAACCTACAGGACACCATACCTTCCCAATCTCTTCATCACTGACCACCTCCATTGAAATGTTTCTTACTCCAAAAAACAATAAAAAGGATGTGATGACACATGATAAACATATCTCTCTTTTCACAGTTGTCTTCCTAACTCTGCCTGTGTGTTTCATCATAAGTTCCAGTCTCTTAGAATGTGAGAAATATTCATATTAGAATGCACAGGCATGTAAATATATTTCCAGTAGGTTGGTCAAAATATTAAATCATTTTTCATGGAACTCATTAACAATCACATTGTATATACCTGTTCAATTATGTAGGTTTTGAGATGATATGTGTTTGACCCCATCTTCACTTCATTCCCAGTCTCAGTAATCATCCTTACAGACACTAGCCTTTTTAGAACATGAACTTATACTGATACAGCATCAACTCTCTAGTCCTTTGAAAACCCTGTGCTCAGCTTTGTTCTATAGACAGACAAGTGTTTGGTATTGTTTTCATATTTTTAATCATATTTTGTGAACATTTCTTCTCCTGACCCTTGATTGGTTTAATAAAAAGCTGATGGTCTGTCACAAAGTAGGAGAGAAAAGGCAGGACTTCTGGGGAGAGATGGGACCTCTGGGAAAGAGTTTTGGCAGAACATAGATTAGTAAAAATGGATTACTTTAAGTTATAAGAGCTAGTCAGAAACAAGTGTAAGATAAGACTTAAACCTGTAATTAATAAATATGTCTTGGTGTTTTATTTCAGGGCTGGGATAGGCAAAGCAAACGTATATGCATATACCCATATTAATGAGTTAAAATGAGCACATGTATCTACCATAATTTGGAACAGAAATGTTTGATTACAGATTTAAATGATATGTGATTCTCAGGATATGATCAACAATGCTGTTAAAATGCTGTTTTGTTTTGCTTAGTTTTCCCAGTGTCCATTTTGTGTAGCTCTGGTTGTCCTGGAAGTCTCCTTGTGGACAAGGTTACCTTCAAATTTAGAGACCCACAGGTTCTCCCCCCATATCTTGGGATTAAAAATATTTTCCACCACCATCTTCATGTGTTGATATATTCTCAACAACTAATTTTAATCACCCCACATCCTTTCATGGGATTGGTGTGAGGAGATGGGAATTTCTTTGATTATGCATTGATCACTGATTCCAAATTCATATTTGTTGAGTTCCATAGCTCTCTGTAGCTATTCCAGACTAGCTCTGGAAGAGAAAACTATGGGATGGATGGGGAAAGTGGCGCAAAAGAATGAGGTCAAGGAGACATTTGCCTTTTGAGACCCCATTTTAATAAAATGTAACCCAATATATGGTTTGAAAGATTCCTTCCCCCCAGGTATGACGGGGAGTCTTGGGGTGAAGTCTCTAGAGATCTTTGCTGGCTCCAGACTCAGCAGGTGGTGTCAGCTTGCCTGCTGAAGTTTGAGAATGGCAGATACAGGATGCTTCCTTGGCTTCCAGGTGTGGCTGGGTTGTTCTGAATAGAACAAAGACCAGGAAATTCATGGGCTGAGGACAGAGCCAGTAGCAACTGGCTGAACCACCTAGCTTGAATGCTGGAGTCGGGGGAAGGGATAATTCCCCCAAATTTATAATTTTTAAAAGAACCAGTGGATAAATATATCCATCTAAAGACGGTGGGAGTTTACCAATGAGAAAAAAACAGAGACCTTGCCCCCCTTAAATATTAAATGATGTCCTTTTTCGGGGAGGATAAATAGATTGCCTTATTATTTATTATAAGGGCAGTCTCTCAACATGGACCCCTATGCAGCCAGGTATGTTTTTAAGGAAACTTAGATGCAGGATTTCTTCCCTTTCCCTTGTAGTGCCTCGCCTGGCATCTCAATTGGTGCCCATGCTTGTTAGAAAACAAACATGTTTAGATCTGAGTTCTATGCAGCTCCCTTTTTGGAGATCCACTGGTAAAGTAGATGCCACATGAATATGAGCTGGCTGGCCTTTATAGCAGCCCACCTTTGAGTCCTGGAAGCTGTTGCTGTATCTGAAAGACATCTGCTTAAAACACAAAATGAGAGATTAAAATGAAAAAAAAATGGCTGTCTGTGATGGTTTGTATATGATTGGCCCAGGAAGTGAACCTATTAGGAGGTGTGGCCTTGTTGGAGTAGGTGTGTCACTGTGGGTGTGGGCTTAAGACCCTCCCCCTGGCTGCCTGGAAGTCAGTCTTCTACTAGCAGCCTTCAGATGAAGATGTAGAACTCTCAGCTCCTCCTGTACCATGCCTGCCTGGATGCTGCCATGTTTCTGCCTTGATGACAATGGACTGAACCTCTGAGCCTGTAAGCCAACCCCAATTAAATGTTGTCTTTTATAAAACTTGCATTGGTCATGGTGTCTGTTCACAGCAGTAAAACCCTAACTAAGATGGAAGTTGGTACCAGGGACTGGGGTATTGCTGTGATAGGCCTGACCATGCTTTTGTTCGGAAGAATGTGGATTTTGGGACTTTGGATTTGGAAAGCCATGGAATTCTTTAAGTGGGGCTTAATGGGCCAGACTAGTAGGAATATGGAAGACAGTGGTGCTGAGGGTCATTTGAACTGTGTAGGCCTGATGGCCCAAGAGGTTTCAGTGGAGAAAAACTTTAATATGTGGCTGAGAGACTGTTTTTGTGATGTTTTGGTAAAGAACATGGCTGCTTTTTGCCATTGTCTGAAGAGATTGCCTAGGACTAAGGTAAAGAGATTTATATTAATTGCATCTGCAAAGGAAGTCTCAAAAAAGCCCAACAAAGACTTTGTTCTCTGGTTAAGTCTGATAAAGAGAATTTTGAACCAACATAGCAAGCTGAGAAAGGAAAAGTACAAAATATATAGTTTGAGTATTAAAGGGACTCCAGGAAGTGAAATGGAGCTGAATTCAAGGATATTAAACTGAATTAAAGGAGTGGTGACCTTGGGGGCAAGATTCACCCAGTTAACTTTAGGTCCAGGCATGGTAGTACAAGCCTTTAATCCCAGGAGGCAAAGATAAGCAGATCTCTGAGTTCAAGGCCAGCCTAGAACGGAGCAAATTCTAGGTGAAGAAAAACTTTAATCCAGGCTTGGTGGACCACACCTTTAATCCCAGTGCTTAGGAGACAGGCATGCAGATCTCTTGAGTTCAAGGTCAGTCTAAGGAGCAAGATTCAGGACAGCCAACTTAGGCAGTGAAGGAGCTGGGAAAAAGGAAGCTAGTGATAATGTAATAGAACAAGGTGGCCAATGTTCCAGCCCCTGCAAGCAGCAGAACTCAGCAGCTTCGGCCACGTGTCTCTGGCTTTATATTAAAAGGAAGGAGACTACTGGGACAATTGATGCTGGTTAGCTGGAGCTAAGAAATTAGTGATGATTAAGAAAACACCAGCATCACTGAGGTGAAATATAGGAAGTGTTTTCTGAGAGCACAAAGAAGCTGTATTCCAGAGATAGCCAAGTGTTCCTCATGCTGCAGCTGCACTTGGTAATGTGTAACAATCATCCAGGTGGTACTGGTTTTGAAGGCACGAAGGCATCATGAAGAACAGCTGAGGCTTGGTACTGTGAGAGGCCATGAAAGGCCATTGGTGAAAGTGTACCCTCAGTTGTAATTGACAGCCCAGGACTGAAGGGGTCATGCAAAGGAGTTGAGGCTTGGTACTATGAAGAGAGCCTATGAGAGGCTTTGGTGAATTATAGTTGCAGTGGAAGACCCTAGCATATTGGAGATGCCAGTACCATGGGATGACCACCAAGAACAGCAGTGGCAGTGGAGTGGATCAATCTGAACTTAGAGTACTACAAAGGGCAGAGCTGGAGAAGTGACACCAGCTCTTTGGAGATACACAGAAGATCATGTGTGGATCTCAAACACTGGAACAAGAAGCTGTGAAGCTGAAATTGACTTGGGGTACCCAAGATATTAAAGATGCCAGAGCCACAGGATGCCTGCCAAGGAAAGCTGCTAACAGGGAGTGGAACAAGCCCAGGAGAAAGAACCTTGTTGCAGTCAACAAAGATGAAAAAGGAGTTGAATATCTGAAGACTGCTTTGCCATCAGTCTTGGAGATGCAGAGTTTGGACTTTGCCCAGCTGGTTTCCTGTCTTGCTTGGGGGATTACAGTTAAGTGATTGAATGAATCTCAAAAGAGACCTTGAACTTTGGACTTTTAACACTGTTGAGACTGCTATAGTCTACCGGGACTTTTGAAGTTGGACTAAATGTATTTTGCATTATGCTATGTTTCAGTATGGCCCCCATAGACTCATGTTTGAACAAGCCTATGGGGGCCAGGGAGTGGAATGTGATGGTTTGTATATGATTGGCCCAGGAAGTGAACCTATTAGGAGGTGTGGCCTTGTTGGAGTAGGTGTGTCACTGTGGGTGTGGGCTTAAGACCCTCCCCCTGGCTGCCTGGAAGTCAGTCTTCTACTAGCAGCCTTCAGATGAAGATGTAGAACTCTCAGCTCCTCCTGTACCATGCCTGCCTGGATGCTGCCATGTTTCTGCCTTGATGACAATGGACTGAACCTCTGAGCCTGTAAGCCAACCCCAATTAAATGTTGTCTTTTATAAAACTTGCATTGGTCATGGTGTCTGTTCACAGCAGTAAAACCCTAACTAAGACACTGTCTCTGGAAAGCCCAAGATATTCAATTTTAAATTTGTGCTTTAGGCAGCCAGGCTTGGCTTGTGAATTAACTGCCAGAAAGCAAAACCACTGGGACCATCTTTGGGAGGCCCAAGGTATCTAATTCAATTGTAAATTTGAGTCTTGCCATTGGGCATGGCTTGTAATTCAAATGTTAAAAAAAAATTTAGCCTGTCTTCCCAACTAAGGGAGAAGTGGCTTTGAGAATACTTTTGAATCAGCCAATACTTACCAGCTGGTTTATGCTTCCATAGCATTTCATTGAAAATTACAGACATGCCTTCTTCCCCAACATCAAGTCAGGATCATGTCATATGCCAATAAATGAACTTTTTTTTTTATTGTCCCTAGTCAACAGTGTGCCTAGTTATAGGATGCCATATACTCAGCAAGGAGTTTCCTGGCATCTAAATTTTAAATTTTTCTTAAATATACGCAAGCAATTTAAATGATATGTACAGGGATACAAATTCCCCTCTCATTTTATTTTTAAGAAGATATTGTTTAAATTTTTTTTATATATTATCTCGTCTTTGAGGATAACAAAGAACTAAATTGTCAGATATCTCAAATAATTGATAACTTTATTAAAAGGCCCATTCCATTATCTGTCTTACTTTAAGTTGGAACACCAAGTATATATCATAATATAAATTATAAATATGAGTATTATTTATCTGCAACAATTTAATAAGTCCTCTAGAATTAACACCATTATGTGGTAGGGGTAGGAGTTGAGGACATTTAAGAACAAATCTTTATAATTTGATCAGCACAAAAAGTATAAAATTATTTTTAAGCCATTACCCTTTTGATGATATATAGAATATGCTTGTGTGGACAACTGTTTCTATATAGTCTGTCTGAGATATAAACTTCATGTGCCTTGCCTTAAGGGGTCTTGTCCAGGCACCATTTAAAGGATTAATTATATATAAGTATACTGTAGCTGTCTTCAAACACACCAGAAAAGGGTGTCAGATCCCATCATAGGTGGTTGTGAGCCACCATGTGGTTGCTGGGATTTGAACTTCCATACTCCATAATTGAGGGCCTAGCCTTTAATGGTTGAGTCATCTCTTCAGGCTCAAATCCATAAGATACAAGAGCTTGGCTCCCAGCACCCATGGCTGTCTCTCCAGCCTTTGGATCAGCTCTCAAACATGTAGGACAGTCATTTAAAGAACATATCTTTTTAAACTTGAATTGTATTTGCATAAACAATTATGAAATTAAGAATTAGCAGTATAAAAAGGGAACAATTTTAAGCAATTGTAAACCATGAGCCACATATATATAATTATTATTATTAAAAACTTCATTTTTAACATCTTAAAAATAGCTTCTACAGCACCCAAGTCAATTATTTGTGCTGAAGTAGGAGGAAACTCAAAAGAATAAACATGTAATCTAACTACATGAGCTCCAATCCAACTATAGTTGTAGTCTTTATAGGATGTATGTATAGAAATATAAAAGTAAATTGAAACAAATTATCTTTTGGATAACAATTATTAATTTTGCCTAAAAAGGCTTGCCATCAATAATAATCAATTTGATTGCTGCTTGAAGCAAGGAAAAAAAATGCCCTCATCAGGCTCTTAAAACATTCCTCCAAAACACCCTTATAACATTTTACCAACACATGAATATCTCAATTGAAAGATGCAAAACTTTATTTGGAGAGGAAAAAAGGTGATTTGATTATAATGTTCTCTTTGCCAAGGAATGGCAGTGAGCATATAACATAAACAGCTGATTATAATAGCCTTTATTATTTGTAAAATTACCCATCCTTTGTCAAGGTAATTTATATCTACCTTGAAAACAGGTTTAAGTCCTTCTGTGGCAAGCTTAAAGTGATGTCTTAGCCAATTAACTTATTTTAACAACCTTTGAAAATCATTTATTTAAAAAAAATTAAAGACCCATAAGCGAGGGCCTGTAATCAACATTCTATAAACAAAATATAATGAAAAACCTAGGATTCTAGCTTTTTGTACAGAAGCAGAGATAAAGCACTTTTCCTCACCTAAGATGCTGTTAGCCATTTCTTGAGGGAAAAAAACTCTTTAATAAAATTGCTTTTAAGAACATAGTTTTGCCGGGCGGTGGTGGCGCACGCCTTTAATCCCAGCACTTGGGAGGCAGAGACAGGCGGATTTCTGAGTTCGAGGCCAGCCTGGTCTACAGAGTGAGTTCCAGGACAGCCGGAACTACACAGAGAAACCCTGTCTCGAAAAACCAAAAAAAAAAAAAACAAAAAAAAAAAAACAAAAAAAAAAAAAAACAAAAACAAAAGAACATAGTTTTGGCCAAAACTTCCCTAGGTGGGATCTGTAAGACAAAAGCAGCCCTTTACAAGCCTCCAAGGAGAAAGCTCTGAGCTCTATCTACTTAAATGCAAATTCAGTTTGCTCAGCACTCACCCCAGCAAGGACCTTGAACAAGGTTCCTCAAATGCAAATATCTTTTAATCCAAGCCCATTTTCCAGACCCCAAACTACCAGTCTTGCAAGGACATGAGGCTCAAATAACAAACAAATGGAACCTGTAATTTTAGGGTCCCAGGAAAAATTCTACTTGTTTTATAGTAGTCAGAGGAACCTGTTTGATATTAAATAAATTTCCATTGAGATCTTTTTAATCTTGGAGGGTTAAATCCCGCTTCCATCATTGTAGCCAACAAACCTGCGAGAAGGTCCCAACAGGCCCATACTGGTCACAGCTGTCTTTTAACCTTTATCATTTTTTAAAATATGTTAAAAATCTTGGCCTTTAGCCAGACTGCAAATTGCAGTCAATGGCACACTGGCAATTTTTGTCTTAACTCTTATTTTTTTCTTATAATATTAGAGCAACCAATTGCTCTATAAAATGGGAAGCAACGCCCAATTTTAAACAATCTATTTTCTTTAAAATTAATGGCAAACACACCATTTTAACTAATTGAGGAGACATCAATTTATATTTTTATTCCCTATAAGTCTGCTTTCTATGCCAAGATTCACAGAAAACACCATGCCAATTTAGAAGCATCTCAGAGGCCTGTATTCTATGAGTCACAATATGCCATGTGCTCAAAATGGCCGCAACCTCAAGCTATCAGCTCCAAATTTGTTTCTTATTGTCAACTCTGTACCATTTAAATCATGTATAATAAAAATCCAATACTCTATAGTCAAACCATGTAAAATATATTTATACTTTTAAGACCAAATACAAAACAGTTAACAAGGTGTGCTCCACACTAAGCCACATGTCGCCGGCCAAACCAACCTTCTCTTAATAACATTATACCTTTTAAATTATGTCTAATGACTTATAAGCCAATTTTCTATAGTCAACACATGCAAAATATACCTTTAAGACCAATTATAACCAAGAATAAAATGATTATACGAATCTTATAAATTTAAACCAAGCCTTTTTTCCTTTTTCTGGCTGTAATTTTGAGACTAGAAAGCACTTTGAACCAAAAACCACAATTGTAGAGATTTTACTTTTTTTTTTGTTTTGTTTTGTTTTGTTTTTTGTTTTTTGTTTTTTGTTTTTTTTTTTAGGAAGACACTTTTTTATTTAATATAATCTTCATTTACATTTCAAATGCTAAAACCTTTCCTGGTTTCCCCCCTCCCTGAAAACCCCCAACCCCTCCTCTCACCCCCTGCCTCCAAGTATATGCACCTTCACCTGACCCACTCCCACCTCCCCCCCTCGATTTCCCTTTGTTGGGGCATCTATTCAGCCTTCACCTGGCCAAGGACCACTCTTCCCACTGATGCCCAGCAAGGCATTCCTCTGCCACATTTTTGGCTGGAACCATGTGTACCCCTTGGTTGATGGTTTAGTCCCTGGGAGTCCTGGGGTATCTGGGTGGCTGACATCGTTGTTCTTCCCATGGGGCTGTAGACCCCTTCAGCTCCTCCAGACCACTATCCGACTCCTCCATTGGGGATCCTACGCCCAGACCAATGGTTGGCTGCTAGCCTCTGCCTCTGAATGTGTAAGGCTCTGGCAGGGCCCCTCCGGAGACAACCATGACATGCTCTTTTTGGTATGCACAGGAAGACACTTTTTAACAATAAGGTCAAGGCTACTGATGAATAAACCTGTGATGATAGACTCATCAGAAGGTCTAGTGATGGTATAAGGCTCTTATCTTCCTATGGTCCCAAGCTCTCAGGCTTGATAGTTAGTTGTCCTTTGGTAGTGGAACGGTTTCCAGGAGAGCAAAGATTTTGCTCTCAACTGCTTTTTCCATACAAACTTTCCATTTCCCATTCCTAAGTTGCAAGTACACTTGAATGAGTTTGTTAAAAGTCTTTTGGTGTTAGGGACTCCAAAAGACAAGGGCAGGGATAGCCATTCGCTACTCCTTTCCACAGATGGCGAGACAGAGACAACAACACAACTTCCAACTTTGTTTTTCCCTGTCTTTTCTATTCCAGGGCACATTGTCCACCTGCCACTCTTCAGTCTTCTTTCTCTTCCTTTCCTGAAACATCTGTCTTCCCTGCCCATTAGTTTTGCCTGTATGAGCCTATGCATCTGAACTAAGAGATACTCACTCAGCTTGCTGAACTTACCCATGTACCATGTACCCATAGCCTGCTATCCACTGAGCTGCTACACTGTGCTGGCCACTGTGCGCTGCCCTCTGCCCATGTTATCTCACTCATTCTGTATTTCTCTGTACTTTTCGCCTGTTCATAACATCACAGATTGCATGGTCAGATGATTGGCCCCAGAACAGAGAGAAAAAAAAGAAAGAGATAAAACCAAGATTCAAAGCTGAGCAGATTGGCTGACCCCGGGATAGACTGTGCTTCCTGATTGCCTGATACGGAGTGGCCGTTCCACAAAACTTAACAACAAACCAGACCAGATTCTGGGTTTCCTCACAGTTCTCAGAGCTCCTGGCGAGTCAATGAGCATCCTTTAAAATAGTCAACTATGCAATGCTTTGCACGTTTGTAGACAGCTCCTATTTCTGAACTGCTTGTCTTTGGCTCATTCTAGTTATTTGTGATAAGAGATTTGGTTCCTCAGCGCCTTTCCTACCCCCCTCCAACTTCAAAGCAGTCATCACAAGAATCCAGGACTTTTCACACTGTGTCCTTTCTAAGGCCCGAGGCAGCCCATGATGTCACTCATAAAAGACTCTTCAAGGCAGACAGTGGAGTACTCCTTTCCCTTTATAAATTGTGAAGCTTCACCCCAGTGAGCCACACCTCACTGGCAGTATATCTTGGTAGAATGTATTACCAATGATGATTTTCTAGGCATACTTTAGAGATCACAGCTGCCCTGAATCTTTTCACTCACATCTGTTCCCTTCTCTCAACAGAAGTACTGCTTACCCCTAGGAATAATTGCTGGCCAACAATTTCCTGTGCTTGGGTGTGTGTCCAGATCCCACACCTCTGGGAGTCAGGAATCCTCTTCAGCCAGCTGAATGTGACTGTAAATTATGCTGTGCTTTCTGTCAGCTCTCTGACACTAAAATCATATTTGCTGTCAGAGGTGACAGGGGCCACGATGATGATGTATTGAAGCATTACAGAGTGACTGGGGGACAGGCAGGGTAAGCTCCTCTTGCAGGCCTGCTGACACCCATGTGTGGCCTGCATAGTTTAGTCACATTCTGCCTGAGAGATTCATAAGAGAACTTCCACATCATCCCGGGATCGCAAGCATGGCTGTATCTCCCATTGAGGTCTCTTAATAGGTTTAAGATGTTGACTGAACTCTACCTCTTAATTGTATTGTGTGACAAAATGCAAAATCCATCTCCTAATTACTTTCAAGCACTGGGTTCTAAAGCATTCTGACTGCATTCAAGCGGCTAATTTGAACTCACAGACAACAAACTTTATTTTCTCCAAATGACTGATCATTTCTTGCCATTGTCCCGGTGATCTTCCCTCACCTTCCACCAGATGTCTCTTTGCTTTTTTCTTTTTCCCTTTAGAAAGTAAGGTGAAGGAGCTTCTCACAGGTGAGATGCTCAGCTCTGTGCACCGGCTCTGCCCAGCCCTTAGCAACCAGTCTTTACAGCCTTTCCTCTCTTTCCTGGATTTTTACTCTGTAGGCCTGGTACTGGCTTCTAAGACACTGTCGCTGGAAATGCGCCATTCTATCAGCAGCGGCCACTTCATAGCCCTCACCAGGGCTGGTGATCATGCCTTATACTTGATCCTTATCTTCGAGCACCCAGGGCAAATATGGGCAAGCTAGAGTATGAGCCAATGCAGTCTCCTCCTTATTGTAGCTCACAGTGAGCTATGGTGGTCTTTGTTTTGAACGGTGTGTATATTGGGCATTTGGTCTTGCGTTTTAGAGGCCTCTTGGTCAGAAGTCTCTTGCTTGTAGCTGGATAACTTATGACTGCTGTTCCTTGGAATCCCGAATCATCTTGTCTTTGGGTTTGCATTTTGTAAATGGAGTCTGATGGAACAATGGTGGATTCACTGTGGACTTGAATCCTTGGTCTAGCACCATATAACTATCTATGGCCTCCCTCTTTCTTCTGACCAGGGTTGTAGCTGCCTGTTTTTAAGTTCTGTGACACAAAATACTCTGATCAGCCTTCCCATCCTTTTCCCTCTTAATTACTCTGGACCACTGCTTTTTTTTTTTCCAGCCAAGTCTTAGCAGGAGACCCACATCTTTCTGCCGCAAAGTGTATGCCCTCCATAAGGTAGAGAGAAAAGTAGAGGGAGACAGAGCAGTGAGAATTCTCAGCCATCTTCCACTGGAGGTATGGCTCACAGGAGTGTGGTGAGGTAGAAAGTATAAATCTCCTCCTCTTCTTTTTTAAGTTCCATCTCTACATGCCTGCTCACGTATGACCTTCTTATGCTTTAGCATTTATCTTAGCCCCTGAAGACAAGGCAGTCAATCAGGTAGGCTGAAGAGGCTCTTCTCTGAGTGATAAGAGATTCCCCCATTGAGCACTGTGAGGTGGGAGACTAGTATTCAGCTGGGCCACAGTAACGTTGTATTGCTTTTGTTAGCTTGCTTTGCTGTTTCTTTCTCTCTTTTTTTTTTTTTTTAGCTTCAGAAGGTAAGTGTTTTTTTTTGTATTTTGTTTTTATTTTCTATATTCTATGTTTACATTCCAAAGGCTTTCCCCTTTGCCAATTACCCCCCCCCACCATATGTCCCATAATTCCTCTCTCCCCCTGCTATTCCCCACTCATCCCCCCCCACGATTTCTCTGTTCTGGGTCTACAATACTGGAACCAATCTTTACAGGCCCAGGGTCCTCTCCATTCTTCTTCTTGGGAGTCATTTGACTTGCTAATTGTGTCTTGAGTATTTAGGGCTTCTGGGCTCATTAATATCCACTTATCAGTGACTGCATTTCATGTGTATTCTTTTGTGATTGGGTTAGCTCATTAGCATGATATTTTCCAGATCTAACCATTTACCTACAAATTGCATGAGTTCATTATTTTTAATTGCTGAGTAGTACTCCATTGTATAAATATACCACATTTTCTGTATCCATAACTCTTTTGAGGGATATCTGGGCTCCTTCCAATTTCTGGCTATTATAAACAAGGCTGCTATAAACATAGTGGAGCATGTGTCTTTATTGAATGCAGAGGAATCCTCTGGGTATATGCCCAGGAGTGGTATGCCAGGGTCCTATGGAAGTGACATGCCCAATTTTCTGAGGAACCGCCACACTGATATCCAGAGCAGTTTTACTATTTTGCAATCCTACCAACAGTGGAGGAGTGTTCCTCTTTCTCCACATCCTCGCCAGCACCTGTTGTCTCTTGAGTTTTTAATCTTAGCCATTCTGACTGGTGTGAGGTGGAATCTCAGGGTTGTTTTGATTTGCATTTCCCTGATGACTAATGATGTTGAACATCTCTTAAGGTGTTTCTCGGCCATCTGAATTTCTTCTGTTGAAAATTCTTTGTTTAGCTCCGTGCCCCATTTTTTGATAGGGTTATTTGGTTCTTTGGGGTCTAACTTCTTGAGTTCTTTGTATATATTGGATATTAGCCCTCTGTTGGATGTGGGGTTGGTAAAGATCATTTCCCACTTTGTTGGTTGCCGTTTTGTCCTTCTGACAGTGTCCTTTGCCTTACTTAAACTTTGTAATGTTATGAGGTCCCATTTGTCAATTCTTGATCTTAGAGCATAAACTATTGGTGTTCTGTTCAGGAACTTTCCCCCTGTGCCCAGGTCCTCCAGGGTCTTCCCAAGTTTCTTTTCTAATAGTTTCAGTTTGTCTGATTTTATGTGGAGGTCCTTGATCCACTTGGAGTTGATCTTAGTACAAGGAGATAAGAGTGGGTCAATTCGCATTCTTCTGCATGTTGACCTCCAGTTGAACCAGCACCATTTGTTGAAAAGGCTATCTTTTTTCCACTGGATGGTTGTGGCTCCTCTATCAAAGATCAAGTGACCATAAGTCTGTGGGTTCATTTCTGGGTCTTCAATCCTATTCCATTGATCTACCTGCCTGTTGCTGTACCAATACCATGCAGTTTTTTTTAACACAATTGCTCTGTAGTACTGCTTGAGGTCAGGGATATTGATTCCCCCAGAAGTCCTTTTACTGTTGAGAATAGTTTTAGCTATCCTGGGTTTTTTGTTGCTCCAGATGAATTTGAGAATTGCTCTTTCTAGATCTATGAAGAATTGATTTGGGATTTTGATGGGGATTGCATTGAATCTGTAGATTGCTTTTGGCAAGATGGCCATTTTTACTATATTGATCCTGCCAATCCAGGAGCAAGAAATATTTGTCCATCTTCTGAGGTCTTCTTCCATTTCTTTCTTCAAGGACTTGAAGTTCCTGTCATACAGATCTTTTGCTTGTTTGGTTAGAGTTACTCCAAGGTACTTTATGTTGTTTGTGGCTATTGTGAATGGTGTTATTTCCCTAACTTCTTTCTCAGCCTGCTTGTCCTTGGAGTACAAGTAGGCTACTGATTTGCTTGAGTTAATTTTATAACCAGACACTTTGCTGAAGTTGTTTATCAGCTGTTGAAGTTCTCTGGTGGAGTTATTTGGATAGCTTAAGTAGACTATGATATCCTCTGCAAATAGTGATAGTTTGACTTCTTCCTTTCCAATTTGTATCCCTGTGACTTCCTTATGTTGTCTAATTGCTCAAGCTAGAACTTCAAGTACTATATTGAAAAGATATGGAGAGAGAGGGCAGCCTTGTCTAGTCCCTGATTTTAGTGGGATTGCTTCAAGTTTCTCTCCATTTATTTTGATGTTGGCTACTGGTTTGCTGTAGATTGCTTTTACTATGTTTAGGTATGGGCATTGAATTCCTGCTCTTTCCAAGACTTTTAGCATGAAAGGATGCTGAATTTTGTCGAATGCTTTTTCAGCATCTAATGAGATGACCATGTGGTTTTTTTTCTTTTAGTTTGTTTATGTAGTGGATTACATTGATGGATTTCCATGTATTGAACCATCCCTGCATCCCTGGAATGAAGCCTACTTGATCATGGTGAATGATTGTTTTGATATGCTCTTGGATTCGGTTGGCAAGAATTTTATTTAGTATTTTTGCGTCAATATTCATAAGAGAAATTGGCCTCTAGTTCTCTTTCTTTGTTGGATCTTTTTTGTGGTTTAGGTATCAGCGTAATTGTGGTTTCGAAGAACGAGTTGGGCAGTGTCCCTTCTGTCTCTATTTTGTGGAATAGTTTGAAGAGTATTGGTATTAAGTCTTCTTTGAAGGTCTGGTAGAGTTCTGCACTAAAACCATCTGGTCCCGTACTTTTTTTGGTTGGGAGGCTTTTTATAACCACTTCTATTTCTTTGGGGGTTATGGGACTGTTTAGCTGATCTACTTGATGCTGATTTAATTTTGGTATTTGGTATCTGTCTAGGAAATTGTCCATTTCCTCCAGGTTCTCCAGTTGTTTTGAGTATAGGCTTTTGTAGTAGGATCTGATGATCTTTTGAATTTCCTCAGTTTCTGTTGTTATATCCCCCTTTTCATTTCTAGTTTTGATAATTTGGATACTGTCTCTGTGCCCTTTGGTTAGTCTACCTAAGAGTTTATCTATCTTGTTGATTTTCTCAAAGATCCAGCTCTTGGTTTTGTTGATTCTTTGTATGGTTGTCTTTGTTTCTACTTGATTGATTTCAGCCCTTAGTTTGATGATTTCCTCTCTTCTACTCCTCCTGGGTGAATCAGCTTCTTTTTGTTCCAGGGCCTTCAGGTGTGCTGTTAAGTTGCTAGTGTATGCTCTCTCCAGTTTCTTTTTGGAGGCACTCAGGGCTATGAGTTTTCCTCTTAGCACTGCTTTCATTGTGTCCAAAGATTTGGGTTGGTCGTACCTTTATTTTCATTGAAGTCTAAAAAGTCTTTGATTTCTTTCTTTATTTCTTCCTTGACCAAGGTGTCATTGTGTAGAATATTTTTCAGTTTCCATGTGTATGTGGGCTCTCTGTTGTTCTTATTGCTATTGAAGACCACTTTTACTCCATAGTGCTCCCATAGCAGACATGGGTTAGTTTGGTCTTCTTGTATTTGTTAAGGTCTGTCTTGTGACCAATTATATGATCAATTTTTGAGAAGGTACCGTGCGGTGCTGACAAAAAGTTATACTCTTTTGCTTTAGGATGGAATGTTCTATATATATCTGTTAAATCCAATTGGTCCAAAGCTTCAATTAGTTTCACTGTGTTTCTGTTTAGTTTCTGCTTTCCTGATCGGTCCATTGAGGAGAGTGGTGTGTTGAAGTCACCTACAATTATTATGTTAGGTGCGATATGTGCTTTAAGCTTTAGTAAGTTTTCTATTACAAATGAGGGTGCCCTTACATTTGGCGCATAGATGTTCAGTATTGAGAATTCTTCTTGGTGGATTTTCACTTTGACAAGCAGGAAGTGACCTTCTGTGTCTCTTTTGATAACTTTAGGTTGAAAGTCAATTTTATCTGATATTAGAATGGCTACTCCGGCTTGTTTCCTGAGACCATTTGCTTGTAAAACTGTCTTCCAGCCTTTTACTCTAAGGTGGTGTTTGTCTTTGACACTGAGATGTGTTTCCTGTATGCAGCAAAATGTAGGGTCCTGTTTCCGTATCAAGTCTGTTAGTCTGTGTCTTTTTATTGGGGAATTGAGTCTATTGATATTAAGAGATATTAAGAAATAGTCATTATTACTTCCTGACATTTTGGGCATTATTTTTTGTTTGTTTGTTTGTTTGTATTTGAGTGGTTCTCTACTTTTGGGTTGGATGAGATGGGGTTTCTATCTTGTTTCTTCTGGGGTGTTGTTTCCCCCTTTGTGTTGGTATTTTTCCCCTATTATCCTTTGTAGGGCTGGGTTTGTAGATAAGTATCGTGCAAATTTGGTTTTGTCGTGGAATACCTTGGTTTCACCATCTATGGTGATTGAGAGTTTTGCTGGGTATAGTAGTTTTGGCTGTAGTTTGTGTTCTCTTAGGGTCTGCATGAAGTCTGCCCAGGATCTTCTAGCTTTCATGGTCTCAGGTGAGAAGTCTGGTGTAATTCTGATAGGTCTTCCTTTATATGTTACTTGTCCTTTTTCTCTTACTGCCTTTAATATTCTTTCTTTGTTTAGTACATTTGGGGTTTTGATTATTATGTGACGGGAAGTAAGCGGGGTGAGGGATCAGGTTGGTGGATGGATAGCTGGGAAAGGGTATATCATTAGAAATGTAAATGAATAAAATGATTTTTAAAAAAAGGAAGAAATTCTCTGTAGTGCTGGAAGTGGTTCTTGGAGCATCTTCTAAATACAGGTCTCATGAGTGATCCTATGAGGACAGAACCCTCTTCTTTCTTTCCTCCAGAAGTCACATCACACCAATGTGTTGCAAATACAGCTATTCCATCATCAATGGCAACAAAATGCATGGCAATTTGACAAATTAGACAGTGTTCTAGGTGACAATATGTTTTGATTAAACTATCATAATCTTTTGATTACTAGTACCCACCTACTCTTCTAAAGTGACACCATCCACATGTTCCCAGATTGGCATTGAGAAGAATGCTACATTTAGATTCTTTTTTTGACTTGTTCTGATGAGTTACCTCTACTGAAAATGAGCCATGAATCCTTTACTTTTTGTTTCTGGGATAACAGTATAAATAAGGTCCTTAGAAGCTTGGGAGCAGGAAAGAGATAAATGTGTTAAGACAGAAATGATTTGAACCATTGAATTCTTGGAGAACTATACAAGCTAAAGCATAAGAAATAGGCAGGAAGAAAGAAAAGAGATGTAACCTGTTGGATGGGCTAGGAGCTGTAATGTTACTAGATACCTTGGACTCATGACTCAGTTCTGGAACCTCACATACAGTTTATTACCAGCACTACAGCTGAGGCAGGTCTCTTGCATAGACCTTGAATGAGGATGCTGAAGAGATTGAACATCACCTGGTTCAAGGCTCAATGGCCTTGAATGATTTCTCTGGTACTTTAACTTTAATCCTACTTGAATAGTGTTCTAACAGGGAGTCTTACTGAGTTTCTGCCCTGAGTCTAGGGTTTCACAGTCTTAAGAATTCTTTGTTTCTTAAGGTTCTGTTGCTGTTCTGCATTGAAAATCACTTCTGTGCTGTATGATGCTCTGCATTTTCTGTTCAAGTTAGAGTTTATACTACATTTAAAGGTCATCTGTATTAGGGCTGTTTATATCACTCTGTGCTTCAAGTTCTTACCACACAAGAGCAAGTATATGCATTTAGTTCTACACAACTACAAAAGGAGGTGGGTTTGATAGCCATGGTAAGATCCAGAACAAAGATGGACTTTATTTCAATATTATTGGGTAGATCAATAGAAGTCATCTCATCTCAACATGTACAACACAGTCAGTCAGACACACACACACACACACACACACACACATACTCACACACAATCATTCATACTTACCCAATGAGAGTGAGAGAGAAAAAGACACAGCGAGAGACACGGTCAAGTAGAGACAAAGAACTATAGCAGAATGACCAAGAGACAAAGAGACAAACACAGACAGAGCTACACAGAGACAGATACAGTGGAATAAGTAAATGAGTACAAAACATGTATTACACAGGGAATCAAAATTTGAATAAACATTTGTGTAATTCAATACTTACTACACCCTTTAGCATTCTTTTAGGAGACAACCAAGACACAAAAGAGGCCAGCCCCTCTTTCCTGGTCTTTCTGAATTGGCTGCCAGTCTCAGTAACAAGGAATTTTGTGTACTCTCTGCGCCCCCTGCTGGACCCGAGTGCCCTGCAGGAGGTTTATGTTTGAGCTAACTGTAACATTTCCTCACTGTGTATCTTGCACAGTAATACATGGCCGTGTCTTCAGACATTAGACTGTTCATTTGCAGGAACAGGATGTTCTTGGCATTGTCTCTGGAGATGGTGAATTGGCCCTTCACCGCGTCTGCATAGTAGTTACTACTGCCACTACTAATGGATGCAATCCATTCCAGCCCCTTCTCAGGAGCCTGACGAACCCAGGACATGCTATAGCTGCTGAAAGTGAATCCAGAGGCTGCACAGGAGAGTTTCAGAGACCTTCCAGGCTGCACTAATCCTCCCCCAGACTCCACCAGCTGCACCTCACACTGTACACCTGGAAACAGAATGCTAATCAGAAACTGTCACTAATAAAACAAAACAAAATAATGAAACAATTTTTTATTTCCATGTGCACACAACAACCAGAATCTCACCTCTTCAAATTACCTTTTAAAATAAAGACAAGGAAAGCAAAGATGAGCCAGAAGTCCATGGTGAGTGGTGTATGTTCAGTGCTGATCACTGAATGTGAGGACATGAGAATCCAGAGATGGGCTCCTCTGTTAGAGTTACAGGATCAGGTCGGACCTGGTTTTCAAGGGTTCAGAAAATCCTTATTTGCATATCTTCCTGCTATAATATGCTCTCAAGTTGGAATTGGGCAGAAGGCCAGTCTCATAGTAGATATAAGGCATCAAAGTCACAGTTGTATGCTACAGTTTGACTATGTCTGAAAGTTTCCTATTCACATTTTTTTTGGTTATAATTTGACCACACTCCATTTAATTTTGTTTATCACATGTGCACAGAACATGCTTTGTTTCCACACTGCCATGTGTCCTAGTATACATGTGTAATTAAATAATCCACACGTTTTTGTTTCTAGATATGAGCTTATTATTTCCTACTGCATGGGCTGATCATGGAAATTTCTAATGTGGCTCGTGGACACAGTTACACCAGCATAGTTATGGTAGCAGAATTCATTCTCCTATGGAAATTTTTAGGAGTAGAGTCATTTATGACAAAATCGTGTCCTCAGCTCTTATGGAGGCTTGCACCTGAGACATTCAAGATCCCTGTCTGTCTATTACTCAGAGTTTGCTATGAACGTGTATTTTCTCTCTGAGCAAATTTGGTTGTTTTTTTATCCTGAAATTATCCATTTATTCCTTGAATCCCTTCACAATTTTATTTTTTGCATCTTTGCACCATGTGTTTGGGACTGTGTTTATGGTGCTAGTCTAGTTTTCATTTTCCCCAATTAACATAATTAACATAACCATGCCATTAAATTATAATTTAAGATAACTTTTTCTCTATTTAACATTTCTCTGTGAGAGGCACTCTATATTGGAGCAGTTCTAAGTTGGAATTTCAATATTCCAAGAAAGAAATGCTGGGAGCTAAGGACACAATGTCAATCACTAAGTTGGTTGGTCACACAGGTGGGAGAAATGGAGAGTCCTTGGCAATTGGTGTGTGTGATATGGGGATCCTGAATGAGTAGGAAACAGTAGAAAAATATATATACTTGATGAATAGTGGATGAGCACTTGGAGTAACCTTATTTGTAAGGGTGTTGAAAAGGACCAGATGTGTTGACTGGATCTTCCATGCCTTTTGGAGTGTTGTACCATTCCTGTAGGAATGATTATGGTAGTTTCATTGTATTTGCACACATGTAAACTCAGTATAATACATGCTAATAAGTAGATATCCTTGAATTCCCACTGTACCATAATACATTGCTTTCAACAATCTCACTGAGGGAACTTCTGCCCATTCTGTTACTCAAGAACAAGTTCCATGTTGAAAAGACATAGGAGGAGGACATGCCACCTACAAACAGAATTAGTAAGCGTGTCTTTACAATTCAGGCATCGATACAGGGAATCTAGCAGTGAGTTTCAGTGCAACTGTTAGATCTGGAAGTGAACACAGAAATGGAATAATTGATTTGAAATGAATATGTTACTCCCAGTCATCCTTATACACACAGGCATGGAATTGCTGTGTCCTGTGGTCTTTGTTTTTAAATCCCTGGGATCCTGCACATTACATGACAATGCCATACAGGAAACTGTTCACATTGTTTGGGAACAGAAACCCCTTTCTTTTCAACCACACCACACTTTGATTTGTACTTTTTAATTTTGATTAAGTGCTCTCATTTCATTGGATGTGGAGAAATTTACAATTTATTATCATTTATCATTGATTTCTATTTCCCTGGTGATTGCAGAAAGTTGTCTTTATGCCACCATTTCGGTCCATGTGCACTGACCTAAAGAAAAGATCCCAATAGCGTAGAGTGCAGAAATATGCCTGCTGAAGGGGACATTACCTCTCTCTTTGCTTTGATCTATGATTTCTCCTGTAGACATATATTTTAGACAAGTGATAAAATTAGTCAATATTGAGAAGAGACTACTGTGTTGCAATATTTCAATTTTTCATAAAAATATAATCTCAGAACTTATCCTAGAGGAAAGACTTTCAAGGGCATCTCCATAATATTGGTACTTCTGTTTAACTTCGAGGAGCATTCTTGTGTTTATTATTTGTTCAATATTTTCCTTACATAAATGTGGATGTATGCATGATTCCACAGAAAAAAGTGATAGGACCTCAATAATGTGTTTGTTTCTGTTCTTGATCAAAAGTGAAGTCCTATGTTAGAATGTTTGGACTACTTCTGTGTACTATCATATCATATATAGATAGGTTTACTTTGATTTCTTCTTTGCTAATATGTGACCCTTTGATGTCTGTTAGTTGTCTTCTTGTTCTAGCTAGAACATCAAGGACTCGAGAGAATAGGTAGGAAGAGGTGGGAAGCCTCGTCTTGTCCCTGATTTTAGTTAAATATCTTTAACTTCCTCTCCATTTGTTTTGATGCTGGTTATTGCCTTGCTCTATATTGCTTTTATTATACTTTATGTATTCATCTGGTTGAAATCTCTCACTATCAATGTGTTGTATTTGATATGTGATTTTAGGGACATTTCCTTTACAAATGTGATTGTTCATGCATTTGGGTCATAGATGTTCAGAATCGATATGTCCTCTTGGTGGATTTTTCCTTTGATGAATATAAAGTGTCCTTCTCCATCTCTTTTGATAAAATTTTGTGGAACATCTCTTTTATTAGATGTTGTTCATTGGGTCTGTTTGCTTGGAAAACTTTTAACTAGTTTTTCATCTGTGGTAATATCTATCTATGTTGCTTTGATATATATCTTGTATACAGCAGAATGATGGAGTCTATTTACACATCTAGTCTGTTACCCTGTGGTTTTTTTTTAATTGAGTAATTGTGACTATTGATGTTGAAAGATATGAATGACCAATGATTGTTAATACCTATTATTTCCATGTTGTTTGCTGCTGGGGTCCAGCCTTGACACAGGATCTGAGTTCTCAACTGGAAGCAGGGATATCTGGAAGGCACATAATAAATATATACAGACTACTTTTTGAGTACAAGTTGACAGGCAATTTTTCAAGGCTTAAAATTCTCTAATCTCTCATTCTCTGCTCTCTTTCTCTCTTGCTCATTCACTCACAGCTTGAGGCTGCACACTCTGCATTCTCCTGCATACTCTGCTTTTCTCCTGTGTGCTTTTCTTTTCTTGCACTGTCTCACTCATACACACTTCTGTGTGTTCCCCTTTCACTCACACACACACTCTTCACATACATCTCTTACACATACCACATGCACTCTCCTTTAACTCACACCCCCCCACACACATCTCACACACACCACATGCACTCTCCTTTAACTCCCACACACACTCTTCACACACACCTCACATTCTCTCTTCACTCCTTCTTCACAAGCTCTTCTCATGCACATAGCGTTCACTCTCTCACTTGCTCTTCACATGCTTACTACTCAATCTCTACATTCTCTCTACATGCTCTCTGCATTCTGTCTGCATGCTCTCTACAGTCTCACTACATTCACCCTGCATTCTTTCTACAGTCTCTTCTCATTCACTCTGAATTCTCTCTTGCCTTCTTCTTGCCCCAGTCTTTTATTGATACTCTAAAAGCAGATAAAAAGACATTGTATAATCATTGCCAAATCAAATTCAAAAGAATAACCAAGTCCCACAAAAAGTCAAGAATTACAATTGTTCCCCAAAGTTTCAAGCTTCGCTATTCCCAGGCCTATAGCCAAAATAATAATAATTAGAAACTTATCATTACTTAAACTTTAACTTTAACTTTAATACTTCAGAGTTCAGAGCTCCGAGGCCAGCTACTTGCATTTCCTTGTAAAGCTCTAATGATAAATGACATGGACAAAGCTGCCAGGCAGTGGCAAGAAAGAATCAAGTTAACCCTTAAGTCCATAGTTCCCTTAGCTTTCCGCTTCTAAACATTGCACACAATGACTATCCTAATAGTCCCAGTGTTTTGACTTAGTTTTACTAATCTAAGATTTAACATATTCTATAATTGCTTATCCAGAAAACACTCTTAAATGCTGTGCAGAACTTATCTCATAACTTTGATAGATTTTTCTTTCTTTGGGGTCCCAATGTTGGCTCTAATTCATTTTCTAATGATTGTGTCAAACTTTCTTTTCAAGTCAAACATTAATCTGGAACTACCATTGTGCAGTTATTGCATTGTTTCTAAGATGAGAACACACAGCATGCACCTGGGTCATTAGGACTGTGCTGTGGCCTATACTTCAATTTTTAATTGTTTAAGAATCATTACATCAGGGAACATCTAGTTTCACAGAATTCACCAGAGCAGAAGGAAAAAGAAGAAAATCAGATATAGTAGAATAATTATGCACACCAAGGCCTACTGAAAAAGTCACACACAAATGAAATCTATACAGCCGTTCTTGAGGGCTAAGTTTAGGAGAAATGGGAAAAAACTGTTGTTACAAAGAGCTGCTGTGGGCTACTGAAGATGTCTCCATCAAGGCCTACTGCAGGCAGACCCTTATTTCAGATGGCTGTTCCCCTGGAGGGATTTGTGCCCTGCTTCTCAGGGTCCCGAACACCATCCGTTTTTCTATAAGGAGCTGCAGTGGGCTTCTGAGATGTCTCCATCCCCTCCTACTGCAGGCAGTCCTGTCATTGTTTGCTGTTCCCAGCAGTTGGCTGTAAGGTGTGGTTTCTTCTATTGGTTTTAGTTGTGTGAAACTATATATTTCATGCATTTTCTTGAGTAGAGAAGTATTTGTTTGGAGTTTTCCTTCTAGTATCCTCTGTAGAGATGAGTCAGTAGAAAATATTGTTTAAATTTGACTTGATACAAGTATTGTGTTTTTTACATCTATGGTAATTGAAAGTTTTGCTGGGTATAGTAGTCTGGTCTGATATCTGTGGCCTCATACTATGAATGACATATACCCGTGACATTCTAGCTTTTAGTATCTTGGTTGAAAAGTCAGGTTTAATTCTGATAGGATGGCTTTTAAATGTTACTTGGCCTTTTTCCTTTGCAGGCTTTAATATTATTTCTGGGTTTTTTTTGTATATTTAGTGATTTGATTTGTATGTGGTTTGAAGAATTTTTTAGTTCTTCAATCTGTTTAATGTTCTGTAAGTACATTATACATTATACATTTATTAGCATCTCTATCTTTATGTTGGGAAATTTTTCTTTTTGATGTTGTTGAAGATGATTTCATGGACTTTGAAGAAAAATGTTCCATTTTTCAGGTCTTGAGGTGATTTATTCATACTCTGCACCAGCAACATTTTATGTTCCTGTATTTATTTATATTTATTTGATTCTTCTTTTAATGCTTCTAGCTGTTTAAATGTATTTTCCTGTATTTCTTTAAGGGATTTATTTGTTTTCTCTTTAGTAGCCACTACCTGCTGTATAAGATTGGATATGAGATCATATTCTTTTTTTCTTTTTTATTTATTTATTTTTTTGATTTTTTATTGTATATATTCTATATTTACAATTCATTTCCCTTTTTCTGGTTCCCCACCCCCAAAGGTCCCACATGTCCTTTTCCCTCTCCCTGCTCCCGCATCCACCCCCTCCCACTTTACTGTTCTTGTACTCTCCCACAATGATGTTTTGGTCCATTCTAGCACCAGTGTCCACTCCTTTCTTCTTGTGAGACATCACTTGATATGTGATTTGTGTCTTTGGTGTTCCAAGCTTCTAGGCTAATATCCATTTATCAGTGACTGCATACCATGGGTATTCTTTTGAGACTGGGTCACCTCACTTAGTATGACATTCTCCAGCTCCATCCATTTCTCTAAGAATTTCATGAATTCATTGTTTCTAATGGCTGAATAGTACTCCATTGTGTATATATACCACATTTTTTGTATCCATTCCTCTGTTGAGGGACATCTGGGTTCTTTCCAGCTTCTGGCTATTATATATAAGGCTGCTATGAACATAGTGGAGCATGTATCCTTATTGCATGCTGGTGAATCTTCTGGGTATATTCCCAGGAGTGGTATGGCTGGGTCCTCCGGAAGTATCACGTCCAGTTTTATGAGGAACCGCCATACTGATTTCCAGAGTGGTTGTACCAGCTTGCATTCCCACCAGCAGTGGAGGAGTGTTCCTCTTTCTCCACATCCTCGCCAACACCTGATATCTTCTGAGTTTTTAATCTTAGCCATTCTGACTGGTGTGAGGTGAAATCTCAGGGTTGTTTTAATTTGCATTTCCCTAATGACTAGTGATGTTGAACATTTTTTAAGGTGTTTCTCAGCCATCCGAATTTCTTCAGGTGAAAAGTCTCTGTTTAGCTCTGTACCCCATTTTTGGATAGGGTTATTTGGTTTTCTGGGGTCTAACCTCTTGAGTTCTTTGTATACATTGGAGATTAGCCCTCTGTCGGATGTGGGGTTGGTGAAGATTTTTTCCCAATTTGTTGGTTGCCGATTTATCCTTTTGACAGTGTCTTTTGCCTTACAGAAACTTTGTAGTTTTATGAGGTCCCATTTGTCTATTCTTGTTCTTAGAGTATAAGCAATTGGTTTTCTGTTCAGGAATTTTTCCCCTGAGCCGATGTCTTCAAGGGTCTTCCCCAGTTTCTTTTCTATTAGTTTTAGTGTGTCTGGTTTTATGTGGAGATCCTTGATCCACTTGTAGTTGAGTTTAGTGCAAGGAGATAAGAGTGGATCAATTCTCATTCTTCTGCATGTTGACTTCCAGTTGAGCCAGCACCATCTGTTGAAAAGGCTATCTTTTTTCCAATGGATGTTTTCAGCTCCTTTGTCGAAGATCAATTGGCCATAGATGTGTGGGTTCAATTCTGGGTCTTCAATCCTATTCCATTGATCCGCTTCCCTGTCACTGAACCAATACCATGCAGTTTTTAATACCACTGCTCTGTAATATTGCTTGAGGTCCAGGATATTGATTCCCCCAGAAGTTCTTTTGCTGTTGATGATAGTTTTAGCTATCCTGGGTTTTTTGTTATTCCAGATGAATTTGAGAATTGTTCTTTCTAGCTCTATGAAGAACTGAGTTGGGATTTTGATGGGGATTGCATTGAATCTGTATATTGCTTTGGGCAAGATTGCCATTTTGACTATATTAGTCCTGCCAACCCACGAGCATGGAAGATTTTCCCATTTTCTGATGTTTTCTTCAATTTCCCTCTTCAGAGACCTGAAGTTTTTGTCGTATAAATCTTTCACATGTTTGGTTAGCGTCACTCCAAGATACTTTATATCATTTGTGGCTATTGTGAAGGGTGTCATTTCCCTAATTTCTTTCTCGGCCTGCTTATCCTTCGCGTATAGGAAGGCTACTGATTTACTTGAGTTGATTTTATAGCCAGCCACTTTGATGAAGTTGTTTATCAGTTGCAGGAGTTCTCTGGTGGAGGTTATTGGGTCACTTAAGTAAACTATCATATCATCTGCAAATAGTGATAGTTTGACTTCTTCCTTTCCGATTTGTATCCCTTTGACTTCCCTCTGTTGTCGAATTGCTCTAGCTAGTACCTCAAGTACTATATTGAAGAGATATGGCTAGAGGGGACAGCCTTGTCTAGTCCCTGATTTTAGAGGGATTGCTTCGAGTTTTTCTCCGTTTACCTTGATGTTGGCTACTGGTCTGCTGTATATTGCTTTTACTATGTTTAGATATGGGCCTTGAATTCCTGTTCTTTCTAGGACCTTTAGCATGAAAGGATGTTGAATTTTGTCAAATGCTTTTTCAGCATCCAATGAGATTTCCATGTGGTTTTTTTCTTTGAGTTTGTTTATGTAGTGGATTACGTTGATGGATTTCCGTATATTGAACCATCCCTGCATCCCTGGGATGAAGCCAACTTGATCATGGTGAATGATCGTTTTGATGTGTTCTTGGATTCGGTTGGCAAGTATTTTGTTTAGTATTTTTGCATCGATATTCATAAGAGAAATTGGCCTGTAGTTCTCTTTCTTAGTTGGATCTTTGTGTGGTTTTGGTATCAGGGTAATTGTGGCTTCATAGAATGAGTTGGGTAGTGTTCCTTCTGTTTCTATTTTGTGGAATAATTTGAAGAGTATCGGTATCAGGACTTCTTTGAAAGTCTGATAGAATTCTGCACTAAAACTGTCTGGTCCTGTGCTCTTTTTGGTTGGAAGACTGTCTATGACCCCTTCTATTTCTTTGGGATTATGGGTCTGTTTAGACGATCTATTTGATCCTGGTTTAATTTTGGTATTTGGTAACTGTCGAGGAAATTGTCCATTTCCTCCAGATTCTCCATTTGTGTTGAGTATAGGTTTTTGTAGTAGGATCTGATGATTTTTTGAATTTCCTCAGTTTCTGTTGTTATATCTCCCTTTTCATTTCTAATTTTGTTAATTTGAATACTGTCTCTGTGCCCTTTAGTAAGTCTGGCTAGGGGTTTATCTATCTTGTTGATCTTCTCAAAGAACCAGCTCCTGGTTTTGTTGATTCTTTGTATGGTTCTCTTTGTTTCAACTTGATTGATTTCAGCCCTGAGTTTGATGATTTCCTGTCTTCTACTCCTCCTGGGTGAAATTGCTTCTTTTTGTTCCAGAGCTTTCAAGTGCACCATTAAGTTGCTAGTATATGCTCTCTCCTGTTTCTTTTTGGAGACACTCAGGGCTATGAGTTTTCCTCTAAGCACTGCTTTCATTGTGTCCCATAGATTTGGGTATGTTGTGCCTTCATTTTCATTAAGTTCTAAGAATTCTTTGATTTCTTTCTTTATTTCTTCCTGGACTAAGGTATCATTGAGTAGAATATTGTTCAGCCTCCAAGCATATGGGGATTTTCTGTTGTTTTTGTTGCTATTGAAGAACACTCTTACTCCATGGTGATCTGATAAGAGGCATGGGATTAGTTCGATCTTTTTATATTTGTTGAGATCTGTCTTGTGTCCAATTATATGGTCGATTTTGTAGAAGGTACCATGAGGGGCTGAGAAAAAGGTATAGTCTTTTGCTTTAGGGTGAAATGTTCTATATATATCTGTTAAATCCAATTGCTCCAAAGTTTCGATGAGTTTCTCCGTGTCTCTGTTTAGTTTCTGTTTTCCTGGTTGGTCCACTGTAGATAGTGGAGTATTGAGGTCCCCCACAATCATTGTGTTAGGTGCAATGTGTGCTTTGAGCTATAGTAAGGTTTCTTTTACAAATGAGGGTGCCCTTACATTTGGAGCGTAGATGTTTAGAATTGTGAGTTCCTCTTGGTGGATTCTTCCTTTGACTAGCAGGAAGTGACCTTCTGTGTCTCTTTTGATGACTTTGGGTTGAAAGTCAATTTTATCTGATATTAAAATGGCTATCCCAGCTTGCTTCCTGTGACCATTTGCTTGCAAAATTGTCTTCCATCCTTTTACTCTAAGGTAGTGTTTGTCTTTGACTCTGAGGTGTGTTTCCTGTAAGCAGCAAAATGTAGGGTCCTGTTTCCGTATCCAGTCTGTTAGTCTATGTCTTTTTATTGGGGAGTTGAGTCCATTGATGTTAAGAGATATTAAGGAATAGAGATTATTACTTCCTGACATTTTTGATGTTATTTTTGTTTTTGAGTAGTTGTCTTCCTTTGAGTTTGATGGAAGAAGTTTACTGTCTTGCTTTTTCTTGGGTGCCATTCCCTTCCTTGTGTTGGAGTTTTCCTCCTATTATCCTTTGTAGAGCTGGGTTAGTGGAAAGATATTGTGTAAATTTGGTCCTGTCATGGAATATTTTGATTTCTCCATCTATGTTGATTGAGAGTTTTGCTGGGTATAGTAGTCTTGGCTGACATTTGTTTTCTCTTAGGGTCTGCATGAGGTCTGCCCAGGATCTTCTAGCTTTCATGGTTTCTGGAGAGAAGTCTGGTGTGATTCTAATAGGTCTTCCTTTATATGTTACTTGGCCCTTTTCTCTTACTGCCTTTAATATTCTTTCTTTGTTTAGTACATTTGGGGTTTTGATTATTATGTGATGGGAGGTGTTTCTGTTCTGGTCCAGTCTGTTTGGAGTTCTGTAGGCTTCTTGTATATTCATGGGCATCTCTCTCTTTAAGTTAGGAAAGTTTTCTTCCATACTTTTGTTAAAGATATTTGCTGGCCCTTTAAGTTGTAGATCTTCACTCTCATCTATCCCTATAATCCTTAGGTTTGGTCTTCTCATTGTGTCCTGGATTTCCTGGATGTTTTGGGTTACAAGCCTTTTGGATTTTGCGTTTTCTTTGACTGTGGAGTCAATGGTTACTATGTTATCTTCAGCATCAGAGATTCTTATTTCTATCTCTTGTATTCTGTTGTTTATGTTTGCATCTACGACCCCTGATTTCTTCCCAAGGTTTTCTATCTCCAAGGTTGCCTCCTTTTGTGATTTCTTAGTTGTTTCTACCTCTGTGTTCAGATCTTGGATGGTTTTGCTCTGTTCCATCATTTGTTTGTTTGTGTTTTCATGTAATTCTTTAATATATTTTTGTGCTCCCTCTTTCATGACTTCTGCCTGTTGTTTCAAGTTCTCCTGCATTTCTTTAACTGATTTTCTCATTTCCTCTTTATTGGTTTCTGTCTGATGGCCCATATTCTCCTGGAGTTCTTTAAGTGTTTTTTGTGTTTGGATTGTAAGAGCTTCTACCCTATTGATGTTCCCCTGCATTTCTTTAAGGGATTTGTTTATGTCTTTTTTGTGTTCCTCTAGGACCATCATGACCTGTGCTTTTATATCTAACTCTTGTTTTTCTGGTGTGCTGGGGTATCCTGGACTTGCTGTGGTTGGTGAATTGGGTTCAGATGGTGCCATATTGCCTTGATTTCTGTTAATAACGTTCCTACGTTTGCCTTTTGCCATCTCTTTATCTCTGGCGTTAGTTGGTCTTATTGTAGATGGCGCCCTGCTGAAAGCACAGCATGCCTGTCCCCAGGAGACAGATCTCTTCTGGCAGCTTGTCTGTGCTGGACTATGCTCGCTCTGAGTCCAGGCCCCTGACTCCAGCTGCTAGAGTTTCGAGCTGTGCCCAGAGGCGGCCCGGTGGCTCCTCACTGCTAGTCCGCTCAGAGAGCTGGTCCCGGCCGGTAGTCTGCACCCGCAGCTGAGCTTTCTGTGCCCAGATCTCCTGCAGAGCTAAGCTAAACTATAACTCTGGCCACGCACCTGATTCCAGCCGCTCACTGTGTCCATTGTGCCCGCTGTTTGCGCGCGGGGGTCTGGGGCAAGATGGCTGCCCCAGCTGAAGGCCGAGATCATATTCTTGTGCTTCAGTTTCCTTAGGATATCTAGGGCTTTCTGTAGCAGTATATTTGTGCTCTGATCATGCTATAGTGCCCTGGCTTTTGTTGTTTGTGTTCATTTTTTCTGGATAAATTTCTCTTTATGTAAGATTTCATTAAGAAAACACAGATATGTCATTACAGATTTTCTTTGCAATAACATTTTAATTTCACTTTCTGGAGATTATTTCTGCTATAGCCAAGACATTTAATTTAGTTTATTTGGTTGAAGTAGATTGAAGGAAACCATATCCTATTGAAATTACAAATATTCTAGATTAAGTACAAAGCTTCTGTTACATAATTTATAGCTTAGGTTCATCTTTTTTTTAATTTTTATTTTCTATATTCTATGTTTACATTCCAAAGGCTTTCCCCTTTCCCAGTTCCCCCCCATCATATGTCCCATAATTCCTCTCCCCCCAACTATTGCCCAATCATTTCCCCCCCACATGATTTCTCTGTTCTGGGTCTACATAACTGGATCCAATCTTTACAGGCACAGGGCCCTCTCTTTTCTTCTCCTTGGGAGTCATTTGACTTCCTAATTGTGCCTTGAGAATTTAGGGCTTCTGGGCTCATTAATATCCACTTAACAGTGATTGCATTTCATGTGTATTCTTTTGTGATTGGGTTAGCTCACTTAGGATGATATTTACCAGATCTAACCATTTACCTACAAATTGCATGAGTTCATTATTTTTAATTGCTGAGTAGTACTCCATTGTATAAATATACCACATTTTCTGTATCCATTCCTCTTTTGAGTGATATCTGGGCTCCTTCCAATTTCTGGCTATTATAAACAAGGCTGCTATAAACATAGTGGAGCATGTGTCTTTATTGTATGCTGGGGAATCCTCTGCTCATATGCCCAGGAGTGGTATGGCAGGGTCCTCTGGAAGTGACATGCCCAATTTTCTGAGGAACTGCCACACTGATTTCCAGAGCGGTTTTAACATTTTGCAATCCCACCAACAGTGGAGGAGTGTTCCTCTTTCTCCACATCCTCGCCAGCACTTGTTGTCTCTTGAGTTTTTAATCTTAGCCATTCTGACTGGTGTGAGGTGGAATCTCAGGGTTGTTTTGATTTGCATTTCCCTGATGACTAATGATGTTGAACATCTCTTAAGGTGTTTCTTTGCCATCCAAAATTCTTCTGGTGAAAATTCTTTGTTTAGCTCTGTACCCCATTTTTTGATAGGGTTATTTGGTTCTTTGGGGTCTAACTTCTTGAGTTCTTTGTATATATTGGATATAAGCCCTCTGTCAGATGTGGCGTTGGTGAATATCATTTCCCACTTTGTTGGTTGCCGTTTTGTCCTTCTGACAGTGTCCTTTGCCTTGCAGAAACTTTGTAATTTTATGAGGTCCCATTTGTCAATTCTTGATCTTAGAGCATAAGCTATTGGTGTTCTGTTCAGGAACTTTCCGCCTGTGCCCATGTCTTCCAGGGTCTTCCCAAGTTTCTTTTCTAATAGTTTCAGTGTGTCTGGTTTTATGTGGAGGTCCTTGAGCCACTTGAAGTTGATCTTAGTACAAGGAGATAAGAGTGGGTCAATTCGCATTCTTCTGCATGTTGACCTCCAGTTGAACCAGCACCATTTGTTGAAAAGTCTATCTTTTTTCCACTGGATGGTTGTGGCTCCTTTATCAAAGATCAAGTGACCATAAGTCTGTGGGTTCATTTCTGGGGTTTCAATCCTATTCCATTGATCTACTTGCCTGTTTCTGTACCAATACCATGCAGTTTTTTAACACAATTGCTCTGTAGTACTGCTTGAGGTCAGGGATATTGATTCCCCCAGAAGTCCTTTTATTGTTGAGAATAGTTTTAGCTATACTGGGTTTTTTGTTGCTCCAGATGAATTTGAGAATTGCTCTTTCTAGATCTATGAAGAATTGAGTTGAGATTTTGATTGGGATTGCATTGAATCTGTAGATTGCTTTTGGCAAGATGACCATTTTTACTATATTGATCATGCCAATCCAGGAGCAAGAAATATTTTCCATCTTCTGAGGTCTTCTTCAATTTCTTTCTTCAAGGACTTGAAGTTCCTGTCATACAGATCTTTTGCTTGTTTTGTTAGAGTTAAGCCAAGGTACTTTATGTTGTTTGTGGCTATTGTGAATGGTGTTATTTCCCTAACTTCTTTCTCAGCCTGCTTGTCCTTTGGGTACAAGAAGGCTACTGATTTGCTTGAGTTAGTTTTATAACCAGCCACTTTGCTGAAGTTGTTTATCAGCTGTAGAAGTTCTTTGGTGGAGTTATTTGTATCGCTTAAGTAAACTATCATATCATCTGCAAATAATGATACTTTGACTTCTTCCTTTCCAATTTGTATCCCTTTGACTTCCTTATGTTGTCTAATTGCTCTCGCTAGAACTTCAAGTACTATATTGAAAAGGTACGGAGAGAGAGGGCAGCCTTGTCTAGTCCCTGATTTTAGTGGGATTGCTTCAAGTTTCTCTCCATTTATTTTGATGTTGGCTACTGGTTTGCTGTAGATTGCTTTTACTATGTTTAGGTATGGGCATTGAATTCCTGCTCTTTCCAAGACTTTTAGCATGAAAGGATGCTGAATTTTGTCGAATGCTTTTTCAGCATCTAATGAGATGACCATGTGGTTTTTTTCCTTTAGTTTGTTTATGTAGTGGATTACATTGATGGATTTCCATGTATTGAACCATCCCTGCATCCCTGGAATGAAGCCTACTTGATCATGGTGAATGATTGTTTTGATATGCTCTTGGATTCGGTTGGCAAGAATTTTATTTAGTATTTTTGCGTCAATATTCATAAGAGAAATTGGCCTCTAGTTCTCTTTCTTTGTTGGATCTTTTTTGTGGTTTAGGTATCAGTGTAATTGTGGTTTCGAAGAATTAGTTGGGCAGTGTCTCTTCTGTCTCTATTTTGTGGAATAGTTTGAAGAGTATTGGTGTTATGTCGTCTTTGAAGGTCTGGTAGAATTCTTCACTAAATCCATCTGGTCCTGTCCTTTTTTTGGTCGGGAGGCTTTCTATAATCCCTTCTATTTCTTTAGGGGTTATGGGACTGTTTAGGTGATCTACTTGATGCTGATTTAATTTTGGTATTTGGTATCTGTCTAGGAAATTGTCCATTTCCTCCAGGTTCTCCAGTTGTTTTGAGTATAGGCCTTTGTAGTAGGATCTGATGATCTTTTGAATTTCTTCAGTTTCTGTTGTTATATCCACCTTTTCATTTCTAATTTTGTTAATTTGGATACTGTCTCTGTGCCCTTTGGTTACTCTAGCTAAGGGTTTATCTATCTTGTTGATTTTCTCAAAGAACCAGCTCTTGGTTTTGTTGATTCTTTGTATGGTTCTCTTTGTTTCTACTTGATTGATTTCAGCCCTTAGTTTGATGATTTCCTCTCTTCTACTCCTCCTGGGTGAATCAGCTTCTTTTTGTTCCAGGGCCTTCAGGTGTGCTGTTAAGTTGCTAGTGTATGCTCTCTCCAGTTTCTTTTTGGAGGCACTCAGGGCTATGAGTTTTCCTCTTAGCACTGCTTTCATTGTGTCCCAAAGATTTGGGTAGGTCGTACCTTCATTTTCATTGAAGTCTAAAAAGTCTTTGATTTCTTTCTTTATTTCTTCCTTGACCAAGGTGTCATTGAGTAGAGTATTGTTCAGTTTCCATGTGTATGTGGGCTTTCTGTTGTTCTTCTTGCTATTGAAGACCACTTTTACTCCACAGTGATCCGATAGGAGACATGGGATTTGTTCTGTCTTCTTGTATTTGTTAAGGTCTGTCTTGTGACCAATTATATGATCAATTTTTGAGAAGGTACTGTGAGGTGCTGAGAAAAAGCTATACTCTTTTGCTTTAGGATGGAATGTTCTCTATATATATATCTGTTAAATCCAATTGGTCCAAAACTTCAATTTGTTTCACTGTGTCCCTGTTTAGTTTCTGCTTTCCTGATTGGTCCATTGAGGAGAGTGGAGTGTTGAAGTCTGCTACAATTATTGTGTTAGGTGCAATGTGTGCTTTAAGCTTTAGTAAAGTTTCTTTTACGAATGAGGGTGCCTTTACATTTGGGGCATAGATGTTCACTATTTAGAATTCTTCATGGTGGATTTTCCCTTTGACAAGCAAGAAGTGACCTTCTGGGTCTCTTTTGATGACTTTAGGTTGAAAGCCATTTTTATCTGATATTAGAATGGCTACTCCGGCTTGTTTCCTGAGACCATTTGCTTGTAAAACTGTCTTCCAGCCTTTACTCTAAGGTGGTGTTTGTCTTTGACACTGAGATGTGTTTCCTGTATTCAGCAAAATGTAGGGTCCTTTTTCCGTATCCAGTCTGTTAGTCTGTGTCTTTTTATTGGGGAATTGAGTCCATTGATATTAGGAGATATTAAGGAATAGTAGTTATTACTTCCTGACATTTTGGGCGTTATTATTATTATTATTATTATTATTATCATTTTGTAGTTGAGTGGTTCTCTTCTTTTCGGTTGGATGAGATGGGGTTTCTATCTTGTTCCTTCTGGGGTGTAGTTTCCCCCTTTGTGTTGGTATTTTTCCCCTAATATCCTTTGTAGGGCTGGGTTTGTAGATAAGTATCGTGCAAATTTGGCTTTGTTGTGGAACACCTTGGTTTCCCCATCTATGGCGAATGAGAGTTTTGCTGGGTATAGTAGTTTTGGCTGAAGTTTGTGTTCTCTTAGGGTCTGCATGAGGTCTGCCCAGGATCTTCTAGCTTTCATGGTCTCAGGTGAGAAGTCTGGTGTAATTCTGATAGGTCTTCCTTTATATGTTACTTGTCCTTTTTCTCTTACTGCCTTTAATATTCTTTCTTTGTTTAGTACATTTGGGGTTTTGATTATTATGTGACAGGAAGTTTTTCTGTTCTGCTCCAGTCTATTTGGGGTTCTATAGGCTTCTTGTATATTCATGGGCATCTCTCTCTTTAGGTTGGGGAAGTTTTCTTCCATAATTTTGTAGAAGATATTTGCTGGCCCTTTAAGTTGTAGATCTTCATTCTCATCTATTTCTATAATCCTTAGGTTTGGTCTTCTCATTGTGTCCTGGATTTCCTGAATGTTTTGGGTTACCAGCTTTTGGCATTTTGCATTTTCTTTAATTGTTGAATCCATGGTTCCTATGGTATCTTCAGCATCTGAGTTTCTGTCTTCTATCTCTGGTATTCTATTGTTGATATTTGCATCTATGAAATCAGGATGATTTCTTCCCAAGGTTTTCTATCTCCAACGTTGTCTCCCTTTGCGATTGCTTAGTTGTTTCTACTTCTGTTTTTAGATTCTGTATGGTTTTGCTCAGATCTTTTAGTTGCTTATTTGTGTTTTCCTGTAATTCTTTAAGGGATTTTTGTGTTTCCTCTTTTATGACTTCTACTTGTTGACCCATGTTCTCTTGTATTTCTTTAAGTGATTTTTGTTTCTCCCCCTTATTGGGATTCATTTTTTGTTCTATATTCTCCTGGATTTCTTTAAGTGATTTTTGTGTCTGCCTTGTATGTGTCTGCCTTGTATGGGCTTCTAGCTTTTGATCTATTTTCTCCTCCATTACTTTAAGAAATTTATCTAAGTGATCCTCAATCTGCATCTTTACCAGTGATTTTAGATCTGAGTCTTGTTTTTCTGGTGTGTTGAGATATCCGAGATTTAATTGTGTTTGCCTTGTAAGGGCTTCTTGCTTTTGATATATTTTCTCATGTATTACTTTAAGGGATTTATCTAAGTGTTCCTCTATCAGCATCCTGACCAGTAATTTTAGATCTGAGTCTTGTTTTTTGTGGTGTTTTGGGGTATCCAAGATTTATTGCTGTCAGGGAACTGGGTTTGGATGCCGCCATACTGCCTTGATTTCTGTTAGTAATGATCTTACGTTTGCCTTTTGCCATCTGGTTAACTCTGGTGTTAGTTGGTCCTGTAGTTACTAGCTGGCGTGGGCTCGTAAGGCTATTTCCCAGCGACTGGGACACCTGTGCCACTGCCCTGCAGGGCTCCTGCTCACAGATTGCTGACAGGTGGCCTGAGTCCTCCAAGGTCTTAAACTCAGGATATCCCAGGTACTTGGTTCTGCCTGTTGGGCAGCTGCTCTGCACTGCTCCTGCTCAGGGTTTGCTGTCTGGTATCCTGTTTCCCCAGGGGTCTTAAAGTAGAGATATCTCAGTTATCTGTTTCTGCCTGCTGGTCCAAAGCTGCTGGGAAGCTGGCTGAGGCTGGCTCCCCTGCTGCTGGCTGGATGGGAACCTGCAGGCAAGATGGTGCTGCCTGCAGGGAGTCCGGGGTCCACCCTGTGAGCGCAGAGCGCAGGTTCGGCTTCTGTGCCCCAAACTGCTACTCTGTGCGCAGCTCCCGCTCCAGGCCTGAGTCCCCGAAGGTCTTAAACTTGGGCTGTCTCGGGTACCTGGTTCCGCTGGCTGGGTCTGAGTACCTGGGAAGCTGGCTGGGTCCGGCTTCCCTGCCACCGGCTGGATGGGAAGCTGCAGGCAAGATGGCGCTGTTTGCAGGGAGTTCGGGGTCTGGCCTGTGAGCGCAGAGCGCAGGCTCGGCCGCTGTGCCCCACACTGCTACTCTGTGCGCAGCTCCAGCTCCAGGCCTGAGTCCCCAAAGGTCTTAAACTCGGGCTATCTTGGGTACCTGGTTCCGTAGGCTGGGTCTGAGCACCTGGGAAGCTGGCTGGGTCTGGCTTCCCTTCCACCAGCTGGATGGGAAGCTGCAGGCAACCCTATGAAGATTTTTTTATGGCTACCATAAGTAATTAAAGAAAACATTAAATATTTAGAAATATTAAACATCAAAATCTTTAAATCTTACTGTACATTGTAGCTCCTGAAATAGCTGCAAAATCTTTTTAGAAAGTATCTGCTCTACAAAGAATGTCATTGGCAATGCAAAAATCTGTACATATTTTATACTGAAGCTAATTTTGTGGTGCACTTGAATTTTACATTCTTAGCAAAATAATTGCCCAAGCACATATGCTCCACACTTTAGGAAGCCACTTATTCTTCATCCTCATCTTCCTCCTCATCATCTTTATCATCTTCTTCTCCTCTTCCTTCTCCTCATCTGGTTCATTCTTGCTCTTTGAGACTGTTGGCATACCAGGATACTTCTTTCCTACTTCATTTTTCCCTTGGTATGGAATGCAGAAGTATCCATTTTATACTTCTCCTTCAGTTTAGCTGATTTACTCTCTTACAGTTGTTTATCTTTGGTGGATTACTCAGACCACATCTCACCCAGTTTCTTTGCAGTCTCTCCAATAGACATGCCAGAGTGTTCACTTTTGATCTTTGTGTGATATTCAGAGCAAAACAGGAAGAAGGCAGACAGTGGTCTTTTCTGATCATTTGGATCTTTTTTCTTTCCCTTCTTATGACATTTGGGAGGAACATAGTTCTTAATCTCCCTGTCACAACCAGTTTTGTCACTCTTGGCCAAATCTTCAAACTTCAACTTTTCCTTTGCAGACATGTTCTTCCATTTCTTGAACATTTCTTGGAGAATATGGCAATGTTGCCCAACAAGTCAGGATGCTTCTTTTTTGTGCTCCTCCTGGCAGGTCTGCATGAAGGAAATGTACATTTTGCCCTGCAGCTTGTTGGGATCACCCTTCCTCATGATGATGGCATGGCATCTACCTGGCATGACTTCCACAGTGAGACTTCCTTGCCTACGTTCTGGTGAGGAATGGCTTGGTGTCATACCTCTAACCCTAAACTCAAAGTGACATTTGACAGGGCTAGGAGGAAGGTAAGAGAGATGAGAATCATTAGGGTGTATTATATACATGTATGAAATTGTTAAAAGTGAGACTTAATTAATGAAAACCAAATGAGTAAATATACAAATAAAATATTTTCTTAGCTTAGCAACAAATACCTGGTCAGGCTCTTGCTGTCCCCCAGAGCCAAAGGAGGTCAGCAGGAGCTCTATGCACCTGCAGCTCAGAGGGTGTCCCTCCCTGCTGGAGACCAGCTCACAGGCTTGCAGCCAACCACCATCTTCCCTGGGTCACTGCGGACTGCCTGCTGGCGGCTAGGTTCAGGTGCATGGACAGAGACTTAGCCTAGCAGTGAATACCTGGTCAGGCTCTTGCTCGTGCCCAGAGCCAAAGGAGGTTGGCAGGAGGTCTGTGCACTAACAGCTCGGCAGTGCACACAGATCCAGATCAGCTTAGCAGGCTGTTTCTGCACCAACCCACGTGGGCACCAACCTGCAAGTGGGTCTGTGCCTGGAGTACAGCCAGAGGCTGACATCGTGCCTCAGGACACCACAGACAGCTAACATGACAGAGCCCTGTGGACTGAGAGCACTACCATCTAAGTTCTAGCAGCCCAACCAGGGAATCTCCTGTCCTGTAGGGAACACAGTGGTTAGACAGAACCCTGAGACCCGCCACCATTTTGGAGCTAGTGGCCTGAACAGGTCACCATAGAGAACCAACAGAGTAGCCCAGGTCACCATAAAGATCTAACAGTCTAGCCCAGATGGGTGGAGGAAAAAAAATCTAATTCTTAAGAGCTGGCAACTAGGCAGGCCAGGAGGAGACTGCGGGAGGCCAATTGCAGGTCCAGAAGTGAGCCTCAGGAAGACTTGGATCGGGCCCATCAGAGCTGAGGAGGTAATTGGGAGCCCAGTAACTGAAGTCTCCAAGTCTCCACCTCGGGAGTTTGGATGCCCTCTACCACAGCAGCGCCAAACACCAGGCTCACAGGAGCTTCAAACACCAAGCACTAAGAACAAGACCAACTAACTCCAGAGATAAACAGATGGCAAAAGGCAAACTTAGGAATGTTACTAAAAAAATCAAGGCAATATGGCAGTATCTGAACCCAATTCGCCAACCACAGCAAGTCCTGGATACCCCAGCACACCAGAAAAACAAGAGTTGGATATAAAAGCATTGGTCATGATGCTGCTAGAGGAACACAAAAAAGACATAAACAAATCTCTTAAAGAAATGCAGGGGAACATCAATAGGGTAGAAGCTCTTACAATGCAAACACAAAAATCACTTAAAGAACTCCAGGAGAATATGGGCCAACAGACAGAAACCAATAAAGAGGAAATGAGAAAATCACTTAAAGAAATGCAGGAGAACTTGAAACGACAGGCAGAAGTCACAAAAGAGGAAACACAAAAATCTCTTAAAGAATTACAAGAAAACACAAACAAACAAATCAAGGAACTGAGCAAAACTATCCAATCTGAACACAGAGGTAGAAACAAGTAAGAAATTACAAAAGGAGGCAACTTTGGAGATAGAAAACCTTGGGAAGAAATCAGGGGTTGTAGATGCAAACATCAATAACAGAATACAAGAGATAGAGGTAAGAATCTCAGATGCTGAAGATAACATAGTAACCATTGACTCCACAGTCAAAGAAAATGTAAAATCCAAAAGGCTTGTAACCCAAAACATCCAGGAAATCCAGGACACAATGAGAAGACCAAACCTAAGGATTATAGGGATAGACGAGAGTGAAGATCTACAACTTAAAGGGCCAGCAAATATCTTTAACAAAAGTATGGAAGAAAACTTCCCTAACGTAAAGAGAGAGATGCCCATGAATATACAAGAAGCCTACAGAAATCCAAACGGACTGGACCAGAACAGAAATACCTCCCATCACATAATAATCAAAACCCCAAATGTACTAAACAAAGAAAGAGTATTAAAGGCAGTAAGAGAAAAAGGCCAAGTAACATATAAAGGAAGACCTATTAGAATCACACCAGACTTCTCTCAGAAACCATGAAAGCTAGAAGATCCTGGGCAGATCTCATGCAGACCCTAAGAGAACACAAATGTCAGCCAAGACTACTATACCCAGCAAAACTCTCAAACAACATAGATGGAGAAATCAAAATATTCCATGACAGGACCAAATTTACACAATATCTTTCCACTAACCCAGCTCTACAAAGGATAATAGGAGGAAAATTCCAATACAAGGAAGGAAACTACAACCAAGAAAAAGCAAGATAGTAACCTTCTTCCATCAAACTAAAAGGAAGATAACTACTCAAAAACAAAAATGACATCAAAAATGGCAAGAAGTAATAATCACTATTCCTTAATATCTCTTAACATCAATGGACTCCTTTCCCCAATAAAAAGACATAGACTAACACACTGGATACGGACACAGGACCCTACATTTTGCTGCTTACAGGAAACACACCTCAGAGTCAAAGACATACACTACCTTAGAGTAAAAGGCTGGAAGACAATTGTGCAAGCAAATGGTCGCAGGAAGCAAGCTGGGATAGCCATTTTAATATCAGATAAAATTGACTTTCAACCCAAAGTCATCAAAAGAGACACAGAAGGTCACTTCTTGCTAGTCAAAGGAAGAATCCACCAAGAAGAACTCACAATTCTAAACATCTATGCTCCAAATGCAAGGGCACCCTAATTTGTAAAAGAAACTTTACTAAAGCTCAAAGCACACACTGCACCTAACACAATAATAGTGGGGGACCTCAATACTCCACTATCCTCAGTGGACCGATCAGGAAAACAAAAATTAAACAGGGACACGGAAAAACTCATTGAAACTTTGGACCAATTGGATTTAACATATATATAAAATATTTCATCCTAAAGCAAAAGACTATACCTTTTTCTCAGCACCTCATGGCACCTTCTCCAAAATCGACCATATAATTGGTCACAAGACAGACCTCAACAAATATAAAAATATGGAACTAATCCCATGCCTCCTATCAGATCACCATGGAGTAAGAGTGTTCTTCAATAGCAACAAAAACAACAGAAAATTCTCATACATGTGGAGGCTGAACAATATTCTACTCAATGATGCCTTCGTCAAGGAAGAAATAAAGAAAGAAATCAAAGACTTTTTAGAGTTTAATGAAAATGAAGGCACAACATACCCAAATCTATGGGACACAATGAAAGCAGTGCTAAGAGGAAAACTCATAGCCCTGAGTGTCTCCAAAAAGAAACAGGAGAGAGCATATACTAGCAACTTAATGGTGCACTTGAAAGCTCTGGAACGAAAAGAAGCAATTTCACCCAGGAGGAGTAGAACAGGAAATCATCAAACTGAGGGCTGAAATCAATCAAGTTGAAACAAAGAGAACCATATGAACAATCAACAAACCAGGAGCTGGTTCTTTGAGAAAATCAACAAGATAGATAAACCCCTAGCCAGACTTACCAAAGGGCACAGAGACAGTATTCAAATTAACAAAAATTAGAAATGAAAAGGGAGATATAACAACAGAAACTGAGAAATTCAAAAAATCATCAGATCCTACTACAAAAGCCTATACTCAACACAACTGTAGAATCTGGAGGAAATGGACAATTTCCTAGATAGATACCAAATTCCAAAATTAAACAAGGATCAAATAGATCGTCTAAACACACCAATAACCCCCAACGAAATAGAAGGGGTCATAGAAAGTCTTCCAACCACAAAATGCACAGGACCAGATGGTTTTAGTGCAGAATTCTATCAGACTTTCAAAGAAGTCCTGATACCTATACTCTTCAAACTATTCCACAAAATAGAAACAGAAGAAACACTACCCAACTCATTCTATGAAGCCACAATTACCCTGATACCAAAACCACACAAAGATCCAACTAAGAAAGAACTACAGGCCAATATCTCTTATGAATATAGATGCAAAAATACTAAATAAAATACTTGCCAACCGAATCCAAGAAAACATCAAAATGATCATTCACCATGATCAAGTTGCCTTCATGCCAGGGATGCAGGGATGGTTCAATATAAAGAAATCCATCAATGGAACCCACTACATAAACAAACTAAAAGAAAAAACCACATGGTCATTTCCTTGGATGCTGAAAAAGCATTTGACAAAATTCAGCATCCTTTCATGCTAAAAGTCTTGGAAAGAACAGGAATTCAAGGCCCATATCTAAGCATAGTAAAAGCAATTTACAGCAGACTGATAGCCAACATCAAGGCAAATGGAGAGAAATTTGAAGCAATCCCACTAAAGTCAGGGACTAGACAAGGCTGCCCCCTCTCACCATATCTTCAATATAGTACTTGAGGTACTAGCTAAAGCAATTTGACAACATAAGGAAGTCAAAGGGATACAAATTGGAAAGGAAGAAGTCAAACTATCACTGTTCACACATTATATGAAAGTATACTTAAGTGACTCAAAAAACTCCACCAGAGAACTCATACAGCTGATAAACAACTTCAGCAAAGTGTCTGGTTATAAAATCAACTCAAGCAAATCAGTAGCCTTCTGGTACGCAAAGGATAAGCAGGCTGAGAAAGAAATTAGGGAAATGACACCCTTCACAATAGCCACAAACAATATAAAGTATCTTGGTGTGACTCTAACCAAACAAGTGAAAGATTTATATGACAAAAACTTCAGGTCTCTGAAGAAGGAAATTGAAGAAGACATCAGAAAATGGAAAAATCTTTCATGCTCGTGGGTTAGCAGGATTAATATAGTTAAAATGGCAATCTTGTCAAAAGCAATATACAGATTCAACGCAATCCCCATCAAAATCCCAACTCAGTTCTTTATAGAGTTAGAAAGATCAATTCTCAAATTCATCTGGAATAACAAAAAACCCACGATAGCTAAAACTATCATCAACAGTAAAAGAACTTCTGGGGGAATCAATATCCCGGATCTCAAGCAATACTACAGAGCAGTAGTGTTAAAAACTGCATGGTATTGGGTACAGTGACAGGGAAGTGGATCAATGGAATAGGATTGAAGACCCAGAATTAAACCCACACATATATGGCCAATTGGTCTTCGACAAATGAGATGAAAACATCCAGTGGAAAAAAGATAGCCTTTTCAACAAATGGTGCTGGCTCAACTGGAGGTCAACATGCAGAAGAATGAGAATTGATCCACTCTTATCTCCTTGCACTAAGCTCAACTCCAAGTGGATCAAGGACCTCCACATAAAACCAGGCACACTAAAAGTATTAGAAAAGAATCTGGGGAAGACCCTTGAGTACATTGGCTCAGGGGGAAAATTCCTGAACAGAACACCAATTGCTTATGCTCTAAGATCAAGAATAGACAAATGGGACCTCATAAAATTACAAAGTTTCTGAAAGGCAAAAGACACTGTCAAAAGGACAAATCAGCAACCAGCAAATTGGGAAAAGATCTTCACCAACCCCACATCCGACAGAAGGTTAATATCCAATGTATACAAAGAACTCAAGAGGTTAGACCCCAGAAAACCAAATAACCCTATCCAAAAATGCGGTAGAGAGCTAAAAAAGACTTTTCACCTGAAGAAATTTGGATGGCTGAAAAACACCTTAAAAAATGTTCAACATCATTAGTCTTTGGAGAAATGCAAATCAAAACAACCCTGAGATTTCACCTCACACCAGTCAGAATGGCTAAGATTAAAAACTCAGAAGACATCAGGTGTTGGCAAGGATGTGGAGAAAGAGGAACACTCCTCCACTGCTGGTGGGACTGCAAGCTGGTACAACCACTCTGGACATCAGTCTGGCGGTTCCTCAGAAATCTGGACATATGATACTTCCATAGGACCCAGTCATACCACTCCTGGGAATATACCCAGAACATTCCCCAGCATGCAATAAGGATACATGCTCCACTATGTTCATAGTAACCTTATTTATAATAGCTAGAAGCTGGAAAGAACCCAGATGTCCCTCAATGGAGGAATGGATACAAAAAATGTGGTATATATACATAATGGAATACTATTTAGCCATTAGAAACAATGAATTCATGAAATTCTTAGATAAATGGATGGAGCTGGAGAACATCATACTAAGTGAGGTAACCCAGTCTCAAAAGAATACCCATGGTATGCAGTCACTGATAAGTGGATATTAGCCTAGAATCTTGGGACACCAAAGACACAATTCACATACCAAATGATGTCTGACAAGAAGAAAAGGTGGACACTCATGCTGGAAAGGATCAAAGCATCAGTGTAGGGGAATACCAGAACATGGAAGTGGGAAGGGGTGGATGAGGGAGCAGGGGGAGGGAAAAGGGCAACAACAAACAATATTTGAAGGAGAGTAGATTAGGCTATGGAATTGCTAGGATGAAGAAATAAAGATTAGCACATTTAAAAAATTACATACAAACATACAAAAAGTTAGTAATTTGTTCTCTTAGTTACCTGTAGAATTGGAAATGACAATGCCTAGAGAGATATTAGGGAGAGTGGGCAGCTTTACATGCATAAACTTAAAAACTTAAAAAATCATTTCAACTTTAATAGTTAGTCACCTTTCTGTTCTTACATGAAAACAGTTATTAAAGGGTGCTATCTCCTGTACCAGGAAACCACCACAAGCGCTGTGTTCAGCTACCAGTGAAGCAAAGGCTATGTCAACCTATAAGGAAACACAATTTTGCTTTGTGTTTAGCAAAGGATACTGACTTGGAATTAATGATCTGAGATTCATATAATTTATGTAAATTTAAGAATTTTTAAAATAATTATTAAAATGATCAAGCCTTGATTATATAAGTTTAGTTTATAAAAGACTGGGTTCAGGCTCTCTGGTTGGGAGAAAGAATGAAAATGGAGAAAGAAAAGAGCAAAAAAAGGGTGAAGGCAAAAGCATGAGATGAGAGTACAGAAGAATGATGAGATCCTTGGGTAAAGAGAAAACACTCGAACTGACATTTGCATCCACTAGTGTCTCAGAATCATTATTGAATTAGGACCATTCCCTTCCCCACCTTGTTCCAAGACCCTCCTCACTCTGCAGCTGAACCTCAGCACTGTGTGAAGACAGTAGGGGGTTGAGCGACTTGTGATTGTTCACCTTCTGGAAGAATATACGTTCCCTGAAAGACAGGAAGATAAGGTCTGTATAAAGTGTGGGGCTGTCACTGAAGAATCCATCTGAATGTCCATTTACATATTCAAGATCTAATTAACTCTGGAAAAGAGCTCAGCCACCACTAAGACCAAGGTTTTTATTATTTTGCAGGAGACACAGTGAGCAGGTTCCCTGTGTGTCAGAAACAACCCTGTTTGAGGAAGCTCAGGACCAGCAGGTGGTGGTGTAGATCCAGCTTTCACCAGGAGAGAAACAAAAACTGGTGCAGAGAAACATCTGGAGAGTGAGGCAGTCCTAGGAGTTGTCTTTCACACAACTTCAGAGACCACATGATATACGTGATGGAGCTACTGTCACAAGCCTACAAATTTAGGACAGTAAAAGTTGTTTGTTAAGTAATTGTGTATATGTTTTATTTATTACAAATGAACCTTACTGGAAGGACCAAAACCAATTACAAATACAAATGATGAAATGATAGAAAATTTCAAACATGATGTGTCAAATGTTCATTCATCATCACCACTGTCAGTTACATCTATAAATCTAATTTGTAACTTCTTTCCATTGGCAGGAGGGATATTTTCAGTTGGAAAATGATTGATTGTGACTTGGAAAGACAGTTCTTGATGTTCCATCTACAATGTTGAACCAATGCTGCTCTGCTAAAAAAGGGTAGGAGACCTGGTTTCACTACCATGAGATGCCCACGCCTCAGGGGAATGAGAGAGGGAGAAGCTTGGTGTATTTTCACACCTGACCTTCCTTACATTTTTATTTTCATCACTCACTTTTCTGTAAATTTTCTTCTGAAGCATTTTTTTAAAAAATTAGTAATATTAAGCTTTAATATGAAATTAGATCCTGCCTCTGGTAGCACACATTTTATGTCATCTAAAGGAATGTCTGGCTGCTGATCTACTCTGTGCATATTGGAATCCTATTACTCACACCATCAACATATAACATGCTCTCTTCATATGAATCCCATGATAGTGCAGTTATTTTCAATCCCAGTGCTTGAGAGTTTCTGAAGGATGGATTGGTAGTTCTACCTTAGCTAATACATGTTCAGTCTACAGTGCTTTTCTCCTCACCTGTCATTGTGATGAACCTGGAGACCCCGCAATGCTTATGACACTGATTAGATATACATAAACACTCTAGTTGTGTTGGAAATAGGCTCTCTAGATGAGTATACCAGAGTACAGGAATTTTGAGAGCTGTAAAAGTATATCAGTGAAATAATGTAAGTGAATGAGTTTATATAATCCACATTTAGAATAATATGTTCTAATTTTTGAGCCCCAATTGTCAGGTGCTTTATATATAAATTTGTATGAAATCTTGTTGGATTATATTTCTGTACTTTAATTTTTGTACCATGTTGTTCACATCTCTGTACATTTGTGGGCTTGGACCTGGAATTACTTCAAGTACATCTGAAAAACTCAGGAAAAATGCCTCCATCCATTGCAGCTCATATCACAGACTTAACATAACACCACACTTTCATGCTTTCCATGGACAAAGCATGTGAAACACAACATCTGTGTTCCTGGTTAGATTTGATATTCTCTCTTCTGAAGAGTCTGCTGTCAGACATTCCAATATTCAGGAATCAGCAATACTTGCTTTTCTGGCCCTCTGGCCCTTTCATCCAAACCTGGCAACTTAGCCTCTGTGTCATCCATTCCAGGATCTTTCCTTCTCTGGGCCCTTCCTCCTGCCTCATGAGTATGTAAATGATGGTCTTTGAGTCTCATGGAGACAATGTCAGAAACTCTTCTATTTCAAGATACACAATTTACTCATAGATAAAAAGTCACTTTAACATTGACAGCCCTCTGGAAAGGAACCCAAGTGTTAGTGCAGGTCTTATTGCCCATCCTACCCTAATGGTTTAGGGCTGCAGATGGCACTCATTTTTGGGGGGATTTTTTCCTCTTTCTTGTGTTAATACAACTCTATGTTAAGATCTTATTTTATGACCTGCCACTTTGCTGAAGTTGTTTATCAGCTGTAGAAGTTCTCTGGAGGAGTTTTTTGGGTCGCTTAAGTAAACTATCATATCATCTGCAAATAATGATACTTTGACTTCTTCCTTTCCAATTTGTATCCCTTTGACTTCCTTATGTTGTCTAATTGCTCTCGCTAGAACATCAAGTACTATATTGAAAAGATATGGAGAGAGAGGGAAGCATTGTCTAGTCCATGATTTTAGTGGGATTGCTTCAAGTTTCTCTCCATTTATTTTGATGTTGGCTACTGGTTTGCTGTAGATTGCTTTTACTATGTTTAGGTATGGGCCTTGAGTTCCTGCTCTTTCCAAGACTTTTAGCATGAAAGGATGCTGAATTTTGTCAAATGCTTTTTCAGCATCTAATGAGATGACCATGTGGTTTTTTTCTTTTAGTTTGTTTATATAGTGGATTACATTGATGGATTTCCGTATATTGAACCATCCCTGCATCTCTGGGATGAAGCCTACTTGATCATGGTGAATGATCGTTTTGATGTTTTCTTGGATTCGGTTGGCAAGAATTTTATTTAGTATTTTTGTATCGATATTCATAAGAGAAATTGGCCTGTAGTCCTCTTTCTTTGTTGGATGTTTTTGTGGTTTAGATATCAGAGTAATTGTGGCTTCGAAGAATGAGTTCAGCAGTGTCCCTTCTGTTTCTATTTTGTGGAATAGTTTGAAAAGTATTGGTGTTAAGTCTTCTTTGAAGGTCTGGTAGAATTCTGCACTAAAACCATCTGGTCCCGTACTTTTTTTGGTTGGGAGGCTTTCTATAACCCCTTCTATTTCTTTAGGGATTATGGGACTATTTAGCTGATCTACTTGATGCTGATTTAATTTTGGTATTTGGTATCTGTCTAGGAAATTGTCCATTTCCTCCAGATTCCCCAGTTGTTTTGAGTATAGACCTTTGTAGTAGGATCTGATGATCTTTTGAATTTCCTCAGTTTCTGTTGTTATGTCTCCCTTTTCGTTTCTAATTTTGTTAATTTGGATACTGTCTCTGTGTCCTTTGGTGTGTCTGGCTAAGGGTTTATCTATCTTGTTGATTTTCTCAAAGAACCAGCTCCTGGTCTTGTTGATTGTTTGTATGGTTTCTTTGTTTCTACTTAATTGATTTCAGCCCTGCCTTTGGTGATTTCTTGTCTTCTACTCCTCCTGGGTGAATTAACTTCTTTTTCTTCCAGGGCTTTGAGGTGTGCCATTAAGTTGCTAGTGTATGCTCTCTCCAGTTTCTTTTTGGATGCACTTAGAGCTATGAGTTTTCCTCTTAGCACTGCTTTCATTGTTCCATATATTTGGGTAGGTTGTACCTTCATTTTCATAGCCTTCTTGTACTCAAAGGACAAGCAGGCTGAGAAAGAAATTAGGGGAATAACACCCTTCACAATAGCCACAAACAACATAAAGTACCTTGGCTTAACTCTAACAAAACAAGCGAAAGATCTGTACAACAGGAACTTCAAGTCCTTGAAGAAAGAAATCGAAGAAGACATCAGAAGATGGAAAAATATTTCTTGCTTCTGGATTGGCAGGATCAATATAGTAAAAATGGCCATCTTGCCAAAAGCAATATACAGATTCAATGTGATCCCCATCAAAATTCCAACTCAATTCTTCACAGATCTAGAAAGAGCAATTCTCAAATTCATCTGGAGCAACAAAAAAACCCAGGATAGCTAAAACTATTCTCAACAATAAAAGGACTTCTGGGGGAATCTATATCCCTGACCTTAAGCAGTACTACAGAGCAATTGTGTTAAAAACTGTATCGTATTAGTACAGCGACAGGCAAGTAGATCAATGGAATAGGATTGAAGACCCAGAAATGAACCCACAGACTTATGGTCACTTGATCTTTGATAAAGGAGTCACAACCATCCAGTGGAATAAAGATAGCCTTTTCAACAAATGGTGCTGGTTCAACTGGAGGTCAACATGCAGAGGAATGCAAATTGACCCACTCTTTTCTCCTTGCACTAAGATCAACATCAAGTGGATCAAGGACCTCCACATAAAACCAGACACACTGAAGCTATTAGAAAAGATACTTGGGAAGACCCTGAAGGACATGGGCACAGGGGAAAAGTTCCTGAACAGAACACCAATAGCTTACGCACTAAGATCAAGAATCGACAAATGGGACCTCATAAAATTACAAAGTTTCTGCAAGGAAAAGGACACTGTCAGAAGGACAAAACAGCAACCAACAAAGTGGGAAAAGATCTTCACCAACCCCACATCTGACAGAGCGCTAATATCCAATACATACAAAGAACTCAAGAAGTTAGACTGCAAAGAAACAAATAACCCTATCAAAAAATGGGGTACAGAGCTAAACAAAGAATTTTCACCAGAAGAAATTCGGATGCCCTAGAAACCCCTTAAAAAGTGTTCAACATCATTAGTCATCAGGGAAATGCAAATCAAAACAACCCTGAGATTCCACCTCACACCAGTCAGAATGGCTAAGATTAAAAACTCAAGAGACAACATGTGCTGGCGAGGATGTGGAAAAAGAGGAATACTCCTACCCTGTTGGTGGGATTGCAAAATGGTAAAACCTCTCTGGAAATCAGTTTGGCGGTTCCTCAGAAAATTGGGCATGTCACTTCCAGAGGACCCTGGCATACCACTCCTGGGCATATACCCAGAGGATTCCTCTGCATACAATAAAGACACATGCTCCACTATGTTTATAGCAGCCTTGTTTATAATAGCCAGAAATTGGAAGGAGCCCAAATATCCCTCAAAGGAGGAATGGATACAGAAAATGTGGTATATTTATACAATGGAATACTACTCAGCAATTAAAAATAATGAATTCATGCAATTTGTAGGTAAATGGTTAGACCTGGAAAATATCATCCTGAGTGAGTTAACCCAATCACAAAAGAATACACATGAAATGCAATCACTGATAAGTGGATATTAATGAGCCCAGAAGCCCTAAATACTCAAGGCACAATTAGCAAGTCAAATGATTCCCAAGAAGAAGAAAGGAGAGGACCCTGGGCCTGTAAAGTTTGGATCCAGTTTTGTAAAGAAACCGAGGGGGGAGGGAGAATGATTGGGGAATAGTTGGGGGGGAAGGAACTATGGGATGTGTGGTGGGGGTGAACTGGGAAAGGGGAAAGCCACTGGAATGTAAACATAGAATATAGAAAATAAAAATTAAGAAAAAATGTTAAAAAAAGATCTTATTTTATGGTTTGGACATGTCTTGATATTTGTATCTTTCAAACATCTGAGAATATGTGGTTGTTTTATTCATAAAAGGAACTTGATTGCATTTGATGTTGATTTCTTTAATGAAATCAGTCATCTACTCAAGCTCTTTTCCATATATTCATTCTTATTCATGCCAACAAAGCACTGCATACAGTGGACCAAAGTTAGGTAATCTTATTCTCTCTAAGTTCTAAATCATCAATACTGATAAGAACAAGAAGAATGCATTGTGTTTTAACATTTCTGAAGGCAGTGAAAAACTGTCCTAAACTTGTAATCTGTGCCTTCCAGCATCCTTTGCGCACTGTGCCTCTAAGATCATCAGCATTTAGGGGAATTGAATAAATTTCTCTCTGATTAGAGTTTCTGTTTTCTGCTGCTGATTTTAAAGTTGTTATAAGTACAAGTCAGTACAAATATGAAGGTACTGATTGTTGAATAAATAGCAATCTCAAATATGTGAGCCAGGAGTTTGACTCATTAGTAAAGTCAATGAAATAACATTCTTCCATGGAATTATTGTATTCATCCTTTCCAACTTGAGATGGCATATTCTCTTATACTATGCAAGAAGTCTATGATTAGTGTACCAATTATGTGGAAAAATATATATTGATAAGACTCACAGAGGCCCTAGAAACAGAGAGCATCAAGATAGTAGTAAAATCTCCCCATTTGAGATCCTCATCTGTTCTCCATGCAAAAACATAGGGAAGTAATTCTTAGATAAGTGAGCAGAGTCAGGACCCTTTGTGCTAGAGTGAGGGTCTCCCTAAACCTCACTGCATCCCAACCTCACTCACCAGAAGTGTTGTGTACTGAGGAACCTGGTCTTGTGTGTTACCTATTCTCTATGGGAAGCAGAAATAAACTCTCTTGAGGGCTGCTGCATCTCCCAAAAAGACTGATACCACTTGAGTCCAAAAACTTGAGTATACCATCAAAGTCAGCACCTGGGGAGGGAATGCAAATCTCTCCTGGATCCACTGAACCTTGGGTTGAAAAGTCAAAGCTGGGCCTGTGTACTCACTGGTGTGCAGTCATGGACAGGCTTACTTCCTCATTCCTGCTGCTGATTGTCCCTGCATGTGAGTACCAAGGCTCCCTAAGGGATGAACTTTTCTATCCTCACCTGTTGCAACCTTACCTTCTCCCTTTTCTTTTTCTCCACAGATGTCCTGTCCCAGGTTACTCTGAAAGAGTCTGGCCCTAGGATATTGCAGCCCTCCCAGACTCTCAGCCCGACCTGGTCTTTCTCTGGGTTTTCCCTGAGCACTACTGGTATGGCTGTCAACTGGATTCGTCAGCCCTCAGGGAAGGGTCTGGTGTGGCTAGCAACCATTTATTGGGATGATGATAAGAGCTACAACCCATCATTGAAGAATCGGCTTACAATCTCCAAGAACACCTCCAACAACCAGGTGTTCCTCAAGCTGGCCAGTGTGGACACTTCAGATACTGCCACATACTAATGTGCTCGGAGAGCACATTGACATAGCCTCAGTTTTCAGCTGTACATTATTTTAGGCTGGTTCTCAGCTCTGTTCCTTTCTATTCCCTCTGTAAGAGGGTATGGCCACAGTTTTCCTGCTGTCCTCTGTGGTTTCCTGTTTGCTCTTAGATTAAGAGCTTTCTATTCATTTCCTTCACCTTCGTTCCCTATTATAATGTTCATAAATGATTCTGTATTTTACTTTATAAAGCTCATGTGTTTGGTACTTAAACCATGTAGTTCAGAGCTATGGTTCCATTCAGTCTTAGGCTTCAAATTCCCACAGTGGAAAATTCTAAGTTATTGAAAACACAGTAAACAGCTATATATGGTGAAGATGGGATTTACTGGATGAGTATTCTCAAAATGTGTCATCCACCAAAGAGTGTCCATAGATACTCCCAAGTAATTCAGGGTATTTTGAAGTCTATTTTCTTGCTCCCTTAAAACAAATTTTAACATCAAATTGTTCAAGACAACACTTATATATCTCACTGAACACAGAGAAGTTGATCATGTGTCCATTTAGAAGTTTTATTCCTACTGATTAGTGTTCAGAGTACTGGAGGTACTTTGTATAGTTTTACACAAGAAAGGTAATCTAACTCTAAACCTTGTTGTCTACAATAGTCACCTGTCTGTGGGATATGTTGACATAATAGGGGATCAAACATTGTGGGATCAATCATTCATTCTTTGATGGAATAAAGGCCTATGAGATTAGGGTTAAGGTTAGCCATGGCTGACTCTGCTAGAATTGCCATGAAACTGAAATTGCATAGTCCATGGTCCTAAGGGAAAATCATATGCCACTGTTCTGATAGAGCAACATATCAACAAAATCATTTTATTTATACTACCTTACACTTAATCCAGTAATGCATCTACCTGTCATCAGACACATGTTTTGCAGTAGATGGGAAGCAAGAGAGAACCAGAAATGGACAATTTGTAGAGCAGTGGTACTAAATGAGTTTTCATCACCAAACCTTCCTCCCAGGACTAAAGGACCATTGCAAAAGAAGATTGCAAGAGTCAGAGATTATGGATTACTCTAAAAAAGGCAGTTTTATCCAGACACAGTAGAATACACATATGAAGTCACATAGACTATGGGAACAAGCACAGGGCTTATATATATTCAAGACACTGGGACTCTCTGCAGAGAGGGGGAGTGGACATATGCTTCCACCCCTAGGTAAGAAACTATCTGCAACTGGTACTCATCTACAATGGAAGCATAGTCTTCATCAGTGGGGGCTTACTCCTGTATTAACTACACTTGATGTTAGGTCCTATACCCAAAAGGTGGCCAAACAAAACCAACACAACGGCACATTTGTAGAGTGTTTGTCTCATATAGCTTTACGTAGGCAGTTTGTCTTACTAGGTTTTTCATGTATATTTGGTTTCATATTTTGTCTTCTTTTGAGTTTGTGTTTGTGTATGTATGACAAGATAGGGTGAATAGTAATAAAGAGAAAAGCAGACAGAAAGTGATTCTTGTTTTACCATTTTGTTTGTTTTTGGTTAAAGAGTGAGAAAAATAAAGGGTATGAATTGGGATTCAGCAAAGGAATGAGGACCTAAGAAAAGTTGGGGAGAAGTAAAGTGTGATTAGCATATATTGTTTATAAGATTTTTTCAATCAACAAAGGTCATTTAAGTTAAACAAACTGGGCAAAGGCCCCAAATTTCATGTACCTCTTACTTTTCTATAAATGAGAACATCATGGAAAGACAAAACATGTTTGTTTCTTTCTGGCATGTTCATGCACAACCTGGTTGGAAAGTTTCCAGTAATTTCTGGTCAGTTGTCCATTGTTCTGTTGACACATCTCTTATCACTTCTGCCTTCCTGAACTGACAATAATGAGGTAAGAATCTATGGAGAACATTGCATGTTTCACTGCTAAGACATTTTCTCAGATGTGTACAGAGTGTTCATAGGGCAATGTTCCTTTCTACACATAATCAAGTATAGCAACAGACAAACAAGTCTCTGTTACTAAAAACAAAGATAAGTTTCCATTACCTTATGGCTCCTTGTCCTTCATGACATCTCAGGATAGGATCAGATGTCACCAGCCAGATAAAAAGGAAGAAGCAGGCCAGGATAGAAGGAGAAGTACCTAACAAACCATTTGGAAGAACAACAGATTGATATAGATTGATTAATTTAAGTTATAAGTCTATTTGGGAACAAGAGTGAGATAAAGCTTAAAAGTATAATTAATAAATATAAATCTTGGTCTTTTTACTCAGAGCTAGGGCAGGCATAGTAAAACTGTATTCTTATACCCACGTTAGTGTCAATGTGAGCCATTTATATACCATAATTGAGTCAATAACTTTGAAGCAGAAGTGTTTGATCACACAATCAATATCTAAGTCTGAGGATATGATGAACATTGCTGTTAAAGTACACTTTTATTTTGCTTTGTTTATCCAAAATGATTTTTCTGTACAGCACTGATTGCTCAGAAGATCATCTCTATAGACAAGGATAAACTTGAACTCAGATATCTGCATGTTCCTACCTCCCAATATCCCAAGATAAAAGATATTAACCACTACCATTTAGGTATGTTGAAATACCTCCAACAAATATTTTTAATCTTCTCTCGTCCTTTCTTTATATTTGAGTGGGAGAGTCAGTGATTATGCTCTGATTACTCATTCTAAGCTCATAGTCTTCCTCATTCCCAATATCCTGCTCTGAAATCAAATGATTGCTATGGAACACTAACAAGAAGACCATCTTTACAGTCTTTGGGACAGAGTGTGACACTGATCCTCAGTGTCCTTTTGAGGACTGATTAGTAATTACAAATAGTGATTCAGGACATTATCCCAGATGAATGTTCTGCAGAATTTGTCAGTAACTTTCTTCAGAGGTAAGTGACAGAGTGAACAACCAGAGATTCACCAAAACATCTCTAAAGTGGCTATTCCTGTATCTTATATATCTGACCACTGAGGACACCATGGTGTATCAATCTTTGATAAAATTAAAGTGAGAAGATGTGAATCAGGTTCCAGATACTATCTTATCTGCAAAGCGACATGGAATAGTGAAAATGGTGCCAGTCCTTTGAGTGGTGTTCATAAGCATCACATATAGATAGGTCTAAAAGGAACTGCTATGGGTTTGTGATCAATGAAAAGAGAGCCCAAGCAGAGGACAAGTGAAAAAATAAAAAAATAACAGAAATAATAGAAAACTGGTATAAATGAATATGTCCCTTTATTCAAGGAATGCTTCTGCACAGACATTGCATCAGATCAGCAAACATTATGATCCTCATATTAGTTGAACTTAGGAGAATAAACTCATATTATCTAATTATAATATTATGGAGCCCAGACATTTGTGTAAGGTTTATAAGAGCAGGGTGTCTAAGTAAATCCACATTACTTAAGTAGGCATGCAGTCCTATGCATTGCAACCTATGTGAGCCATCAACATCCAATATTCTGTCATAAAAAGTACAGCATTATACACATTACCCAGCACATCCGCGGTTCTGAAATGCCAAGATACAAACATAGAGCACTCTGGATTATAGGGATAACTGTTACTCTATAGTAAGGAGTCACTGATGCTCTGAGGACACTGCCCTGTGAACTGAAAATTCACAGTACTTCACATGGATTATGACCAATTATGGAAGAGAGAACATGCATTCAACTGTTCTTCCTCCTTTTATCCTGAAATATTAGGTACATCCAATTTGTGAACCCAAACTTAGATCACAATATTCTGTTTTCAAGTCATGTGTATTGTTGTTTTATTATGAGTAGGTATGCCTCAGATATTTAGATACACATCACCACATATCCCTACAGAGTGCTATTGGTTTCTCTCATCCCTGGGGTAACATTCCATACTCTATCCTTCATTAGGGAAACATCAACTCTGAAAGCTTTACAAGCACATACCCTGCCTAGGAATAAGAGAACTCTGGAATGTAAAGGTGCACAGTTAGAAGTAACATTTTCTAAGTACAGATATTCTCTACCCATTAAGTTCTTGTAAATGAAATTTCCTCTCTCATCCCATCCCATTAAAAAATGGGAATTCAATATGGTAGACAGATTGTGTTTCACAACATATTTGCTTGGTTTCTGTTTCCTTTTCAAGGTAATTTTTTTGAATTGTTAGCTTTTCATGAATGCTACTCTAGTCCCTCTTCTTTCTGTTGTCTCCTGTATGTGAATGGCCCAGGAATTCATACATGGATACATGGTTAAGTGCATCTTCCCATAAGATTCACTGTTGCTTTTTTGTCCTCAGCTGCTCTGGGCCAACTGTAGCCTGATAAAAGCAAGACAGACCATGATCTCTCCTGTTAACACCTCATTACAAATGGGACCTGCTAGAGCCTGATCCTACTGCCACAAGAAGAGAGTTAACTTTGAGAGCATCATTGATGATAATGTAGAAACAACTTTAGTTCAGTCTCTGAGATATCAGCCATCTTCTATAGGCAAACAAGTGCCATTTCTCCATTTATCTGTGTCCTCTCAGCAATGGAGTTGTAGGTACATGTTACTGCTCAAGCTAGACTGGACACCATCAGGTTAAGCCACAGGAAATCTACCTGAAGTGGAGTTGAGGACTAGTTGGGGGCAGAATGGGGCTAAGAATCCCAGTAGACAGATGTTTTAGGGTTGAAGGATCCCTGTATACTCTATGATTTCCATTTTTGAATCTTCTTTTTCTTTTTCTTTTTGGATTTTTGTCAGAGACACAAGAACAATTTATTTACTTTTTTTTAAAAATCAAATCTGTAAATGTTATTTAGCTCACAGACAAGTTAGTCAGGAAAATCGCATCTATTGACTTGTACCTGTTGTGATTGAGATATAATGATTTTGTGCTCAAACACAGTGAAGATTCTTTATTAAACTCTCCAAAGATTCATGTATATTTTTGTTTTTATTTACTTATTGTATATTTTTGAAAAAAATCATACAATGTATTTACATCACTGATTCCCTCCCCAAACTTATGACAGCTCTTTCATCTTAAACTCAACTACACAGCCTTCATAATTTCTGTAGAAAGGAAAAAAATGGAACAAAATTAAAGAGGGATTAAAAACATTTCAATAATTAAGAAACACATACATATACACAAACACAAAATAAAGCAGCAAAATTGTACCTTGTACCTAAACATATATATGTTTATATATACATGTATATATATGTAAAGATATGTGCATGTATGTATTTATACATATACACACATTATATGTATCATTCTCTTGGCTTCTACAAATTCAACACACAAAATATTCAAATTAGTAAACTGCAGAAAGAAAACTTGAAGTAACTGTCATGTGGACTCAGGTGATCCCATTCTGCATATCTTTTTCCAGGTTCATTAAAAAATTTTAGACTTCATAATTTATGTTTACTATGAGAAGTGTTCCATTGTCTATATATCCCACATTGTCAATAGCTATTTGTCTTTTGTTACAAATCTAGGTCCATTCAATTTCCCAGATGCTGTGATTGGAACCACAGTAGATACGTATGGGTAAGTTTTTCTGTAATAGAGTATAGCATCTTTTGAGTACACACATGTATAGGTAGGGCACTACACAATTTTGTTTACTATTTTTGGTAACATTTTCAAAGAGATTTCCAAAGTCACTACACTAGTTTACACTTACATCTGTTAATCTTAATTACCATTAACAAATTTTTAATATTATCATTAATATTCTTGTTTATCGTCATCTCACTGAAGTCAAATTGGAACATTAAATTTCTGGGATTTTGCATTCATTAAGTAATGTATTCACTTTACATCTTCTGATCCTCCTCTCACACATTTTATCCCCTATTCCCTTCCCCTCTGAGAGGGTGGAACCCTTATCTCCCTGGGTATCTCCCTACCTTGGCACATCAAATCTCTGAAGTACTAGGCACATTTTTTTCCAAAGTGTCCAGACAAGGCAGACAAGTTAGGAGAACAGGATCCACAGGAAGGCAACATCTTTATGTACAGCTGCACTGTAGTTATTGGGGGACCTACATGAAGACTGAGATGCACATCTGCTACATATGTTTGGGATCCTCTTAGCTAAGGACTATGGTACAGGACATAGAGAAACCAGCCTTCTACTACTGACTAGGATTTTCTAACTGCTACCAAGTCTTTGTGTGTGTGTGTGTGTGTGTGTGTGTGTGTGTAGAACAATGTCATGCAGTTTAAAAGAAGTACAAAGACATAAATGATGTTTTATATTTGCCTAACTTTGCAGTCTAAATCTCAGACTTCAGGAAAGATGTACCTCTTAGTACATGACTCTTATGCAGTTCCCAACTATTTTCTGACTGTAGTTGTTGTCTATTACATAGGAATGACCTCCTCCCAAATAAACATGGTCAAAAGCCCATGGCCTGAGTTGACAGAGGCCCTAGTTGTCCGCAATTGTATTGTTGAAGTTCAAGATATCAAAATACCTTATAATACGTATGTTTATAAAATAGATTATTTCTGCTCTTAGCTTTGACCAAGAAGCTTCTGTGTTCAGTGTATAAAGATTGATGCAGACATTCATGACTGGTCAATGTGGTGAGAATGATGACAGAGTCCTCAGACACAGATCTGTTAATGATATGTACTTTCCAATATATTAACTGCATTAATGAGTATTTGCAGACATCATATGAGTATATTATTAGTAGCTCTTAGATATTGCATTCTTACATACAATTATGTATATCAATGCATTCTGGTGTATAAGTGAAATAAACATTGTGAAATATTCATTTACATGAAAATTCTAACCAAATGTAAAATTGTTGTTTTTAATTTTCAGAATGAGTTTGCTTATTCTTTGACATTTTTATTTGCCACGGACCGACTCAGTCGGAACACACGTGGGGGAATCAGGGTCTTTGGTATGCAGGAAGGCACTGGTCGCGGTGTGAAATGACAGACAGACACACACAAGATCTGAATGCGTCTGAATGCACTTTACTGTTCTGAGGCAGGAACATTTATACAGGCAAACTGGCATTACATTACTAAAGAAAAAATGTATCCAGTGAAATGTTTACAAAGAATGGTTACCATGAGTAACTGGCACAAGGAAATACAAATGAATCAGGCATGAACGTCAGAGATTACACACAAGGTCTGAATGCACTTTACTGTTCTGAGGCAGGAACATTTATACAGGCAAACTGGCATTACATTACTAAAGAAAAAATGTATCCAGTGAAATGTTTACAAAGAATGGTTACCATGAGTAACTGGCACAAGGAAATACAAATGAATCAGGCATGAACGTCAGAGATTACACACAAGGTTATCGCGTCCCTCTGCAGTCAATAATAAATTAGTAATTCAAGAGTCAGAGACTACACACAAGGTTATCGCGTCCCTCTGTAGTCAATAATAAATTAGTAATTCAAGAGTCAGAGATTACACTATGTTTTGTTTATCTTTTTGTGAGACTTTCTCAGGCTTATTTTGAAACTTTACTAAACTGAAGGTTTCCATGTCAGAGTGCCAAAGCCAGCTAACCATATAAAATAATATAAATTGTTGGGAGGTTAATTCTTTAATGTATCTAGGTAATAACTGTACAGCTGATTAAAAGCAAAGCAATGGATCTCCAGAGGATAAATCATGGCCAGTACTGTAGTTCAAAGAATAAACTCTGAGTGAACTGTCACGCCTGGAATGCTCGCACCTCTGGCTGGCAGAGACATCTCGTAAGTAAAAGAACAGGTCAGATAAAGGGTTACACAGCTTGCCACGAGAAATTTCAGCTCAGCTCTATCTGCAGCCAAGGAGGCCCACAGCGGCATTCACCTTGAACAGCCCCAGTAAATATCACACAGCCTTCGTCTGGATTGCAGCTTGGCTGCGTGAAATCACGGGGTTCAAGAGAAGCGTGTGATATTTATTCATTTGTGAAATATCTCATTTGCACCCCACTATAACCTGGTTTCCATTGAGAACTTCCAATAAATCTCTCCCATCTAACTGACCACTTTTATTTCAGTAACTAACAGTATATGGACTCCAATCAGTGCTGTGTATATATTTATATGTGTGTCATTCACTAGTACATAAGGAACACCTCAAATCCTTCCAAAGAAAAAGAGAATATTTCATCATCAGTTATCAAATGCCAATAGATCCAAAGCTTGGTGTGTATTCTTGAAAGTCACTCACCATCATGTTGTAATTTTTAAAAAATATACACTTCGTATAGTGGGCAAGTCACAAACACATGCACCAAGTTGGATGTGTAAACCCGAGAGGGAAATATTTGAAATCCAACTCTCACAGTTTACAATGCTGATCCAAATAATCAAAATTTTATGGCTACACTTTCAATTAAAACACATTTGCTACTCAGCTATTTCACATATTCTAATCATTTAACTTTGAATGGTTTGATTTATTCAGGTTTTATAGTGTTAACTATAGCTGCTAAGAATTCATGTGTACAATGACACTGTGTCGTCCTAATGCACCATGGAGCAATTCTCATTGCAGATCTCTAATACTCAGATCTTTCATCTGGCTGGTTCTTTTCCATTATCTGTAAGAGTATTCACTAATTACCCATGATGTTAATACAGGCTGATTTCAGCAGTAATTTTAAAACTGTTTCAGCTTCTAAGAGTCAGATAGGTCCTGAGCTGCTACAGCATTTCAGTTATTTATGTCAACAGTCCTGTGTACAGTTATTGCTTAATTCTTTTCATTGTGTCTATTATACAATGTAGGGTGAGTGGTTGACACTCTGAACACATGTTCTCTGCCCCAGGTGTAGTCTGATGATGTCAGGAAAGAGCCTGTTATCTACTGTCATTACTTATACAGTGTATTAAGGTTCATTATGGCCATCTCTCCTTTTTGACAGCATTTTATCTTCCGTCTTAGACCTTGGGTAAATATGCACATTAACTTTCATTCTTTCCTTTCTTTTTTCTTTAGATTGGATTTTTTATTTACATTTCAAATATTTTCCCCTTCGGAATCTCCCTATCCCATCAGTCCCTCCCCTTTCTCTATGAGGTTGCTCATCTATCCACCCACACACATCCTTCTGCACTGGCATTGTAGGGGTTCAAGGGAGCATTGAACACCCTATGAACCTAGGGCCTCCTCTCCCACTGATGTTCAACAAGGCCATCCTCTGGCAATATGTGGCCAGCACCATGGGTCACTCCATGTATATTCTTTGGTTGGTGCTCCAGTCCCTGGGAGCTCCAGGGGTCTGGCCTGTTGACACCTTTGCTCCCTCCATGGGGCTCTCATTAATTTATTAGAAATGGGAACTGGAAGAGCAGGCTCCAATTGCCAGCAAGGAGGAACCTGGTTTCAAGAGAGACATTATAGTAATATTGGCACATCTCAAAATCACTGATGCATAAACCATCATCCCCAGGTAAACTAGAGTCATTTCTCTCTTCAGTGGAACTCTGTAAACACTGAATAAGCTACATGGATAGCATTTTCTTTTTCTTTTCTACAAAATCTTTTTTATTAATTATTTTAATACACTCCATATTTTATTCCCCACCCTGTCCACCCTTGTCCACCCTCTGACTGTTCCACATCCCATACCTCCTCCTACCCCCTGTCTCCACATGGATATCCCTAACCCTCACCCCACCTGAACTCTAAACTTTCTGGGTCCTCCAGTATCTTGAAGGTTAGGAGCATCATCTCTGAATAAACACAGACCTGGCAATGCTCTATTGTATGTGTGCTATGGGCCTCATGTCAGCTGGTGTATGCAGCTTGTTTGGTGGTCCAGTTTTTGAAAGATCCAGGGGGTCCAGATTAATTGATAATGCTGGTCCTCCTACAGGGTCACCCTCAACTTCATTCAGCCTTCCCTAATTCAATAGCAGGGGTCAGCTGCTTCTGTCCATTGGTTGGATGCAAATATCTGCATCTGACTCTTTCAGCTGCTTGTTGGATCTTCTGGAGTGCTGTCATGTTAGGTCTCTTTTTGTGAGCACTCCATTTCCTAAGTAATAGCGTCAGGCCTTGGAACCTCCCCTTCTCCTGGTTCCCACTCTGAGCCTTTCTCTGGACCTTCTTTTCCTTGAGCTCCTCTCCATTTCCATCCCTGTAATTCATTCAGATAGATTCAATTATAGGTCAGAGTTATGACTGTGGGATGGCCTCCCTCTCCCTCATTTGAAAGCCCTGTCTTCCTGCTGGAGATAGGCTCTACAAGTTCCCTCTCCCTACTGTCAGGCATTCTTAAGCATGGCAGTGCAACTTCAGTTTAAGGCATGAAAAAACCTATTTTCAGGAAAGCTTGTGACCAGCAGATGGCACAATGCGGCAACAAATCCCCATAGAGTGATATGATCCCCATAGGTGGATATGGAGGGGACTGTGTGTCCTTTGTGGTTTTCTTTATTAAGTGTACTAACTGATCTGCACTGTGGTGATTAACGTGATGTATTCATGATCAAATGCAGTAAAGATTCTTTGTTAAACAGTTTGCAGATTTATGTTCACTTGTTTTATAACTTTTTGGAAAAAAGCAATAACATTTATTTGAATAACTGATTTCCCCACTCCCAAATATTTCCAGATCCTTTCTACCTCTGAATTCATGCAACTACACACCTTTTATCTTTCTGAATATAACCAAAAAATGAAATTTAAAGGGGGATTAAAACAAACAGAAACAACACACACACACACACACACACACACACACACTCACACACACACACACACACACACACACACACACACAGAGAGAGAGAGAGAGAGAGAGAGAGAGAGAGAGAGAGAGAGAGCAACAAAATCACAACTATGTAGTCCTGATATATCGGCAAACATAAGTGAGGAAAAAGGAATGAACAAAGCAATAATAGGAAAAAAGTCTACAAATTACCATTGAGTTTTGTTTTGTTTTTTAAAATTTTTTTCTATCAACTGCTAAGCACATCTCCATGATTAACATCCCCTATGAGATTCCACTAGAGAAAAGTAATTATTCCTTTACATGTGAGAGTCAATCACAATTCTTTCTGGTTAGGGCTGAGATCCTGTGTCCATTTCCCTCTCACACCATGGGGATTTTTTTTTATCTAGGTTGACTTGGTTCAGGCTCTGTGCCTGCAGCCACAGTCTCTGTGAGTTTGCATGTGCATCAGTCCCATTTTGTCTGGAAGACCCTCTTTCCTTGGAGTCCTGCAACCACTCTGGCTCTTATAATCTGTTCAATGTTAAAACAATTTACTCTTAATTTTTATATCTATTTTACTATATCATCTTTGTAAATTCCTCATATTCTACTGTCCAATTCTAGTCTTTCAGCTTCTACAATTAAATATACCAAACACAATATTGAAATCTTCGAAAACTTATGAATGAAAACATGAAGCCCTTGCCTCATGGACATGGGTGAACTATTCGGAATATTTTTTCTGTTTCCATATATTTGTAGATCAGATAATTCATGGTTTTTTTTACTGAGTATTATTTACTTTTCTGTATGCACAAATTTGTTCCTTTTTATTAATGCTTTATTAGAACTCTGGGATGATTCCTTTCTCTATATTCCGTTAAAAGATCATGAAACATGTTGTGAATAAACATGAATGTATGAGCATCTCTACAATAAGATGCAGAGTCATTTGAGTAGATGTATGAGAGGGTTATTGCTGGGAAACAACGTAACTTTATTTATTATTTTTTGGCCAATTTTCATAGGAAAGTCAACATCCCAGGTAAGTGTGTTTAAAGCCCCTGTTTAGAGATGATATAGGCCCTAGTAGACCTCATTTGTATTGCTAATGGTTATGTTGTCAAACTGCCATATAAATATTTATGTTTATACCCAGTATATTGTCTGAGTCTTGGTTACAGTGGATCTTATGTGCTGTGTGTAAAGATTGATGCAGATATTCAGAGTGTTGAGTATTATTGATAGAGTATCCAGCAACAGTTGATTCAATGATGCCAGCCTCTCACCCAAGAATCATACTGGATATTGGTACAGTGATAGGCAGGTAGATCAATAGAATAGAACTGAAGACCCAGAAATGAACCCACACACATATAGTTGCTTGATCTTTGACAAAGGAGCTACAACCATCCAGTGGAAAAAAGATAGCCTTTTCAACAAATGGTGCTGGTTCAACTGGAGGTCAGCATGCAGAAGAATGCAAATTGATCCATTCTTTTTTTCTTTTATATTTTCATTTTCTTTTTTGCTTGCATTTTTTGTTTGATATATTCTTTATTTACATTTCAAGTGATTTTTCCTTTCCATGATACCCTCTCCCCAAAAGTGGGAAGGGGTGGTTTGGGGAACAGGGGGAGGGAAGAGGGCTTATAGGACTTTTGGGGAGGGGAGATCCAGGAAAGGGAACATCACTTGAAATATAAATAAAGAATATATCAAATAAAAAAGAATCATCAAAAACATAGAAAAGAATGTAATATACAGAGAATGAGGTTAAAGGACATGAAATTTTATCTCCATTTAATGTCTATGAGTTTTGAGAGTGCCTTAATTGATACAGTTATGTCCACTTGCTCCATTTTTCTAAAAGCAATGTAAATTTCTCATTAATTTCTGGTAAAAACATATATATACATATATACATATATGTCTTAGTGATAAAATTCTTTGATTACACATTGATAGCTTATATCTATAATTTAGTTAATCATTATAATGCTGTATGAATTCTTGATGTATAAATATTTAACCACATTTTCTTTTATTCATTTTAGTGAATTTTGAAGTATATGACATGTGGGAAAGGAAAATATTACTTGTATTTATCTGAAAGAAGGTTCTAATACATATTCTTCTTCTTCTTCTTCTTGTTTTTCTTCTTCTTCTTCTTCTTCTTCTTCTTCTTCTTCTTCTTCTTCTTCATCATCATCATATCATCATCATCATCATCATCATCATCATCATCATCATCATCATCATCATGTCAAAGCACTATCTGTAAAGCCATGTGTTGACTTTGTCCCAAAGTGGAGCAAAAATTTCAGGCCAAAAATTTATTGAGAGCTTATCCCTTGAAGTTACTTCCAGAACATGTGACTGGAGCTCAGGGAAAGTGGATGCACTTCCTCAGACAATATTAGGACATGGACCTGAGCACTCTGCTACCTGACCCATGTGCCTTTTCAGTCCTTCCTCTCCAGTACTTCTCCTGCTGGACTAGGTTTTTACATAAGAAGTACCTGCTCATGAATATGCAAATTACTTCAGACTATGTGAGTAAATACAGGGATGTTCATACCATGAAAACAACCTATGATCAGTGTCCTCTCCACAGTCACTGAACACACCGACTCTAACCATGGAATGGAACTGGGTCACTCTCTTCCTCCTGTCAGTAACTGCAGGTAAGGGGCTCACCAATTCCAAATCTGAAGAGGAGACAGGACCTGAGGTGACAATGACATCCATGCTGCCTTTCTCTCCACAGGCGTCCAATCACAGGTCCAGCTGCAGCAGTCTGGAACTGAGCTGGTGAGGCCCGGGTCTTCAGTGAAGATGTCCTGCAAGGCTTCTGGCTACACCTTCACCAGCTACTGGATGCACTGGGTAAAGCAGAGGCCTGGACAGGGCCTTGAGTGGATTGGAAATATTTATCCTAACAATGGTGTTACTAACATCAATCAGAAGTTCAAGGGCAAGGCCACACTGACTGTAGACAAATCCTCCAGCACAGCCCACATGGAGCTCAGCAGCCTGACATCTGATGACTCTGCGGTCTATTACTGTGCAAGACACAGTGCTATAACCACATCCTGAGTGTGTCAGAAACCCTGGAGGAGCAGGAAGCAACCCTAAGAATGAGATGACTGAAAGGTTAGTCTTTAGACTTGGTCAGAAATTGTAATTTTGAATGTCCATTTATTTCCTCCTCCTCACAATCCTATAGTGCCTTTGTCATCTTTATAAATGTCCATCTATGAGTAAAGTGAAGCTGGCTGAGGATGAACCTACAGTTCATCATACTTTCACAATCTCTTCACCAGTGATCACCTCCATTGACATGTTTATTTTCCATATTTTATTCCATATGGAAAATATTCAATTTTTATTCCATAAAATAATAAAAGTGGAAAAGTATGGTGATGTATGATAAAAATACCACTGTATCCTGAGAGAGTAGAACTCTTTTAAATTGTTGGGAATAAAGTATAACATGAGTTTGACCTATAAAATCCAAATCACCAACATCTGGGCAAACAAACGCTCCTTCACAGTCTTAAGTAATAAGTGATCTCAGTGTGTTGCTATCTGTTGCCATATGTTCCAACAGAAATTCCAGACTCTTAGAATGTGAGGAATATCTATATCAGAATGCACAGGCATGGAAACATAATACCTGAAGGTTGGTCAAAATGTTATTAAATCACATTTCCTAAAACCCCTTTACCATCACATTCTATCTACCTGTTAAATTATGTAGGTTCTGAGATTATACATAAGTCTTTGATCCCATATTCACTTCCTTCCAAGACTCAGCAGTCATCCCTACAGTCACTTACCTTTGTAGAACATGAACCTATACTGATACAGCATCAACTCTCATAGTCAATTCCTACCTATTGCTCAACTTTGTTCTATAGAATATTTGCGAATGTGTGTCTCTACATTTACATTTTTCTTCTGTTTGTTTTTGATGACTTTTCTTCTGTTTGTTTTGTTCTATTCCCATTTGTTTGCCTTTTCTTTATCTTTGTTTTTCTTTTTTTTAATTACATTTACGTTCTTTTGGTTTTCTAATTAAGTAAAGAAACAGAATCAAGCTGGGATAAGATTGGGAGGTATTGGGGAAGGGAAATAAATATTCAGAGTATATTGCAGGAACAAATGTATTTTCTTTTTTTATTTTCTATATTCTTTGTTTACATTCCAAAGGCTTTCCCCTTTCCCAGTTCCCCCCCCCCACCATATGTCCCATAAGTCCTCTTCCCCCCCCCCCATTCCCCAATCATGCCCCCTCCCCACCATTTCTCTGTTCTGGTACTCTCCTACAAAACTTGATTTAGTCTTTTCCTGACCAGGGTCCTCTCCTTCCTTTTTCTTGGGAATCTTTTGCTTAGCTAATTGTGCCTTGAGTATTCATAGCTTCTGGTCTCATTAATATTCACTTATCAGTGATTGCAGTTCATGTGTATTCTTTTGTGATTGTGTTAACTCACTTGGGATGATATTTTCCATATCCAACCATTTGCCTACAAATTGCATGAATTCATTATTTTTAATTGCTGAGTAGTATTCCATTGTATAAATATACCACATTTTCTGTATCCATTCTTCTCTTGAGGGACATCTGGGTTCTTTCCAGCTTCTGGCTATTATAAATAAGGCTGCTATGAACATAGTGGAGCATGTGTCTTTATTGCATGCTGGGGAATCCTCTGCTCATATGCCCAGGAGTGCTATGACAGGGTCCTCTGGAAGTATCATGCCCAATTTTCTGATTAACTGCCAGACTGATTTCCAGAGCAGTTGTACCATCTTGCAATCCCACCAACAATGTAAGAGTATTCCTCTATCTTCACATCCTCGCCAGCACCTGATGTCTCTTGAGTGTTTATTCTTAGCCATTCTGACTGGTGTGAGGTGGAATCTCAGGGTTGTTTTGATTTGCATTTCCCTGATGACTAATGATGTTGAACATCTCTTAAGGTGCTTCTCAGCCATCTGAATATCTTCTGGTGACAATTCTTTATTTAGCTCTGTACCCCATTTTTAATAGGGTTATTTTGTTCTTTGGGGTCTAACTTCTTGAATTCTTTGTATATATTGGATATTAGCCCTCTGTCGGATGTGGGGTTTCCCAATTTGTTGGTTGCTGTTTTGTCCTTCTGACAGTGTCCTTTGCCTTACAGAAACTTTGTAATTTTATGAGGTCCCATTTGTCAATTCTTGATCTTAGAGCATAAGCTATTGGTGTTCTGTTCAGGAACTTTTCCCCATGTGCCCATGTCCTCCAGGGTCTTCCCCAGTTTCTTTTCTATTAGTTTCTGTGTGTCTTGTTTTTTGTGGAGGTCCTTGATCCACTTAGAGTTGATCTTAGTGCAAGGAGATAAGAGTGGGTCGATTTGCATTATTCTGCATGTGGAAAGATATCGTGCAAATTTGGTTTTGTCATGGAATACCTTGGTTTCCCCATCTATGTTGATTGAGAGTTTTGCTGGGTATAGTAGTTTTGGCTGAAATTTGTGTTCTCTTAGTCTGCATGATATCTGCCCAGGATCTTCTAGCTTTCATGGTCTCTGGTGAGAAGTCTGGTGTAATTGTGATAGGTCTTCCTTTATATGTTACTTGGCCTTTTTCTCTTACTGCCTTTAATATTCTTTCTTTGTTTAGTACATTTGGGGTTTTGATTTTTATGTGATGGGACGTATTTCTGTTCTGGTCCAGTCTGTTTGGAGTTCTGTAGGCTTCTTGTATATTCATGGGCATCTCTTTTGGTTGGAGAAGTTTTCTTCCATAATTTTATAGAAGATATTTGCTGGCTCTTTAAGTTGTAAATATTCCCTCTTATCTATACCTATAATCATTAGGTTTGGTCTTCTCATTGTGTCCTGGATTTCTTGGATGTTTTGGGTTACAAGCTTTTTGCATTTTGCATTTTCTTTGATTGTTGAGTCCATGGTTCCTATGGTATCTTCGGCATCTGAGATTCTTTCTTCTATCTCTTGTATTCTATTGTTGATATTTGCATCTATGGCCCCTGATTTCTTCCCAAGGTTTTCTATCTCCAAAGTTGTCTCCCTTTTGATTTCTTAGTTGTTTCTTCTTGTGTTTTTAGATCCTGGATGGTTTGCTCAGATCTTTCTCTTGCTTGTTTGTGTTTTCTTGTAATTCTTTAACAGATTTTGTGTTTCCTCTTTCATGACTACTACTTGTTGACCCACACTCTCCAGTATTTCTTTAAGTGATTTTTGTATCTCCTCCTTATTGGCTTCTGCTTTTTGATCCATATTCTTCTGAATGGTTTTTGTGTTTGCCTTGTAAGGGCTTTGATCCATTTTCTCCTGTATTTCTTTAAGAGATTTATCCATGTGATCTGCTATCAGCATCCTGACGAGTGATTTTAGATCTATATCTTGATTTTCTGGTGTATCCGGGACTTACTGCTTTTGGGGAACTGGGTTCAGATACTGCCATATTGCCTTTCTGCTAGTAACGTTCCTATGTTTGCCTTTTGCCATTTGTTTATTTCTGGACTTAGTTGGTCTTGTTATTACTGGTTGGTGTTTAAAGCTCCTGAGAGCCTGGCATTTGGTGCTGCTGTCTCAGAGGATGTCTGTGCTCTTGAGGCAGAAACTGGAAGGTTTCCACCACTGGGCTCCAAATTACCTCCTCAGCTCTTCTGGGCTGGATTCAATTCTCTCCCCCCCCACACCCTGCTTGCCTCTGGGTGCTTAACTGCCCCCCTGTGGTCTCCTCCTGGTTTGTCTGGTTAGTCTACCAGTTCCAAGATGGTGGAGGGTCTCAGGCCTCTGTCTGACCGCGGGAACCCCTGGAGGACTGGGGCTACCCTGGCTAGATTGCTGAAGCCTAGACAGTGGCTCTCTCAGTAGGCAGGGCTCTGTCTGGTTGAGCTGTTCTCCCCAGGATAGTGTCGGACCATGGAGCTCTGTCTAACTTCGGGGCTCTCTGTGGATGGGGAGCTTACCCCCAACCCCCCGTTGGGCTGCAGGATCCAAGATGGTGTGGATCCAGGTCTGTGGGTCTCCGTCTATCTATGGGATCTCCTGCAGGTCAGACACTCCCCTGCCTGCACAGGCAGCTGTAAAGCTGCCCAACTCCCTGGTGCAGAAGGCACCCAGGCAGGCTATACCCTGGGAAATCCTTCACTCTGGTGCCCACTGTACCTTGCTAGGTTACCAGCTCCAAGATGGTGGCCGGTCTCAGGGCTCTGTCTAACTGCAGGAACCCCTGCAGGCCTGGGGCTTTCTGGCTGGACTGCTGAAGCCTAGGCAGTGGCTCTCTCAGTCGGTAGGGCTCCTTTTGGTTGAGCTGTTCTCCCCAGGATAGTGTCGGCCATGGAGCTCTGTCTAACCGTGGGGCCCTCTGTGGATCGGAAGCTCCCCTGGTTGGGCTGCAGGATCCAAGATGGTGCAGATCCTGGTCCATGTATTTTCAATAGAAATAGAATAAAGGGGACTTTAAAAATTTAATAAATAAATAAGTCTAATGATATATTTGTTGAGTAACTTTTCCATATGCTCATGTGCCCATAATTTAGGTCTCATCTCTTTGTTTAAATTGTCCAAAGTAGAATCAGAAACCAGGCCTAAAAGGAGTTAAGGATAAGGCACTTGTCTTATGCATAATTCTAAGTTGTAGTGAAATACATAAGTAAAATGTATGGATTTTAGCCTCATTTTCCCTGTCTCTGCCTCTGTCTCTGTCTCTGTCTCTGTCTCTCTGTCTCTCTGTCTCTGTCTCTGTCTCTGTCTCTGTCTCTCTCTCTCTCTCTCTCTCTCTCTCTCTCTCTCCCTATCTCGCTCTCTTTCTAGCTGTGTATTCTCATTTGTTTCCTTTTCTTTTTTACTTAATTTTATTAGACATTTTCTTTATTTACATTTCAAATGTTACCCCTTTCCTGTTTTCCCCTCTGATACTTCCCTCCCCCTCCCCCATTCTTTAGTCCATCTACTCCCTCTTCCATGTTCCAGTCCCCTATATTGGGGCATCTAGCATTCTCAGGACCAAGGGCCTCTCTTTTTTTTGATGACTAACAAGTCCATCATCTGCTACATATGCAACTGGAGCCTTGGGTCCCTTTATGTGTATTCTATGGTTGGTGGTTTAATCCCTGGGAGTTCTAGAGTACACTGGTTAGTTCATATTGTTGTTCCTCCTATGGGGATGCAAGCTTGTTCAGATTCTTCAATCCTTTCTCTATCACCTCTATTGGGGACAGTTTGCTCAGTCCAATGGCTGGCTGAGAGCATCCACCTCTGTAATTTTTAGGTACTGGCAGAGCCTCTCAGGAGACAGCTATACCAGGCTTCTGTCAGCAAGTGCTTGCTGGCATCTACAATAGTGTCTGGGTTTAGTGACTGTATATGGGATGGATACCCAGGTGAGGCAGTTTCTGGATGGTCTTTCCTTCAGTCTCTGCACCATACTTTTGTCTCTGTATCTCCTCCCATGTGTATTTTGTTCCCCATCTATGAAGGCCCAAAGTATTCATACTTTGGTCATCCTTCTTCTTGAGCTTCCATTGGTCTGTGAATTGTATCTTGGGCATTCTGAGCTTCTAGGCTAAAATGCACTTATCAGTGAGTACATAACTGTGGCAGTAAGTCTCCAACCCAAATATGCCCTGGCAGTGAAAACACAACTCATTTATCATGAATTCAGCCTTTACGCCTAGATTGGGCAGATTTACCACTACACTACCATCTTTCCCATCTATGAGACCCTTTATAAATAATTTGCAATATCTCCAAGACATGTGCTTCTGCTTATCTTTTCTCCCTCTCCCAAAACCTTCAACTCCACTTTCAACTCTTCTCTTTCCTCTTTCCCTCTCCCAAATCTTCTCTTCCTCCACATTCTCTTTCTCTCTTTCTCATCTAAAACCTTCTCCTCCTCTCTCTCCTTCTCACCCAAAACCTTCTTTTTCTTCTGCCAATCCACTCTTTCTCTTCTTTCCACCCAAAACCTATTTCTCCTCCTGTCCATCCTTTCTTTCTCTCCTTCTCACCCAAAATTTTCTCCTCCTCCTGCTGAATCACCAGCTCAAGCCTTTATTTCTAAATTAAGATGGGAAGCAGATTTACAGGAAACTACATGAGTGCTGACTCATTGCTTGTTCGAAGCCCCTCAGAGGAGACCAGAATTCACATCAAATACAATTACTCACAGGGCTATACACAACACATACTATGTGTATTCCTTTGTGATTGGGTTCCCTCACTCAGGATAATATATGTCCTAGTTCCATCCATTTGCCTAAGAATTTTATGAATTCATTGTTTTTAATAACTGAGTAGTATTCTATTGTGCAAATGTACCGCATTTTCTGTATCCGTTCCTCTGTTGAAGGACATCTAGGTTCTTTCCAGCTTCTGGCTATTATTAATAAGACTGCTATCAACATAGTAGAATATGTATCCTTTTTACATGTTGATTATCTTCTGGATATATGGCCAGGAGTGGTAAAAGCTGGGTACTCAGGTAGTACTATGTCCAATTTTTTGAGGAACCTCTGAACTAATTCCCAGATGTTTGTACTAGCTTGCAATCCAACCAGCAGTGGCAGAATGTTCTTCTCCACATCGTAGCCAACACCTGCTGTTTCCTGAGTTTTTGGTCTTAGCCATTCTGACTGGTATGAGGTAGAATCTCAGGGTTGTTACTATTTGCATTTCCCTAATGACTAAGGATGTTGAATATTTCCATACGTGTTTCTCAGTCATTCGGTGGTCCTCAGTTAAGAATTCTTTGTTTAGCTCTGTCCTCCATTTTAATAGGGTTATTTGGTTCTCTGGAGTCTAACTTCTTGAGTTCTTTATATATATTGGATATTAGACCTCTGTTGGAATGTAGGGTTGTTAAAGATCTTTTCCCAATTTATTGGTTGGCCTTTTGTCCTATTGACAGTGTCTTTTACCTTACAGAAGCTTTGTAATTATATGAGGTCTCATTTGTTAATTCTTGATCTTAGAATACAAGCTATTGGTGTTCTGTTCAGGTAAATTTCCCCTGTGCCCATGTGCTCAAGGCTCTTGAAGTGTATCAGCATTAGGTCTTCTTTGAAGGTCAGATAGGATTCTACACTAAAACCATCTGGTCTTGGGCTTTTTTTTTTTTTTTTTTTTTTTTTGGAGACATTTAAGAACTTCTATTTCTTTAGGTGTTATGGGATTGTGTGGATGGTTCATCTGATCCTGATATAACTTTGGTATTTGGTATCTGTCTAGAAAATTGTCCATTTCATCCAGATTTTATAGTTGTGTTGAGTATATAGGATTATGTATTAGGATTGGATGATTTTTTTGAATTTCCTAAGTTTCTGTTGTGATATCTCATTTTCATTCCCAATCTTGTTAATTTGGATGCTGTCTCTGTGCCTTTACATTAGTCTGGCTAAGGGTTTATCTATCTTGTTGATTTTCTTAAAGAACCAACTCCTGGTTTTGTTGATTCTTTGTATAGTTCTTTTTATTTCTACTTGGTTGATTTCAGTCCTGAGTTTGGTTATTCTCTGCTGTCTCCTCCTTTTGGGCATATTTGTTTCATTTTTTTTCTAGAGCTTTCATATGTGCTGCTAGGGTACGCTCTATCCAGTTTTCTTTTGTAGGCACTCAGAGCTATCGGTTTTCTTCTTAGCACTGCTTTCATGTGTCCTATAAGTTTTGGTATGTTGCACCTTCATTTTCATCAAATTGAAAAAGGCTTTGATTTCTTTCTTTCTTTCAACCTTGACAAAGTTATCCTTGAGTAAGGAGTTGTTCTGTTTGCACATATATTTGGGCTTTCTATTGTTTTTGTTTCTTCTGAAAAAAACCACCTTTAATCTGTAATGATCTGATGGGAGGCATGGGATTACTTCAGTCTTCTTATATCTTTTGAGGGCTATTTTGTGACTGATTATATGGTCTAATTTTGAGTAGGTACCATTAGAAGAAGGTATATTCTTTTGATTTAGGATGAAATGTTCTATAAATATTTGTTAAATCCATTTGGTCCAAAACTTGTTAGTTTTACTGTGTTTCTGTTTAGTTTGTGTTTCCCTGATCTGTCCATTGATGAGAGTGGGGCATTGAAATCCCCCACAATTATTGTGTAAGGCGAATTGTGCTTTGAGCTTTAGTAAAGTTTCATTTAGGAATGTGGGTAACCTTGCATTTGTAGCATAGATGTTCAAAATTGAGATTTCTTCTTGATAGATTTTTTCTTTGATGAATATGAATTATCCTTTCTTATTTTTTTGATGACTTTTGGTTGAAAGTCTATTTTATCCAATATTAGCATGAGTATTCCAGCATCTTAACTGGGGCCGTTTACTTGGAAAATTGTTTTCCAGCCCTTTACTCTGAGAGAGTGTTTTTCTTTGACACTGAGGCACTTTTCCTGTATACAGCAAAATGTTAGGTCCTGGCTAAGTATCCAATCTGTTAGTCTTTGTCTTTTCATTGGGGAATTAAAGATCTATCTATCTATCTATCTATCTATCTATCTATCTATCTATCTATCTATCTATCTTTGGATTTGGCTTTTTCAAGACAGGGTTTCTCTGTATAGCCCTGGCTGTCCTGGAACTCACTCTGTAGACCAGGCTCGCCTTGAACTCAGTAATCCACCTCCCTCTGGCTCCCAAGTGCTGGGTTTAAAGGCATGTGCCACCACCACCTGGCTGATGTTAAGAGATATTAAGGAATAGTGATTTTTATGTTTGTGAGGTTATCTTCTTTTGGGTTTGTTGAAAGATTACTATATCATTCCTGGGCATATACCCAGAGGATTCCCTGGCATGCAATAAGGACAAATGCTCCACTATGTTCATAGCATCCTTATTTGTAATAGCCAGAATCTGGAAAGAACCCAGATGTCCCTCAATGGAAGAATGGATACAGAAAATGTGGTATATTTACACAATGGAATACTACTCAGCAATTAAAAACAAGGAATTCGTAAAATTCTTAGGCAAATGGTTGGAATTGGGAAATATCATCCTAAGTGAGGTAACCCAATCACAAAAGAAAACACGTGGAATGTAGTCACTGATAAGTGAATATTAGCTCAGAAACTTTGAATACCCAAGACATGATTCACATATCAAATGATTCCCAAGAAGAAGGAAGGAGAGGGCTCTGGTCCTGTAAAGGCTTGATCCAGCAATGTAGGGGAGTACCAGGACAGAGAAGAAGGAGGGGGTTGATTGGAAAAAGGTCGGAGTGAAGAGGCCTTATGGGACTTATGGCGGGGGAATGGGAAAGGAAAAATCATTTGGAATGTAAACAGAGTATTGAAAGAGAAAAAAAGAAAGATTACTTTCTTGTTTTTTCTAGGGTGTAGTTTCCCTCCTTGTGTTGGAATTTTCCATCTATTATCATTTGTAGGGCTGCATTTTTGGAATGATATTGTGTAAATTTGGTTTTCTCATGGATTAACTTGGTTTCCCCATATATGGTAATTGAGAGTTTTGTTGGCTATAGAAGTCCGGGCTAGCATTTGTGTTCTCTTAGGGTTTGTATGGGATCTGCCCAGGATCTTCTAGCTTTCATAGTCTCTGGTGAGAAGTCTGCTGTAATTCTGATTGGTCAGCCTTTCTATGTTCCTTGGCCGTTTTTCCTTACTCCTTTTAATAGCCTTTCTTTGTTTAGTACATTTGGTGTTTTTATTATGTGACAGGAGGAATTTCTTTTGTGTTCAAATCTATTTGGAGTTCTGTTGGCTTCTCTTATGTTCATGGGCATCTTTAGGTTAGGGAAGTTTTCTTCCATAATTTTGCTGAAGATATTTGCTGGCCTTTAAGTTGGCATTCTTTACTTTCTTCTATACCTATAATCCTTAGGTTTGGTCTTCTCATTTTGTCCTGGATTTCCTGGATATTTTGGATTAGGTGCTGTTTGCATTTTGCATTTTCTTTGACTATTTAGTCTATGTTTCCTATGGTATCTTCTGTACTTGAGAGTCTCTCTTTTTTTTCTTGTATTCTGTTGGTGATGATTGCATCTATGCCTTCTAATCTCTTTCCTAGGTTTTCTATCTCTACGGTTGTCTCCCTTGGTAATGTCTTTATTCTTCATTTTTCCACTTTTAGATCCTGGATGGATTTTTCCAATTCCTTCAAGTGTTTGTGTTTTTGTGCAATTTTTAAGGGATTTTTTTTGTTTTTTTCTTTTGGACTTCTACCTGTTTGCTTGTTTTATCCTGTATTTCTTGAAGGGAATTATTTATGTCCTTCTTAAAGTACTCTGTCATCATCATGAGGTGTAATTTCAAATCAGAGTTTTGCTTTTCTGTTGTGTTGGGGTATCCAGGGTTCACTCTGGTGGGAGACCTGGGTTCTGATAATATCAAGTAGCCTTGGTTTCTGTTGCTTGTGTTCTTTCCATTTCCTATAATCATCTGATTATCTCTGTTGTTCGCTGGTCTTGCTGTTTCTGACTGTGAATTGTCCTTCTTGTAAGCCTGTGTGCCTGAACCCCTGGGAGACTATTTCTTTCTGGGAGGAATTTAGGTGTGAAGAATTGTGTACAGGGTCAGCTCCAGGGTGCAGACAGAAACTGGAAGGAACCTGTCCCTGGCTGTTCCCTGATTCCAGTGTCCTGATGGCTCAGAGTAGGTCCCTTTTGGACCAGGAATTTGAGCAGAACCGTTGTTCTAACCTCTGCTCACAGATGAGTCAGCAATCCAGGGAGACTGGCTCTCTCCCTATGGTATTTGCTTATAGAGCACTATGGCACAGGGCCAGCTCTGGGCAGAGATGAATTCTGATCCCTACAACATCTTTAAAGTGGCCATTCTTCTATGTAATATATCTGATATCTGATGAAACCATGGTGTGTCCAATTTTTTTGAATGAATCCGAATGAGAAGATGTCAGCCAATTTCCAGACAGAGTCCTTTCTGCAAAGGCACCCAGAGTAGTGAATTAGGGCACAGTCCCATAGGTGATGTTCAGAATTGTCAAATATAGATAGGTCCAAAAGTGACAGCTAGGGTTTTATAATTAAGGTAAAGAGGGTGTAATCAGAGAAAATGGGAAAATAATTCATAATGAAAAGGGAAAAAAAGAAAAATGCTATAAATCAATATGCCCATTTATTCAAGGAACTCTATATAGACATTCCACCAGATCAGCAAGTATTATGATCCTCATATTAGATTTCTTAGAAGAATAAGCTTATACCATATATTTACAATTATATGAAGCCTAGACATTTGTGAATGGATTACATTATAAGAAGAGGATGTCAATATAAACCCATACTACATAATTAGGCTCTCATTCCTGTGCAGTGCAACTTATGTGAGCCCTCAGCATTCCAATGTACTGGAATATGATGTACAGCATTATAGATATTTTCCAGCACATCACATGGATTCTGAGCAGGTATGGAAGGTAGAACATGCATTTAACTGGTCCTCCTCTTGGTTTCCTGCAATATTTGTTGTATCTAATTTGTAAACCTGAAATTAGAGTACAATATATATGAATATTCTGAATTCATATAATGTATAGTTTTGTTTTAATATAAGTAGATACACTTCATGTAGTTTACTACATATGTACACATATTCATACACAATGCTATTGTATATTCTCATTCGGGACAATATTCCAAATCCATCTTTCTGTAGTAAACCATTCCTCTTGAAAAGCTTTACAAACACATGCACTGCCTCAGAATAGGAGGATCCTGGACTGCAAAGCTACTTAGGTAGAGATAAAGCTTCCTAGGTACACATATTCTCCACCAATTAGGATTCCTACTATGGAAATTTCTTCTCTACCCTTATCCCATTAAATGGATGTTTATGCAGATTGGGAAACAGACGGAGCTTCTGAATATATATCCTTTATTTCTTCTTCCTAATCAAGTTGATTTTCTTTTGGAATGTTAACTTTCCTGTGAGTATCATCGTGGTACTTCCTCTTTTTGTTGTATGTGAATGTTACAATCATTCATACATGGATACACATGGTGATTCATCTTAGTTCAAGACTTCTTCTATCCTCTGCTGCATTTACCCAGGTACAGCTTGATTAAGTCAACAGAGACCCTGATTTCTCTGTTTACACCTTATTACAAATGGGAACTGTAGAGCTGTATCCAAGTATCACTATGAAAGAGGATGACTTTGAGAGTGTCATTGATGATAATGCAGAAAGAATTTAAATTCAGACACTGAGACATCAGTTAACTCTCCAGATAAACAAAAGCCATTTCTCCCTGTTCCTGAGCCCTGTCAGAACTGGAGTTGAAGCATTAACTTGATAACTTACTGCTCAAGTGAGACTGGGCAATTTCAGAGTACACTGTGAGAAACCTACCTGGAGGTGAGTTCAGGACCATTAGGAGGCACAGTGGGACCAACAATCCCCAGCAGAGAGATGTGGTGCTTGTGTGGGAGACTCTGTATCCTCTATGGTTTCCTTTCTTAACTTACATGTACCTATTTTGATTGACATGTTATGTTTTCCTGCTCAAAAACAGTGAAAATTCTTTGTTAGACATGTCATAGATTTATATTTTCTTGATACATGTGTGTGTGTGTGTGTGTGTGTGTGTACACAACATACTCTTCTTGATGGAATCTTCTGTTGACAGATGCACTGTTAATTTCCATTTTTTATCGTGATGGTGCTTCAATAATCATTCATGTACAAATATTTCTGAAGTATATTTAATTTTGGTTGTTTGGGCAACAATTTTTTAGTATGTAACATGTTGGAAAGGCAAGTGTTAATTTTATCCATTGAAACAGGGTTGTAAATTCTAATAACTTAGCTGTCATCCTTGTAACAACTTGTAAATCTATCTTTTAACTGTGTCATGTGTGTACATGCTAACTGAGGTAGATTCTGAGGTTCTATGTTAATATATGGTCCCATAATAGTGTTCCCAGTCTCAATAATCTATCCTGCAGTCAGTAGCTTTTAGAGATCATGGACCTTCTGTCATTATGTTTTTAGAAACGGGAACTGCTAGAGCTGAATCCAAAAGCCAGCAAGCATGAACCTGTGTTCAGGAGAGACATAGTAATATTGCCACAACTTAAAATCGCTGATGCATAAACCACCATCCCCAGGCAAATGAGCCATCTCCCTCTTCAGTGGAACTCTGTCAACACTGAAGTTACATTTTTAAGTGTTTTTTTCTTTATTTTCGTAGATATTTTCTTTATTTACATTTCAAATGTTGTCCTCTTTCCTGGATTCCCCTCAGAAACCCCCCTATCCCATCCATCCTCCTCCTGCTCACGAACCCATGTAAGGTTTTGCTTAAACCAGACTGTGTAACTATAGTTTAAACCATGACAAATCTATTTTCAAGAGAGTTCATGACCAGCAGGGGGCATAATGAGACCTATAATCCCTATAAAGAGATGAGCTGTGTGTGGAGGTGATTCTGTATCCACTGTGATTTTCTTTCTTAAGTGTATTAACTGATTTGCCCTGCTTTGATTGACACGTGATGTCTCCATGCTCTAACTCAGTAAAGATTCTTTGCTAAACAGTTCTCAGATTTATGTTCATTTGTTTTTTTATAATTTTTTGATAAAAGTCATACAGTGTTTCTAAGAACTGATTTTTCCATTCCAATTATTTCCAGATTCTCCCTATCTCCAAATTCATAAAATAAATACCATTTTCATTTCTGAATAGCAGCAAAAAAAAAAAGGAAGAAAAAAGAAATTTAAAGAGGAATTAAAAACAAGTGGAAATAAAACAAAAAATAATAAAACAAGACACACATGCACAGGGATAGAGAGAGGGCAATGAGACAGAGATAGAGGGAGGGGGAAGAGAAAGGGAGAAAGGGAGAGAGAGAGAGAGAGAGAGAGAGAGAGAGAGAGTCCAATAAAACTACAATTCTGGCGGGCCACTGGACCAGCGGTAGCTGTAGGCCTCCATATTGCAACCAGGACACAGCTGGAGAGGCACAGGTAGACAGACTCCATCCAGGGCTACCTTTGAGGGGGAGGGATGCTGCTAGGCTCTCGCTGCCAGGCAGGCCCAGCAGCACCTGCCGAGGCTCTGCTGCACTTCCCCGCGACCTCAGGCCATGCACCAAGGCAGCAGGTGGCAGCCAGCTCCTGATCCCTTTGAGCAGCAGTAACGCATAACCACCAGTAAAGAAACAACAGGTGAGCCCAGCCTCACGGGAGATTCAAACACCAGCCAGTGACAACAAGGCCAACTAACACCAGAAATAACCAGATGGCAAAAGGAAAATGAAGGAATGTCACTAACAGAAATAAAGGCAACATGACAGCATCTGAACCCAGCTCGCCAACAACAGGAAGCCCTGGATACCCCAAAACACCAGAAAAACAAGACTTGGATATAAAATCATTGGTCAGGATGCTGGTAGCTGAACACATAGAAAAATCTCGTAAGAAATAGAGGAGAAAATGGATCAAAAGTTAGAAGCCTTTACAAGGCAAATACAAAAACAACTTCAAGAAATTCAGGAGAAGATGGATCAAAAAGAAGAAGACAATAAGGAAGAAAGACAAAAATCACTTAAAGAAATACAGAAGAATGTGGGCCAACAAGTAGAAGCTATGAAAGAGGAAACACAAAAATCTCTTAAGGAAATACATGAAAACACAATCAAGCAAGCAAAAGATCTGAGCATATCCATCCAGGTACTAAAAACAGAAGTAGAAACAACTAAGAAATCGCAGAGGGAGACAACATTGGAGATAGAAAACCTCGGGAAGAAATCAGGGGCCATAGATGCAAATATCAACAATAGAATACAAGAGATAGAAGACAGAATATCAGAAGCCAAAGATACCATAGGAACCATTGATTCAACAGTCAAAGAAAATACTAAGTGCAAAAAGTTTGTAACCCAAAACATCCAGGAAATCCAGGACACAATGAGAAGACCAAACCTAAGGATTATAGGTATAGACGAGAGTGAAGATTTACAAGTTAAAGGGCCAGCAAATATCTTCTACAATATTTTGGAAGAAAACTTCCCCACCCTAAAGAGAGAGATGCCCATGAATATACAAGGAGCCTACAGAACCCCAAACAGACTGGACTAGAACAGAAATACATCCCGTCACATAATAATCAAAACTCCAAATGTATTAAACAAAAAAAGAATATTAAAGGCAGCAAGAGAAAAAGGCCAAGTAACATATAAAGGAAGACCTATCAGAATAACACCAGACTTCTCACCTGAGACCATGAAAGCTAGAAGATCCTGGGCAGATATAATGCAAACTCTAAGAGAACACAAACTTCAGCCAAAACTACTTTACCCAGCAAAACTCTCAATCGCCATAGATGGAGACATCAAGGTATTCCATGACAAAACCAAATTTGCATGATATCTTTCCACAAATCCTGCCCTACAAAGGATAATAGGGGGAAAACACGAAGACAAGGATGGAAATTACACCCGGGAAGAAGCAAGATATTAACCTCCTCTTATCAAACTCAAAAGAAGATAATCTCTCGAATATAATAAATAAATAAATAAATATAATTTCAAAAATGTCAGAAGGTAATAATTACTATTCCTTAATATCTCTTAACATCAATGGACTCAATTCCCCAATAAAAACACATAGATTAACAGACTGGATATGGAAACAGGACACTACATTTTGCTGCATATAGGAAACACATCTCAGTGTTAAAGACAAACACTGCCTTAGAGTAAAAGGCAGGAAGACAATTTTACAAGCAAATGGTCTCAGGAAACAAGCTGGAGTAGCCATTCTAATATCAGATAAAATTGACTTCGATATTGCAACCAGGACACAGCTGGAGAGGCGCAGGTAGACAGATTCCATCTGGGGCTACTGCTGGGGGGATCTGCTAGGCTCTTGCTGCCAGGCAGGCCCAGCAGTGCCCACCTAGGCTCTGCTGCACTTCCCCACGACCTCGGGCCGTGTACCGAGGCAGCTGGAGGCAGCCAGCTCACAGGACCCTGGACCAGCCATAGCGGCAGGCCTCCATATTGCAACCAGGACACAGCTGGAGAGGCACAGGCCGTGCACCTAGGCAGCCAGAGGCAGCCAGCTTCCAGGACCCTGGACCAGTGGTAGCGGCAGACCTCCATATTGCAACCAGGACACAGCTGGAGATGCGAAGGTAGACAGATTCCATCCAGGGCTAGGCTCTCGCCACCAGGCAGGCCCAGCGGTGCCCGCCTAGGATCTGTTGCACTTCCCCGCGACCTCAGGCCATGCACCGAGGCAGCTGGAGGCAGCCAGCTCACAGGACCCTGGACCAGCCATAGCGGCAGGCCTCCATATTGCAACCAGGACACAGCTGGAGAGGCACAGGCCGTGCACCTAGGCAGCCAGAGGCAGCCAGCTTCCAGGACCCTGGACCAGTGGTAGCGGCAGACCTCCATATTGCAACCAGGACACAGCTGGAGATGCGAAGGTAGACAGATTCCATCCAGGGCTAGGCTCTCGCCACCAGGCAGGCCCAGCGGTGCCCGCCTAGGCTCTGTTGCACTTCCCCGCGACCTCAGGCCATGCACCGAGGCAGCTGGAGGCAGCCAGCACGCAGGACCCTAGACCAGCAGTAGTGGCAGGCCTCCATATTTCAACCAGGACACAGCTGGAGAGGCACAGGTAGACAGACTCCATCTGGGCTACTGCGCGGGGGATCTGCTAGGCTCTCGCTGCCAGGCAGGCCCAGCAGCACCTGCCGAGGCTCTGCTGCACTTCCCCGCGACCTCAGGCCATGCACCAAGGCAGCGGGTGGCAGCCAGCCCGTGATCCCTTTGAGCAGCAGTAACGCATAACCACCAGTAGAGAAACAACAGGTGAGCCCAGCCTCACAGGAGATTCAAACACCAGCCAGTGACAACAAGGCCAACTAACACCAGAAATAACCAGATGGCAAAAGGAAAACGAAGGAATGTCACTAACAGAAATAAAGGCAACATGACAGCATCTGAACCCAGTTCGCCAACAACAGGAAGCCCTGGATACCCCAAAACACCAGAAAAACAAGACTTGGATATAAAATCACTGGTCAGGATGCTGGTAGCTGAACACATAGAAAAATCTCATAAAGAAATAGAGGAGAAAATGGATCAAAAGTTAGAAGCCTTTACAAGGCAAATACAGAAATCACTTCAAGAAATGCAGGAGAAGATGGATCAAAAAGAAGAAGACAATAAGGAAGAAAGACAAAAATCACTTAAAGAAATACAGAAGAATGTGGGCCAACAAGTAGAAGCTATGAAAGAGGAAACACAAAGATTTATTAAAGAAATACACGAAAACACAATCAAGCAAGCAAAAGATCTGAGCATATCCATCCAGGTACTAAAAACAGAAGTAGAAACAACTAAGAAATCGCAGAGGGAGACAACATTGGAGATAGAAAACCTTGGGAAGAAATCAGGGGCCATAGATGCAAATATCAACAATAGAATACAAGAGATAGAAGACAGAATATCAGAAGCCAAAGATACCATAGGAACCATTGATTCAACAGTCAAAGAAAATACTAAATGCAAAAAGGTTGTAACCCAAAACATCCAGGAAATCCAGGACACAATGAGAAGACCAAACCTAAGGATTATAGGTATAGACGAGAGTGAAGATTTACAAGTTAAAGGGCCAGCAAATATCTTCTACAAAATTATGGAAGAAAACTTCCCCACCCTAAAGAGAGAGATGCCCATGAATATACAAGAAGCATATAGAACCCCAAACAGACTGGATCAGAACAGAAATACATCCCGTCACATAATAATCAAAACTCCAAATGTACTAAACAAAGAAAGAATATTAAAGGCAGCAAGAGAAAAAGGCCATGTAACTTATAAATGAAGACCTATCAGAATAAGACCAGACTTTTCACCTAAGACCATGAAAGCTAGAAGATCTTGGGCAGATATCATGCAAACTCTAAGAGAACACAAACTTCAGCCAAAACTACTTTACCCAGCAAAACTCTCAATCGCCATAGATGGAGACATCAAGGTATTCCATGACAAAACCAAATTTGCACGATATCTTTCCACAAATCCAGCCCTACAAAGGATAATAGGGGGAAAACACCGAGACAAGGATGGAAACTACACCCGGGAAGAAGCAAGATAGAAACCTCCTCTCATCAAACCCAAAAGAAGATAACCTCTCGAATATAAAAAATAAATAAATAAATATAATTTCAAAAATGGCTGGAGGTAATAATTACTATTCCTTAATATCTCTTAAGATCAATGGACTCAATTCCCCAATAAAAAACATAGATTAACAGACTGGATACGGAAACAGGACCCTACATTTTGCTGCATACAGGAAACACATCTCAGTGTTAATGACAAACACTGCCTTAGAGTAAAAGGCAGGAAGACAATTTTACAAACAAATGGTCTCAGGAAACAAGCTGGAGTAGCCATTCTAATATCACATAAAATTGACTTCCAACCTAAAATCATCAAAAGAGACTCAGAAGGTCACTTCTTGCTTTCCAAAGGGAAAATCCATCAAGATGAGCTCTCAATACTGAACAACTATGCTTCAAATGCAAGGGCACCCTCATTCGTAAAGGAAACCTTACTAAAGCTTAAAGAAAACATTACACCTAACACAATAATTGTGGGTGACTTCAACACTCCACTCTCCTCAATGGACAGATCAGGAAAGCAGAAACTAAACAGGGACACAGTGAAACTAATTGAAACTCTGGACCAATTGGATTTAACAGATATATATATATATATATATATATATATATATATATATATATATATATAAAACATTTCATCCTAAAGCTAAAGAATATACCTTTTTCTCAGCACCACATGGTACCTTCTCCAAAATAGATCATATAATTGGTCACAAGACAGATGTCAACAAATACAAGAAGATCGATCTAATCCCATGCCTCCTATCAGATCACCATGGAGTAAGAGTCGTCTTCAATAGCAACAAAAACAACAGAACGCCCACATGCACATGGAAACTGAACAATACTCTACTCAATGACACCTTGGTCAAGGAAGAAATAAAAAAGAAATCAAAGACATTTTAGAATTCAATGAAAATGAAGGTACAACCTACCCAAATCTATGGGACACATAGATGAAAGCAGTGCTAAGAGGAAAACTCATAGCTCTAAGTGCATCCAAAAAGAAACTGGAGAGAGCATACACTAGCAGCTTAATGGCATACCTTAAAGCCTTGGAAGAAAAAAGAAGTTAATTCACCCCGGAGGAGTAGAAGACAAGAAATCATCAAACTCAGGGCTGAAATCAATCAAATAGAAACAAAGAAAACCATACAAAGAATCAACAAGGCCAGGAGCTGGTTCTTTGAGAAAATCAACAAGATAGATAAACCCTTAGCCAGACTAACCAAAGGACACAGAGACAGTATACAAATTAACAAAATTAGAAATGAAAAGGGAGACATAACAACAGAAACTGAGGAAATTCAAAAGATCATAAGATCCTACTACAAAGGCCTATACTCAAAACAACTGGAGAATCTGGAGGAAATGGACAATTTCCTAGACAGATACCAAAAACCAAAATCAAATCAGCATCAAATAGATCAGCTAAATAGTCCCATAACCCCTAAAGAAATAGAAGGGGTTATAGAAAGCCTCCCAACCAAAAAAAGTACGGGACCAGATGGTTTCAGTGCAGAATTCTACCAGACCTTCAAGGAAGACTTAACACCAATACTTTTCAAACTATTCCACAAAATAGAGACAGAAGGGACACTGCCCAATTCATTTTTTGAAGCCACAATTACGCTAATACCTAAACCACAAAAAGATCCAACAAAGAAAGAGGACTACAGGCCAATTTCTCTTAAGAATATCGATGCAAAAATACTAAATAAAATTCTTGCCAACTGAGTCCAAGAGCACATCAAAATGATAATTCACCATGATCAGGTAGGCTTCATCCCAGGGATGCAGGGATGGTTCAATACACGGAAATCCATCAATGTAATCCACTACATAAGCAAACTAAAAGAAAAAAAAACCACATGGTCATCTCATTAGATGCTGAAAAAGCATTTGACAAAATTCAGCATCCTTTCATGCTAAAAGTCTTGGAAAGGGCAGGAATTCAAGGCCCATACCTAAACATAGTAAAAGCAATATACAGCAGACCAGTAGCCAACATCAAAATAAATGGAGAGAAACTTGAAGCAATCCGACTAAAATCAGGGACTAGACAAGGCTGCCCTCTCTCTCCATATCTTTTCAATATAGTACTTGAAGTTCTAGCGAGAGCAATTAGACAACATAAGGAAGTCAAAGGGATACAAATTGGAAAGGAAGAAGTCAAACTATTGTTATTTGCAGATGATATGATAGTTTACTTAAGTGACCAAAAAACTCCACCAGAGAACTTCTACAGCTGATAAACAACTTCAGCAAAGTGGCTGGTTATAAAATTAACTCAAGCAAGTCAGTGCCCTTCTTGTACTCAAAGGACAAGCAGGCTGAGAAAGAAGTTAGGGAAATAACACCCTTCACAATAGCCAGAAACAACATAAAGTACCTTGGCATAACTCTAACCAAACAAGCGAAAGATCTGTATGACAGGAACTTCAAGTCCTTGAAGAAAGAAATTGAAGAAGACCTCAGAAGATGGAAAAATATTTCTTGCTCCTGGATTGGCAGGATCAATATAGTAAAAATGGCCATCTTGCCAAAAGCAATATACAGATTCAATGCGATCCCCATCAAAATCCCAACTGAATTCTTCATAGATCTAGAAAGAGCAATCCTCAAATTCATCTGGAGCAACAAAAAACCCAGGATAGCTAAAACTATTCTCAACAATAAAAGGACTTTTGGGGAATCAATATCCCTGACCTCAAGCAGTACTACAGAGCAATTGTGTTAAAAAACTGCATGGTATTGGTACAGCAATAGGCAAGTGGATCAATGGAATAGGATTGAAGACCCAGAAATGAACCCACAGACTTATGGTCACTTGATCTTTGATAAAGGAGCCACAACAATCCAGTGGAAAAAAGATAGCCTTTTCAACAAATGGTGCTGGTTCAACTGGAGGTCAACATGCAGAGGAATGCAAATTGCCCCACTCTTACCTTTTTGCACTAAGATCAACTCCAAGTGGATCAAGGACCTCCACATAAAACCAGACACACTGAAACTATTACAAAAGAAACTTGGGAAGACCCTGGAGGACATGGGCACAGGGCGTAAGTTCCAGAACAGAACACCAATAGCTTACTCACTAAGATCTAGAATTGACAAATGGGACCTCATAAAATTACAAAGTTTCTGTAAGGCAAAGGACACTGTCAGAAGGACAAAAAGGCAAATCAAAACAACCCTGAGATTCCACCTCACACCAGTCAGAATGGCTAAGATTAAAAACTCAAGAGACAACAAGTGCTGGTGAGGATGTGGAGAAAGAGGAACACTCCTCCACTCTTGGTGGGATTGCAAAATGGTAAAACTGCTCTGGAAATCAGTTTAGTGGTTCCTCAGAAAATTGGGCATGTCACTTTCAGAGGACCCTGGCATACCACTCCTGGGCATATACCCAGAGGATTCCCCTGCATACAATATGTTCCACTATTTTCATAGCAGCCTTGTTTATAATAGCCAGAAATTGGAAGGAGCCCAAATATCCCTCAAAGGAGGAATGGATACAGAAAATGTGGTATATTTATACAATGGAATACTACTCAGCAATTAAAAATAATGAATTCATGCAATTTGTAGCTAAATGGCTAGACCTGGAAAATATCATCCTGAGTGAGCTAACCCAATCACAAAAGAATACACATGAAATTCAATCACTGATAAGTGGATATTAATGAGCCCAGAAGTCCTAAATACTCAAGGCACAATTAGCAAGTCAAATGATTCCCAAGAAGAAGAAAGGAGAGGACCCTGGGCCTGTAAAAATTTGATCCAGTTTTGTAGAGAAACCATGGGGGGAAGGGGAATGATTGGGGAATAGTTGGGGGGGAGAGGAATTATGGGATGTATGGTGGGGGGGAACTGGGAAAGGGGAAAGCCTTTGGAATGTAAACATAGAATATAGAAAATAAAAATTACAAAAAAACTACAATTCTGTAGCCATGATACATAGGCAAAAGTTAAATGATACAAAGGGTATTGAACAAGACTGTCTCCAAAAATTCCATTGAGGTAACATTTTTTTTTGTGTGTGTGAATCAACTAATAAGCATGTCTTTCGTGATTAATTGTGCTTAACATTGCAGGTGAGACTCCACTTGTGACAACTAACTATTCCTTCACATGAGTGTCAGTCGCAATTCTTCTTGGTTAGGGCTGAAAGCCTGTGCCCATTTCCTTCTCCCAAAGTTTACCTGGGTTGACTTGACTCAGGCTCTGTGCTTGTAGCTACAGTCTCTGTGAATTCATAAGAGCATCAGTCAAATTGTGTCTGGAGGACACTCTTTCCTTGGAGTCCTGCATCCACTCTGGCTCTTATAATCTGCTCAATTTTCAAATGTTCTATTCTCTATTCTTATGTCTATTTTACTATGCCATCTTTGTAAATTCCTCATACTTTAATGACCAAATTCTATTCCCTTTGCTTCTACAATTAAATAAACCAAAACAAAATATTCAGTTCTTGGAACATGTATAAATGAGCACATGAAGCACATGCTTAATGTACGTGGATGGCAGATTCAGTATAATTTTTCCAGTTACATAAGATACTTGTAGATCAGATAATTTATTATTTATCACTGATTAATACTCACTCTTCTATATGTATGACTCTGTCCTTTTTTATTTATGCTTTATTAGAAATCTGGGATGGTTTCTTCCTCTATATGTTATGAAAAGACCATGAATTACATGCTGTGAATAAACATGAATGTACAAGCAACTCTACAACAAGATGTAAAGCCATTTGAGTTGCTGTATTTACCAGCACAAGATACATTCAAATCAAACCAGTGAAAATTACCACATGAGAGACCTAGAAATGACTGAGCAGGTAGAGATGTCCACTGGCAAGCTTAGCATAAGTGTAAGTCATCAAGATCCATCCTTTGTTAGTTTGGCACTTACTTGTATCTTCGTATCTCCACATGAAAATAATAACCAGGTAATAATAATTCCTAACATGCTACAATTCTCTTTCATACAACTGCGAATCCCTAAGTTTAGCTGAATGGAAACTTGCCCTAATGTAACCATTCCTTTAATACCATTAAATATTGTTGATTACAGATTTATCTTCATTCAAATTCCTGATAATGCTTTTTTCTTTGTAGATTACATTTTGAATTTTTCGTAAGTTTGATACACTTGATCAAAACTGTCAGGTGATAGTCTGTGTGGAGATTTTTGAGACTTTCTTTGTCAATGTAATTAACATAAACCTCTTTACCTTAATCACAAGGAGACTCTTCAGACAAGGGTAATAGGCAGCAACATTCTTTCCCAAAACATCATAAGAACTGTCTCCAGAATTGAAAAAATCCAGAGTACCCATGTCTATCATATTCTTAACCTAACAGGCTCTTAACTCCCACTTAATTCATGATTATATTAATTAGGTTTCTCTCCAGTATGTGTTCTTTTATGTTTTTGGAGATCACTATGGCCTGCAAAGGCTTTACCACATTCATCACATTTATAAGTTTTCTCTCTAGTATGTGTTCTTTTATGTCTTTGGAGACTACTGTGACATTCAAAGGCTTTACCACATTGATTACATTCATAAGGTTTCTCTCCAGTATGTATTCTTTTATGATATTTGCAAGTACTGCTCTGTGCAAAGGCTTTACCACATTGATTACATTTATAAGGTTTCTCAATCTTTTTGGAGGAGCAGAGAAGATAATGTGAAGATTCTGGAGATTAAATCAAGAAGCTGTAATTTTGAAATTACCTTGGAGACACCAAGATTTTGAGATGTTAGAACTGTGGGATACCTGCTCAGGAAAACTGCTTTAATGGAATAAAACCACTCAAAGAGAAAGAATTGTGCTTCAGTAAACAAGACAGAAAGGAGATATAGATCAGAAGAATGCTTTGACATCAGACCTGGACATGCAGAGTTTGGAGATTGCTCAGCAGGCTTTTGGTCTTCTTTAGGTAAAGGATTTCCTCACAATGACCTTTAGGAATGGTGAAGTGTATCCTGTTTATATGAAGACATATTATGTGCTTTTTGTTTTTTGAAAATATATGTGATTGCTATTACATGATAGGATTAGTCTCAGAAGAATTTTTGAACTTTGGACTCAACATTTTTGAGATTGCTTTATGTTGGGGACTTTTGAAGTTGGAGATCATGTATTCTGCATCATGCTTTGGTTACATGTTGTCTTTATAAACTCTTGTGTTTTAACAATCATATGTGGTCCAGACAGTGGAAAATGTTAGAATAAATGTGCTTGGCTAAGAGAGTGGCACTATTAGGAAGTGTGTCCACATTGGAGGAAGTACATCACTTTGGCTGTGGGCTTTGAAGTTCTACCTAGTGTTGAGTAGACCCTCCTATTAGGTCCTTGGAAGACAGTCTCTTCCTGGGTACCATTGGTTCAAGATACAGAACTCTCAGGTTCTTCTCCAGTATCATGTCTGCCATGTTTTCCGCTATGATTAAAATGGACTAAACCTCTGAAAATCTAAGCCAGCCCCAATTAAATGTTTGCTTCCATAGTAGTTTCCTTGTTCATGATGACTTTTCATAGCAGTGGAAACACTAAGACAGAAACACTGTGAGTGTATGCAATGTGGTCAAATTTTTGGACAGTTCTTTAGTACATGAAATAAATATATGCTAGAAAATTCTAAAATTCTCATGAATGGGTTTAGTATAATGAAGCTGTTGTAAATCTCTATAGTCTTTGTCATTTTGAAACTATTCATACTGTAGAGAAATACTGTGAATATTAGCAATGTTGTAAAGCTTTTATGTTATAGGATCCATTACATTTCAACACAGTTCAAACACTAGGACAATTCAAATAACAAGAGTTTTTGTAGTCAACTTGCTACGCATTAATTAGGACCACAAAAATATACTCAGAGCTTAGCCATTGATTTTTGCTTCTTTTTTTCAGTTAATCATGTATTCAATATCTTTTCTGAAAGTGTTTATCATCTCATGAATTGCCTTTGGGAAATTTATGTTCACTTATGCATACAACCATGTCATCTTCAATGTATTCATGTAATTTTACTTACTCCTTTCTAATTCATATTGTTTTCATCCCCTTCAGTCATATTGCTCTAGTTAAACTTTTAGATAGTACTTACTTTCAATAGGTAGAGAGAGAACGAACAACCTTGTCTTATATGTGAATTAGTGTAACTGATTGGATTATCTCTCCATTTAATTTAATGTTGGCTATAGCCTTGCTCTAATATGATGTTAGTATGTTTAGGTATATCCCTTGTGTCCTTATTTACTCCAACAATTTTTCCATAAATTGGTGCTGGATATTGTCAGAGAATTTTCATCACCTAATGAGATGATCAGTTTTTATTTACTCTTTACACTTTAAGCACATTATATTGAACCATCCCTGCTTCTCTTTAATAAAGCCTATCTAATTGATCATGGTAGATGACCTTTTGTCAATTTTCTATTTTATTTTATTTGTTTTGTTTTATTAAGTATCTTTTCATTTGTGGTTTTAAGGAAAATTTGTCTGTAATTCTCTTTTATTGCTTAGTCTTTTTTGATGGGATATTTGAGGAACAATGGGTTCACAAAATAAATCGACTAATGTTTTTTTTAAAAAAAGATATGTTCTTTAAATGTCAGTCCTCTGAACATTTAAGAGCTGATCCAGGGTCTAGAAAGATGGCTTAGCCATTAAAGGCTAGGCTCACTACCAAAAATATAATAGTTCAAATCCCAGCAACCACATGGTGGCTCACAAACACCTGTAATATGATCTGAAACACTCTTCTGTTGTGTCTGAAGACAGCTACACTATACTTATAAATAATAAATTAATACATCTTTAAAAAGATCTCATTTGCCGGGCAGTGGTGGCACATGCCTTTAATCCCAGCACTTGGGAGGCGGTGGTTGTGCACGACTTTAATCCCAGCACTTGGGAGGCAGATTTCTGAGTTCGAGGCCAGCCTGGTCTACAGAGTGAGTTCTAGGAAAGCCAGGGCTATACAGAGAAGCCCTGTCTCGAAAAAACAAACAAACAAAATGACAACAAGAACAACAACAACAACAACAACAACAACAAAAGAGCTCATTCTAGATTACCTGGACAAGGTTCCTTAAGGCAAGGTCACAAGAGATTTTTATCCCAGGCAGAGAATAGGCCTTACATAGGAACAATTGGCCATACAATTGTATTCTTTACATTATCAAAATAGAAATGGCTTAAGAATAATTTTATATTTTTAGAAAATGTACACATCAAATTGTAAAGACTTGTTCTTGGTGTCCTCAGTTTCTTCCTGTACAACATAATGGTTTTAATTCTAGAGGACTTAATCAATTATTACAAATGAACAGTACTCATTTGCCTGCTTTTAGAAAATTAAAATATGTACATGTGAGTAATGATAAATGTTTAGGCTTTCTAATTGTACCTGCTCTAACAGAAAAAGCAACTAAAATGCTACATGTATTTTCTATGCTTGCATAGTCATTGTGTATATTATTGTCCAGGCTTGATGTTCCAACTTAAAACAGATAATGGAACTGGCTATTTATTACAGCCATCAAACGTGAGATGTCTTTGACACCAAAGAACAATTTAGTTCTTTATAATCCTCAAGGAAAAGGTGATATAGAAATATTAAAACAATATCTTCTTAAAAAAACAAAAAGGGATTAAATTATACCCCCGTTCATATTACTTAAATTATGCTTGTATATTTTCAAGATAATTTTAAAATCTGGATGCCAAGCAACTCTTTGCTAAGTGTCTATAGCATCCTATACCTAGGCTTGCACATGCCTTGGTGAGATGGCAGGATCCACTTGTTGGCATATGGTATGATCCTGACTTAATTTGGGGAAGAAGGCACATTTGTGTTTTTTCCAGAGAATGTTGCAGAAGCATGCTAGTTTCCAGAGTGATTGGTGTGGCATGCTTAAGATGATGCTGACCTGTGGGCTTGCTGAGTTCCCTGACAATGGTGGCTTTACTTGCCTATGTCCCAGATTAGATAAACTGCCTTGTTTCAAGCTTTTAGACCTTGTGGGACAGAATAAGGTGACTGTTAAACTAACTTAGAAAAACTTAAAAAATTAATCTAAAGGAGGAGTTATAATGACTCTTCTCTTTCCTTTAATGTGATCAGCTGATTCAATCATAGACTGGTCTAGAAATAAATGCAATATGGAGATTCCAATTACAAAGATGGTTAATAATCTTTTTCAGTCAGCTGAATTAATTTAAAAGATAGTCTCCACTTTTCCTGAAAAATAACAGCTTATCTGTTGATTCACAAAGCTACCTCCCCCACCCTAGAGGCTAGCTTTTGTGTCTGATAACTGCTGAATTGTAGCTGAATCCTCAAAGCCACTTCCCCCAATGTCAGGTGTGGTGTCTGAAAGTCACTAATTTACAACTGAATGAGATACCTTGGGCCATCCAAAGACAAGTTAATTCTGTTTTGCTTCTAATTCCTGACCTTGTTTGTTAAAAAGACTGTCTCCACCCAGGCTCACCTGGATTAAAAATTGTCATGTCTGTTAAAGACACTTGCAGAGCTTTTGGCACAAATCTACACTCTGGAATCAAAACCTAGACTAGTGGACCTCCTTTTAAGAGCCACGTAGATCTCAGATCTATGTGTGTCTGCTTATGAGCCAACATGGGCACCAGTGAAAGGTGCAAGGCACAGCACTGCAAGGGGAGGACCATGTTTTCTGTCTCTGGGTGCCCTGTGAAGCTTACCTGATTGCATAGAGGTTGTTTTTTAGAGGCTCTCCTTAAAATAACAGCAAGGAAGCCTAAAACCTCTCATCCATAAAAAGACACCATAAAGTAGTTAGGAGGATCAGATAAATACTCCCCCTCCATGATTAATAACCATACAAGCTGTTAAAAATACTCTGTAATTCAGTTTTGCAGTTCCTCAGAAAATTGGACATAGTACTACCTTAGCACCCACCTACACCACATCTGGGCATATATTCAGAAGATGATCCAATATGTAATAATCACACATGCTCCACTATGTTCATAGAAGTATTATTTATAGTAGCCAGATGTTGGAAATAACCCAGAAGTCCCTCAACAGAGGAATAGATACAGAAAATGCGGTACATTTAGACAATGGAGTACTACACAACTATTAAAATCAATGAATTCATGAACTTCTTAAGCAAATGGATGGAAGTAGAAAATATCATGCTGAGTAAGGTAACCCAATCACAAAAGAACACACATGGTATGAACTTGCTGATGATTGGATATTAGCCCAGAAGCTTGAAATACTCAAGATACAATTCCCAGACCACATGAAGCTCAAGAAGAAGGAAGACCAAAGTGGGGATATTTTAATCCTTCTTAGAAGGGGATCAAAATACCCATGGCTTACAGCCAACCAATGGACTGAGCATAGGGTACTCAATGGAGAAGCTAGTGTAATCAAGTAAGGAGCTGAAGAAGTTTGCAGCCCCATAGGAAGAACAATACATACTAACAAGTACCCCCAGAACTTCCAGGGACTAAACCACCAACCAAAGAGTACACATGGAGGGGCCCTTGGCTCCACCTACATATGTAGCGGAGGATGGCCTGTTCAAACATCAATGAGAGGAGGGGCCTTTGGTCCTATGAAGTTCCATGCCCCAGTCTAGGGGAATGCTAGGCCACAAAGTGGGAGGGGTGTTGGTTAGCAGGTGGGGGGGGGCAGATGGGTTTGGGTTTTTTTTTGAGGAGTAATGAGGAAATAGGATACCATTTGAAATGTAAATAAGGCAGATATCTAATAAAGTAAAAGAAAAAAAAAGAAAAAAAGAAATACTCTCAATGAATATTTTTAATCATCCCAGTTTCTTTCATGAGATTCATGGGGTGACAAGTTACAGCAATATGCATTGATCATTGAACTCAAACTCATAGACTTCCCCATTCCCAATATCCACCCGTGTAATTGTCAGGAGCCATAATGGGACAAGCTAATATACTAACAGGTGATCATCCTGAAATGGCCTGCTTTGGACTATTATATAATCTGTGACAGGTGAGTGTACCCGACCTGCAGGTCCAGTTATTCCAGGGTCCCCAGAGAGATGCTACCTAGGGGTCATGGGGGGGGAGAGAAAGAACTGAGACCCTGCGTACGACAAGCTTTAGTCAGAGTCCATTTAATATTTGGAAAGCAATGGCTTATAAGCAGTAAGAAGGGGAAGTGAGACAAAGACAGTAAATCTTGAAACAGCCAAATGGGATGTCTTGGGATGAGGGATAAAGACACTTTGAAGGCCAGTTTGTCAATTAACTGGTTCCTGTAAGGAGGTCTGGTATCTAAATAATCAGTTTATTGCATCAGCCAGTTCCTGGTATGGCAGATCAAAGAAGGTGAGATAGCAGCACTGTGAGATGCTTGCACTCCAGTAGTTAATTAAGGCATTCAGGTGGTGAGAGCAGAGGCGACTGGTGAGAAAGGAAGGCGACTCATCTAGGAGATGAAGACAGGATGATGCCATACCAAATGGCTCAGGGCTTGGTGGAGATTATCCAGGGATGCCCCTTATCTTTTATGGCTGGTCAGTTCCTGGAGTCATCTGTGCCATCAATTTGTGGAAAAGGCTTTTGTTTAACAATCTCACAACCCTGCAACTGCCATTTCAGAGCTGAGCGTTTGTAGCCATGTAGCTTAGAATGGCTCCTTACAGGTGAGTCCCCATTCAGCAAGGCTGCGGGGGACTAATTTTAGGAAAGATTCCTGCTATTAACATGCTTTTCCTATTATTATTAAACATATATAATAATCAATAAGTAATAGCACACCCCTTTGGAGCACATCTCTGCAGATCCATGAAGTTGTACAGTCTTATAGTGATGCTATGTAGACAAATAGGTGACTTAAGTTTTAATGATGATCCTATAAGAATTCCAAAAATTATATTCGTGATTATTAAGCTCTTTTATAATGGGACTACTTCTAGGTCCTGTTCTGGTAGTCAAAACTGCAATGAGAAATCTGCCAGTCTCCCAAGTGTCACATGTTAATTGCTCTTAAATGGCAACCAAACTTTTTCCTACTCAGAACACATTCCAAGAGGCTGTAAAACAATTATCCAAAGGTGATTAAAAGGGAACTAGGATTTATTATAGGTGCTAGGACAGAAGATAAAATATTGACTGGATTTATCTATACAAAACTTCACTTATAACTTAGTTATGTTTTTAAACTTTCAATGAACTTGTGAAAGACATAGTGATAGATGCTTAGCTAGATAATTACTCCTAATTGATATGCATGTAAAAATTCTCTGTTGTAAGCTTCTATTTCAATTTATGACCTGATATTTTGTGTGAACTTGTGATGACACTTGCAACATATGATCATGTATTCTGATAGAGGTATAAGTACTGAAGACAAAAGAGAAAGTCCTTACTTTCCCTCCTCTCCTTTCTCTCTCTCTCTCTCTCTCTCTCTCTCTCTCTCTCTCTCTCTCTCTTCCTTCCTCTCTCTCTCTCCTCCTCTCTCTCATTTTTTTACCTTTCCCCACTTAGCAGAATTTTTCCCACTTTCCACATAGGATCTTTTCGTTTTTCCCTTTTAGATAGCTTTTATAGAAAACTCTTTACAACATAGTAATAAATTCATTAACCACTGCTTAAAGTGTCCAATTTTTCTCTCTGTAACTTCTGACTAGCAGGCTGAAAGTTAGAGCCCAGCAGTTCTTTCTGAGATAGAACAAAGACCACATTGCTTGATCCTCTGCTGTTAGGCTACAGGTGTTAATCACATAAGCTTGCAGTCTTTGACCCTCAGAAAGAGCAAAAAAGTTTCTAGGCCATTTTAGAAGTTATCATCAGCATTTCAGTACAGTTAGAAAGCCCTGAGACCCTCAGACTTCAAAGACATCATCACCAGCATTCTACTCTGTGACTCCACAACTATGCTCACCTGGCCAGGAGGCTCCCGGCCATTAGCATGTAATTACATGACTGTTACAGAACACTGTCCTCAATGATATAATATCATCTTGTATAGGCTTTGGAATGATGTGTGTGATAGTGATCATTAGTATTTAGTAATCCCAGGTGATGATTCAGGACATTGTTGCAGATGAAAGTGCTGTAGGATTTGTTGGTAAGTGACTTCAGAGGTAATGTACAGACTGAAAGTTACAACTTTCAGTTATAAAACATCGCTAAAATGGATATTCCTCATCGTATATGTCTGACCACTGAGGACACGATCTTGTATCAGTTTATGAAGGAATTAGAGTAAAAAGATGTGAGCCAGTTTCCATACACAATCTTGTCAGCAATGAACCTGGAATAGTGAAAATTGTGAACAATCCCTTATGTGGTGTTCAGAAACCTCAAATTTAGACAGGACAAAAGGAACTACTACGGGTTTGTTATCAATGAAAAGAGGGCCCAATGAGAGGAGAAGGGAAAAATAATACACAGTGAAAGAGAGGAATAGAAAAATGGTAAGCATCAATATTTTTTCAAGGATTGCTACTGCACAGATATTGCATCAGATCTGCAAGTGATATGATACTCATATTAGATTATCTTAGGGGAATAAGTTCATATCATCTGTTACATTCTAAGTACCCTGGAGATTAGTGATGACATTATATTATAAGGATACGATGTCTATATAAATATATACTACTTAAGTAGGCATGCACTCCTGTGAATTGAATCCTACGAGATCCATCAGCATTCCATACATTGCAGTTTGAAAAACAGCATTATAGACATTATCCATCACATCACCAGCTCTGAAAGACTAAGTTAAAACATTCCATACTTCAGGATAGAGATAAGAGTTTCTCTATAGTCTGAAACTGCCCTGTGGACTGACAATTCACAGAGCATCACATATAATGTGACAAGTCATCAAAGAGAGAACATGCATTCAATTCACCAACCTCCTTCTATTCTGAAATATTAGGAGCATTGAATTTGTGAACCAGAAGTTAGAACACAATTGAATTTATATGCTATGCATTTTAAGTTTTAATAGGATTAGATATGTATCAGATATTTAAATATACATGAACACATATTCCTACATTGTGCTGTTGATTTCTCTAATACCCAGGATGCTGTATTTAATATATTCTTCACTACTTAAAATATCAAATCCTGTAAAACTTAAATTACATGTAATCTGCACAGGAATAAGAGGATCCTGGATTGGAAAGGTATACAGAGATAGCTAAAGCTTTCTAAGCTCACATATTTCCACCATTTAGAATCTTTGTCAATATGATTTTTCTCTCTCCCTTCATCCCACTAAATACATGTGCATGCAGGTTTGGAAAGAGATTGTGTTGCAGAATACATGTGCTTAATTTCCACTTTCTTCTAAATGTGATTTTTTTTAATTGTTAACTTTGCTGTGAGTACCACAGTGATTCCTCCTCATTCTTTTCACTCCTATATGTCAGTGCCCCATAAATTCATACATGGATACATGATGTGATGCCCAAGACTCACTGTGTTCTTCTGTCTTCAGTTGCTCTTGCCCAGGTAGAACCGCATGAAGCCTCAAATAGACCCCAGTCTCTGTGGTTAACACTTTATTACAAATGAGAACTGTAAGAGCTAGATGCAACTTGCACTAAGAAAGCTTGAGATTTTGAGAGCCTTATTGATGGTAATATAGATGCAACTTAAATTAACAGTCTAAGACATAAGTCATCCTCTCCAGATAATCAAGAGCCATTTCTTCATGCATCTGATTGCTGCAAGTGCACTAGTTGCAGGAATATGTTATTGCTGAAATCAGACTGTGAAACTTCATTGTTAGTGATGGGAAATCTACCTGCAGTAGAGTTCCAGACCGGGTCAGAATGGGGCCAAGAATTACCAGCAGGAAGAGTGTTGGCTGTAGAAAGAGACTCTGTGTCCTCTGTGGTTTCCTTTCTTAATGTACATATACCCATTGTGATTGACATGTAACGTTTCCATGCTCATACACTGTAAAGTTTCACTGTTAAACACTTGAAAGGTTTATATTTCCTTGTATTTTTGAATATATAAACTCAGAGTTCTGAGACCTTTCACACACTGAGCCACAATTGATGCAACATATATGTGCTGGTTTGAGACTCTGACACATATATGGTAGAAGACTGCCTGGACTGGCATCAATGCTAGAAGATGCACATAAACCTCAAGATACTTGAAGTCCTGTGGAGGAGAAGGCCTGGTGCAGGGGGAGGGGAGCATCCTCTTGAAAACAGGAGGGAGGAGAAGTGGGATATCTCTGGGAGGTTGGACCTGGAGTGTGGAAATGAGTGAAGTATAGAAAATAAATGTAATAGAGAATAAATATTAAAAGTTACAATGTATTCTAGTCACTGGTATTCTTTCTAAACTTCTGCCAGAAATTTCCCACACATCCAAGTACTCACCCTTTCATTTTTTTTTATAGAAAGAAAAAACACATTGTGGCTGGATATAAAATAGACTCAAACAATTTAGTAGCCTTCCTATATGCAAAGAATAAATGGGCAGAGAAAGAAATTAGGGAAATGAAATTCTTCATAAGAATCACAAACAATATAAAGTATCCTGGTGTGACTCTAACTAAACAAGTGAAACATCTGTATGAGTATAACTTCATGAAAAAAAGAAATCAAAGAAGACATCAGAGGTTGGAAAGATCTACCATGATCATGGATTGGCAGGATTAATATAATAAAAATGCCCATCTTGCTGAAAGCAAACTACAGATTCAATCCAATCCCCATCAAAATCTGAAATCAATTCATCGTATAGTTAGAAAGAGCAATTCTCCAAGTCATCTGGTCTAACAAAAAACCCAGATAGCTAAAACTATTCTCAACAGTAAAAGAACCTCTGGTGGAATCAGCATCCCAGACCTCAAGCAGTAATATAAAGCAATAGTACAAAAAACTGCATGATATTGGTACAGTGACAGGCAGGTCGATCAATGGGATAGAATTGAAAACACAGAAATGAACCCACACAAATATGGTCACTCAATCTTTGACAACAGAGCTAAAAACATCCAGTAGAAAAACAATAGCCTTTTCAACAAATGGTGCTGGTTCAACTAGTGGTTAGCATATGGAAGACTGCAAATTGTTCCATTTTTATCTCCTTGTAGAAAGCTCAAATCCAGGTGGATCAAGGATCTCCACATAAAACCAGATACACTAAAACTAATAGAAAAGAAAATAGCCTTCAGCAAATGGGCACAAGGAAAAATTTCCTGAAGAGAACAACTATAGCTTATGCGTGAAGATTAAGAATTGACAAATGGGACCTCATAAAATTGCAAAGCTTCTGTAAGGCAAAGGACACTCTCGATAGTACAAAACAGCAAGCAACAGATTGGGAAAATATGTTTACCTACCCTAATCCAATAGAGAGCTAATATCCAATATATACAAAAAATTCAAGAAGTTGGACTCTAGAGAAACAAATAACCCTGTTAAAAAATATGGTACAGAGGTAAACAAAGGATTCTCAACTGAGGAATAGTGAATGGCTTAGAAGCATCTAAAGAAATGTTCAGTATCCTTAGACATTACAGAAATGCAAATCAAAACAACCCTGAGATTCCACCTCACACCAGTCAGAATGACTAATATCAAATACTCAGGTGACTGCAGATAATAGTGAGGATATAGAGAAAGGCAAATACTCCTCTATTGCTGGTGAGATTGCAAGCTGGTAAAACGACTCTGGAAATCAGTTTGACAGTTCCTCAGAAAACTGGACATAGTACTACTTCAGGAACCAACTATACCACTCCTGGTCATACTAAGAAAATTCTGCAACATGTAATAAGGCACATGATCCACTCTGTTCATAGCAACCTCATTTATAATAGCCATAAGCTGGGAAGATCCCAGATGTTCCTCAACAGAGCAATGCATACAGAAAATGTGGTACATTTACACAATGGAAATATACTCAGCTTTAAAAACAGTGAATTCTTGAAATTCTTAGGCAGATGGATGGAACTAGAAAATATCATCTTGAATGATGTAACCCAATCACAAAAGAACACACATGCTATGCACTCACTGATAAGTGGAAATTAGCCCATAAGCTCAGAATATCCACGATAAAATTCCCAGGCCAAGTGTATCTTAGGAAGTAGAAGGAACATCAAAATATGGATACTTTGGTCTTTCCTTTAAGGGAGAACAAACTATGCATGGGAGAAGATACAGAGACAATGTGTGGATAAGAGACTTAAAGGAAGACCATCCAGAGACTGCCCCACCTGGGGATCCATCCCATATAGAGTCACCAAATCCATACACTATTGTGGATGCCAACAAGCCCTTGCTGACAGGAGCCTGATATAGCTGTCTCCTGAGATGCTCTGCCAGTACAGGAGAAATACAGAGGTGGATGCCCTTAGTCATCCATTGAACTGAGCACAAGGTCCCTAATGGTGGAGCTAGAGAAAGACCAAAGGACCTGAAGGAGCTTGCAGCCCCATAGGAGGAACATCAATATGAACCAACCAGTACTCCCAGAGCTCCCAAGGACTAAGCCAACAACCAAAGAGTACACATGGAGGGACCAATGACTCTAGCTGCATATGTAGCAGAGGGTGGCCCTGTGGAATATCACATAAGGAGAGGCTCTTTGTCCTGGAAAGGCTAGATGCCCCAGGGAAGGCTCGATGCTCCAGTATAGGGGAATGCCAGGACAGGAAAGCAGGAGTGGGTGGGTTGGTAAGCAGGGGCAGAGGGGATGGGATAGGATGTTTTTGGAGAGGAAACAAGAAAAAGGGATACCATTTGAAATGTAAATAAAGAAAATATCTAATAAAAATTTTAAAAATAAAAGAAAATAGGATAAAACACATAAAAAGTGGATAACATTGTAATAAAGATGAAACACACACACAGAGACACACACACACACAAACTACAGGGACAGAGAAGTGGGAGGGTGTTGATTGGGGAGGGGACAGAGGGAAGAGGGCTTATGGGACTTATGAGGAGGGGGGAACCAGGAAAGGTGAAATCATTTGGAATGTAAACAAAGAATATAGAAACTAACTAACTAACTAACTAACTAAATAAATAAATAAAAATAATGTAAAAATGCAACTCTGTAAGCATGATGTGTATTCCAAAGATGTGTGCCATAAAACTACTGCAGAAAACAGTGGGAGCAAATATCCACAAAACACTGCTGAATACATTTTGTGTTGGCCTTCTACTGTTAGACATGCATCCATAATTAAATGTGGTTTATAAATGCAATAATGCTCCACTGGAAAAAGCTAATTTTTTCCTTTGGACATGAATGTCAATTTCTAAAAATTCTTGGTTAATGGTGAGAACCTGTGGCTATGTCATTCTATCAACACTGGATCTCCCTGTGGATGGAGTCTGTGTGTGCCTAGCCTGCGCATGCTGTCACAGTCTCTGTAGGTTCACATGTGCATGAGTCCTCTTATGTCTGGAAGTCAGTTTACTTGGGAGAAGCACTGTTCTACCAAGCAGGTTCCTCTCTGTTCAAAGTCTTCTACATTAAAATAAAACCCAAAGCTCACCCCTTCACTTTCTAATCAGCTTTCTTCAAGTGTATAACTCACACAACCATAGAGCATGACCAGAACTATCACACGCATTTCTTGAACACCATAATTTCACGCAGCCAAGCTACAATCCAGGCGGAAGCTGTGTGATATTTACTGGGAAAAGCCTTGTTTGGCAGGGCTGTTCAAGGTGAATGCCGCTGTGGGCCTCCTTGGCTGCAGATAGGGCTGAGCTGAAATTTCTCATGGCAAGCTGTGTGACCCTTTATCTGACCTGTTCTTTTACTTACAAGATGTCCCTGCCAGCCGGAGGTGCGAGCATCCAGGCGTGATGATTCTCTGAGAGTTTATTCTTTGAGCTACAGCACTAGCCATGATTTATCTTCTAGAGATCCATTGCTTGGCTTTTAATCAGCTGTACAGTTATTACCTAGATACATTAAAGAATTAACCTCCCAACAATTTATATTATTTGTATGGTTAGCTGGTTTTTGGCACTCTGACATGGAAACCTTCAGTTTCAAAGTAAGCCTGAGGGAGTCTCACAAGAAGGAAGCAAGATATTAAACAAGACTACACTAAGTGCTGTAACATAGTGGTTTCCAAGGACTCTTGAATTACTCATTTACTACAGAGTGACGCGATGACCTTGTGTGTAATCTCTGACTCTTGAATTACTAATTTATCATTGACTACAGAGGGACGCGATAACCTTGTGTGTAATCTCTGACGTTCATGCCTGATTCATTTTGTATTTCCTTGTGCCAGATACTCATGGTAACCATTCTTTGTAAACATTTCACTGGATACCAACTTGAGGGTGTATAAAAGTTCCTGCCTCAGAACAGTAAAGTGCATTCAGACGCATTCAGATCTTGTGTGTGTCTGTCTGTCATTTCACGCCGCGACCAGTGCCTTCCTGCATACCAAAGACCCTGATTCCCCCACGGGAGTGTGTGTTCCGACTGAGTCAGTCCGTGGCACAGAACCAGATCACTGTATTTCATTTCAGTACATGCTTGGGAGGAGTAGAGCTGGGACACAGCCCATGTTTATTTACTCTTCTTGGTAACATTTTCAAACAGAATCCCAAAGTCAGTACACTATATTACTTTTTACTCACATCAACAACGAGTAAAGATTACACCTTTTCAATATTCATGTCATTATTTTTCTCATTTTCATTGTTCTAATTAACTTTAGACATTAACTTTCTTTAATCTTCACTTAGCTAAGGACTATGGTTAAGGACATAGAGAAATCAACTTTCAACTTACCATGATAATCTACCTGCAGCTTCAATTTCCTAATACAGGACGTGTCATGCTGCTTAGAAGAAGTGCAAAGGCCTCTGTAATCTTATATAGTACCTGACCTACCAGTTTACAACATCATCCTTCAGGTAAGATGTACCCACTAGCACATGATTATTGTGTAGTTACCAACTGCTTTTCAATTGAATGTGAGGTGTGATCCATAGGAAACACTTCATCTCAGGTAGATATGGTCAAAATCTCATGTCTATAGATGATATAGGCCTAATAGACCCTAGTTGAACTTTTAGTGGTCAAGTTGACAAACTGCCTCATGATATATATTTATATACATTAGACTGTTGCTGTTCTCATCACTGAGGCTTCTGAGTGAAGTGTAGTAGTGATTGATGTAGACACCAATGACTGTTCTGATTTTGAGAATGAGGAAATGCAAATATTCATTTTGTTCAACAAATTCATCCCATCCCTAATCCTGTAGGAGGGAGGATCCCTAGTTTCCTGAATTCCTAGGTACCCTCACTAAGTGATTAACACTATACAGAATATTCAAGAAGGAGTTGACACTAAGGTAAGATTTCTTGCTCATTTTTAAGTTTTATAATTAAATTTTAAGGGAATTTCTTATGTGAGTACTGTTATAGCACATACTGTATCTATAAATTCTTTCCATTCATGATGATTGTATGTGTCTAGAACAATAAATCCAGAACTCAAGGTTTCTGCTAGGCATGATATCAAAATACATAAGGTACTTACCCTCCTTGAGGTTCAAGAGCAGGTATCCCTCTTTTTTTTAATTTTTTTATTTAAATTTTTATTTTCTATATTCTATGTTTACATTCCAAAGGCTTTCCCCTTTCCCAGTTCTCCCCCATACATCCCATAATTCCTCTCCCCCCAATTATTCCCCAATCATCTACCCCCACGATCAAAGAAGACCTTAGAAGATGGAAAAATATTTCTTGCTCCTGGATTGGTAGGATCAATATAGTAAAAATGGCCATCTTGCCAAAAGCAATCTACAGATTCAATGCAATCCCCATCAAAATCCAAACTCAATTCTTCATAGATCTAGAAAGAGCTATTCTCAAATTCATCTGGAGCAACAAAAAACCCAGGATAGCTAAAACTATTCTCAACAATAAAAGGACTTCTGGGGGAATCAATACCCTTGCTTTTAATAGCTGAGCAGTATTTCACTGTGTAAATGAACCACATTTTCTATATCCATTCTCTGGATGAGCAGTGATTAAGTGTTTTTCCAGATTCTGGCTATTACAAATAGAGTTGGTATGAATATAATAAAATACATATCCTTGTGTATTATGGAGAGTTTTAAAGTATATGCCCAAGAGTGTTATAGCTGGGCCTTCAGGTAAAACTATTCCTAATTTCCTGAGAAATCCCAAGACTGATTTCCAGAGTGGTTGTACAAATTGTCACTCTCACCAGCAATGGAGGATTGCTTTCCTTATCAGCATGTGCTGTGTTTTGAATTTTGATCTTAGGCAGTTTTGTTTTTTTTTAAATTGTTTATTTTTTACATTCCATATTTTATTACCCCCTCCCCATCCATCCTCTGACTGTTCCATGTCCCAAAACTCCTCCACAACCCACTGTCTCCACATGGATGTGCAAATCCCCAACCCTTCCTGAACTCCAAACTCTCTAGCACCTCTAGACTCTTAAGGTTTAGGAGCATCATCTCTGAATGTACACAGATCTCCACTCCTCTATAGTTTGTATGTGTGTTGGGAGCCTCATATCAGCTGCTGTATGCTGCCTGTTTGGTGGTCCAGTATTTGAGAGATCTCAGGGGTCCAGATAAATTGAGACTGCTGGTTCTTCTACAGGGTTGCCATTCTCCTCAGCTTCTTTCAGCCTTCCCTAATTCAATAAGAGGAGTCAGTTGCTTCTGTCCATTGGTTGGGTCTTCTGAGGTGCAGTCATGCTAGGTCCCTTTTTGTGAGTGCTCCATAACCTCAGTAATAGTGTCAGGTCTTGGGACCTCCCCTTGAGCTGGATTACACTTTGGTCCTGTTGCTGGACCTTCTTTTCCTCAGGCTCCTCTACATTTCTATCCCTGTAATTCTTTCAGACAGGAACATTTATGGGTCAGAATTGTGACTGTGAGATGACCCTCCTCTCCCTCATTTGATGCCCTGTCTTCCTGCTGGAGGTGGGCTCTAAAACTTCCCTCTCTATTGTTGGGTATTTCATCTAAGGTCCCTCCTTTTGAGTCCTGAGAGTCTCTCTCCTTCCCAGACTCTGGGGCAATCTAGAGGGTTCCCCCAACCCTTATCTTCTAAGGTTGATTATTTCCATTCTTTCTGCTGGCCCTCAGGGCTTCAGTCCTTTTTCCTCACCCAAAACCAGATCAGGTTTCCCACTTCCTCCTACTCTCTCCTCCTGTCCACTTTCCTTCACAGTTCCCTCCAACCATTCCCACTTGTGATTGCTTTCTTCTCTTTCGCAAGTAGGTCTGAGCTGTCATCACATGGGCACTTCAGCTGGTTGACCTTTTTGTGTTCTGTGAACTGCATCTTGGGTATTCTGTAGTTCTTTTGAGGAGTTGCTAATATCCACTTATTAATGAGATATACCATGCATGTCCTTTTGGGTCTGAGTTACCTCTCTCAAGATGATATTTTCTAGTTCCATCCACTTGCCTTCAAAACTCAGCATGTTCTCATGCTTAATAGCTGAGTAGCATTCCATTGTGTAAATGAGCCACAATTTCTGTATCCATTCTTCTGTGATGGGATATTTCACCTTTCGAATTTTAAAATTCTACTATTGTGGACATACATGAGATTCCTAATAATTCCTGATAATTGATTCACTTTCTTTTCCCCTGGCTAGATTCCATTTGCACCTCATGAAATTCAACCCTGCCTCTGATAGCTGACATTACAAGCCATCTAAAGGAATGTCTGGTTGCTGATCTACTCTGCAGATATTGGAATCATATCACTCACACCATCAACATATAACATGCCCACCTCAAATGAATCCCATGATAATACTGTCATTTTCAATCCAAGTGCTTGAGAGTTTCTGAAGGATGGATTGGTAGTTCCATCTTAGCTAATACATGTTCAGTCTGCAGGGGTTGTCTCCTCACATTTCCTTGTGATGAACATGGAGACACAGCAATGCTTACAGTATTGAATAGAAATCCATAAACACTCTAGTCAAGTTGGAAATAAGCTCACTAGCTGAGTATACCTGAGGAGAGGAATTTTGAAAGCTATAAAATATATTAGTGAAATAATCTAAGTGAAGAAGTTAATGTGATCCACATTTAGAGTAATATATTCTAATTTTTGAGCCCCACTTGGAAGGATGCTTTATATTATAAATTTGTATAAAATCTTATTCAACTGTATTTATGATTTTTATGTTTATTATATATTTATATTTTTGTACCATGTTGTCCACATCTTTGTCTGCACATTTATGGGCTCGGACCCGATTTTCTTCAAGCACATCTAAAAAGCTCACAAAGAATGTCTTCAGCCATTGCAGCTCATATCACAGACTTAAGACAAGACCACACTTTTAAGCCCTCCATGGAGAAAGCATGTGAAATACAACATCTGTATTTCTGGTTAGATATGATATTCTTTCTTCTGAAGACTCTGTTGTCTGACTTTCCAATATTCAGGAATCAGTAGCACTTGTTTTTCTGGCACTCTTGCCCCTTTACCCAAAACTGGGAACTTAGACTCTGTGTCATCCATTCCAGGATCTTTGCCTTCTTGTGGACATTTCCTACTGCCTCATGAATATGTACATGATAATCTTTGAGTTTCATGGAGTCAATGTCAGAAATTCTATTTCAAGATACATAATTTACTCATAGATAAAAAGTCATTTTATCATTGTCAACCACCTGGAAATGGAACCCAAGTGTTAATGCAGATCTTACTCCACAGCCTACCGTAAGGTTTCAGGGTCTCAGGTGGCACTCAGTATTCTGGGATTGATTTCTTATTTCTTCAATTGATACAACTTTGTGCTTAGATCTTATTTTATGGTTTGGTCACACCTTGATATATTTTTCTTTCAAGCAGTTGAAAACATGAAGATGTTTTATTCACAAAAGGTATATGATTTTTTTAATGTAATCAGTTATCCACTCAAGTTCTTTTCCACATAGTCATTCATGTTCATGCCAATAAAGCACTGCCTAAATTTGGCCAAACTTAGGCAAATCTTATTCTTTCTAAGTTCCAAACCATCAATACTGATAAGAACAAAGAAGAATGCATTGTGTTTTAACATTTCTGAAGGCAGTGAAAAAATGTGCTAAACTTGTGAGCAGTGCCTTCCAGTATCCTATGCCCACTGTGCCTTCTTCCAAGATCATCAGCATCTGAGAGAATTGAATAAACTCCCTACTTAGAGTTTATATTTTCTGCTGTTGATTTTAAAGTTACCATAAATACAGGTCAGTATAAAGATGAAGATACTGATTATTGATATTGAATAAATAAATAAATCATTGAATACATTTGATACCAATCTCAAATATGTGAGCCAGAAACTTGAAACAAAAGTAAAGTCAATGAAATCACTCTCTCATGGAATTATAGTATTCACCATTGCCAGCTTGAGATGGCATATACTCTTACACTATTTACAAAGTCTGAAATTAATGTTCAAATTATGTGGAAAATATAGTGATAAGACTCACACATACCCTAGAAACAGAGACTATTAAGGTAGGGATAAAATCTCCTCTTTGAGCTCCTCATCTGTCTTCCAGAATATATATTGGGAAGAGATTCCTAGATGAGTGAACAGAGTTTAGAACCCTTTATGCCAGAGTGAGGGTTTCTCTCAACCCTACTGCATCCCAACATCACACACTAGAAGTGTGTACTGAGGAAGCTGGTTTTCAGTGTTACTTATTCTCTAAGGGAAGAAGAAATGAACTCTCTTGAGGGCTCCTCTGTCTCCCATCATAGACAGATACCTCTTAAGTCCTAAAACTTAAGTACACCATCAGAATCAGCACCTGGTGAGGGAATGCAAATCTCTCCTGGATCCACCCAACCTTGGGTTGAAAAGCCAAAGCTGGGCCTGTGTACTCACTAGTGTGCAGACATGGACAGGCTTACTTCCTCATTCCTGCTGCTGATTGTCCCTGCATGTGAGTGCCAAGGCTCCCTAAGGGATGACCTTTTCTATCCTCACCTGTTCCAACCTTACCTTCTCCCTTTTCTTTTTCTCCACAGATGTCCTGTCCCAGGTTACTCTGAAAGAGTCTGGCCCTGGGATATTGCAGCCCTCCCAGACCCTCACTCTGACTTGCTCTTTCTCTGGGATTTCACTGAGCACTACTAATGTGGGTGTGAGCTGGATCCGTCAGTTTTCAGGGAAGGGTCTGGAGTGGCTGGCAACCATTTGGTGGGATGATGATAAGTGGTACAACCCATCCCTGAAGAGCCGGCTCACAATCACCAAGGACACTTCCAACAACCAAGTATTCCTCAAGATGTCCAGTGTGGACACTTCAGATACTGCCACATACTACTGTGCTCGGAGAGCACATTGACAGAGCCTCAGTTTTCAGCTGTACAATATTTTAGGCTGGTTCTCAACTCTGTTCCTTCCTATTGTATCATAATTGTGTAATGCCACAGCTTTCCTGCTGGTGTCTGTGGTTTCCTGTTTGTTCTTAGGTTAAGAGTTTTTTATTCCTGCTATGTGCCCTAGTTCCCTATTATGATGTTCATAAATGATTCTGTCTGTGTTTTATTTTATAAAGCTCATAGATATTTGGTGCCTACCCGAGGTGGTTCAGAGCTATGGTTCCACTCAGTCTTAGGCTTCAAATTCCCACAGTAGAAGGTTTCAAATTATTATAATGTTCACCTTCTGTAAACAGCTGTATATTGTGAAGATGGGAAGTACTGGATGAGTATTCTCAAATAGAGTCACAGACCAAAGGCTGTCTATAGATACGCCCAAATAATCCAGGCTAATCTGGTCTATTGGTTGCTCACCACATACTAATTTTAATAGCACATGGTTCAAGACAACACTTACATATATCACTAAACACAGAGAAGTTGAGCTTGTGCTCAAGTAGATATTTCATTCCTACTGATTAGTGTTTGAATTACTGGAGGCAGTTTGCATGGCATTGGATGAGAAAGGTAATAACTATTGTAGTTATGACTCCTGTCATCTATAATAGTTACCTGTCTGTGGGTTATATTGATACAATGGTGGTATAAACATTGTAGGATTCAGCATTTATTCTTTGATGGAATTAAGACCTATGAGATTAGGGTTAGGGTTAGACATGGCTGACTCTGCTAGAATTGCCATGAAACTGAAATTGGATTGTTCATGAGTCTATGGGAAAAACATATGCCAAAGTTCTGATAGAGTCGCATATCAAAAAATGATTTCTATTTACATAACCATACACTTAAATCAGTAACTCATCTACCCATCATCAGAGACATGTTTTGCAGTTGATGGGAAGCAAAAGAGAACCACCAATGGATAATTTTTAGAGCACTGGTTCTAAATGGGTTGTCCTCATCAAACCTCCCTCCCAGGACTAATGTACAACTTCAAAGGAAGATTATAAGAGCCAGAGACAATGGATGACTCTAAAGAAACAGACTTATCCAGACACAACGTGACTGCTTCACATATGAACTCTCATAGACTGTGGGAACAAGCACAGGGCCTATATAGATTCAAGCCAGTGGCACTCTATCCAGAGAGTGGGAAGTAGAGATGTGCTCCCACCACTAGCTAAGAATCTGTCTGCAACTGATACTCATCTACAATGGAAACTTAGTCTTCTTCAGTGAAGTCTTACTCGTGTACTGACCACACTTGGTGGTAGGGCCTATGCCCAGGAGGTGGACAAACAAAACCAACAAAATGGCATATTTGCAGAGTGTTTGTTTCATATAGCTTTATTTAGGCATTTTGTCTTTTTTTTAAATGTATATTTGGTTTCAGATTTTGTCTCCTTTTGAGTCTGTGTATATGTGTATATGTAAGTTGACAAGATAGGGTAAATAGCTAAGAGAGAGAGAGAGAGAGAGAGAGAGAGAGAGAGAGAAAGAGAGGAGACAGAAAGTGATTCTTTTTTTACTTTTTTGTTTGTGTTTGGTTAAAAAGTGGGAAAAAGAAAGGGTATGAATTTGGGTTGGTAGCAAAGGAATGAAGATCTAAGAGTAATTGTGGAGAAGAAAATATGATTAGAATATAGTGCTTATAAGATTGTTTTCGACCAGCGGTGTAGCGGCGGGCCTCCATATTGCAACCAGGACACAGCTGGAAAGGCCCAGGTAAACACCCCTTCCAGGGCTACACTCACGGGGGTATCTGCTAGGGTCTCGGAGCCAAGCAGGCGGAGTCCCGCCTAGGCTCTGTGGGACATCCCTGAGCCCTCTGGTGAGCACCAAGGCTGCTTCTGCAACCAGCTCGCCGGCCCCTAGACCAGCGGTGTAGCGGTGGGCCTCCATATTGCAACCAGGACACAGCTGGAAAGGCCCAGGGTCTCGGAGCCAAGCAGGCAGAGTCCCGCCTAGGCTCTGTGGGACATCCCCGAGCCCTCTGATGAGCACCAAGGCTGCTTCTGCAACCAGCTCGCCGGCCCCTGGACCAGTGGTGTAGCGGCGGGCCTCCATATTGCAACCAGGACACAGCTGGAAAGGCCCAGGATCTGTGGGACATCCCCGCCCTCGGGTGAGCACCTAAGCTGCATTCTGCAACCAGCTCGCCGGCCCCTAGACCAGCGGTGTAGCTGGCCCCTAGACCAGCGGTGTAGCGGCGGGCCTCCATATCGCAACCAGGACACAGCTGGAAAGGCCCAGGCTCTGTGGGACTTCCCCGCCCTCGGGTGAGCACCTAAGCTGCGTTCTGCAACCAGCTCGCCGGCCCCTAGACCAGCGGTGTAGCGGCGGGCCTCCATATTGCAACCAGGACACAGCTGGAAAGGCCCAGGTAAACACCCCTTCCAGGGCTACACTCACGGGGGTATCTGCTAGGGTCTCGGAGCCAAGCAGGCGGAGTCCCGCCTAGGCTCTGTGGGACATCCCTGAGCCCTCTGGTGAGCACCAAGGCTGCTTCTGCAACCAGCTCGCCGGCCCCTAGACCAGCGGTGTAGCGGTGGGCCTCCATATTGCAACCAGGACACAGCTGGAAAGGCCCAGGGTCTCGGAGCCAAGCAGGCGGAGTCCCGCCAAGGCTCTGTGGGACATCCCCGAGCCCTCTGATGAGCACCAAGGCTGCTTCTGCAACCAGCTCGCCGGCCCCTGGACCAGCGGTGTAGCGGCGGGCCTCCATATTGCAACCAGGACACAGCTGGAAAGGCCCAGGATCTGTGGGACATCCCCGCCCTCGGGTGAGCACCTAAGCTGCATTCTGCAACCAGCTCGCCGGCCCCTAGACCAGCGGTGTAGCTGGCCCCTAGACCAGCGGTGTAGCGGCGGGCCTCCATATCGCAACCAGGACACAGCTGGAAAGGCCCAGGCTCTGTGGGACTTCCCCGCCCTCGGGTGAGCACCTAAGCTGCGTTCTGCAACCAGCTCGCCGGCCCCTAGACCAGCGGTGTAGCGGCGGGCCTCCATATTGCAACCAGGACACAGCTGGAAAGGCCCAGGTAAACACCCCTTCCAGGGCTACACTCACGGGGGTATCTGCTAGGGTCTCGGAGCCAAGCAGGCGGAGTCCCGCCTAGGCTCTGTGGGACATCCCTGAGCCCTCTGGTGAGCACCAAGGCTGCTTCTGCAACCAGCTCGCCGGCCCCTAGACCAGCGGTGTAGCGGTGGGCCTCCATATTGCAACCAGGACACAGCTGGAAAGGCCCAGGTAAACACCCCTTCTAGGCCTACACTCACGGGGGTATCTGCTAGGGTCTCGGAGCCAAGCAGGCGGAGTCCCGCCTAGGCTCTGTGGGACATCCCCGAGCCCTCTGGTGAGCACCAAGGCTGCTTCTGCAACCAGCTCGCCGGCCCCTAGACCAGCGGTGTAGCGGCGGGCCTCCATATTGCAACCAGGACACAGCTGGAAAGGCCCAGGCTCTGTGGGACATCCCCGCCCTCTGGTGAGCACATAGGCTGCGTTCTGCAACCACCTCGCTGGCCCCTAGACCAGCGGTGTAGCGGTGGGCCTCCATATCACAACCAGGACACAGCTGGAAAGTCCCAGGCTCTGTGGGACATCCCCGCCCTCGGGTGAGCACCTAAGCTGCGTTCTGCAACCAGCTCGCAGGCCCCTAGACCAGCTGTGTAGCGGCGGGCCTCCATATTGCAACCAAGACACAGCTGGAAAGGCCCAGGTAAACACCCCTTCCAGGGCTACCCTCACGGGGGATCTGATAGGCTCTCGGAGTTCCTTGCAACCAGGACACAGCTGGAGAAGCCCAGGTAGACAGACTCCAACAGGGGCTACAATCGCATGGGTGGCAGCCAGCTTATGATCCCTTAAAGCAGCAGTCACACATATTCACCAATAGAGAAACAACAGGTGAGCCCAGCCTCACAGGAGATTCAAACACCACCCACTGACAACAAGGCCAACTAAAACCAGAAATAACCAGATGGCAAAAGGAAAACGAAGGAACGTTACTAACAAAAATCAAGGCAACATGACAGCATCTGAACCCAGTTCTCCAACAACAGGAATCCCTGGATACCCTAAAACACCAGAAAAACAAGACTTGGATATAAAATCACTGGTCAGGATGCTGGTAGCTGAACACATAGAAAAATCTCGTAAGAAATAGAGGAGAAAATGGATCAAAAGTTAGAAGCCTTTACGAGGCAAATACAAAAATCACTTCAAGAAATGCAGGAGAAGATGGATCAAAGAGAAGAAGACAATAAGGAAGAAAGACAAAAGTCACTTAAAGAACTACAGAAGAACGTGGGCCAACAAGTAGAAGCTATGAAAGAGGAAGCACAAAAATCTATTAAAGAAATACATGAAAACACAATCAAGCAAACGAAAGATCTGAGCACATCCATCCAGATACTAAAAACAGAAGTAGAAACAACTAAGAAATCACAGAGGGAGACAACATTGGAGATAGAAAACCTGGGGAAGAAATCAGGGGCCATAGACGCAAGTATCAACAATAGAATACAAGAGATAGAAGACAGAATCTCAGAAGCCGAAGATAACATAGGAACCATTGATTCAACAGTCAAAGAAAATACTAAATGCAAAAAGGTGGTAACCCAAAACATCCAGGAAATCCAAGACACTATGAGAAGACCAAACCTAAGGATTATAGGTATAGACGAGAGTGAAGATTTACAAGTTAAAGGGCCAGCTAATATCTTCTATAAAATTATGGAAGAAAACTTCCCCAACCTAAGGAGAGAGATGCCCATGAATATACAAGAAGCCTATAGAACCCCAAACAGACTGGACCAGAACAGAAATACATCCCGTCACATAATAATCAAAACTCCAAATGTAATAAACAAGAAAGAATACTAAAGGCAGCAAGAGAAAAAGGCCAAGTAACATATAAAGGAAAACCTATCAGAATAACACCAGACTTCTCACCTGAGACCATGAAAGCTAGAAGATCCTGGGCAGATATCATGCAAACTCTAAGAGAACACAAACTTCAGCCAAAACTACTTTACCCAGCAAAACTCTCAATTGCCATTGATGGAGACATCAAGGTATTCCATGACAAAACCAAATTTGCAAGATATCTCTCCACAAACCCAGCCCTACAAAGGATAATAGGGGGAAAACACCAAGACAAGGACGGAAACTACACCCGGGAAGAAGCAAGATAGAAACCTCCTCTCATCAAACCCAAAAGAAGATAACCTCTCGAATATAAAAAATAAATAAGATAAATAAATATAATTTCAAAAATGTCTGGAGGTAATAATTACTATTCCTTAATATCTCTTAACGTCAATGGACTCAATTCCCCAATAAAAAGACATAGATTAACAGACTGGATACGGAAACAGGACCCTACATTTTGCTGCATACAGGAAACACATCTCAGTGTTAAAGACAAACACTACCTTAGAGTAAAAGGCTGGAGGACAATTTTACAAGCAAATGGTCTCAGGAAGCAAGCTGGAGTAGCCATTCTAATATCAGATAAAATTGACTTTCAACCTAAAATCATCCAAAGAGACACAGAAGGTCACTTCTTGCTGGCCAAAGGGAAAATCCACCAGGAAGAGCTCTCAATACTGAACATCTATGCTCCAAATGCAAGGGCACCCTCCTTCGTAAAAGAAACCTTACTAAAGCTTAAAGCACACATTACACCTAACACAATAATTGTGGGTGACTTCAACACCCCACTCTCCTCAATGGACCGATCAGGAAAGCAGAAACTAAACAGGGACACAGTGAAACTAATTGAAACTCTGGACCAATTGGATTTAACAGATATATATAGAACATTTCATCCTAAAGCTAAAGAATATACCTTTTTCTCAGCACCGCATGGTACCTTCTCCAAAATAGACCATATAATCGGTCACAAGACAGATGTCAACAAATACAAGAAGATCGAGCTAATCCCATGCCTCTTATTAGATCACCATGGAGTAAGAGTGGTCTTCAATAGCAACAAAAACAACAGAAAGCCCACATACACATGGAAACTGAACAATACTCTACTCAATGACACCTTGGTCAAGGAAGAAATAAAAAAAGAAATCAAAGACTTTTTAGAATTCAATGAAAATGAAGGTACAACCTACCCAAATCTATGGGACACAATGAAAGCAGTGCTAAGAGGAAAACTCATAGCTCTAAGTGCATCCAAAAAGAAACTGGAGAGAGCATACACTAGCAGCTTAATGGCACACCTTAAAGCCCTGGAAGAAAAACAAGTTAATTCACCCAGGAGGAGTAGAAGACAAGAAATCATCAAACTCAGGGCTGAAATCAATCAAATAGAAACAAAGAGAACCATACAAAGAATCAACAAGACCAGGAGCTGGTTCTTTGAGAAAATCAACAAGATAGATAAACCCTTAGCCAGACTAACCAAAGGACACAGAGACAGTATACAAATTAACAAAATTAGAAATGAAAAGGGAGACATAACAACAGAAACTGAGGAAATTCAAAACATCATCAGATCCTACTACAAAGGTCTATACTCAAAACAACTGGAGAATCTGGAGGAAATGGACGATTTCCTAGACAGATATCAAATACCAAAATTAAATCAGCATCAAGTAGACCAGCTAAATAGTCCCATAACCCCTAAAGAAATAGAAGGGGTTATAGAAAGCCTCCCAACCAAAAAAAGTACGGGACCAGATGGTTTTAGTGCAGAATTCTACCAGACCTTCAAAGAAGACTTAACACCAATACTCTCCAAACTATTCCACAAAATAGAGACAGAAGGGACACTGCCCAACTCATTCTTCGAAGCCACAATTACGCTAATACCTAAACCACAAAAAGATCCAACAAAGAAAGAGAACTTCAGGCCAATTTCTCTGATGAATATAGATGCAAAAATACTAAATAAAATTCTTGCTAACCGAATCCAAGAGCACATCAAAACGATCATCCACCATGATCAAGTAGGCTTCATCCCAGGGATGCAGGGATGGTTCAATATACGGAAATCCATCAATGTAATCCACTACATAAACAAACTGAAAGAAAAAAACCACATGGTCATCTCATTAGATGCCGAAAAAGCATTCGACAAAATTCAGCATCCTTTCATGCTAAAAGTCTTGGAAAGAGCAGGAATTCAAGGCCCATACCTAAACATAGTAAAAGCAATCTACAGCAAACCAGTAGCCAACATCAAAATAAATGGAGAGAAACTTGAAGCATTCCCACTAAAATCAGGGACTAGACAAGGCTGCCCTCTCTCTCCATATCTTTTCAATATAGTACTTGAAGTTCTAGCAAGAGCAATTAGACAACATAAGGAAGTCAAAGGGATACAAATTGGAAAGGAAGAAGTGAAACTATCATTATTTGCAGACGATATGATAGTTTACCTAAGCGACCCAAAAAACTCCACCAGAGAACTTCTACAGCTGATAAACAACTTCAGCAAAGTGGCAGGTTATAAAATTAACTCAAGCAAGTCAGTGGCCTTCTTGTACTCAAAGGACAAGCAGGCTGAGAAAGAAATTAGGGAAATAACACCTTTCACAATAGCCACAAACAACATAAAGTATCTTGGCGTAACTCTAACCAAACAAGCGAAAGATCTGTACAACAGGAACTTCAAGTCCCTGAAGAAAGAAATCGAAGAAGACCTCAGAAGATGGAAAAATATTTCTTGCTCCTGGATTGGCAGGATCAATATAGTAAAAATGGCCATCTTGCCAAAAGCAATCTACAGATTCAATGCAATCCCCATCAAAATCCCAACTCAATTCTTCATAGATCTAGAAAGAGCAATTCTCAAATTCATCTGGAGCAACAAAAAACCCAGGATAGCTAAAACTATTCTCAACAATAAAAGGACTTCTGGGGGAATCAATATCCCTGACTTCAAGCAGTACTACAGAGCAATTGTGTTAAAAACTGCATGGTATTGGTATAGCAACAGGCAAACAGATCAATGGAACAGGATTGAAGACCCTGAAATTAACCCACAGACTTATGGTCACTTGATCTTTGATAAAGGAGCCACAACCATCCGATGGAATAAAGATAGCCTTTTCAACAAATGGTGCTGGTTCAACTGGAGGTCAACATGCAGAAGAATGCGAATTGACCCACTCTTATTTCTTTGCTCTAAGATCAACTCCAAGTGGATCAAGGACCTCCACATAAAACCAGACACACTGAAACTATTAGAAAAGAAACTTGGGAAGACCCTGGAGGACTTGGGCACAGGGGAAAAGTTCCTGAACAGAACACCAATAGCGTACGCACTAAGATCAAGAATCGACAAATGGGACCTCATAAAATTACAAAGTTTCTGCAAAGCAAAGGACACTGTCAGAAGGACAAAACGGCAACCAACAAAGTGGGAAAAGATCTTTACCAACCCCACATCCGACAGAGGGCTAATATCCAATATATACAAAGAACTCAAGAAGTTAGACCGCAAAGAAACAAATAACCCTATCAAAAAATGGGGCACAGAGCTAAATAAAGAATTTTCACCAGAAGAAATTCGGATGGCCGAGAAACACCTTAAGAGATGTTCAACATCATTAGTCATCAGGGAAATGCAAATCAAAACAACCCTGAGATTCCACCTCACACCAGTCAGAATGGCTAAGATTAAAAACTCAAGAGACAACAAGTGCTGGCGAGGATGTGGAGAAAGAGGAACACTCCTCCACTGTTGGTGGGATTGCAAAATGGTAAAACCACTCTGGAAATCAGTTTGGCGGTTCCTCAGAAAATTGGGCATGTCACTTCCAGAGGACCCTGCCATACCACTCCTGGGCATATACCCAGAGGATTCCCCTACATGCAATAAAGACACATGCTCCACTATGTTTATAGCAGCCTTGTTTATAATAGCCAGAAATTGGAAGGAGCCCAAATATCCCTCAAAGGAGGAATGGATACAGAAAATGTGGTATATTTATACAATGGAATACTACTCAGCAATTAAAAATAATGAATTCATGCAATTTGTAGGTAAATGGTTAGACCTGGAAAATATCATCCTGAGTGAGCTAACCCAATCACAAAAGAATGCACATGAAATGCAATCACTGATAAGTGGATATTAATGAGCCCAGAAGCACTAAATACTCAAGACACAAATAGCAAGTCAAATGATTCCCAAGAAGAAGAAAGGAGAGGACCCTGGGCATGTAAAGATTGCATCCAGTTTAGTAAAGAAACCGAGGGGGGAGGGGGAATGATTGGGGAATAGTTGGGGGGGAGAAGAACTATGGGAACTATGGTGGGTGGGAACTGGGAAAGGGGAAAGCCTTTGAAATGTTAACATAGAATATAGAAAATAAAAATAACTAAAAAGAAAAAAAAAGATTGTTTTCAATCATCAAAGTTCATCTAAATTAAACAAATGGGGCAAAGGCCCCAAATCTTGTGTATTCTTACTTTTCTATAAATTAGAACATTATGGAAAGACAAAATATGTTTGTTTATTTCTGCTATCTTCATGCACAACCTGAATGGAAAGTTTCCAGTAATTTCTGATCATCTGCCTATTTTTCTATTGAGCCATCTACTTTCATTTCTGTCTTCCTGAACTGACAATAATTAGGTAAGAATTTATGGAGAACACTAAATGTTCACCAGCCAGGTGAAGAAGAAGCAGGCCCAAACTGAAGGAGAGGTAACTAACAAACCAATTGTCAGAACATAAGGTTGATATAGATTGATTAATTTAAATTATAAGTGCCACGGACTGACTCAGTCGGAACACACACCTGTGGGGGAACCAGGGTCTTTGGTGTGCAGGACGGCACAGAGTGTATGGCGTGAGGTGACAAACAGACACACCAGAAGCAGGGTGGATCTGAATGCCCTTTACTGTTCTAAGGTAGGCAGTTTTATACAGACAAGTGTCCATTGAAGTGATTACAAAGAATGTTTAACATGAGCTTCTGGCACTGAGAAATACAAAATCAATCAGGCAAAAACATTGAAGATCAGCTACAGAGCATCACATCCCTTGATCAGAACATCTGTAATTAAGGATAAACTTTTGGAGGTTTAAAAGTTCATGGGAATATTTAGTGATGGTCTTTAGGTCATAAAACCAGTGAGTGACTATCCATCTGTGGTCCTTATCTATTATCTAGCTTCCTTTTTGTGAGACTCTTCAGGCACACTTTAAAGCTATGGCTGGTGCTTTCCATGCCAGAGTGTCAAAGCCAGCATTACTCACACAGTTGCAGCCATACAAATATATATATTGTTGGGAGGTTAATATACCAATGTATTTAAGTAATAATTGTATAACTGATCAAAAGGTAAAGCAATGGATCTTTAGAAGATAAAACATGGCCAGTGCTATGGTTCAAAGGGTGAACTCTTGATGAACTCTTTTGCCTGGATAGTCGCATCTCCGGCTATCAGGAACATCTTGTAAGTAAAGATACAAGTCAGAGAAGGGTCACACAAGCAAAGCTTGCCATGAGAAATTCAGCTCAGCACAATCTCCGGCCAAGGAAGCCCACAGTGATTTCCTCAAATAGACAGCTTTGTCATAAACAAGGCTTTTACCTGTAAATACCACACAGTTTCCACCGAGATTGTGGTTTAGCTGTGGGAATCATACAGTGTCTAAGAGATTCATGTGGTAATAAGACTATTGAGGAAGAAGAATAAGATAATGCTTAAAAGTATAATTAATAAATATAAATCTTGGTCTTTTATTCAGAGCTAAGACAGGCATATTAAAACTGTATTCTTATACTCATGTTAGTGTCAATATTAGCTATTTGTCTATCATAACAAAATCAATAACTTTGAAACAGAAGTGTTTGATCACAAACTCAATCAATATATAATTTTGAGGAAATGACCAACATTGCTGTTGTACTATTTTGTTTTGCTTTGGTTATCCAAAAGGGTTTTTCTGTATAGCACTGATTGTCCTGGAACTTATCTCTGTAGACAAGAATAGCCTAGAACTCTGAGATCCACATGTCTGTACCTCCCAAATCTCATGATAAAAGATATTTGCTACCACCATCATGTTACATTGAAATATTCTCAACAAATATTTTTAATTATATCAGTTACTTTCATGGGATTTGAGGCAGGAGATTAGATGAGTATGCACTGATTACTGATTCCAAACTCATAGTCTTCCTCATTCCCAATATCCTGCTCTATAATCAAATGACTTATACACTACACTAACATCCATGATACAAGGCCATTTTTATAGTCTTTGGGACAGGGTGTGTGACAGGGATGCTCAATGCTTTGTTGAGGACTGTTTAATAATTCCAAATGATTATTCATATTAATGTGCTACAGAATTTGTCAGTAACTTACTTTAGAAGTAACTGACAAAGTGAACATCCAGAGATTCACCAAAACATGTCTAAAGTGGCTGTTCTTGCATCTTGTATATCTGACTACTGAGAACATCCTGGTGTATCAATCTTTGAGGGAAACAGAGTGAGAAGATATGAGCCAGTTTCCAGATACTCTCCTATCTGCAGAACGACCTGGAATAGTGAAAATGGTGCCAGTCCCTTAAGTGGTGTTCATAATCATCACATAGAGACAGGTCGAAAAGGAACTCCTATGGGTTTGTGATCAATGAAAAGAGGGCCCAAGCAGAGGACAAGGGAAAAATAATAGAAAATAATAGAAAAATGGTATAAATCATTATGTCCATTTATTCAAGGAAAACTTCAGTACAGACATTGAACGAATTCAGCAAGTACTATGATCCTCATATTAGTTTAACTTCGGAGAATAAACTCATATTATCTATTTATATTATGTAGCCCAGACATTTGTGTTTAGATTTTTGGAGCACGATGTCTAAGTAAATCCATATTACTTAAGTAGACATGCAATCCTATGCATTGCAACCTATGTGAGCCATCAACATCCCATATACTATCATATGAAGTGCAGCATTACAGACATTGCTCAGCACATCTGGGGTTCTGAAATGCCAAGTTACAATCATCTAGCACTCTGGATTGTAGAAATAACAGTTTCTTTAGAGTAATAAATCACTGATACCCTGAGGATGTTGCCCTGCTAACTGAAAATTCACAGGACATCGAATGGATTCTGACCATTCATTGAAGAGGATATGGATTCAAATGGTCCTCATTCTTGTATCTTGAAATATTAGGTGCATCCAATTTGTAAACCAAAAGTTGGAGCACAATATAATTGAACATTCTGTATTTATGTAGTATGTATTGTTCTTTTATTATGACTAGCTTTACTTCTAATACTTAAATACACATGATCACATATCACTATGCAATGCTATTGGTTTCTCTAATCCCTGTGATAACATTCCATATTCTGTCCTTCACTAGAGAAACATCAACTCTGAAAGCTTTACTAGCACATGCCCTGCCAGTGAATAAGAGACCATTGGATTGGAAAGCTACACAGGTAGAGATAAGTTTTCTAAGCACACATATTCTCCACCCATTAGGTTCTTGTAAATGAAATTTCCTCTTTCCTCCCATTCCATTTAATGCATGTAAATACAGTATGGTAAAAAGATTGAGCTGTGCAATACATTTGCTTGATTTCTATTTCCTTCTCAATGTGAGTGTTTTGTACTGTTAGCTTTTCATGAGGGGAACTAGCTACTCTAGTTCCTCTTCTTCCTGTTGACTCCTGTATGTGATTGTCCCAGGAATTCATACGTGGATACATGGGGAGGTGTATCTTCCCTTAAGACTCAATGTTACTTTTTTGTACTCAGATGCTCTGGCCCAGGTACAGCCTGACTAAGAAAGACCCTAATCTCTCCTGTTAACACCTCATTATAAATGGGAATTGTGAGAGCCTGATCCAACAGCCTCTAGGAAAGAGTTTACCTTGAGAGGATCATTGATGATAATGTAGAAACAATTTCAATTCAGTCTCTGAGATATCACCCATCTTCTATAAGTAAACAAGAGTCATTTCTCCATACAGCTGAGCTCTGTAAGTACTGGAGTTGCAGGGATATAGTACTGCTCAAGCCAGACTGAGCAATATCAAGTTAAGCTATGAGTAATCTACCTGCAGGTGAGTTGAGGACCAGCAGGGAGCAGAATAGGGCTAAGAATCCTAGTAGACAGTTGTTGGGTTGAAGGAACTCTGTATTCTCTGTGATTTTTCTTTTTGGAGTCAATTTTTTGTTTTTTAGAATTTTTCTCAGAGACACAAGAACAATTTATTTTCTTTTTTATCAAATTTGAAGTTATTTAGCTTACAAACTAATTACTGAGGAAAATCACATCTATTCACTTGTACCAATTGTGATTGAGACACAATGATTTTGTATTCAAACACAGTGAAGATTCTTCATTAAACTCTTCAAAGACTCATATTTTCTTGTTTATTATTTCCTTATTGTATATTATGAAAAATCATATAATGTATTTACATTACTGATTCCTTCCCCAAACTTATGACAGCTCCTTCCTCATAAATTAAATTACACATCCTTTCATTCTTTCTGTAGAAAGGAAAAAAATGGAACAAAAATGAAAGAGGGACTAAAAACATTTCAATAAACAAGAAACACACACACTCAAACATAAAAGAAAACTGCAAAATTGTACCTTCGCAAACATAATACATAGGGAAAAGACGAGTGTGAAAATATACACAAGTTAATATGAGAATAAATATCTTCAAAATGTAATGTTGTGTTCATTTTGTGTGATTTTCTGTTGCTGGACATGTGTCTACCTTTAAGTTTGGTTAATAAATGCAATGATGCTCCATTGGAGAAAGCTAATTTTTACTTTGCATGTGAGGTTCAATTTCAGAAACTTCTTGGTTATGGGTAAGAACCTGTGGCCATGACTCTCTCTAAGCACTGGGACTCCATTTGGATGGAGTCTGTGCATACCCTGTGCATCCTGTCACATTGTTGTTGGTTCACATGTGCATGAGTCTTGCTAAGTCAGGAAGACAGTTTCCTTGAAGCCATTCCACTCCTTTGGTTCTTATAATCTATTCAGTGTTCAAATTTTCTCAGAAATGAGGTCTAATTATCGAGTTATTATGAAACTCATTGCAACTGCAATATCTCATACTCTTGTGGCACCTGTGATGATAACTCACAGTGAGTTATTCTATGACTGGTACTGAGATGTTCAATAAATATCTTGTGTCTTTAGGGAACCACACTGTCTACCCATGTAGCTATCTCTGTTCAAATATACCTAAGTTAAAATAAAACACAAAACTCATCCCTGTGCTTTCTACTTGGCTTTCTGCAAGCATGTATCTCACAGGTATCTCACATAGAGCATGACCAGAACCAGGTCACTGAGAAAATACTAATAACTAAACTGAAAGTCTTATCTGCATATCAAGAGGTTTTCATAGATTTTTCTTGAATTTATTATTTTTGATAAAAATACTATATAAACATATCCATAAATGCTATGATAATCTCAACATAAAATTACTTCTTCAATAAGTAAATATTCCTAAGTATATACTAGGAAACTATGAATGATTCATTACTTCTAAACAGTTTTTCATAGAAATAAAATTATAATTTGTCTCTTTTTACTTCATAAGGCACTTTCCTTTAGTCCCAGTATCCCTGTTGTTTTCCATAATACATGCATTTTATTTCCTCTGTATTTTTTATTTTACTTACATTTAATTACCCTAGATTTCATCTTACCTTTCTTATAACACCTAACTTTGGTTTATCCAACACCACTCTCTCATTCCTCAGCACCATTTCATGTTTGAAACATTCTGTCTCATCTATCTGCATTTTATCTCTATTTAATTATATCATCTCCTTTAATTCCTAGGACCTGAGTGGTCCATTTCTCTTATATTCTCCTGACTTCTTCTTCTTCCTACTTCCTTTTTTCTCTTCCTCCTCCTCCTCATATTCTCCTCCTTCTCCTCCCTGTATTCTCCTCCTCATCCTCCTCCACTTCTTCTTCTTCTTCTTCTTCTTCTTCTTCTTCTTCTTCTTCTTCTTCTTCTTCTTCTCCTTCTTCTCCTTCTTCTCCTCCTCCTTCTCCTCTCTTCTTCTCCTCCTTCTCCTTCTCCTCTTCCTCCTCCTCCTTCTCCTCCTTCTCCTTCTCCTCCTCCTCCTTTCTCCTTCTCCTCCTCCTTCTTCCTCCTTCTCTACTTCTTCATCCTTCTCTTCTTCTTCATCCTATTCCTCCTCCTCCTCTCTCCTCCTTCTTTCTCCTCTTCTTTGTCCACTCTTTACTCTCTTTTTAAAACTTTCCCCCTTTTTATTGAAAACAGATTTTTTTTGGCATACAATATATCCTGAGTAGAATTTGGTTTCTTCCTGCTCCACAGAATTTCTCCCCACCCCCCACCCCCTTTTTATCCCTCAGTAGAAAAGAACAGGCTTCTAAGAAATAACAGCCAAACACTACAAAATAAATACAGTAAAATAAATCAAAATCTATTGTGTTGAAGTTCGTCATGAAAAACAAACAAGAGGAATAATACCCAAAAGCAGGTAGAAGAGTCAGGACACCACTATATTTTACTCTAATGATCAGGAATCACATAAAATAACACTAAGCTAATAATATATGTATAAGTAAATTTATATGTATACATATACATAATATGCATTACTCACTCAGCTTCTACAAATTCAAAACACAAAACATTCAAGTAAGGAAACTGTGTGAAAGAAAGCATGAAACATTAGTTATATGCACTCAGGTGACTCCAATCTGCATATCATTTTCCAGGTACATTCAATACTGCCAGACTTTGTAATTCATGTTTTAATATGAGCAGTATTCCATTGACTCTACATCCCACATTGTCAATATCTACTTTTCTTTTGTTACAAATCTAGGTGGATTCCATTAACTGGTTGTGTGATTGGAGCAACAATAAGCTTGTGTGGGCAAGTTTCTTTGTACTATTGCATAGAGTCATTTGAGCACACACCTGTGAGGGTATAGGTATAACTGGGACACAATGCACTTATGATTATTATCATCATCATTATTATTATTGGTGGCATTTTTCAAACTGATTTCCAAAGTCACTACACTAGCTTACACTTATATCAAAAGTAAGCAAGGATTACTTTTATTTTTTTCTGTATCTACGTGCTTATTTGATATCAATATTCTTGCTTATTGACATCTCACTGAAGTCAAATTGGAACATTGATTTTCTGGGATTTTTTTGTTAAATTTTTCATTAATTAATTAATTTTTTCACTTTACCTCCTCTCACACATTTTCTCCCCATCCTCTTCTCCTCTGAGAGGATGGAGCCCTCCCCTCCATGGGTATCCCCCATCCATTGCCCATCAAGTCTCTGCAATAATAGACTCATTCTCTCCCAATGGGGTCAGACAAGGCAGACAAGTTAGGGAACAGGAACAAAAGGAAGGCAACAGTTTTAGGGACAAGCCTCACACTAGTTATTGGGGGATCTGCATGAAGACTGAGATGCACATCTGCTACATATGTTCGAGAGGCCTTGATCCAGCCTGTGTATGCTCTATGGTTGGTGGTTTAGTCTCAGAGAACCCCCAAGCATCCAGGGTAGTTGTCTCTGTGGGTCTTCCTGTGGAGTTCCTGTTCCCCCCAGATCCCTCAATCCTTCTCCCAACTCTTCCATAAGACTTCCATATTTCTGTCCATCCTTTGACCATGGGTCTCTGCATCTGTTTTAGTAAGCTCCTGGGTAGAATCTCTCAGAGGATAGTTAAGAGAAGCTTCTATTTGCAAACATAACAGGGCATCATTAACAGTGTCATAGATTGGTGATTGCCCATGAGATGGGTCAAAAGTTTGGCCAGTTGGCTGACCATTCCCATAGTCTTTGCTCTAACTTTGTCCCTCCATTTCTTGTAAACAGGACAACTTTTGGATTGAATGTTTTGTGGGTGGATTGGTGTCTCTACCGCTCCACTGTGTTTCCTTTTCTGAATACAGGACTTGGCCTCTTCAAGATCCATATCCCCAAAGTAGTGTGTCACAGCTAAGTTTACGCCCATACAGGGGGACATCAATTCTCCTGGCACCTCGCTGCCCACCTTCACTGGACTTGAGGTTCCTGAATCAAACAGAACTGCAGGTCAAAAAACACACAGCCCAGCTGTATTCAACAGAAGTCTACCACACCAGGAGTTATGGGATAGTTTAGATGGTCTATCTGATCCTGATTTAACTTTGGTATTTGGTATCTGTTTAAGAAATTTTCCATTTCCTCCAGATTTTCCAGTTGTGTTGAGTATAGGCTTTTGTAGTATGTTCTAATTATTTTTTGAATTGCCTCAGTTTCTATTGTTATATCTCCATTTTTGTTTCTGGTTTTGTTAACTTGGATACTGTCCCTGGGCTCTCTGGTTATACTGGCTAAGGGTTTATCTATCTTGTTGATTTTCTCAAAGAACCAGCTCCTGGTTTTGTTGATTCTTTGTATAGTTCTTTTCGTTTCTATTTGGTTGATTTCAGCCCTGATTTTGATGACTTTAGGCCTTCTACTCTTATTGGGTATGTTAGCTTCTTTCTGTTCTAATGCTTTCAGGTTTGCTGTTTAGCTGATAGTTTATGCTCTCTCCAGCTTTATTTTAGAGGCACTCAGAGTTATGAGTTTTCCTCTTAGCACTGCTTTCATTGTGTTCCATAAATTTGGGAATGTTTTGTCTTTATTTTCATTAAATTCTTAAAAGGTTTTGATTTCTTTCCTTATTTCTTCCTTGACAAAGGTATCATTGAGTAGAGCATTGTTCAGCTTCAATGTGCATGTGGGCTTTCTATTGTTTTTGTTGCTATTGAGGAATACCCTTATTCCATAGTGATCTGATAGGAGTCATGGGAATAGTTCGATCTTCTTATATCTGTTGAGGTCTGTTTAGTGACCAATTATTTGGTCAGTTTTGGAGAAGATACCATGCGGTCCTGAGAAGAAGATATATTCTTTTGCTTTAGGATGAAATGTTCTATAGATATCTATTAAATCCATTTGTTTCATAACTTCTGTTAGTTTCACTATGTCTCTGTTTAGTTTGTGTTTCTCTGAACTGACCATTGATGAGAGTGGTGTGTTGAAGTAATCCACAGTTATTGTGTGAGGTGCAATGTGTGCTTTAAGCTTTAGTGAAGTTTCTTTTATGAGTGAAGTTGCCCTTGTATTTGGAGCATAGATGTTTAGAACTGAGAGTTCTTCTTGGTAGATTTTTCCTTTGATAAGTATAAGGTGTCCTTCCCTGTCTTTTTTGATGACTTTTGGTTGAAAGTCTGTTTTTTTGGATATTAGAATGGGTACTCTAGCTTGTTTCCTGGGACCATTTGCTTGGAAAATTGTTTTCTAGCCTTTTACTGTGAGGTAGTGTTTGTCTTGGACACTGAGATACATTTCCTGTATGCAACAAAATGTTGGGTCCTGTTTACATATCCAATCTGTTAGTCTATGTCTTTATTGGGAAGTATCCATTGACTTTAAGAGATATTAAGGAATAGTGATTGTTGCTTCCTGTTATTTCTTTTTCTTTCTTTCTTTTTTATTGGATATATTCTATATTTACAATTCATTTCCCTTTTTCTGGTTCCCCACCCCCAAATCTCCCACATGCCCTTTTCCCTCCCCCTGCTCCCTCACCCACCCTCTCCCCCTCACTGTTCTTGTACTCCCCCACAATGATGTTTTGGTCCATTCTAGCACCAGTGTCCACTCCTTTCTTCTTGTGAGACATCACTTGATATGTGATTTATGTCTTTGGTGTTTCAAGCTTCTAGGCTAATATCCACTTATCAGTGACTGTATACTATGGGTATTCTTTTGAGACTGGGTCACCTCACTTAGTATGATGTTCTCCAGCTCCATCCATTTCTCTAAGAATTTCATGAATTCATTGTTTCTAATGGCTGAATAGTACTCCATTGTGTATATATACCACATTTTTTGTATCCATTCCTCTGTTGAGGGACATCTGGGTTCTTTCTAGCTTCAGGCTATTATATATAAGGCTGCTATGAACATAGTGGAGCATGTATCCTTATTGCATGCTGGTGAATCTTCTGGGTATATTCCCAGGAGTGGTATGGCTGGGTCCTCTGGAAGTATCATGTCCAGTTTTCTGAGGAATCGCCATACTGATTTCCAGAGTGGTTGTACCAGCTTGCATTCCCACCAGCAGTGGAGGAGTGTTCCTCTTTCTCCACATCCTCGCCAACACCTGATGTCTTCTGAGTTTTTAATCTTAGCCATTCTGACTGGTGTGAGGTGAAATCTCAGGGTTGTTTTGATTTGAATCTCCCTAATGACTAATGATGTTGAACATTTTTTAAGGTGTTTCTCAGCCATCTGAATTTCTTCAGGTGAAAAGTCTCTGTTTAGCTCTGTACCCCATTTTTGGATAGGGTTATTTGGTTTTCTGGGGTCTAACCTCTTGAGTTCTCTGTATACATTGGAAATTAGCCCTCAGTTGGATGTGGGGTTGGTGAAGATTTTTTTCCCAATTTGTTGGTTGCCGCTTTATCCTTTTGACAGTGTCTTTTGCCTTACAGAAACTTTGTAATTTTATGAGGTCCCATTTGTCTATTCTTGCTCTTAGAGCATAAGCAATTGGAGTTCTGTTCAGAAATTTTTCCCCTGAGCCAATGTCCTCAAGGGTCTTCCCCAGTTTCTTTTCTATTAGTTTTAGTGTGTCTGGTTTTATGTGGAGGTCCTTGATCCACTTGGAGTTGAGCTTAGTGCAAGGAGATAAGAGTGGATCAATTCTCATTCTTCTGCATGTTGACCTCCAGTTGAGCCAGCACCATCTGTTGAAAAGGCTATCATTTTTCCACTGGATGTTTTCAGCTACTTTGTCAAAGATCAATTGGCCATAGATGTGTGGGTTCAATTCTGGGTCTTCGATCCTATTCCATTGATCCGCCTCTCTGTCACTGAACCAATACCATGCAGTTTTTAATACTACTGCTCTGTAATATTGCTTGAGGTCTGGGATATTGATTCCCCCAGAAGTTCTTTTGCTGTTGATGATAGTTTTAGCTATCCTGGGTTTTTTGTTATTCCAGATGAATTTGAGAATTGCTCTTTCTAGCTCTATGAAGAACTGAGTTGGGATTTTGATGGGGATTGCATTGAATCTGTATATTGCTTTGGGCAAGATTGCCATTTTGACTATATTAGTCCTGCCAACCCACGAGCATGGAAGATTTTCCCATTTTCTGATGTCTTCTTCAATTTCCCACTTCAGAGACCTGAAGTTTTTGCCATATAAATCTTTCACATGTTTGGTTAGCATCACTCCAAGATACTTTATATCATTTGTGGCTATTGTGAAGGGTGTCATTTCCTTAATTTCTTTCTCGGCCTGCTTATCCTTCGCGTATAGGAAGGCTACTGATTTGCTTGAGTTGATTTTATAGCCAGATACTTTGCTGAAGTTGTTTATCAGTTGCAGGAGTTCTCTGGTAGAGGTTTTTGGGTCACTTAAGTATACTATCATATCATCTGTGAATAGTGATAGTTAGACTTCTTCCTTTCCAATTTGTATCCCTTTGACTTCCCTCTGTTGTCAAATTACTCTAGCTAGTACCTCAAGTACTATATTGAAGAGATATGGTGAGAGGGGCAGCCTTGTCTAGTCCCTGATTTTAGTGGGATTGCTTCAAGTTTTTCTCTGTTAGCTAGTGGTCTGCTGTAAATTGCTTTTACTATGTTTAGATATGGGCCTTGAATTCCTGCTCTTTCTAAGTCCTTTAGCATGAAAGGATGCTGAATTTTGTCAAATGCTTTTTCAGCATCCAATGAGATAACCATGTGGATTTTTTCTTTGAGTTTGTTTATGTAGTGGATTACGTTGATGGATTTCCATATATTGAACCATCCCTGCATCCTTGGGATGAAGCCAACTTGATCATGGTGAATGATCGTTTTGATGTGTTCTTGGATTCGGTTGGCAAGTATTTTGTTTAGTATATTTGCATCGATATTCATAAGAGAAATTGCCCTGTAGTTCTCTTTCTTAGTTGGATCTTTGTGTGGTTTTGGTATCAGGGTAATTGTGGCTTCATAGAATGAGTTGGGTAGTGTTCCTTCTGTTTCTATTTTGTGGAATATTTTGAAGAGTATCAGTATCAGGACTTCTTTGAAGGTCTGATAGAATTCTGCACTAAAACATCTGGTACTGTGCTCTTTTTGGTTGGAAGACTGTCTATGACCCCTTCTATTTCTTTGGGGGTTATGGGTCTGTTTAGACGATCTATTTGATCCTGGTTTAATTTTGGTATTTGATAACTGTCTAGGAAATTGTCCATTTCCTCCAGATTCTCCAGTTGTGTTGAGTATAGGTTTTTGTAGTAGGATCTGATGATTTTTTGAATTTCCTCAGTTTCTGTTGTTATATCTCCCTTTTCATTTCTAATTTTGTTAATTTGAATACTGTCTCTGTGCCCTTTAGTAAGTCTGGCTAGGGGTTTATCTATCTTGTTGATTTTCTCAAAGAACCAGGTTCTGGTTTTATTGATTCTTTGTATGGTTCTCTTTGTTTCAACTTGATTGATTTCAGCCCTGAGTTTGATGATTTCCTGTCTTCTACTCCTCCTGGGTGAATTTTCTTCTTTTTGTTCCAGAGCTTTCAAGTGTGCCATTAAGTTGCTAGTTTATGCTCTCTCCTGTTTCTTTTTGGAGACACTCAGGGCTATGAGTTTTCCTCTAAGCACTGCTTTCATTGTGTCCCATAGATTTGGGTATGTTGTGCCTTTATTTTCTTTAAATCCTAAGAAATCTTTGATTTCTTTCTTTATTTCTTCCTGGACTAAGTTATCATTGAGTAGAATATTGTTCAACCTCCACGTGTATGAGGATTTTGGGTTGTTTTTGTTGCTATTGAAGAACATTCTTACTCCATGGTGATCTGATAAGAGGCATGGGATTAGTTCGATCTTTTTGTATTTTTTGAGATCTGTCTTGTGTACAATTATATGGTCGATTTTGGAGAAGGTACCATGAGGCACTGAGAAAAAGGTATAGTCTTTTGCTTTAGGGTGAAATGTTCTATATATATCTGTTAAATCCAATTTGTCCAAAGTTTCGATGTGTTTCTCAGTGTCCCTGTTTAGTTTCTGTTTTCCTGGTCGGTCCACTGTGGATAGTGGAGTATTGAGGTCCCCCACAATCATTGTGTTAGGTGCAATGTGTGCTTTAAGCTTTAGTACAGTTTCTTTTATGAATGAGGGTGCCCTTACATTTGGAGCATAAATGTTTATAATTGTGAGTTCTTGGTGGATTCTTCCTTTGACTAGCAAGAAGTGACCTTCTGTGTCTCTTTTGATGACTTTGGGTTGAAAGTCAATTTTATCTGATATTAAAATGGCTATTCCAGCTTGCTTCCTGTGACCATTTGCTTGCAAAATTGTCTTCCATCCTTTTACTCTAAGGTAGTGTTTGTCTTTGACTCTGAGGTGTGTTTCCTGTAAGCAGCAAAATGTAGGGTCCTGTTTCCACATCCAGTCTGTTAGTCTATGTCTTTTTATTGGGGAATTGAGTCCATTGATATTAAGAGATATTAAGGAATAGAGATTATTACTTCTTGACATTTTTGTTTTTGAGTAGTTATCTTCCTTTGAGTTTGATGGAAGAAGGTTACTGTCTTGCTTTTTCATGGGTGCAGTTCCATTCCTTGTATTGGAGTTTTCCTCCTATTATCCTTTGTAGAGCTGGGTTAGTGGAAAAAATATTATGTAAATTTGATCCTGTCATGGAATATTTTGATTTCTCCATCTATGTTGATCGAGAGTTTTGCTGGGTATAGTAGTCTTGGCTGACATTTGTGTTCTCTTAGGGTCTGCAAGAGGTCTGCCCAGGATCTTCTAGCTTTCATGGTTTCTGGAGAGAAGTCTGGTGTGATTCTGATAGGTCTTCCTTTATATGTTACTTGGCCTTTTTCTCTTACTGCCTTTAATATTCTTTCTTTGTTTAGTACATTTGGGGTTTTGATTATTATGTGATGGGAGCTGTTTCTGTTCTGTTCCAGTCTGTTTGGAGTTCTATAGGCTTCTTGTATATTCATGGGCATCTCTTTCTTTAAGTTAGGGAAGTTTTCTTCCATAATTTTGTTAAAGATATTTGCTGGCCCTTTAAGTTGTAGGTCTTCACTCTCATCTATCCCTATAATCCTTAGGTTTGGTCTTCTCATTGTGTCCTGGATTTCCTGGATGTTTTGGGTTACAAGCCTTTTGGATTTTGTGTTTTCTTTGACTCTGGAGTCAATGGTTACTATGTTATCTTCAGCATCTGAGATTCTTATTTCTATGTCTTGTATTCTGTTGTTGATGTTTGCATCTACGACCCCTGATTTCTTCCCAAGGTTTTCTATCTCCAAGTTGCCTCCTTTTGTGATTTCTTAGTTGTTTCTACCTCTGTGTTCAGATCTTGGATGGTTTTGCTCAGTTCCTTCATTTGTTTGTTTGTGTTTTCATGTAATTCTTTAATATATTTTTGTGCTCCCTCTTTCATGACTTCTGCCTGTTTTTTCAAGTTCTCCTGCATCTCTTTAACTGATTTTCTCATTTCCTCTTTTTGGTTTCTTTCTGATGGCCCATATTCTCCTGGAGTTCTTTAAGTGTTTTTTTGTGTTTGGATTGTAAGAGCTTCTACCCTATTGATGTTCCCCTGCATTTCTTTAAAAGATTTGTTTATGTCTTTTTTGTGTTCCTCTAGGAGCATCATGACCTGTGCTTTTATGTCCAACTCTTGTTTTTCTGGTGTGTTGGGGTATCCAGGACTTGCTGTGGTTGGCGAATTGGGTTCAGATGGTGCCATATTGCCTTGATTTCTGTTAATAACGTTCCTACGTTTGCCTTTTGCCATCTCTTTATCTCTGGAGTTAGTTGTTCTTATTGTAGATGGCAGCCCCGCTGAAAGCACAGTGCGCCTGTCCCCAGGAGACAGTGACCTTGGCTGAGCTGTTGCTACCCTGATCTGTAGATCTCTTCTGGCTCTGGGTGCGGGCCAGAGCCTGGCGGCGTTGTCTGTGCTGGACTACGCTAGCTCTCAGTCCAAGCCCCTGACTCTAGCTGCTAGAATTCTGAGCTGTGTCCAGAGGCAAGATGGCGCCTGTCTCCAGGAGACACTGACCTTGGCTGAGCTGTTGGTGCCCGGCTCTGCCAATCTATTCTGGCGGCGTTGTCTGTGCTGGACTATGCTAGCTCTCAGTCCAAGCCCCTGGCTCCAGCTGCTAGAATTCCGAGCTGTGTCCAGAGGCAAGATGGCGCCTGTCTCCAGGAGACAGTGACCTTGGTTGAGCTGTTGGTGCCCGGCTCTGCCAATCTATTATGGTGGCGTTGTCTGTGCTGGACTATGCTAGCTCTCAGTCCAAGCCCCTGACTCCAGCTGCTAGAATTCCGAACTGTGTCCCGAGGCAAGGTGACCCCTCGCTGCCAGCCCGCTCAGTGGTCTGCACCCACAGCTGAGCTGTCTGTGCCCAGATCTCCTGCAGAGCTAAGCTAAGCTATATCTCTGACCACGCACTTGACTCTAGCCGCTTGCTGTGCCTGCGTTCGTGCGCGGTGTCCTGAGGCAAGATCGCTTCCTGTTATTTCTGATGTAATTTTTATATTTGTGTGGTTATCTTCTTCTGGGTTTATTGAAAGAATATTAATTTCCTGCTTTTTCTGGTGTGTAGTTTCCCTCCTTTTGTTTGTGTTTTCTATTCATTGTCATTTGAAGTGCAGGATTTGTGCAAAGATAATGTGTGAATTTGATTTTGTCATAGATTACTTTAGTTTCTCCATGTATGGTAATTGAGAGATTTGCTGGCTATAGCAGCCTGGTTTGGCATTTGTGTTACTTTAGGGTCTGTATGGCATCTGCCCAGGATCTTCTGACTTTCATATGATGAGCAGTCTTGTTTAACTCTGATAGTTCTGCCTTTATATTTTAGTTGATCCTTTTCCCTTCCTTACTGCTTTTAATATTCTTTGTTTACTGTATTTGGCATTTAAATTATTATATGATGAGAGGAATTTCTTTTGTGGTCAAATCTATTTGGTGTTCTGTAGGCTTCTTCTATGTTCACGGGCATCTCTTTCTTTAGGTTAGGGAAGCTTTCTTCTATAATTTTATTGAAGACATTTACTGACCCTTTAAGTTGGAAACCTTCACTCTCTTCTATACCTATAATCCTTAGGTTTGGTCATCTTATTTTGTCCTGGATTTCCCGGATGTTTTGGGTCAGAAGTTTTTTGCATTTTGCATTTTCTTTGACTGTAGTATCAATGCTTCCTATGGTATCTTCTGCATCTATGATTATCTCTTCTTTCGCTTGCATTCTGTTGTTGATGCTTGCATCCATGACTCCTGTCTTCCTTCCTAGGTTTTCTATATCCTGAGTTGTCTTCCTTTGTGATTTCTTTATTGTTTCTACCTCCATTTTAAGATCCTGGATGGTTTAGTTCAATTCCTTGACCTGTTTTGTTGTGATTTTCTGTAATTCTTTAAGGGCTTCTCCCTGTTTACTTGTTTTCCAGTATTTCTTTAAGAGAGTTATTTAAGCCCTTCTTAAAGCCTGCTATCAGCATCATGAGCTGTGATTTTAAATCCAAATCTTGCTTTTCTGACGTGTTTTTTTATCCAATACTTGAGGTTGTGGGAGAATTGGGTTCAGATGGTGCCATGATGCCTTGATTTCTGTTAGTAATGTTTCTACATTTGCCTTTTGCCATGTGGTTATCTCTGGTGTTAGCTTGTCCTGCTGTCTCTGGCTGGTTTTTGTCACTCCTGTGTGCCTGCAATCCTGTCTCAGTACCGCAGGTGACTGGCTCTCCCCTGGCACAGGGAGCTCTGGTGCTGCCCAGCTCCTGGGTGCAGGTGTGGTCCTGGAGGACTCTGCCCCAGCTGTTCTGACACTCAGCTGTTCCCTGCATTCCTTGATGAAACTTTATGCTCAGTCACAGTGGAAAAATTGTGGCCTCACCTCTAAATTTGGAACTCTTTCTAAATGTGGGACTGCCTGCAATGCAGAAGTTCCCTGGCAGGATAAGTGCACAGACTTCTGGTGTAGCCCAGCTCCTGGGTGCAGGTGAGACCCTGGCAGACTGTGTTCCAAGTGATCTTACACTTGGGTGTTCTCTGTGTTCCTGGATGCTCCTGCCTGCCTATTGCTAACATTTTGAGAAATCCCAAGACTGATTTCCAGAGTGGCTGGTCAAGTTTTTACTCCCACCAGCAATGTTGGATTGTTTTGCTTGTCATCAGGTGCTGTATCTTGAGTTTTTGATCTTAGCTAGTCTTATTATACATTTCACTCTTAGCTAAGGACTATGGTACAGGACATAGAGAAACCAACTTTCTACTGACCAGGATATTCAACCTGTTACCAAGTTTTTTTTATGCGTTTATCTATTTATGTATTTAGTGTGTGTGTGTGTGTGTGTGTGTGTGTGCGTGTGTTTGTATGTATGTGTGTGTGTGTGTGTAGAGCAATGTCATGCAGTTTAGAGGAAGTACAAATTCATAAACAATGCTATACTGTACCTAACCTTGTGGTCTACAATATCAGGCTTCAGGAAAGCTATGCCTATTAGTGCATGACTCTTTTGCAGTGCCCAATTATTTTCTGATTGTATTTCTTGTCTATTCAATAGGAAAAAATTCCTCCCAAATAAACATGGTCAAAAGTCCATGGCCTGAGATAACAGAGGCCATAGTTGACCCCTGTTGTATTGCTGAATTTCAAGATGTCAAAATACCTTATAAATACTTACGTTTATATAATAGATTAATGATGCTCTCAGCCTTGACCAAGAAGCTTCTGTGTTCAGTATGTAATGATTGATGCAAACATTCATGACTGGTCAAAGTAGTGAGAACGATGACAGAGTTCTCAGCACAGATGTGTTAATGAGATAAATTTTTTAATATGTTAACTGTATGAATGAGTATTTGCAGACATCATATGAGTATCTAATTAGTATTTCTTAGAGATTGCATATTTACATATAGTTATGTTTGTCAATACATTATAGTGTATAAATGAAATTGTGTAGTATAATAGAGAAAAAAGACATCTTGATGGATGCGTAGAATTATGGGTGAAATATGAACACTGTGAAATATTCATTTACATGAAAAAATCTAACCATATGTAAAATTGTTATTTTTATTTTTCAGAATGAGTTTGCTTATTTTTTGACATTTTTATTCATGTGTGGAATATATCAGCATCATATGTACCCCACTATAACTTTCTGGCTTCATCTGAGAAATTACATTAAATCTCTCACAACTAACTGACCACTTTTATTCCATTAACTAAGGGTATATGGAGTCCAATCAGTGCTGTGTATATATTCATATGTGTGACATTCAGTAGACATTCACTAGACATAAGGAACATCTAGAAACCTTCCAACGAAAAAGTGAGTATATCTTCATAATCAATTATCAAATGCCAGTAGATCCAAAGCTTGGTGTGTTCTTGGATTTCCCTCTCCATTGTGTTGTAATATTTTAAAAATGTGGTTACACTTTTTTAGTGGGGAAAGCTGAAAACACATGCACCAAGGTGGATGTGTTAACCTGAGAAGGAAATATATGAAATCCTACTCTCACATTCTCCCATGGTGGTCCAAGCATTCAAAATTTTATGGCTAAACTTGCAAGTAAACATTCTTACTACTCAGTTTTTTTTTTACATATTTGCATGCTTTAACTTTGGCTTGATTTATTCAGGTTTTGTGGTAGGAACTATAGCTGCTAAGAGTTCATGTGTACAATGACCATGTGTAGTACTGATGCACTATGGAGCAAATATCATTGCAGGCCTTTAAGGCTCAGTCCTTTCCTCAGGATGGTTCTTTTTTATTATGTATAAGAGTTTTCATGAATTTTCTGTTTTGCTAATACAGGACTACTTCAGTACAATGTTCAAAACTGGTACATCTTATAAGAGTCCAGTCAGGTCCTGAGCTGCTTCAACATTTTAGTTGTTCACATGTATAGTCTCACTCCTGTGTACCATTATTGTGTAAGACTTTTCACTGTGTCTACTAAACAATGTAGGGTGAGTGATTTACTCACTGAATACAGATGTAGTCTTATGAAGTCAGGAAAGAGCCTGTTATCTAATGTCATTATGTTTTTAAAATGGGAACTGCAAGAGCTGTCTCCAACTGCCAGCAAGAAAGACGCTGGCTTCAAGAGAGACTTTGTAGTAATATGGCACAACCTAAAATCACTGATGCATAAATCAGTAAACCCAGGTAAACTAGAGCCATTTCTCTCTTCAGTGGAACTCTGTCAACACTGAAGTTACATGGATAAGTTTTTTCTTAAGCCAGACAATGCAACTTCAGTGTAAATCATGGACAACCTATTTTCAGGGGAGCTTGTGACCAGCAGATGGCAGAGTAGGGCCAGGAATCCCCATAGAGAGATGAAATGGATATGGAGTGGACTCTGGGTCCTCTATGTTTTTCTTTAATAAGTTTACTAACTGATCTGCCCTGAGGTGATTAACATGATGTCTCCATGCTCAAACATAGTACAGATTCTTTGCTAAACAGTTCGCAGATTTATGTTCACTTGTTTTTATGTGGTTTTATAACATTTTGTAAAAAAGTGATACAATTTATTCTAAGAATTGTTTTCCCCACTCCCAACTATTTCCAGATCATTCCCACTTTCAAATTAATGCAACTTCACACATTTTTCTCTTTCTAAATATAACCAAAAAATTTAAAGGGGGGTTAAAAACAGAAACAAAGCAAAAAACTAAAAACAGGACAGAGCAAGTTAGAGAGAAAGAGGGAGGGAGGGAGGGAGAGAGAGAGAGAGAGAGAGAGAGAGAGAGAGAGAATCGCAATTCTGTAATTGTGACATATAGTCTATACATAAGTGATACAAAAGGACTTGAACAAGACGATATTAAAAAAAGTCTGCAAAATACCATCAAGTTCATTTTCTTTTTGCTATCAACTGCTAAGCATGTCTTCATGATTAACTGCTTAACATCCTCTCTGTGACTCTACTGGGAAATAAAACTTATTATTCCTTTACATGCGAGTGTTAATCACAATTATTTTTCATTAGGGCTGAGAATCTGTCCATTTCCTATTCACAATTTGGGGATTTTATCTGGGTTGACTTGGCTATGTGCCTGCAGCCACAGTCTGTGAATTCATATGTGCATCAGTCCAATTGTGTCTGGAAGACACTCTTTCCTTGGAGTCCTGAGACTACTCTGCATCTTGTAATTTGCCCAATTTTAATATGTTTTATTCTCAAATTTCATCTCTATTTTACTATATCATCTTTGCAAATTCTTCATACTCAACTGTACAATTCTATTCTCTCAGCTTCTACAATTAAGTACACCAAACTCAATATTAAAATCTTGGATCATGTATGAATGAGAGCTGAAGCACTTGCCTCATGGATATGGGTGATCTATTCAGTATATATTTCCAGTTCCACATATGTAAAGATCAGATAATTTATGTTTTAACACTGAGCAATATTCACTTTTCTGTACGTACAATTTTTTTCTGTTTACATTTATGCTTTATTAGAAATCTGAGGTGATTCCTTCATCTATATTCTGTTAAAAGATCCTGAATAACATGTTTTGAATAAACATGAATTTATGAGTGTCTGTACAATAAGAGGTAAAGTCATCTGAGTAGATATGTGTGAGAGTTATTGCTGGAAAAATAATTTTATTTTTATATTGAAGACAATTTTCATAGGAAAGTCTTCATCTGAGTTAAATGTGGTTAAAGACACTGTTTAGCGATGATATAGGACCCATTAGACCTCAGTTGTATTGCTAATGATCATGTTGCCAAACTGCCTTATAAATATTTAGATTTATGCCCAGTAGACAGTCTGAACCTTGGTCACAGAGACTCATATATGCTGTGTTTAAAGTTTGATGTAGACATTCTGAGTGGCCAGAGTGTTGAGAATGTTTGACAGAGTATTCAACAACAGGTGATTCAGTGATGCCAACCTCTCAAGCCAGTATCAAAGACCATCATAAACCATGGGCAAGAATGTAAGATACAGAGAATTAAGTTAAAGGACGTGAAATTTTATCTCCATTTAATGACTGAGATTTTGAGATTGTCTCAATTAATACAGCTATATCTAGTTGCTTCTATTTGTCCAAGAGCAATGAAAATTTCTTATTTATTTTTGGTCAAAAACATATAAATCCATGCCTTAGTGATAAAATACTTTGTTTATACATCGATAATGTATATCTATAATTTAGTTAATCATGATAGAGCTATAGTAATCATTGATGTATAAATATGTAACTACATTTACTTTTATTTATTTTAGAGAATTTTGTATTATATGACCTATGGGAAGGGCAAATATTACTTGCATTTATCTGAAAGAAGGTTCTAATTATTAAAAGTTAGTCATTTTTGGAATTTACCAGCAAAATTATCATCATCATCATCATCATCATCATCATCATCATCATCATCATGTTCACAAAGCACCATTTGTAAATCCATTTGTTAACATTGTCCCAAAGTGAAGCAACAGACTCTAGCCAAAAATATATTGAGAGCTTAGTCCCTGAAGTTACATGCACAACCGGTGACCAGGGATCATGGAAAGTGTGTGGGATACACTTCCTCAGAAAGAATTAGGACATGGACCTGAGCACTTTGCTACCTGACCCATGTGCCTTTTCAGTCCTTCCTCTCCAGTTCTTCTCTAACTGGAGTAGGTGCTTACCTAAGAAGTGCCTGCTCATGAATATGCAAATTCTTGAATCTATGTCAGTAAATACAGGGATGCCCACACAGTGAAAACAACCTATGATCAGTGGCCTCTCCACAATCACTGAAACCACTGAATCTAATCATGGAATGGAGCTGGGTAATTCCCTTCCTCCTGTCAGTAACTGCAGGTAAGGGGCTCAGCAGTTCCAAATCTGAATAGGAGATAGAGCTTGAGGTGACAATGACATCCACTCTGCCTTTCTCTACACAGGTGTCCAATCGCAGGTCCAGCTGCAGCAATCTGGAGCTGAGCTGGTGAGGCCTGGGACTTCAGTAAAGCTGTCCTGCAAGGCTTCTGGTTACACCTTCACCAGCTACTGGATGCACTGGGTAAAGCAGAGGCCTGGACAGGGCCTTGAATGGATTGGATGGATTGATCCTGAAGATGGGGATACTAACTACAATGAGAAGTTCAAGGGCAAGGTCACACTGACTGCAGACACATCCTCCAGCACAGCCTACATGCAACTCAGCAGCCTGACATCTGAGGACTCTGCGGTCTATTACTGTGCAAGACACAGTGTTATAACCACATCCTGAGTGTGGCAGAAATCCTGGAGGGGCAGGAAAATGCCTAAAGAATGAGAGAACTGAAAGGGCAATCTTTAAACTTGCTCAGAAATTGTAATTTTGAGTGTCCATTTATTTTCTCCTTGACACAGTCCTATAGTGGCTTTTTCATCTTAGTAAACATCCATCTCTAAATAAAGTGATGCTGGCTGAGGATGAGCCTACAGTTCATACCTTGCTAATCTCTTCACCAGTGATCACCTCCATTGATACATTTCTTATTCAACAAAACCATAAAAGTAGAAAATAATGTTGATGCATGATAAAAATATCACTGGATTCTCAGAGAGCAGAACTGCTTTAAATTTTTGGGAATAATGTATAATATGAGTTTGACCTATAAAATCCAAATCACCAACATCTGAGCAAACAAATGCTCCTTCATATTCTTAAGTAATAAGTGATCTCCAGTATGTTGCTATCTGTGGCTATGTGTTCCAGCAGAAATTTCAGTCTCTTATATTGTGAGAAATATTCATATCAGAATGTGTAGGCATGCAAATATAATACATGTAGGTTGGTCAAAATATCACTAAATCATTTCCCATCAAACTTTTTTACCATCACATTGTATCTACCTGTTAAATTATGTACGCCATATTTACTTCCTCTGATATTCAGTAGTGATCTCTACAGTCACTAGCCATTTTAGAACATGGACCAATAGTGATACAGCATCAATTCTCACAGTCCATTGGATACCTGTTACTCATCTTTGTTCTGTAGAGTATTTGGGAACATATGACTTTTTATCCACATGTGTTTCTTATTCTGATAATATCTTTGTTGAGTAATTATCACATATGCTCAAATGTCCATACTTTAGGTACAATGTCTTTGTTTTAATTGTGCAAATTATCATCAGAAGCCATGCCTGAAAGTATTTAAGGATAAGACACTTGTCATATGCATAATTCTAAGGTATAGTGAAATACCTAATTAAAATGTATGGGTTTTAGCCCCTTTCATTCTCTCTCTCTCTCTCTCTCTCTCTCTCTCTCTCTCTCTCTCTCTCTTTAATTGCATATTCTCATTTATTTGCTTTATTTTTTACCATTTTTAGATTCTATTTTCTAATTTTATAAAGAAACAGAGAAGAGCTGGCATAAGATCATGAAGGCATTGGGGAATGCAGACTAGTAATCAGAATATATTTCATGAAGCCATCTATTTTTAATAATACTTAGAAAAAAGATTTCTAAATATTAATTAAGGATTTCAGATATCTGTTGTGTAAATTCCTCATATGCTCAAATGTCTCAAGTCTTTCTTTAAATCTTTAATTTGTATTCAAAAATCCAGGACTAAAAAGCATATGTAAAATGTGTAATTCTTAGGTATTATAAAATACAAAAATAAAATATTTGAATTTTAGCCTCTCTTAGTCTTTCTCTCTCTCTCTCTCTCTCTCTCTCTCTCTGTGTGTGTGTGTGTGTGTGTGTGTTTTCAGTAATGAATATTTCCACTATTAATCTCTGGGTGCACAGACTAATTTCTGCTAGTAATTATTTTATTCCTTGAGGGCGTCCCTGCAGGCGGCATAGAGGAAACAGACCATGTGAAGATGAGAATGAGACTGTGGTGCAGATTGACTTTGTCAACCTGGATTGGGCTTTGAGGAGTCTGAGCACAGACTGTTCATTGTAGGTATATTTCAACTTGATAGTGGAATTTGGAAAAGGGTCTCCAGGCAAAAATAATTTCCATACTCTTTCCAAATCAAGTTGCACAGTAAAGCTTATGGAGTGGTCATATAGAAATTCTTTAATAAGCTTCTCATGACTATGAATGTAGTCCTATTGCTAAAGCCTAGAATCTAGTATGGTCTCTGAACAACAAATTACAGAATGCCATAAAGTACAAGTGGCTGCTCCATTAAGGCTGGTAATGATCTAATGATGAAAGAGTCTGGGATACTCATTCTGGGAAACTAGGATGTTTTCTGTCCCCCCAAAATACCAAAAGATCACTAGTTTGTTATGAACCTACACTCTCAGCTTTCAGAATGGAGTACAATTATTTTTTACTCCTTTCTTGAGGAGCCATCCCTGTTGGTCTAAAATTCCTGGAATAAAAACAGCAGGACATTGGAGTAAAATAAGAAAGATAAAACACATAAAATTGAGTAAAAATTATAAAAAGATGAAACAGACACCCCCCACGTCCCCCACACCCCCACACACAATAACTCATAAAACTGCAGCTTTGTAACCATGGTATATATTCCAAAGTCACGTGTAATAAAATTAATCAAGAAAACAGTGGGAGCTAATATCCACAAAAACACTATTCAGTTCATTTTGTGATGGCCTTCTACTGTTAGACATGTTTCCATCATTAATAAGTGATTTATAAACCCAATAATGCTCCATTAGAGAAAGCTAATTTTTCCTTTGGACATGAAAACTAGTTTCTAAATCTTCTTGCTTAAGGATGAGAATCTGTGGCCATGTCCTTGTGTTGACACTGGGTCTCCATGTGGATTGAGTTTGTGTGTGCATACTCTGTGTATGCTGTCACAGTCTCTGTTGGTTCATATGTGCATGATTCCTCTTATATCTGGAAGTCAGTTTCCTTGGGAGATCCACTGTCCTCCCACATATGTACCTCTGTTCAAAGACTACTACATTAAAATAAAATACAGACCTCAACTCTGTGCTTTCTACTCAGTTTTCTGCAAGTGAATAACTCACACAGTCATAGAGTATGAACAGAACCATACCAGTGAGATAATACTAGTAATTACACTTTAAGTCTTCACATCACCAGTTTTTCACACAGTTTCCTTATATGTATTATCTTTGACAAAAATAATGTATCAGAAGATCCATAAATCCACACTACATTAGGAAAATGAAATTAGCCCATCAACATAAAGACATCCCTAAATGTGTACTATGCAACTATGAAGTATTGATTATTTTTGACTGTTTAGAAATAAACGTTTAAGTCTTGTTTCTTTATACTTATAATATACATTTTTTTGTATTTTTTTATTTTATTTTATTTTCTATATTCTATGTTTACATTCCAAAGGCTTTCCCCTTTCCCAGTTCCCACCCACCATAGTTCCCATAGTTCCTCTCCCCCCCATCTGTTCCCCAATAATTCCCCCTCCCCCCTCGGTTTCTTTACTAAACTGGATGCAATCTTTACAGGCCCAGGGTCCTCTCCTTTCTTCCTATTGGGAATCATTTGACTTGCTATTTGTGTCTTGAGTATTTAGGGCTTCTGGGCTCATTAATATCCACTTATCAGTGATTGCATTTCATGTGCATTCTTTTGTGATTGGGTTAATTCACTCAGGATGATATTTTCCAGGTCTAACCATTTACCTACAAATTGCATGAATTCATTATTTTTAATTGCTGAGTAGTATTCCATTGTATAAATATACCACATTTTCTGTATCCATTCCTCCTTTGAGGGATATTTGGGTTGCTTCCAATTTCTGGCTATTATAAACAAGGCTGCTATAAACATAGTGGAGCATGTGTCCTTATTGCATGCAGGGGAATCCTCTGGGTATATGCCCAGGAGTGGTATGCCAGGGTCCTCTGGAAGTAATATGCCCAATTTTCTGAGGAACCGCCAAACTGATTTCCAGAGCGGTTTTACCATTTTGCAATCCCACCAACAGTGGAGGAGTGTTCCTCTTTCTCCACATCCTCGCCAGCACTTGTTGTCTCTTGAGTTTTTTTTTAAATGCTATTTTTTAATTAATTTATTTATTATATGTAAGTACACCATAGATATCTTCACACACCAGAAGAGGGTGTCAGATCTCTTTACGGATGGTTGTGAGCCACCATGTGGGTGCTGGGATTTGAACTCATGACCTTTGGAAGAACAGTCGGTGCTCTTACCCACTGAGCCATCTCTCCAGCCCCAAGTCTCTTGAGTTTTTAATCTTAGCAATTCTGACTGGTGTGAGGTGGAATCTCAGGGTTGTTTTGATTTGCATTTCCCTGATGACTAATGATGTTGAACATCTTTTAAGGTGTTTCTCGGCCATCCGAATTTCTTCTGGTGAAAATTCTTTGTTTAGCTCTGTGCTCCATTTTTTGATAGGGTTATTTGTTTCTTTGCGGTCTAACTTCTTGAGTTCTTTGTATATATTGGATATTAGCCCTCTGTCGGATGTGGAGTTGGTGAAGATCTTTTCCCACTTTGTTGGTTGCCGTTTTGTCCTTCTGACAGTGTCCTTTGCTTTGCAGAAACTTTGTAATTTTATGAGGTCCCATTTGTCGATTCTTGATCTTAGAGCATAAGCTATTGGTGTTCTGTTCAGGAACTTTTCCCCTGTGCCCAAGTCCTCCAGGGTCTTCCCAAGTTTCTTTTCTAATAGTTTCAGTGTGTCTGGTTTTATGTGGAGGTCCTTGATCCACTTGGAGTTGATCTTAGTGCAAAGAGATAAGATTGGATCAATTCGCATTCTTCTGCATGTTGACTTCCAGTTGAACCAGCACCATTTGTTAAAAAGGCTATCTTTATTCCACCGGATGGTTGTGGCTCCTTTATCAAAGATCAAGTGACCATAAGTCTGTGGGTTAACCTCTGGGTCTTCAATCCTGTTCCATTGATCTACTTGCCTGTTGCTATACCAATACCATGCAGTTTTTAACACAATTGCTCTGTAGTACTGCTTGAGGTCAGGGATATTGATTCCCCCAGAAGTCCTTTTATTGTTGAGAATAGTTTTAGCTATCCTGGGTTTTTTGTTGCTCCAGATGAATTTGAGAATTGCTCTTTCTAGATCTATGAAGAATTGAGTTGGGATTTTGATGGGGATCGCATTGAATCTGTATATTGCTTTTGGCAAGATGGCCATTTTTACTATATTGATCCTGCCAATCCAGGAGCAAGAAATATTTTTCCATCTTCTGAGGTCTTCTTCGATTTCTTTCTTCAAGGACTTGAAGTTCCTGTTGTACAGATCTTTCGCTTGTTTGGTTAGAGTTACGCCAAGATACTTTATGTTGTTTGTGGCTATTGTGAAGGGTGTTATTTCCCTAATTTCTTTCTCTGCCTGCTTGTCCTTTGAGTACAAGAAGGCCACTGACTTGCTTGAGTTAATTTTATAACCTGCCACTTTGCTGAAGTTGTTTATCAGCTGTAGAAGTTCTTTACTCCCAATATCCTTAATTTGTTTCTTTGTACTACATGCATTTTATATCTTCTATACTTTTTATTTTTACTTACACTGAATATACTAGATTTCATCTTACCACTCTCTTCCCACATTAATATGGTTTATGCTATACCAATGTCTTAGTCTCATTTTTCCCAGCACCATTTCATGCTTGAAATATCATGCCTCGTCTATATGCTTTCATTTTAACTCAATTTTACTATATCACATCCTTTATATTCCTCAGACACCAATAGCCTATTTTTAGCCTCTTGGCCTCTAAAAATTTATAAAAATATTCAATTCAGGGAGCCACACATAAAAGTAAACATGAAGGTTGTGTTGCTAAGGACCTGGGCACCCTCACTGAGCATCGTTCCAGGATCTTCCACATATACTTCATATTTTTACACTGAGGAATATTTCATGGTCTGTACTCTACATATTGTCAGCATTGATTTGTACTTTGTTATAAATCTAGATGGATTTCATTTCCCAGATGCTGTGCATGGAGAAGCAATAAACATGGATGTGTAAGAGTCTCTGTTAAATATAAAGACTTTTGAGCACATGCTTGGGAGGGATAGAACTGGGACACAGCCCAGATTTATTTTCGTTTTTTGGTTACATTTTGAAACAGAATCCCAAAGTCAGTACACTACATTAGTTTACACTCACATCAACAATGAGTAAAGATTACAACTTTTCAACATCCTTTACATTATTTTTCTCATTTGCATTGCTCTAATTGGGACATTAACTTTCTTTAATCTCCACTTAGCTAAGGATTATGGTACAGGACATAGAGAAACCAAACCTTCTACTCACCAGGATGGTCTATCTGCTACTTTGATTTCCTAGTGCATGACAGTGTCATGAGCTTCCAAGAAACACAAAGGCCTCAGTGATCTTATACCTTGCCTGACCTAGCAGTTTACAATATCATCCTTCATGTAAGATACACCCACTAGCATGTGACTGTTGTGCAGTTACCAACTGCTTTTCAATTTGATGCATGGCCTATTCCATAGGAAAGACTTCATTCCAGGTAAACATGGTCAAAATCCCACATCTATGGATGACATAGGCCTAATAGACTCTAGTTGTATTGTTAATGGTCAAGTTGACAAACTGACATAGTATATGTTTATATGAATTACACTATTGCTGTTCTCATCACAAAGGCTTCTGAGTGAAGTGTGTTATGATTGATGTAGACACCCATGACTGTTCTAGTTTAGAGAATGAGGAAATGCAAATATTCATTTTGATCAACAAGTTCATCCCCGTCCTAATCCTGTAGATGCATCAGAGGAGGAGAGCCCTGAATTCTCAGCAACCCTCTCTCAGTGATTCACACTAAACATGCAATACTCAAGAAGGAGTTGACACTAAGGTAAGATTTCTTGTTCATTTTCAAGTTTTCTAATTAAGTTTTAAGGGAATTTCTTATGTGAGTACTGTTATAGCAGATACTGTATCTATAAATCCTCGCCTTTTATGATGCTTGTGTCATGTGTCTAGAACAATAATCCAGAACTCAAAGTTTCTGCTACGTATGACAAAAATATACATAATAAGGTACCTATGGTCCTTGAAGTTCAAGAGAAAGGATCCCTCTCTTTAACCCTCACCACCCTCCATCTTATGGCAGGCAGACATCAGTGGCTTTGATTCTGATTTAGTGGAAGTGCAGCCTGACTGTAGGTGCAAGAATGGACATAATTCAGGAATCTTCCTAACATAACCCCAGAGCTCTATGCAGTAGAACAGAAATCAATGTTGGGGGTATATTATCTCTATTTCAGATCCCAGACAGTTATAGACTCCATATACTTGCATCTCTGAGTAAAGAGATGAATGCCATAATTCCTGATATGACAAATAGAAACCATACACATCTGAAATTCCTCACCATTCCAGTATTCTCAGAAATTTGCTCTGACAGCTGCAGGACAGCACTGGTAATGGTAAAGCCATGGCAGTAGTGTCCAGGGACACTCAAGCCAAAGTTCTCCATACAAATAGGTCTTATTTGGAGACAAAGGGCAGGGAATAAGGAACAAAGACAGTAAAGAAAGGAGGAGGAAGATGGGGAAGTGAACAATGGAGAAGCAGGATTTGTCTCTGAAGATAAAGGAAGAGCTTCATCTGCATAAGGGAATGGCTGTTTAGGAAGGTAAAGCAGGATGATCTATGTTAAGATGAAGGTTTTATTTGTAATTGGATATACTAATTAGGATATCCAAGGGGACATTGATTGGTTCATTGATTGATTGATTGATTGATTTTACATTACAATTGCTACCATCTCCTCTGGTACCCCATAAACATGTTCCTCCTTCTACTCCCTTCCTTCTCTTCCAAGACTATAGGTGCATCATTGGACATCCCCCAATCTGGGCCTATCAAGTCTATGCAAGGTTAGGGGTATCATCTCCTACTGAAGCCAGTCACGGGAACTCAGTTAGGGAAATGGATTCCAAGTGTGTAACAACTTTAGAGACAAACACACATATACACTGGCAGACACACATGAAGATTGAGCTATCCATCTGCTATACATGCACTGGGCACTTTGGTCCAGACCATATATGCACTTTGGTTGATGTCTCAGAACCTAAGCACCCCTGAAATTATGGAGTGATTCTCATTGCAGACCTCTAAGGTTCAGACCTTTTATCTGGTAAGTCCTTTTTATTTTCTCTAAGTTCAGTTTTTACTATTTAGCATTCTTATTAATTGAGGCCTGCTTCAGCATTACATTCCAAATCATTTGGTCTTCTAAGGATCAGACAAATCCTGAGCTGCTTCAACATTTAGTTTCTGATATCAACTGTCCCACTCCTATGTACACTTATTGTGAAATTCTTTTTACACTGTCTGTTAAAAAATGTAGGATAAGGGATCTGTCCTCTGAACACAGGTATTCTATATGAGATATAGCCTGATGAAGACAGGAAAGAAGGTGTTATCACCTGTCTACCTTTTTAGAATAGGGAATTAATAGAGGTGGCCCACATTGCTACCAAGGTAGAATCTGTCTTTGAGAGGGATGTGATAATTGTGGTGGCACAACTTAAAATCTCTGATGCATAAATCATTATTCCTAGGTAAACTAGAGTCATTTCTTCCTTAAACTGAGCTCTGTGAACACTGGAGTTACAGGAAAAAGGTATTTCATAAGCCAGACTGTGCAACTTCAGTGTAAGCCATTACAAACCTAAATGCATAGGAGCACATTACCAGCAGGGATCACAATAATGCCAATAATCCACATAGAGAGATGAGGTGTGTGTGTGTGTGTGTGTGTGTGTGTGTGTGTGTGTATGTGTGTACTCTGTGATCTCTGTGGTTTCATTTCTTAAGTGTATTAACTGATATACTTTGCTGTGATTGACATATGTCTGCATGCACAGAGTACATATTCTTTGTGAAACACTTCACAGTCTTCTTTGCTTATTGCAACTTGTGTTTTATAATTTTTTGAATAAGAGTTATACAATGTATTTTAATAACTTATTCCTTCATACCCACCTTATTCCATTTCCTTATTACCTACGAAACTCACCAAATTACATAACATTTTTCTTTCTGAAAAACAAAACAAAAAATGAGAAAGTATTTTAAAAGGGGATTAAAAGCAAACAAAAATTAAACCGAAGAAACCACACACACACACACACACACACACACACACACACACACACACACACAGAAACTAGTAAAACCACAATGCTGTAGCCCTGATACATAGGAAAATGTGAGACAAACACAATTTAAGAAGGTCATATTCTAAAGATGTTTGCAAAAATACCATTGAGTTCATTTTCTTCTTTGATAAGCATGTCTTACATGATAAATTGTGCTTAGCATTTGGTATGAACTCCAGTGGAGAAAACCATCTTTTTCCTTTTATTGTGAGTGTCTGCTGCAGAACTTCTTGGTTAGCAGTGATCGCCCATGCCCATTTCCATCTGCCAACCTGGGAATTTTATCTGCTTTGACTTAGTTCAGGCTCTGTGCCTGCAGCCACTGTTTCCGTGATTTCATAAGAGCATCAGTCCAATTGTGTTTAGAAGACCCTCAACCTTTGGAGTCATCCACCCCCTCTGGCTCTTTTAAACTTAAAGCTTTTCTTCTTATTTTCATCTCTGTTTTTCTTTTTGTGCTTTAAATTCCTTATACTTTACTCTCCCAATTCTACCTTCTCTGCTTCTACAATTCAATATACCAAATAAAACCATAGAATTTTTGAACACATATGTGAGAACAGGAAGCCCTTGCTTTATAGACATGAGTGACCTATTTAGTATATATTTTCCAGTTCCAATGAAATACTTACAGATCACATAATTTGTTTTACCACTAAGTGATATTCATTTTACTACATGTACCTTTTTTGTCATGGTTTATTTATGCTTTTCTAGAAATCTGGGCTAATTCTTTCTTCTATATGCTGAAAATAGAGCATGAATAACATTCTGTGAAAAAATATGGATGTATGAACATCTATATAATAGTAGGTAGAGCCATTTGATTACATATTTGAGAGGGTTATTTCTGGGACACAACATAATTTTATTAATTAATTTTTGGTGAATTTTCAAAGGAATGTCTTTATCCCAGGTAAGCATTGTTAAAGCCCATGTTTAGAAATGATATAGGTTCTAGTTGTGTTGCTAAGGGTCATCTTGTCCAATTGCCTTATAAATATTTACCCAGTCGACTATGTAAGACTTGATCAAAGAGGATCATATGTTCTTTGTGTAAAGACTGATACAGACATTCATGAGTGGTAAGAGTGCTAAGAATGATTCACAGAGTACTTAGGTACAGACTAGTAATGACAGTAGCCTTTCATCCAAAAATCAAGGACTACCATAAAATAAGAAAAAGGACACAGAAAATTGGGTTAGGTGTTATAAAATTCTATCTCCAGAGATTTAGCTGTTTTTATTACACATATGAACTCTCAGTAGCTATATTTAGCAGCATAAGACACAACTCAACACAGTGATATTACAACAGTGGAGACCTCTAAATGATTTAGCAAGTTTAGAAATATCAGGTAAATCTCTTGGAACTGGTTTATGCAAGTAGTCCATCGAGTTTAATATATCCGCTTTGGTGCATATGTGCTCTCTCCTCTCCTCAAAATGATATAATATATTTAATATAATATATTTAAAAAATATTACAGCATTGATGGGAAGAACACTTGAGGGCCCACACTAAGCTGAAGTTCCTTTGGCATTTGATGACTGATGGGTAAAATATGTTCACTTTTTTTGGGAAGATTTCTGGAGATTTACACTTTCCTACTGATAATTCTATCAATGTGTACATAGGTGGCACTAATTACACTGACTATGTAATTAGGTAATGGAAGAGAAGAAGTACTATTTTGAGAAAGAGACTTTTGAAAGTTCCCATGGGGAACCACAGGAATCTAGTGGTGGTAGATTGTGATGAGAGTCCTGAGAGTGGTTGTAGATCACAGCATATTTCATATAAGGTTAAATATTTGAAAGAATAAAAATCCTTAAGTAACATAGAAATAACAACTTTACATATATACATATATAAAAATATATATATAATATAAACATGCCTTAGTGATAAACCCTTTCTTGACACATTTATAGCTATTGCAATAATGTAATTATTGATGATACTCCTGTAATAATTATTGATAAGTAAATATTTTTGAAGCACATTTACGCTTAGTCATTTTAGTGAGTTTCAAAGTAGTATATAACCTGTCAGAAAGACAAATATTAATTCCATGTATGTAAAAGAAGTCTCTAAAACTTAAAATAATGAACTGTTTTTAGAAATTTCATCATCATCATTGTCGTCATCATCATCATCATCATCATCATCATCATCTTCATCACACTCCACTCTCTTTAAATGAACATGTTAACATATTCCAAATTGGAGCTATAGACTCAGGCCAAAATGTATTGAGGTGTTTACTTGCCCCTGTAGTTATATCCACAGCATCTGTCTAGGCTCACAGAAAGTGTATGGGATTCAGTTCCTCAGAGGGTTAGGACTTGGACCTAAGCATCCTACTATCTGACCCATGTGCCTTTTCAGTCCTTCCTCTTCAGTACTTCTCCAGTTGAACTAGTACCTTATCTTAGAAGTACCTGCTCATGAATATGCAAATTACTTCAGTCTATGGCAGTAAATACAGGGATGTCAACTCCCTAAAAACAACCTATGATCAGTGTCCTCTCCAGAGTCCCTGAATACATTGACTCTAACCATGAGATGGAAGTGTGTCTTTTTCTTCCTCCTGTCAGTAACTGCAGGTAAGGACTAAGCAGTTCCAAATCTGAAGAGAAGACAGGGTCTGAGGTGACAATGACATGCACTCTGCTTTTCTCTCCATAGGTGTCCAATCGCAGGTCCAGCTGTAGCAGTCTGGAACTGGGCTGGTGAAGCCTGGGGCTTCAGTGAAGCTGTTCTGCAAGGCTTCTGGCTACACCTTCACCAGCTACAATATTCACTGGGTAAAGCAGAGGCCTGGACAGGGCCTTGAGTGGATTGGAGGGATTAATCCAGGAGATGGTAGTACTGCCTACAATGAGAAGTTCAAGGGCAAGACCACATGGACTGCAGACAAATCCTCCAGCACAGCCTACATGCAACTCAACAGCCTGATATCTGAGGATTCTGCAGACTATTACTGTTCAAGATACACAGTGTTGTAACCACATCCTGAGTGTGTCAGAAACCCTGGAGGAGCAGGAATCTGCTATGGGTCTGAGATGACAAAAAGACTAATATTTAGACTAGGTCAGGAATAGGAATTCTAAGGGTTCATTTCTTGCCTCCTCCCCAGAGTCCTATAGTGCCTTTGTCATCTTTATAAAAGTACATCTATGAATAAAGTGATGCTGATTTATGATAAACCTACAAAACACTGTGCATTGTCAACACCAGTGACAATAAAACACTAAAACACTAAGAAGTATGAAATATGATCATGCACGAAAAAATATTACTGGCTCCTGAGACACCAAATGTTTGTTGAAATAGATGGGAATAAAGTATAATAGGATGTAGAGATCCTTATTTGGGTACCTTGCTGCCTGGCAGGAATTTGACATTGACCAAGGGCAAGGGCTTAAAGCAGAAATCTGATGTAAGGGCATAATAGGGGAGTAGGCTAAGGCAGGAATTTTAATCTTAGGGTGAAACAAAAGAAGCAGGCTTCAGGCAAGATTTTGGGCTTAGATGAGGATGTGGGCTCAGGTATTTTGTTTATTCTGACATGCCCTTGGAAACAACTGACACAGGACTTTGCTTATTGCTTTGACAATTTTGTGTTTACTGTCTTGCTTGTTCCTCATTGTACTACTATTGATCTTAATACCTGCATGTAATTAAATTGGTACAAAAGTGTATTGGAATTTATTAAACCTACCTTCAGTCTCAGAATTGAATAGGGTCATGCTGCAGTTTTGTCTAATTGTCTCATTTTTTTCAATCCTCACTCCTTTACTGGAGAACCTGTTGACTCACTGAGCAGGCTTGGTCAATAGGAATTTGATCTATAAAATCCAAATCACCAACAGTCAATTAAGCATACTATCCCTTCATAGTCATGCATTATGTGAGTTCAGATATGTTAATAATTCTGGTTGTGTGTTCCATTAGAAGTTCCAGTCTCATAGAATTTGAAAAAATACTTGTATTAGAATGCATAGACATATAATTCCTGTAGATTTGTCAAAATATTACTAAATCAATTTTCTTTAAACTCCATTACCAACACTACTCATGTACTTGTTAATTGGGGTAGGATCTGAGATTACACATGAATGTTTGATCCTATATTTACTTCCTTTGCAGTCCCAGTAATCATCCCTACAATCAACAGCCTGTTATCCATGGACCTACACAGACACAGCATCAACTCTCATAGTTCATTGCATGCCCTTCACCCAGTTTTGTCTTATAGAGTATTTGTGAATGTATGTCTCTGTACACACATGTGTTTCTTGTTATTTGTTTTTGGGGAGTTTCTTCTGTTTGTTTGTTTTGTCCTATTCCCATTATGTTCTCTTTTCCTTTATCTTACCTTGCTTTTCTTTTTGATTACATTTATGTTCTTTTTGTTTTCTAAATAAACAATAATAAAAAGAAAAAATCAACCTGGGATAAGATGTGGAGGTGTTGGAAAAGTGAAAACAATAATCCAAAAGTATTGCATGAAGAAATCTAATTTTAATGAAAAATAGAAATGAGTTTTAAAAAGTTAATAAATAAAGAAATGATCCTGATAACATCATTGTTCTTTAAATATCACACATGCTCATATGCCCATACTTTAGTTCTTATGTCTTTGTTTAAATTCTTCAAAGTGTAATCAGAATCTAGAAGATTTAAGATTAAAGCTTATGTAAAATGTATAATTCTAAGGCATAGTGAAATACATAAGTAAAATATTTGGGTTCAGTCTCTTAGTCTTTCTCTCCCTCATCCCCTTTTGCCCTCTCTCTTTCCCTCTCCCACTTTTCCATTCTTTCTCTCTGTCTCTCTGTCTCTCTTTCTGTGTGTTTGTGTGTGTTTAATAATGAAACTTCCTATAATTAATCTCCAAGTGCACAGAGTAATTTCTACTAGTATATCTTTAATTTCTTTTCTTTTTTTTCCTTTTTTTTTGTTTTTTTGTTTTCCGAGACAGGGTTTCTTTGTATAGCTGTGGCTGTCCTGGAACTCACTCTGTAGACCAGCCTGGCCTCAAACTAAAAAAATCTGCCTGCTTCTGCCTCCCAGAGTGTTGGGATTACAGGCGTGCGTCACCACTGCCCTGTCTTTAATTTCTTGAGTGTCCCTCTGCAGGTGTCAAATAGGGAAACAAACCCTGTGAAGAGATGAAAATGAGCAGGTGGTACAGATTGACTTAGATAAGATAGATCAGACTGTGTAGTATATGCACAGCCAATTTATTGTAGATTTACATTGATTTTGGTAAAAACATATCTAGGCAACAATAATTTCTATAATCATTCCAAATCCTGTCTCACAGTAAAGCTTAGGTATGACTATATAGAACCCATTTTATGAAGTTCCTGTGTACATGAGGGTGAATTCTTTTCATAAAGTCCAGATTCTAGTCTGCTGTATGACCAGAAGCATATAGGTCAGTAGGCCATAAAGGATAGGTAATCGTCTAATGATGGAAAAGTCTGGGACAATTATTCTAGGTAATTATGGTGCATTCTGTCCCTAACTCTCCAGATTAATCCCCAGATCACAAGGTTGTTAAGAACCTCCACTCTCAGCTTTCTGGATTATGTGCAGGTATTGGATTTCATCTCCTTCCTCCTTCCTCAAGGATACATCCCAGTATGACAAAAATTCCTGGTTCCTTTAGTGCTTCTCTGTGAGAACAAGGCCCCCATAATCTACAATCTTTATATAGATATCATTAATAATATTGATAAATATTTTTTGCAATGTGTCTGTGAAAGTAAAATATATCAATAAATTAACTGTGTAGAACCTGCTAAGATGTGTATTTTCTAATGCTGTGGAGTATTTATTTTTCCCAGTCACATGTTTGAGAGCTGATAAACCATCTGTGTGATGGTTTGTATATGCTTTTCCCAGGGAGTGGCACTATTAGGAGGTGTGGCCTTGTTGGAGTAGGTGTGTCACTGTGGGTGTGGGCTTAAGACCTTCATCCTAGTTGCCTGGAAGTCAGTCTTCTACTAGCAGCCTTCAGATGAAGATGTAGAACTCTCAGCTCCTCCTGTACCATGCCTGCCTGGATGCTGCCATGTTTCTGCCTTGATGACAATGGACTGAACCTCTGAGCCTGTAAGCCAGCCCCAAGTAAATGTTGTCTCTGATAAAACTTGCATTGGTCATGGTGTCTGTTCACAGCAGTAAAACCCTAACTAAGACAGAAGTTGGTACCAGAAGTGGGGTATTGCTGTGATAGACCTGACCAATGCTTTTGTTTGGAAGAATGTGGATTTTGGGACTTTGGATTTGGAAAACCATGGAATTCTTTAAGTGGGGCTTAATGGGCCAGACTAGTAGGAATATGGAAGACAGTGGTGCTGAGGGTCATTTGAATTGTGTAGGCCTGACGGCCCAAGAGGTTTCAATGGAGAAGAACTTTAATATGTGGCTGAGAAACTTTTTTTGTGATGTTTTGGTGAAGAACATGGCTGCTTTTTGCTACTGTCTGAAGAGACTGACCAAGGATAAGGTAAAGAGATTTATATTAATTGCATTTGCAAAGGAAGTCTCAAAAAAGGCCAACAAAGACTTTGTTCTCTGGTTAAGTCTGATGAAGAGAATTTTGAGCAAATATAGCAAGCTGAGAAAGGAAAAGTACAAAATATATAGTTTGAGTATTAAAGGGACTCCAGGATGTGAAATGGAGCTGAATTCAAGGATATTAAATTGAATTAAAGGAGTGGTGACCTTGGGGGCAAGATTCACCCAGTTAACTTTAGATCCAGGTATGGTCGTACAAGCCTTTAATCCCAGGAGGCAAAGAATAGCAGATCTCTGAGTTCAAGGCCAGCCTAGAACAGAGCAAATTCTAGGTGAAGAAAAACTTTAATCCAGGCTTGGTGGACCACACCTTTAATCCCAGTGCTTAGGAGACAGGCATGCAGATCTCTTGAGTTCAAAGTCAGTCTAAGGAGCAAGATTCAGGACAGCCAACTTAGGCAGTGAAGGAGCTGGTAAAAAGGAAGCTAGTGATAATGTAATAGAACAAGGGGGCCAATGTTCCAGCTCCTGCAAGCAGCAGAACTCAGCAGCTTCAGCCATGTGTCTCTGGCTTTATATTCAAGAGGAGAAGTAGGCTACTGGGACAATTGATGCTGGTTAGCTGGAGCTAAGAAATTAGTGGTGATTAAGAAAAGACCAGCATCACTGAGGTGAAATATGGGAAGTGTTTTCAGAGAACACAAAGAAGCTGTATTCCAGAGATAGCCAAGTGTTCCTCATGCTACAGCTGTACTTGGTAATGTGTAAGAATCATCCAGGTGGTACTGGTTTTGAAGGCATGAAGGCATCATGAAGAACAGGTGAGGCTTGGTACCTTGAGAAGCCATGGAAGGCCATTGGTGAAAAGTGTACCCTCAGTTGTAATTGACAGCCCAGGACTGAAGGGGTCATGCAAAGGAGTTGAGGCTTGGTACCCTGAAGAGAGCCTATGAGAGGCTTTGGTGAAGTATAGTTGCAGTGGAAGACATTGGAGATGCCAGTACCATGGGATGACTACCAAGAACAGCAGTGGCAGTGGAGTGGATCAATCTGAACTTAGAGTGCTACAGAGGGCAGAGCTGGAGAAGTGATACCAGCTCTTTGGAGATACACAGAAGATCATGTGTGGATCTCAGACATTGGAACAAGAAGCTGCCAGAGTCACAGGTTGCCTGCTAAGGATAGCTGCTAACAGGGAGTGGAACAAGCCCAGGAGAAAGAACCTAGTTGCAGTCAACAAGGATGAAAAAGGAGTTGGATATTCTAAAGACTGCTTTGCCATCAGACATGGAGATGCAGAGTTTGGATTTGCCCAGTTGGTTTCTCGTCTTGCTTGGAGGATTACAGTTAAGTGATTGAGTGAATCTCAGAAGAGACCTTGAACTTTGGGCTTTTAACAGTGTTGAGACTGCTATAGAGTACAGGGACTTTTGAAGTTGGACTAAATGCATTTTGCATTATGCTATGTTTAAGTATGGCCACCATAGATTCATGCTTGAACAAGCACACCATCAATAGGACCAAAAAGTAGCCTAGAGAATGATAAAATTTCTCACAAATGCTACATGTGATCAGAGGCTGATATACAAAATATGTACTCAAAAAACTAGATGACAATTAAACAAATTATTGAGCTTAAAATGGTTTATAGATCAAATAGAATTATTTTTAAAACAATATTTATTCTTTAATCTTTTTTAACATTCCATATGTTATCACCCTCCCATTCTGCTCTATGACTGTTCCGTATCCCATACCTCCTCCCCATCACCCCACAACTGTCTCCAAGATAATCTCCCCAGCACCCAACCCACCCCCCATCATACCTCCCCAGAACATGGGGCTTCACATCACTTGAAGGATAGTGCATTTTCTCTGACTGAGTCCAGACCCAGCAGTTTTCTGCTGTATATGTGTTGGGGGGCTTCATATCTTCTGGTGTATGTTCTCTGTTTAGTCAGTGTCTGAGAGATACCTGGGACCAGGTTAGTTTAGTCTTCCTCTAGGGCCACCCTCCTCCTTAGCCTCTTCCATCTTTTCCCTAATTCAAACATAGGTGTCATCAACTTCTGTCCATTGACTGGTTGTAAATATTTGCATCTGACTCTTTCAGCTCTTTGTTGGGCCTCTTGGGAGGCAGTCATGATAGCCCCACTTGTAAATGTACCATAGCATCAGCAATAGTGTTAGGACATGGAGCCTTCCCTTGAGCTGAATCCAATTTGACCTGTCACTGGGCCTCCTTTTCCTCAGGCTCTTCTGCATTTGTGTCCCAGCAGTTCCATCAGGCAGGAACAACTCTGGTTCAGAGTTTTTGACTGTGGGATGGCAACCCCATCTCTCCACTTGATGCCCTGTCTTTCTACTGGAGGTGGACTATACAAGCTCCCTCTCCTCACTGTATGGCATTTTATCTAAGGTCCTCATTTGAATTCACTAATGGCAGAGAGGGAGTTAAAGGAATGTTCAGTGTCCTAACTGAACAGTGAAATATAAATCAAAATGTGTTGGGATCCCATCTTACAGATATCAGCATGGCTAAGATCAAAACCATAAGTGACAGCTAATGCTGGTTGGAATGTGGAGCAATGGAAATACCGATACATATCTGGTAGGAGTGCATACATTTATATCCACTCTGCTGCACACATTTATATTAAAATTACAACTAAATATCCTTTGTTAATTAGTATTGCAGATTTTTTCATTCATTATCTATTAATTTTATTGAAACCACAGACATCAATTGTATATCCATTTAAAAGAAAGAAACAAAGTTTCAAACATGAGGTATCAAATATCTACTTATCACCATTTCAGTGAGCAGCATACGTAAATCTGTCTCCAATGTTTTCCAATGACAGGAGGTCTTCCATAGCTGAAAAATATGGTTTTGCCTTGAGAGCTCAGTTATCAATGCTCCATTCACAGGACTGATCCCTAGCAGTTCTTCTGGGCCAGTGATGTTGACCTGGTTCTGAGTCGTCTTCTAGTGAAGCCTTCAGCTCAGGGAATGGAGAGAGGTAAATGCTGGGTACTTTACATCATGTGGAATTCATTAAATTTTGATTTTCATCATTCTTTTTTGTTCATTATTAAGTTTTAATAGTTCAAAGTTCGAATCTGTAATATTATTCCCTTGTATAAATTTGGTGCCTCAGGATAAGAGATAAGAAGAAAGTAACTTAAAGACTGTCCTTGTGGATGTCCAGAATCCAAAAGATAGTAAAAAAGTGATATCCTCACACCAACACCATACCACTATTCCTTGCATATGAATTTAGACAATGTTTGCTACAGTGTCTGGAATTCAAAGAACTCTGTTCACAATTTTGGGGACATCCTGTTATCAATAACATTACTGTCCTATCTTATGATTAGGGTATGAGAATTCTTAAATCTTGAGTGGTGTCCAAGGTTTGTGTACAACATCTATCTGAGTTTTTAGATTTACTTTCTGAACTTTTTTTTCTTTTTTTTCAGGACATGATTTCTCTTTGTAGTTCTGGCTGTCCTGGAACTTGCTCTGTAGACCAGGCTGGCCTCAAACTCAGAAATCTGCCTGCCTCTGCATCCCAAGTGCTGGGATTAAAGGCGTGTGCCACTACTGCCAGGCTCTGGATATCTTTTGCCCATTGTGCTGTCCTCCTGGATTCCCAACATCTGATAGAACTGAATAAATAAATAAGATTTCTCTCCTTTTAAAATTGTAAAAATGCAGTAAAAAATGAAAGCAGTTGCCAGTGAATAAACAGAAATAAGAGACAAGTAAGGCAGGAAATTGACAGATATGTAAAGTCAATGAACCATCACTATTTTTTTTTCTATAATTATAGTATTCACATCTGCCAATCTGCAGATGTCTCTTAGCCTTACACTATGTCTACATTCATCATATCTTTGTGTGTGTGTGAGTGTGTATGTGTGTGTGTGTGTGTGTGTGTGTGTGTGTGTGTGTGTTAATGAAAATATGTTCTGACAAGATTCACATAGGTGGCAATCTCTGGCATCAGGCACAGAGCAAGATGAAAGAAGGAGATATATTGATACCTTGAGTTCCTCATGTGTCTTTCATGCAAAAACACAAGGTAATGATCCCTGGATGAGTGAACAGAGTCAAGACCCTTCATGTTAGACTAAGGGTCTCTCTCAATCTCGCTACTTCTATACAGCATTCATCTGCAGTGTTTCATCCTGAGGACTGTGGTATTCAGTTAGCTACTCTATATGGGGATCAGAGGTGAGCTCCTTTGCTTCCTATCACCAATTGGTTCCTCTATAGAGTCCTAAAATTTAAGTACACCATCAGAGTGAGCACTTGATGAGGGAATGCAAAACTCTCCTAGCTCCACCCAAACATAAGTTAAAAATCCAATGATGAGTCTGGCTACTCACAGATGTGCTGCCACGGACAGGCTTACTTCCTCAGTCCTGCTGCTGATTTTCCCCACATGTGAGTGCCTAGGCTTCCTAAAGGATGGACTTTTCTATCCTCGCTCTATTTTAACCTTTTCATCTGTATTATTTCTTCACAGGTGTTATGTCCCAGGTTACTCTGAAAGACTGGCCCTGGGATATTGCTGCCTTCACAGACCCTCAGTCTGACTTGATCTTTCTCTGAGTTTTCACTGAGCCCTATGGTAAAGGGGTGGGCTGGATACATCAGTCCTCGAGGAAGGGTCTAGAGTGGCTTGCAAACATTGGTGGGATGATTGCAAGTACTACCAACTATCCCCAAAGAGCCAGTTCACAATCTATGCACCAAGGTGGATGTGTTAACCTGAGATGAAAATACATGAAATCCAACACTCACAGTCTACCATGCCTGTCCAAGCAACAAGAAGTATATGGCTAACCTGACAAGTAAGCACATATGCTGCTCAGCTATTTCCCATATGTGCATGCTGTAATTCTGAATGGCGTGATTTATTCAGGTTTTCTGGGTTAACTACACCTGCTAAGAGTTCACATTTACAATGACCATGTACAGTCCTGAGGAACCAAGGAGCAATTCTCATTACAGGACTCTAAGGTTCAGACCTTTTATCTGGATGGATCTTTGTCATTGTTTACGAGATTTTTCACTAATTTTCCATCTTGTTAATACAGGATGATTTTAGCAGTAAGTTTGAAACTGTTTTGGATTCTAAGAGTGCAGCCAGGTCCTGAACTGCTTCAACATTTTAGTCATTTCCACGTATAGTCTCACTTCTGTGTACCATTATTGTGTAAGTCTTTTCACTGGATCTACTACACAATGCAGCTTGAGTGATTTACACTTTGCACATAGGTGATCTGCCCCAGTTGTATTATGATGACATTGTGAAAGAGCCTGTTATCTACTGCATTTTTATAAATGGGAACTTATAGAGCTGGATCAAACAGCCAGCAAGGAGGAACCTGGCTTCAAGAGAGACCTTATAGTAATATTGGCACAACTTAAAATCGCTGATGCATACATCATCATCCCCAGGCAAATTAGAGCCATCTCTCTCTTCAGTGGAACTCTGTCAACACTGAAGTCTCATGGATATGTTTTTTTCTTAAGCCAGACAATGCAACTTCAGTGTAAGCCATGAAAAACATATTTTCAAGGAATCTCTTGACCAGTACATGGCACAATGAGGCTATGAATCCCCAGAGAGATGAGGTGGATATGGAGGGGACTCTGTGTCCTCTGTGGTTTTCTTTATTAAATGTAGTAACTGATCTGCAATGCTGTGATTAACATGTAATGTCTCCATGCTCAAACACAGTGAAAATTCTTTGGTAAATATTTCACAGATTTATGGTCACTTGTTTTTATTAGGTTTTTAGAACATTTTGAAAAGAAAGTGATACGATTTATTCTAATAACTGATTTCCCAAAGTCCAACTATTTATATATCCTTCCTTCCCACGAATTCATGCAACTACAAACTTTTTTACTTTCTGAATATAAGCAAAAAAAGTAATTTGAAGGGGGATTACAAATAAACAGAAACAAAACAAAACCAATAATAAGACGTGCACACAAAGCAAGGTAGAAAGAGAGAGAGAGAGAGAGAGAGAGAGAGAGAGAGAGACTAATGAAATCACAACTCTGTAGCCATTATATATAGGCAAAATATGAGTGAGACAAAAGTAGTTGAATGAGGCAATATTAATAAAAATATCTACAAAAGTACTATTATTGAATTCAATTTTTTGACTATCAACTGCTAAGCATGTCTTCATGATTAACTGTGTTTAATATATCCTGTGAGACTCCACTGGGGAAAACTAATTATTCTTTCATATGTGAGAGTCCATCTCAATTCTTTTTGGTTAGGTCTAAGATCTTGTATCCATTTCTTTCTCCCAAATTTTGAATTTTATCTGGGTTGACTTGGTTCATGCTCTGTGCCTGCAGTCACAGTCTCTGTGAATTCATATGTGCATGTGTCCAATTGTGTCTGGAAGACTCTCTTTCCTTAGAGTCCTACATCCACTCTTGCTCTTATAATCTGCTCAATTTTAAAGCAATTTACTCTCAATTTTTTGTCTCTATTTTACTATAACATCTTTGTAAATTCCTCATACTATACTGTGTCAATTCTAGTCTCCCAGCTTCTACAATTAAATGCACCAAACACAATAATGAAATCTTGGAACATGTATGAATGAGAACATGAAGCACTTTCCTCATGGGCATGCATGATATCTATTCAGTATATTTCTTTCCAGTTCCATATATTTATAGACCAGATCATTCATGTTATATCACTGAGAAATACTCACCTCACTTTTCTATACGTACAAATTTGTCCTTTTAGATTTATTCTTTATTAGAAATCTGGGATGATTCCTTCCGCTATATTCTGTTAAAAGATGATGAATAACAGCTGTGAAAAAACATGAATGTATGAACAGCTCTACAGTAAGGTGTACAGTCATTTAAGTACATGTATGAGAGGATTATTGTTGGGAAACAATAATTTTATTTATTGTATTTTGGCCAGTTTTCATTGGAAAGTCTTCATCCCAGGTAAGTGTGTTTAAAGATCCTGTTTAGAGATGATATAGGCCCTAGTTGTATTGCTGAGGGTCATGTTGTTAAACTGCATTATAAATATTTATGTTTATATCCAGTATACTGTCTGAGCCTTTATTACAGAGGCTCATAAGTGCTCTGTGTAAAGATTATTGCAGACATTCATCAGTTGTTAGACTGTTTAGTTTGATTGACAGTGCATTCAGCAACAGGTGATTCAATGAGAATAACTTCTTACCCAAGAATCAAAGACCACATGGAAGAGGATGTAAGATTCCAAGAATGGGCTTAAAGGATATAAAATATTATCTCCAGGGATTTAACTCTTCTTAGTGCACACATGAACTCTCAGAAGTTATATTTACAAGCAATAAAAGCACACAAATTAAACTAGTGAAAATTACCATGAGAGACATTGATATGACTGAGCAGGCAAAGATGTGTAGTGGTAAAATTAGTGATATCATTTAAATACATTAGATACATTTATATAAATCATCCTCTATATTTAACATGTCCCAGTTTGTGCAGGTATACCCTGTCATCACTACAAGAATAATGTAACAATTAAAAAATTACAACTTGTATGAGAGTTACTCTTGAAGGACCACAGCAAGCTCAAGGTCTTTTGGCATTTGCTGACTGATGGAAAAATATAATTTCTTTTTTGGGGGAAGATTTCTGGAGGTTCATTCTTTTCTACTGATGACCCTATCTATGTGTGTATAGGTATCATTAATTAAACTCACTGTGTCATTAGTTATTGAAAGAGAAGAGGTCAGGATGTTAGGAAAGTTGCAAAGTGAACAACAGGGACCTAGTGGTGGTAGATCCTGGCTAGAGTACAGAGAGTGGTGGTAGATCATAGCATATTTCATATAGATTGAAAATTTCAAAAAATAAAAGGTCTTTTGAAATATAGAAATAAAAACTTTACATATGTTTAAAATAATTTAAGTATTTTGTACACTGTACATTTTTGTCCTATGTCTTCTTCCTCCTATTTTCCCTTTATTCTACTATACAACTAGTACATCATCATGTTATTTGCATACATAGTTGTCTATAACTATAAAATGTAATAATTAATAATAAGAGTCACATTTAATGTGTGTGATTTTGAGATTGTCTTAATTAATATAGCTATATATCATTGCATCTGTTTTTCCAAAAGCCATGTAAATTTCTGATTAATTTTCTGGCTATATATACATATATATGAATATATATGTATATACATACATATATATATATATATACACACACACACACACACACACACACACATATATATATATATATGCCTTAGTGATAAATCCTTCATATGCACATCTATAGCTTATATCTATAATTTAGTTGAACATGATAGTGCTGTAATAATCATTGATATACAATATTTAACCTCATTTCCTTGTGGACATTTTAGTAAATTTTGAAATACAACCTGTGGTGAAGGCAAATATTATTGCCATTTATCTGAAAGTAGATTCAAATTTTCAAAGGTTAGACATTTTTGGAATTTAGCATCAAAATCATCATCACCATTTTCATCATCATCATCATCATCATCATCATCATCATCATCATCAAAAAACACCACCTGTAAATCCATGTGTTAACATTGTCCCAAGGTGGAGCAGCAGACTCAGGCCCAACATTTATTGAGAGCTCAGCCCCTGAGCTTACATTCACTACATGTGACTAGGGCTCAGGGAATGTCTATGGGATGCACTTCCTCAGAGAGGATTAGGACTTGGACCTGAACATTCTGCTACCTAACCCATGTGCCTTTTTAGTTCTTCTTCTCCATTTCTTCTCTGCCTGGACTAGGTTATTATCTAAGAAGTACCCTGCTCATGAATATGCAAATTCATTTAATTTATGTCAGTAAATACAGAGATGTCCAGTTTTTGAAAACAAACTATAATCAGTGTGTCGTTTCCACAGTCTCTAAAAACACTGACTCTAATCATGGAGCAGAACTGGATCTGTCTTTTCCTCCTGCCAGTAACTGCAGGTAAAGGGTTCAGCATTTTCAAATCTGAAGAGGAGACAGGGCCTGAGGTGTCAATGACATCCACTCTGCCTTTCTCTACACAGGTGTCCACTCACAGGTCCAGCTGCAGCAGTCTGGAGCTGAGCTGGTGAGGCCTGGTGCTTCAGTGAAGCTGTCCTGCAAGGATTCTGGCTACACCTTCACCAGCTACTGGGTGCACTGGGTAAATCAGAGGCATGCACATGGCTTTGAGGGGATTGGAGCTATTTATCCTGGAACTGGTGGTACTGATTATTCTCAGAAGTTCAAGGGTAAGGCCACACTGACTGCAGACACATCCTCCAGCACAGCCTACATGCAACTCAGCAGCCTGACATCTGAGGACTCTGGGGACTATTACTGTCCCCAGACACAGTGTTGTAACCACATTCTGAGTGTGTCAGAAACCCTGGAGGAGCAGCAAGCTGCCCTCAGTCTGAGAGGGCACAATGACTAACCTTTACACTTATTCAGAAATAAAAATTTTGAATGTCCTTTTTTTCCCCTGCTCCTTCTCACAGTCCTATAGTGCCTTTGTCATCTTTGTAAAAGGACTTCTATGAATAAAGTGATGCTGGCTTAGGGCAAACCTACAGGACACCATACCTTCCCAATCTCTTCATCACTGACCACCTCCATTGAAATGTTTCTTACTCCATAAAACAATAAAAAGGATGTGATGACAAATGATAAACATATCTCTAGTTCCAGAGTTGTCTTCCTAACTCTGGCTGTGTGTTTCATCATAAGTTCCAGTCTCTTAGAATGTGAGAAATATTCATATCAGGATGCACAGGCATGTAAATATATTTCCAGCAGGTTGGTCAAAATATTAAATCATTTTTCATGGAACACATTAACCATCACATTGTATATATCTGTTCAATTATGTAGGTTTTGAGAGGATATGTGTTTGACCTCATCTTCACTTCATTCCCAGTCTCAGTAATCATCCCTACAGTCACTAGCCTTTTCAGAACATGAACTTATACTGATACAGCATCAACTCTCCTAGTCCTTTGAAAACCCTGTGTTCAGCTTTGTTCTATATACAGACAAGTGTTCGGTATTGTTTTCATATCTCTAATGATATTTTGTGAACATTTCCTCTCCTGACCCTTGATTGGTTTAATAAAAAGCTGATGGTCTCTCACAAAGTAGGAGAGAGGCAGGACTTCTCTCGGCAGGAGATCAAAACACCTACAGCTCAGCTGCGGTTGCAGACCACTGTGGACTTGCTCTCCAGGCTTGCAGAAAAGTGCCATCTTGCCTCGGGACACCATGCAGACTGCTAGCAGCTGGAGTCAGGGGCATGGACAGAGACCTAGCTTAGCATAGCATAGACAACACCTTCAGGCTCTGGCCAGTGCCCGGAGTCAGAGGAGATCAGCAGGAGATCTGTGCACCTACAGCTCAGCTGTGGTTGCTGACCACTGTGGACTGGCTAGCCGGGCTTACAGGAGGTATCATCTTGCCTCGGGACACAGCAGACTGCTGGCTGCTGGGGTCAGGTCAGGGCAGATGACTGGAGGCTTGGATCAGGAGCAAGGACCCCCTCTACTACAGCACTGCCAAAGGCCAGGCTCACAGGAGCTTCAAACTCCAACCACTAACAATAAGATGATCTAACTCCAGAGATAAACAGATGGCAAAAGGCAAACTTAGGAATGTTACTAACAGAAATCAAGGCAATATGGCACCATCTGAACCCAATTTGCCAACCACAGCAAGTCCTGGATACCCCAGCACACCAGAAAAACAAGAGTTGGATATAAAAGCACTGGTCATGATGCTGCTAGAGGAACACAAAAAATACATAAACAAATCTTTTAAAGAAATGCAGGGGAACATCAATAGGATAGAAGCTCTTACAATGCAAACACAAAAATCAATTAAAGAACTCCAGGAGAATATGGGCCAACAGACAGAAACCAATAAAGAGGGAATGAGAAAATCAGTTAAAGAAATGCAGGAGAACTTGAAACAAGAGGCAGAAGTCATGAAAGAGGAAACACAAAAATCTCTTAAAGAATTACAAGAAAACACAAACAAACAAATGAAGGAACTGAGCAAAACCATCCAAGATCTGAACACAGAGGTAGAAACAAGTAAGAAATCACAAAAGGAGACAACTTTGGAGATAGAAAACCTTGGGAAGAAATCAGGGGTTGTAGATGCAAACATCAACAACAGAATACAAGAGATAGAGGTAAGAATCTCAGAAGCTGAAGATAACATAGTAACGATTGACTCCACAGTCAAAGAAAATGCAAAATGCAAAAGGTTTGTAACCCAAAATATCCAGGAAATCCAGGACACAATGAGAAGACCAAACCTAAGGATTATAGGGATAGACGAGAGTGAAGATCTACAACTTAAAGGGCCAGCAAATATCTTTAACAAAATTATGGAAGAAAACTTCCCTAACATAAAGAGAGATAGATGCCCATGAATATACAAGAAGCCTACAGAACTCCAAACGAACTGTACCAGAAGAGAAATACCTCCTGTCACATTATAATCAAAACCCCAAATTACTAAACAAAGAAAGAATATTAAAGGCAGTAAGAGAAAAAGGCCAAGTAACATATAACGGAAGACCTATCAGAATCAAACCAGACTTCTCTCCAGAAACCATGAAAGCTAGAAGATCCTAGGCGGATCTCATGCAGACCCTAAGAGAACACAAATGTCAGCCAAGACTACTATACCCAGCAAAACTCTCAATCAACATAGATGGAGAAATCAAAATATTCCATGACAGGACCAAATTTACACAATATCTTTCAACTAACCCAGCTCTACAAAGGATAATAGGAGGAAAACTCCAATAAAAGGAAGGAAACTACACCCAAGAAAAAGCAAGATAGTAACCTTCTTCCATCAAACTCAAAGGAAGATAACTACTCAAAAACAAAAATAACATCAAAAATGTAAGGAAGTAATAATCACTATTCCTTAATATCTCTTACCATCAATGGACTCAATTCCCCAATAAAAAGACATAGACTAACACACTGGATACAGAAACAGGACCCTACATTTTGCTACTTACAGGAAACACACCTCAGAGTCAAAGACAAACACTACCTTAGAGTAAAAGGCTGGAAAACAATTTTGCAAGAAAATGGTCGCAGGAAGCAAGCTGGAATAGCCATTTTAATATCAGATAAAACTGACTTTCAACCCAAAGTCATCAAAAGAGACACAAAAGGTCACTTCTTGCTAGTCAAAGGAAGAATCCACCAAGAAGAATTCACAATTCTAAACATCTATGCTCCAAATGCAAGGGCACCCTCATTCATAAAGGAAACTTTACTAAAGCTCAAAGCACACATTGCACCTAACACAATAATTGTCAAGGACCTCAACACTCCACTATCCTCAGTGGACCGATCAGGAAATCAAAAATTAAACAGGGACATGGAAAACCTCATTGAAACTTTGGACCAGTTGGATTTTATATATATATATATATATATATATATATATATATATATATATATATATATATAAACATTTCATCCTAAAGCAAAAGACTATACCTTTTTCTCAGCACCTCATGGTACCTTCTCCAAAATCGACCATATAATTGGTCACAAGACAGACCTCAACAAATATAAAAAGATTGAACTAATCCCATGCCTCCTATCAGATCACCATGGAGTAAGAATGTTCTTCAATAGCAACAAAAACAAGAGAAAATCCTCATACACGTGGAGGCTGAACAATATTCTACTCAATGATACCTTCGTCAAGGAAGAAATAAAGAAAGAAATCAAAGACTTTTTAGAATTTAATGAAAATGAAGGCACATTACACCAAATCTATGGGACACAATGAAAGCAGTGCTAAGAGGAAAACTTAAAGCCCTGAGTGTCTCCAAAAAGAAACAGGAGAGAGCATATACTAGCAACTTAATGTTGCACTTGAAAGCCCTGGAACAAAAAGAAGCAATTTCACCCAGGAGGAGTAGAAGACAGGAAATCATCAAACTCAGGGCTGAAATCAATCAAGTTGAAACAAAGAGAACCATACAAAGAATCAACAAAACCAGGAGCTGGTTCTTTGAGAAAATCAACAAGATAGATAAACCCCTAGCCAGACTTACCAAAGGGCACAGAGACAGTATTCAAATTAACAAAATTAGAAATGAAAAGGGAGATATAACAACAGAAACTGAGGAAATTCCAAAAATCATCAGATCCTACTACAAAAGCCTATACTCAACACAACTGGAGAATCTGGAGGAAATGGACAATTTCTTAGATAGATACCAAATTCCAAAATTAAGCAAGGATCAAATAGATCGTCTAAACAGACCCATAACCCCAAAAGAAATAGAAGGGGTCATAGAAAGTCTTCCAACCAAAAAAAAAAAAAAAAAAAAAAAAAAAAAAGCACAGGACCAGATGGTTTTAGTGCAGAATACTATCAGAACTTCAAAGAAGTCCTGATACTGATACTCTTCAAACTATTCCACAAAATAGAAACAGAGGGAACACTACCAAACTCATTCTATGAAGCCACAATTACCATGATACCAAAACCACACAAAGATCCAACTGAGAAAGAACTACAGGCCAATTCCTATTATGAATATCAATGCAAAAATACTAAATAAAATACTTGCCAACTGAATCCAAGAACACATCAAAACGATCATTCACGATGATCAAGTTGGCTTCATCCCAGGGATGCAGGGATAGTTCACTATATGGAAATCCATCAACGGAATCCGCTACATAAATAAACTAAAAGAAAAAAAAACACATGGTCATTTCATTGGATGCTGAAAAAGCATTTGACAAAATTCAGCATCCTTTCATGCTAAAAGTCTTGGAAAGAACAGGAATTCAAAGCCCATATCTAAACATAGTAATAGCAATTTACAGCAGACCGATAGCCAACATCAAGGTAAACAGAGAGAAACTTGAAGCAATCCCACTAAAATCAGGGAATAGACAAGGCTGCCCCCTCTCACCATATCTTTTCAATATAGTACTTGATGTACTAGCTTAAGCAATTTGACAATATAAGGAAGTCAAAGGGATACAAATTGGAAAGGAAGAACTCAAACTATCACTATTCACACTGATATGATAGTATACTTAAGTGACTCAAAAAACTCCACTAGAGAACTCCTACAGCTGATAAACAACTTCAGCAAAGTGTCTGGTTATAAAATCAACTCAAGCGAATCAGTAGCCTTCCTGTATGCAAAGGATAAGCAGGCCGAGAAAGAAATTAGGGAAATGACACCCTTCACAATAGCCACAAACAATATAAAGTATCTTGATGTGACTCTAACCAAACAAGTGAAAGATTTATATGACAAAATTCAGGTCTCTGAAGAAGGAAATTGAAGAAGACATCAGAAAATGGAAAAATCTTCCATGCTCGTGGGTTGGCAGGATTAATATAGTTAAAATGGCAATCTTGTCAAAAGCAATATACAGATTCAACACAATCCCCATCAAAATCCCAACTCAGTTCTTTATAGAGCTAGAAAGAGCAATTCTCAAATTCATCTGGAATAACAAAAAACCCAGGATAGCTAAAACTATCATCAACAGTAAAAGAACTTCTGGGGGAATCAATATGCTGGATCTCAAGCAATACTACAGAGCAGTAGTGTTAAAAACTGCATGGTATTGGTACAGTGACAGGGAAGTGGATCAATGGAATAGGATTGAAGACCCAGAATGAAACCCACACATATATGGCCAATTGATCTTCGACAAATGAGCTGAAAACATCCAGTGGAAAAAAGATAGCCTTTTCAACAAATGGTGCTGGCTCAACTGGAGGTCAACATGCAGAAGAATGAGAATTGATCCACTCTTATATCCTTGCACTAAGCTCAACTCCAAGTGGATAAAGGACCTCCACATAAAACCAGACACACTAAAAATATTAGAAAAGAAACTGGGGAAGACCCTCTAGGACATTGGCTCAAAGAGAAAATTCCTGAACAGAACACCAATTGCTTATGCTCTAAGAGCAAGAATAGACAAATGAGACCTCAAAAAATTACAAAGTTTCTGTAATGCAAAAGACACTGTCAAAAGGACATATCAGCAACCAGCAAATTGGGAAAAGATCTTCACCAACCCCACATCTGACAGAGGGTTAATATCCAATATATACAAAGAACTCAAGAAGTTAGACCCCAGAAAACCAAATAACCCTATCCAAAAATGTGGTAGAGAGCTAAAAAAGACTTTTCATCTGAACAAATTTGGATGGCTGAAAAACACCTTAAAAATGTTCAACATCATTAGTCATTGGAGAAATGCAAATCAAAACAACCCTGAGATTTCACCTCACGCCAGTCAGAATGGCTAAGATTAAAAACTCAGAAGACATCAGGTGTTGTTGAGGATGTGGAGAAAGAGGAACACTCCTCCACTGCTAGTGGGACTGCAAGCTGGTACAACCACTCTGGAAATCACTCTGGCGGTTCCTCAGAAAACTGGACATATAATACTTCTGGAGGACCCAGCCATACCACTCCTGGGAATATACCCAGAAGATTCCCCAGAATGCAATAAGGACACATGGTCCATTATATTCATAGCAACCTTATTTATAATAGCCAGAAGCTGGAAAGAACCCAGATGTCCCTCAACGGAGGAATGGATACAAAAAATGTGGTATATATACATAATGGAATACTATTCAGACATTAGAAGCAATGATTTCATGAAATTATAAGATAAATTGATGGAGCTGGAGAGCATCATACTAAGTGAGGTAACCCAGTCTCAAAAGAATACCCATGGTATGCAGTCACTGATAAGTGGATATTAGCCTAGAATCGTAGGACACCAAAGACACAATTCACATACCAAATGATGTCTGACAAGATGAAAGGGTGGACACTGGTGCTGGAAAGGATCAAATCATCAGTGTAGGGTAATACCAGAACATGGAAGTGGGAAGGGGTGGATGAGGGAGCAGGGGGAGGGAAAAGGGCATGTGGGACCTTTGGTGGGTGGGGAACCAAAAAGGGAAATGAAATGTAAATATAGAATATATCAAAAAAAATAAAGAAAAAAAAAGGACTTCTGACAGAGTTCCTGCCCCTGGAGCATTGCCAGCCTGTTGATCCCTATAATCCCTATGTGTTCTGATGACTGCTGTTGGCCTGAAATTGATTGACTCTTTACTCATTTATTTATAATCTCTTTCTTTGGAATATACTTCCCCTCATTACTCAGAGCAAATCACGCTATAATAAATGAAACAGATGTGTTTCTCAGGAATGAGGTCATGAGGCTGTGGAAGAAAAGGAAAAGGACTTCTGCTTGGCCTTTAGGGCATAGGAAATGATCTAGATAACATAATCACAAAGGACACAAAAGTCTACATGGTCCTTTGTAGAAATTCATTGCCAGACTGGCCTTGATTTTGGAAACATGAGGAGATACATGTACTCTCCATTCCATTGACTGTTGTATTAATTATCCAGATGTATTTGGGGGATATTAAGGATAGAGAAAGTGGTTTCAAGAAGAAAAAGCATGGATAGAAACAAAGGGATCTATAAAATACAAGCAAATGAAAGATTTATTTTATAGGAGAAAGACTTGTATATATCTTGAAACAAACAATATTTGAAGGAGAGTAGATTAGGCTATGGGATTGCAAGGATGAAGAAATAAAGATGAGCACATTTAAAAAGTGACATATAAACATACAAAAAGTTAGTAATTTGTTCTTGTAGTTACTTGTAGAATTGGAAATGACAATGCCTAGAGAGATATTAGGGAGAGTGGGCAGCTTTATATGCAAAAACTTAAAAACTTAAAAAAAATCATTTCAACTTTAGTAGTTAGTCACCTTTCTGTCCTTACATGAAAACAGTTATTAAAGAGTGCTATCTCCTGTACCAGGAAACCACAAGTGCTATGTTCAGCTACCAGTGAAGAAAAGGCTATGTAAACCTATAAGGAAACACAATTTTGCTTTGTGTTTAGCAAAGGATACTGACTTGGAATTAATGATCTGAGATTCATATAATTTATGTAAATTTAAGGATTTTTAAAATAATTATTAAAAATGATCAAAGCCTTGATTATATAAGTTTAGTTTATAAAAGACTGGGTTCAGGCTCTCTGGTTGGGAGAAAGAATTAAAAGGGAGAAAGAAAAGTGCAAAAAAAGGTGAAGGCAAAAGCATAAGATGACAGGACGGAAGAATGATGAGATCCTTGGGTAAAGAGAGGTCACTCGAACTGACATTTGCATCCACTACTGTCTCAGAATCATTATTGAATTAGGGCCATTCCCTTTCTCACCTTGTTCCAAGACCCTCCTCACTCTGCAGCTGAACCTCAGCACTGTGTGAAGATAGCTCATGACTGTAGGGGGTTGAGAGGCTTGTCATGACTCTTCACCTTCTGGAAGAATATACGTTCCCTGAAAGACAGGAGGATAAGGTCTGTATAAAGTGTGGGGCTGTCACTGAAGAATCCATCTGAATGTCCATTTACTGATTCAAGATCTAATTAACTCTGGAAAAGAGCTCAGCCACCACGAAGACCAAGGTTTTTATTATTTTGCAGGAGACACAGTGAGCATGTTCCCTGTGTGTCAGAAACAACCCTGTTTGAGGAAGCTCAGGACCAGCAGGTGGTGGTGTAGATCCAGCTTTCACCAGGAGAGAAACAAAAACAGGTGCAGAGAAACATCTGGAGATCGAGGCAGTCCTAGGAGTTGTCTTTCACACAACTTCAGAGACCACATGATACATGTGATGGAGCTACTGTGACAAACCTACAAATTTAGGACAGTAAAAGTTGTTTGTTAAGTAATTGTGTATATGTTTCATTTATTACAAATGAACCTTACTGGAAGGACCAAAACCAATTACAAATACAAATGATGGAATGATAGAAATTTTCAAACATGATGTGTCAAACGTTCATTCATCATCACCACTGTCAGTTACATCTATAAATCTAATTTGTAACTTCTTTCCATTGGCAGGAGGGATATTTTCAGTTGGAAAATGATTGATTGTGACTTGGGAACACAATTCTTGATGTTCCATCCACAATGTTAAACCAATGATGCTCTGCTGAAAAAGGGTAGGAGACCTGGTCCCACTGCCATGAGATGCCCGCACCTCAGGGGAAGGAGAGAGGGAGAAGCTTGGTGTACTTTCACACCTGACCTTCCTTACATTTTTATTTTCATCACTCACTTTTCTGTAAATTTTCTTCTGAAGCATTTTTTAAAAAATTAGTAATATTAAGCTTTAATATGAAATTAGATCCTTCCTCTGGTAGCACACATTTTATGTCATCTAAAGGAATGTCTGGCTGCTGATCTACTCTGTGCATATTGGAATCCTATTACTCACACCATCAACATATAACGTGCTCTCTTCATATGAATCCCATGATAGTACAGTTATGTTCAATGCCAGTGCTTGAGAGTTTCTGAAGGATGGATTTGTAGTTCCACCTTATCTAATACATGTTCAGTCTACAGTGCTTTTCTTCTCACCTGTCATTGTGATGAACCTGGAGACCCAGCAATGCTTATGACACTGATTAGATATACATAAACACTCTAGTTGTGTTGGAAATAGGCTCTCTAGATGAGTATACCAGAGTACAGGAATTTTGAGAGCTGTAAAAGTATATCAGTGAAATAATGTAAGTGAATGAGTTAATATAATCCACATTTAGAATAATATGTTCTAATTTTTGAGCCCCAATTGTCAGGTGCTTTATATATAAATTTGTATAAAATCTTGTTGGATTATATTTCTGTACTTTAATTTTTGTACCATGTTGTTCACATCTCTGTACATTTGTGGGCTTGGACCTGGAATTACTTCAAGTCCATCTGAAAAACTCAGGAAAAATGCCTCCATCCATTGCAGCTCATATCACAGACTTAACATAACACCACACTTTCATGCCTTCCATGGACAAAGCATGTGAAACACAACATCGGTGTTCCTGGTTAGATTTGATATTCTCTCTTCTGAAGAGTCTGCTGTCTGATTCCAATATTCAGGAATCACCAATACTTGTTTTTTTTTTTTTTGGCCCTCTGGCCCTTTAATCCAAACCTAGCAACTTAGCCTCTGTGTCATCCACTCCAGGATCTTTCCTTCTCTGGGCCCTTCCTCCTGCCTCATGAGTATGTACATGATGGTTTTGAGTCTCATGGAGACAATGTCAGAAACTCTTCTATTTCAAGATACACAATTTACTCATAGATAAAAAGTCACTTTAACATTGACAGCCCTCCGGAAAGGAACCCAAGTGTTAGTGCAGGTCTTATTGCCCATCCTACCCTAGTGTTTTAGGGCTGCAGATGGAACTCATTTTTCTGGGATTTTTTCTTCTTTCTTGTGTTAATACAACTCTATGTTAAGATCTTATTTTATGACCTGTCGCTTTGCTGAAGTTGTTTATCAGCTGTAGAAGTTCTCTGGTGGAGTTTTTTGGGTCGCTTAAGTAGACTATCATATCATCTGCAAATAGTGATAGTTTGACTTCTTCCTTTCAAATTTGTATCCCTTTGACTTCCTTATGTTGTCTAATTGCTCTCGCTAGAACTTCATTACTATATTAAAAAGATATGGAGAGAGAGGGCAGCCTTGTCTAGTCCCTGATTTTAGTGGGATTGCTTCAAGTTTCTCTCCATTTATTTTGATGTTGGCTACTGGTTTGCTGTAGATTGCTTTTACTATGTTTAGGTATGGGCCTTGAATTCCTGCTCTTTCCAAGACTTTTAGCATGAAAGGATGCTGAATTTTGTCAAATGCTTTTTCAGCATCTAATGAGATGACCATGTGGATTTTTTCTTTCAGTTTGTTTATGTAGTGGATTACATTGATGGATTTCTGTATGTTGAACCATCTCTGCATCTCTGGGATGAAGCCTACTTGATCATGGTGAATGATCCTTTTGATGTGCTCTTGGTTTCGGTTGGCAAGAATTTTATTTAGTATTTTGTATCGATATTCATAAGAGAAATTTGCCTGTAGTTCTCTTTCTTTGTTGAATCTTTTTGTGGTTTAGGTATCAACGTAATTGGGTTTTCGAAGAATGAGTTGGGCAGTGTCCCTTCTGTCTCTATTTTGTGGAATAGTTTGAAAAGTATTGGTGTTAATTCTTCTTTGAAGGTCTGGTAGAATTCTGCACTAAAACCATCTGGTCCCGTACTTTTCTTGGTTGGGAGGCTTTCTATAACCCCTTCTATTTCTTTAGGGGTTATGGGACTATTTAGCTGATATATTTGATGCTGATTTAATTTTGGTATTTGGTATCTGTCTAGGAAATTGTCCATTTCCTCTAGATTCTCCCGTTGTTTTGAGTATAGACCTTTGTAGTAGGATCTGATGATCTTTTGAATTTCCTCAGTTTCTCTTGTTATGTCTCCCTTTTCATTTCTAATTTTGCTAATTTCTATACTGTCTCTGTGTCCTTTGGTTAGTCTGGCTAAGGGTTTATCTATCTTGTTGATTTTCTCAAAGAACCAGCTCCTGGTCTTGTTGATTCTTTGTATGGTTCTCTTTGTTTCTATGTGATTGATTTCAGCCCCGAGTTTGATGATTTCTTGTCTTCTACTCCTCCTGGGTGAATTAACTTGTTTTTCTTCCAGGGCTTTAACGTCTGCCCTTAAGCTGCTTGTGTATGCTCTCTCCCTGGAGGACATGGGCACAGGGGGAAAGTTCCTGAACAGAACACCAATAGCTTATGCACTAAGATCAAGAATCGACAAATGGGACCTCATAAAATTACAAAGTTTCTGCAAAGCAAAGAACACTGTCAAAAGGATAAAATGGCAACCAACAAAGTGGGAAAAGATCTTCACCAACCCCACAGTTCTCCACTGTTGTTGGGATTGCAAACCGCTCTGGAAATCAGTTTGGTGCTTCCTCAGAAAATTGGGCATGTCACTTCCAGAATTCCCTGCCATACCACTCCTGGGCATATACCCAGAGGATTCCCCTGCAATAAATACACATGCTCCACTATGTTTATAGCAGACTTGTTTATAATAGCCAGAAATTGCAAGGAGCCCAAATATCCCTCAAAGGAGGAATGGATACAGAAATGTGGTATATTTATACAATTTAATACTACTCAGCAATTAAAAACAATGAATTCATGCAATTTGTAGGTAAATGGTTAGACCTGGAAAATATCATCCTGAGTGAGTTAACCCAATCACAAAAAAATACACATGAAATGCAATCACTGATTAGTGGATATTAATGAGCCCAGAAGCTCTAAATGCTCAAGGCACAATTAGCAAGTTAAATGATTCCCAAGAAGAAGAAAGGAGAGGACCCTGGGACTGTAAAGATTGGATCCAGTTTTGTAAAGAAACCTAGGGGGGAGGGAGAATGATTGGGGAATAGTTGGGGGGGAGAGGAACTATGGGACTTATGGTGGGGGGGGGACTAGGAAAGGGGAAAGCCTCTGGAATGTAAACATAGAATATAGAAAATAAAAATTAAACAAAAAGATCTTATTTTATGGTTTGGACATGTCTTGATATTTGTATCTTTCAAACATCTGAGAATATGAGGATGTTTTATTCATAAAAGGAACTTTATTGCATTTAATGTTGATTTCTTTAATGAAATCAGTCATCTACTCAAGCTTCTTTCCATATATTCATTCATATTCATGCCAACAAACCACTGCATAAAGTGGACCAAAGTTAGGTAAATATTATTCTCTCTAAGTTCTAAATCATCAATATTGATAAGAAGAAGAAGAATGCATTGTCTTTTAACATTTCTGAAGGCAGTGAAAAAATGTCCTAAACTTGTGATCTGTGCCTTCCAGCATCCTTTGCCCACTGTGCCTCTTAGATCATCAGCATCTAGGGGAATTGAATAAATTTCTCCCTGCTTAGAGTTTCTGTTTTCTGCTGTTGATTTTAAAGTTGTTATAAGTACAAGTCAGTACAAATATGAAGATACTGATTGTTGAATAAATAGCAATCTCAAATATGTGAGCCAGGAGTTTGACTCATTAGTAAAGTCAATGAAATAACATTCTTCCATGGAATTATTGTATTCATCCTTTCCAACTTGAGATGGCATATTCTCTTATACTATGCAAGAAGTCTATGATTAGTGTACCAATTATGTGGAAAATATATATTGATAAGACTCACAGAGGCCCTAGAAACAGAGAGCATCAGGATAGTAGTAAAATCTCCCCATTTGAGATCCTCATCTGTTCTCCATGCAAAAACATAGGGAAGTAATTCTTAGATGAGTGAGCAGAGTCAGGACCCTTTGTGCTAGAGTGAGGGTCTCCCTAAAGCTCACTGCATCCCAACCTCACTCACCAGAAGTGTTGTGTACTGAGGAACCTGGTCTTGTGTGTCACCTATTCTCTATGGGAAGCAGAAATGAACTCTCTTGAGGGCTGCTGCATCTCCCAAAAAGACTGATACCACTTGAGTCCAAAAACTTGAGTATACCATCAGAGTCACCACCTGGGGAGGGAATGCAAATCTCTCCTGTATCCACCCAACCTTGGGTTGAAAAGCCAATGCTGGGCCTGTGTACTCACTGTTGTGCAGTCATGGACAGGCTTACTTCCTCATTCCTGCTGCTGATTGTCCCTGTATGTGAGTGCCAAGGCTCCCTAAAGCATGAACTTTTCTCTCTTCACCTGTTGCAACCTTACCTTCTCCCTTTTCTTTTTCTCCACAGATGTCCTGTCCCAGGTTACTCTGAAAGCGTCTGGCCCTGGGATATTGCAGCCCTCCCAGACTCTCAGTCTGACTTGCTCTTTCTGTGGGTTTTCCCTGAGCACTACTGGTATGGCTGTCAACTGGATTCGTCAGCCCTCAGGGAAGGGTCTGCAGTGGCTGGCAACCATTTATTGGGATGATGATAAGCGCTAAAACCCTTCACTGAAGAATCGGCTTACAGTCTCCAAGAACACCTCCAACAACCAGGTGTTCCTCACGCTGGACAGTGTGGACACTTCATATACTGCCACATACTACTGTGCTCGGAGAGCACATTGACACAGCCTCAGTTTTCAGCTGTACATTATTTTAGGCTGGTTCTCAGCTCTGTTCCTTTCTATTCCCTCTATAAGAGGGTATGGCCACAGCTTTCCGGCTGTCCTCTGTGGTTTCCTGTTTGCTCTTAGATTAAGAGCTTTCTATTCATTTCCTTCACCTTCAGTCTCTATTATAATGTTCATAAATGATTCTGTGTTTTACTTTATAAAGCTGATGGATGTTTGGTACTTATACCAGGTAGTTCAGAGCTATGGTTCTATTCAGTCTTAGGCTTCAAATTCCCATAGTGGAAAATTCTAAATTATTGTAAACACAGTAAACAGCTGTATATGGTGAAGATGGGATTTACTGGATGAGTATTCTCAAAATGTGTCATCCACAAAAGAGTGTCCATAGATACTCCCAAGTAATTCAGGGTATTTTGAAGTCTATTTTTTTGCTCCCTCAAAACAAATTTTAACATCAAAGTGTTCAAGACAACACATATATCTCAGTGAACACAGAGAAGTTGATCATGTGTCCATTTAGAAGTTTCATTCCTACTGATTAGTGTTCAGAGTACTGGAGGTACTTTGTTTGGCATTACACAAGAAAGATAATCTAACTCTAAACCTTGTTGTCTAAAATAGTTACCTGTCTGTATGATATGTTGACATAATAGGGGATCAAACATTGTGGGATCAATCATTCATTCTTTGATGGAATAAAGGCCTATGAGATTAGGGTTAAGGTTAGCCATGGCTGACTCTGCTAGAATTGCCATGAAACTGAAATTGCATAGGCCATGGCCCTAAGTAAAAATCATGCCACTGTTCTTATAGAGCAACATATCAATAAAATAATTTTATTTATACTACCTTACACTTAATCCAGTAACTCATCTACCTGTCATCAGACACATGTTTTGCAGTGGATGGGAAGCAAGAGAGAACCAGAAATGGACATTTGTAGAGCAGTGGTTCTAAATGAGTTTTCATCACCAAACCTTCCTCCCAGGACTAAAGGATCATTGCAAAAGAAGATTGCAAAAGTCAGAGATTATGGATTACTCTAAAAAAGCAGTTTTATTCAGACACAGTAGAATACACATATGAAGTCACATAGACTATGGGAACAAGCACAGGACTTATATATATATTCAAGACAGTGGGACTCTCTGCAGACAGGGAGAAGTGGACATATGCTTCCACAACTAGGTAAGAAACTATCTGCAACTGGTACTCATCTACAATGGAAGCATAGTCTTCATCAGTGGGGGCTTACTCCCGTATTAACTACACTTGATGTTAGGTCCTATACCCAAGAGGTGGCCAAACAAAACCAACACAATGGCACATTTGTAGAGTGTTTGTCTCATAGCTTTACTTAGGCAGTTTGTCTTACTAGGTTTTTTCATGTATATTTGGTTTCATATTTTGTCTTCTTTTGAGTTTGTGTTTGTACATGTATGACGAGATAGGATGAATAGTAATAAAGAGAAAGGCAGACAGAAAGTGATTCTTGTTTTACCATTTTGTTTGTTTTTGGTTAAAGAGTGAGAAGAATAAAGGGTATGAATTGGGATTCAGCAAAGGAATGAGGACCTAAGAAAAGTTGGGGAGAAGTAAAGTGTGATTTGAATATATTGTTTATAAGATTTTTTTCAATCAACAAAGGTCATTTAAGTTAAACAAACTGGGCAAAGGCCCCAAATTTCATGTTCCTCTTACTTTTCTATAAATGGAACATCATGGAAAGACAAAACATGTTTGTTTCTTTCTGGCATGTTCATGCACAACCTGGTTGGAAAGTTTCCAGTAATTTCTGGTCAGTTGTCCATTGTTCTGTTGACACATCTCTAATCACTTCTGCCTTCCTGAACTGACAATAATCAAGTAAGAATCTATGGAGAACATTGCATGTATCACTGCTAAAACATTTTCTCAGACGTGTACAGAGTCTTCATAGGGCAATGTTCCTTTCTACACATAATCAAGTATAGCAACAGACAAACAAGTCTCTGTTACTAAAAACAAAGATAAGTTTCCATTACCTTATGGCTCCTTGTCCTTCATGACATCATCAGGATAGGAGCAGATGTCACCAGCCAGATAAAAAGGAAGAAGCAGACCAGGATAGAAGGAGAAGTAACTAACAAACTATTTGGAAGAACAACAGATTGATATAGATTGATTAATTTAAGTTATACGTCTATTTGAGAACAAGAGTGAGATAAAGCTTAAAAGTATAATTAATAAATATAAATCTTGGTCTTTTTATTCAGAGCTAGGGCAGGCATAGTAAAACTGTATTTTTATACCCACGTTAGTGTCAATGTGAGCCATTTATATACCGTAATTGAGTCAATAACTTTGAAGCAGAAGTGTTTGATCACACAATCAATATCTAAGTCTGAGGATATGACCAACATTGCTGTTAAAGTACACTTTTATTTTGCTTTGTTTATCCAAAATGATTTTTCTGTACAGCACTGATTGCTCAGAAGATCATCTCTATAGACAAGGATAAACTTGAACTCAGAGATCTGCATGTTCCTACCTCCCAATATCCCAAGATAAAAGATATTAACCACTACCATTTAGGTATGTTGAAATACCTCCAACAAATATTTTTAATCATCTCTCATCCTTTCTTTATATTTGAGTGGGAGAGTCAGTGATTATGCTCTGATTACTCATTCTAAGCTAGTAGTCTTCCTCATTCCCAATATCCTGCTCTGAAATCAAATGATTGCTATGGAACACTAACAAGAAGACCATCTTTACAGTCTTTGGGACAGAGTGTGACACTGATCCTCAGTGTTCTTTTGAGGACTGATTAGTAATTCCAAATGGTGATTCAGGACATTATCCCAGATGAATGTTTTGCAGAATTTGTCAGTAACTTTCTTCAGAGGTAAGTGACAGAGTGAACAACCAGAGATTCACCAAAACATCTCTAAAGTGGCTATTCCTGCATCTTAAATATCTGACCACTGAGGACACCATGGTGTATCAATCTTTGATGGAATTAAAGTGAGAAGATGTGAATCAGTTTCCAGACACAATCTTATCTGCAAAGGGACGTGGAATAGTGAAAATGGTGCCAGTCCTTTGAGTGGTGTTCATAATCATCACATATAGATAGGTCTAAAAGGAACTGCTATGGGTTTTTGATCAATGAAAAGAGAGCCCAAGCAGAGGACAAGTGTAAAAATAAAAAAATAACAGAAATAATAGAAAACTTGTATAAATCAATATGTCCCTTTATTCAAGGAAAGCTTCTGCACAGACATTGCATCAGATCAGCAAGTATTATGATCCTCATATTAGTTGAACTTAGGAGAATAAACTCATATTATCTAATTATAATATTATGGAGCCCAGAAATTTGTGTAAGGATTATAAGAGCAGGGTGTCTATGTAAGTCCACATTACTTAAGTAGGCATGCAGTCCTATGCATTGCAACCTATGTGAGCCATCAACATCCAATATTCTGTCATACAAAGTACAGCATTATACACCTTACCCAGCACATATGGGGTTCTGAAATGCCAAGATACAAACATCTAGCACTCTGGATTATAGGGAAAACTGTTACTCTATAGTAAGGAGTCACTGATGCTCTGAGGACACTGCCCTGTGAACTGAAAATTCACAGGACTTCACATGGATTCTGACCAATTATGGAAGAGAGAACATGCATTCAACTGTTCTTCCCCCTTTTATCCTGAAATATTAGGTACATCCAATTTGTGAACCCAAACTTAGAGCACAATATTCTGTTTTCATGTCGTGTGTATTGTTGTTTTATTATGAGTAGGTATATTTCAGATATTTAGATACACATCACCACATATCCCTACAGAGTGCTATTGGTTTCTCTCATCCCTGGGGTAACATTCCATACTCTGTCCTTCATTAGGGAAACATCAACATTGAAAGCTATACAAGCACATACCCTGCCTAGGAATAAGAGAACACTGGATTGTAAAGGTGCACAGGTAGAAGTATCGTTTTCTAAGCACAGATATTCTCTACCCATTAAGTTCTTGTAAATGAAATTTCCTCTCTCATCCCATCCCATTAAAAAATGGGAATGCAGTATGGTAGACAGATTGAGTTTCACAATACATTTGCTTGGTTTCTGTTTCCTTTTCAAGGTGATTGTTTTTGAATTGTTAGCTTTTCATGAATGCTACTCTAGTCCCTCTTCTTTCTGTTGTCTCCTGTATGTGAATGTCCCAAGAATTCATACATGGATACATGGTTAAGTGCATCTTCCCATAAGGTTCACTGTTGCTTTTTTGTCCTCAGCTGCTCTGGGCCAACTATAGCCTGATAAAAGCAAGACAGACCATGATCTCTCCTGTTAACACCTCATTACAAATGGGACTGCTAGAGTCTGATCCAACTGCCACAAGAAGAGAGTTAACTTTGAGAGCATCATTGATGATAATGTAGAAACAACTTTAGTTCAGTCTCTGAGATATCAGCCATCTTCTATAGGCAAACAAGTGCCATTTCTCCATTTATCTGTGTCCTCTCAGCAATGGAGTTGTAGGTACATGTTACTGCTCAAGCTAGACTGGACACCATCAGGTTAAGCCACAGGAAATCTACCTGAAGTGGAGTTGAGGACTAGTTGGGGGCAGAATGGGGCTAAGAATCCCAGTAGACAGATGTTTTAGGGTTGAAGGATCCCTGTATACTCTATGATTTCCATTTTTGAGTCTTCTTTTTCTTTTTCTTTTTGGATTTTTGTCAGAGACACAAGAACAATTTATTTACTTTTTTAAAAATCAAATCTGTAAATGTTATTTAGCTCACAAACGAGTTAGTCAGGAAAATTGCATCTATTGACTTGTACCTGTTGTGATTGAGATATAATGATTTTGTGTTCAAACACAGTGAAGATTCTTTAGTAAACTCTCCAAAGATTCATGTATATTTTTGTTTTTATTTACTTATTGTATATTTTTGAAAAAATCATACAATGTATTTACATCACTGATTCCCTCCCCAAACTTATGACAGCTCTTTCATCTTAAACTCAACTACACAGCCTTCATTATTTCTGTAGAAAGGAAAAAAATGGAACAAAATTAAAGAGGGATTAAAAACATTTCAATAATTAAGAAACACATACATATACACAAACAAAAAATAAAACAGCAAAATTGTACCTTGTACCTAAACATATATATATATATGTTTATATATACATGTATATATATGTAAAGATATGTGCATGTATGTATGTATACATATACACACATTATATGTATCATTCTCTTGGCTTCTACAAATTCAACACACAAAATATTCAAATTAGTAAACTGAAGAAAGAAAACTTGAAGTAACTGTCATGTGGACTCAGGTGACCCCATTCTGCATATCTTTTTCCAGGTCCATTAAAAAATTTTAGACTTCATAATTCATGTTTACTATGAGAAGTGTTCCATTGTCTATATATCCCACATTGTCAATAGCTATTTGTCTTTTGTTACACATCTAGGTTCATTCAATTTCCCAGATGCTGTGATTGGAACCGCAGTAGATACTTATGGGTAAGTTTTTCTGTAATAGTGTATAGCATCTTTTGAGTACACACATGTATAGGTAGGGCACTACACAATTTTGTTTACTATTTTTGGTAACATTTTCAAAGAGATTTCCAAAGACACTACACTAGTTTACACTTACATCAGTTAATCTTAATTATCATTAACAAATTTTTAATATTATTAATATTCTTATTTATCATCATCTCACTGAAGTAAAATTGGAACATTAAATTTCTGGGATTTTTCATTCATTAAGTAATGTATCCACTTTATATCTTCTGATCCTCCTCTCAAACATTTTCCCCCCTATGCCCTTCTCCTCTGAGAGGGTGGAGCCCTTATCTCCCTGGGTATCTCCCTACCTTGGCACATCAAATCTCTGAAGTACTAGGCACATTTTTTCTAAGTGTCTAGACAAGGCAGATAAGTTAGGGAAACAGGATCCACAGGAAGGCAACATCTTTTTTTTTTTTTTTTTAGGTTATATTCTTTATTAAGTAATGCTGTAGGAAACACCATTGAGAAATCTTTACTTTCTTTTTAAAGCTTTAATTTTATTCAAAAATTACTTTGAAGCTTTATTAACACTTTACAGACTGTTTACAATACTGTCAATATCACTATTTCCATAGAAAAGTATTCTCTTTACACTATCAATAATTATGTTTTTATGCTGGTTTAAATATATATGTTGGGTAAATACTACACACACAAACTGACAAAAAGTAATGTGTATTTAAAACTTGGACAGTTCTCTAAATTTTAAGGGCCGTGCTGTTTAGAGGTAAAAGGAGAAGCCAAGGGAAAGGCCAGAAAAGGGACATGGCTTTCACACAGATAGCGATACATGATTAATCAATGCATAAAAGGGACATGGCTTTCACACAGACAGCGATACGTGATTAATCAATGCATAAAAGGGACATGGCATTCACACAGACAGCAATACGTGATTAATCAATGCATAAAAGGGACATGGCATTCACACAGACAGCGATACGTGATTAATCAATGCATAAAAGGGACATGGCATTCACACAGACAGCAATACGTGATTAATCAATGCATAAAAGGGACATGGCATTCACACAGACAGCAATACGTGATTAATCAATGCATGGCAGAATGATCGACAGTAGAAGCATAAAGCATGTTCGGAAACAGGTGCTTTCTTCTGAGGTTCAGGAATCACAAGTGTCACAAATGCCTGTTCCATGCACATCTTGGCATGGACATGAGTTATACATCAGGATTGATTCCATGCTAACACTGTTGTTTTGGTGTTGAGGAACTAAGCATAGTCCATGCCATCAGTTTTTTTTTTTTTTTTTTTTTTTTTTTTTTTTGAGACAGGGTTTCTCTGTGTAGTCCTGGCTGTCCTGGAACTCACTCTGTATACCAGGCTGGCCTTGAACTCAGAAATCCGCCTGCCTCTGCCTCCCAAGTGCTGGGATTATAGGCGTGCACCACCACGCCAGCCTCCCATGCCATCAGTTTTTAAGGCCATATGACTGCTGAAGTCACAACTATCACATGCGAAGTATGGGCAAAATGTCGAAAGGAGGTTCTTCTCGGTTCTGCCAGTCCCTGTGCACAGTTTCCCCCAGTTTTGCTTAGAGTGTATCTTAGACCAAAATCCTGACAAAGGAAGAGGGTCTTATTTTGTACAGAGCTGAAAGTTTGGCTAAAAGGGAAGATTAATGTCAGAATTGGGCCTAGCAGTCCTTGGCCTGTCCTCTCCTTAGATGTGACTGGCAGCAAGCTGACTAGGTTTACCATGGATCTGTCTTGGACTCTCTCCTTTTCTATCAGACAAGAAAACTAAGCATTTCTAAGTTGCTATTTATTTGTAAGCCAAGTGTAGTGAAACCACGTTGTAATCACTACAAGGGTCCCCTTATCTTCCCAAGGCAGCATAACATAAGCCCTTCTCTTGGAGAAGTATACCCTGTACCATAAGCTGTGTTTAGCAGTCTGGTGATGTGCTTGGGAAGACTCCACGCTTACTCCTTTTCATCATGAGCAAGACAGTCAATATGACCATGATCTCTCCAAGCTGATTGGATTTTAATGGTCAAAATGATTTCAAAATAAATTATTTAAATTTGCATCATTGGTATCAAAGGGGAAAACACCATTTTCTCCCATGGGACATTCATTAAAAAGGTGTCCTTTTAAGCAGCCACTGTACTGGTGCTGTTGTTGCCCGGTAACCAAATTGCTGCCTGGAAAAATTCAACAGTTCGTCCAATGGCTCAAAGTCTCTTGCATAGTTTAAAACTTTCATTTATAATTTGAAACACTGTGATAATGGTTAAAATGGGTAGGAAATGTAAAATGACATGAGCTAATCTTAAGGGTAGGTTCTATAAACAGCAAAAGCTATCTTTGCTTTCAGAAATGCATTCATTGATGGTACAAGTGGACAGTGAAGCCAGTGTGTGTGTGTGTGTGTGTGTGTGTGTGTGTGTGTGCGCGTGAGAGAGAGAGAGAGAGAGAGAGAGAGAGAGAGAACTCAACAGGGAAAAGGTTCAGTTAACCTGTTAGACCCTTGAGAATGTGTATTTCCAAGCATTATTACATTTATTTTGGGCTTAAAAATATTTTACCAGTTTTGTGTGTGTCCACCAGTTCCTGTGAACCACTGTATACAGGAGCCTGAGAAGGCCAGAAGAGGGCATCAGACTCCCAGAACTGGAATTGTGAGCTGCTGTGCTATGGAGGTGAGAGAAACTGAAAATGGATGGGTCCTCTGCAAGAGCAGATGTGTTAACTGCTGACTCTAGCTTCTTAGATTTGTCTTTTCACATGTATGATGTTTGCCTGTATGGCCCTACATGTATATGGATGCATGTGCACTTAAATTATCATCAGGAGTCTTCCTCAATAACTCCACCAACTGCTCTCCAACTCTCTCACCTGAGTCCAAAGTTTGCTGATACAGCTAGTCTGGCTAGCCAGCTTGCTCTAAAGGTCCCATTTTCGACACCTGAGGGGTAGGACCACAGGCCACAGGCTGGCCACTCTACTCATTTGATTTTACATGGGTGCTGGAGATCCAAAACAGTCCTTACACTTGCATAGCAACCTGGTTTAACCACTGAGCCATCTCCCCAACCCTCATTAATTTTATTTTTTAGGAGCCTGTTGCTATAGTACGTGCAAAAATATCAGCCTGATCTTGTTCTGTATAAATCTATAGGCACTTGACTTGCTGATTTAAAAGACTTCATTCATACATAAAGCTAATACTTAAGAGATAAATTACTTATTCACTTCAAAAGCTTATTCACATCAAAAGCTCTGAGAAGTTCTGTAGTGAATACTTGTTTAACTCTGATTCCACTATGAGGGTAAACTTATTATGGTCTAGTTATGGCTTTAAGTAAAGCCAAGGGCAGGAAACAATGGAGGCAAATGGCTTCCACGAATACTGAAGCTGTGGTGACTTCTTTTAAAAGGCGCTGTTTGCTTATCAATGTAACATTTCAATGTTGCAGAGAACCTCATCAAGCCAGTTTGTTTTTATGGTGATGTCTCTGATGCTGAAAGAGACCAGACTTCTGCCTGAAGGCTTCATTGCACTCAGTGCACTTGTAGGGTTTTTCTTCATTGTGGATTCTGACATGCTGATCTAAGTGTGAATTTAGACGGAAAGCTTTCTGACACACATTACATTTGAAAGGTTTTTCTCCAGTGTGAATTCTATGATGCAGAATAAGGTCAGAGGTCAAATGGAAGGCTTTCCCACACTCATTACAGTGATGTCTTTTGGAATGCCCATGGACTCTCTGATGGTGGGTGAAGAACAGAGCCTGACTAAAGGTTTTCCCACAGTCCTTGCATTCTCGGGGCTCGTCCTGACTGTGAATTTTTTGGTGTCGATTAAGATGAGAGCTTCGCCTGAAGTTCTTTCCACAATGGATACACAGATAGGGTTTTTCTCCAGTATGGATCCTGAGATGCTCCAAAAGACCTGCATTCTGGCTAAAGACTTTTCCACACTCTTTGCACTGGTAAGGCTTCTCACCGAGATGGATTTTCTGATGTCTGATGAGGTGTGAACTTCTCTGAAAGACTTTCCCACACTCTTGGCAGGGGTGACCTTTCTCTTTAGAGATTTCCTGATGTTTAGTAGCAACAGAACTCTGATATACTTCAGATTCACAGGACCTTTCTCCTGTATATGCCCTGTCATATTCAATCAGGCCTGAGTTCTGAACAAGTCCCTCGGTTTCCAAGTACGGGCTGTCAATTTTTGCCTTGACCAAGGGTATATACTTTTTCAAGCTCAGGTCCTCACACTGGGCCTCGATGGGCTCAGACATTGTATAAGATGATTCCACTCTTCCACAATAGTCTGTCCCTGCAATGAGCGTCCCATTCTCATTCCTTGTCTCTTTACCTCTCTCCTCAGGATTCTGAAGTGCATACCCAGGCTGCTCCTGGGCTTCTCTGTAAGGGACTGGCTCTAAAACCAGCACAGTCGGTCTGGTTCTTTGAGCTGAGTCCAAGGCCAGGGCCATCCCTCGCTTCAGGCACTTTGTTTTGGAGACTTTTCTTTTGACTGTATCCTGAGAGACACTCCAACTTCTGGTCCTCCCAGCTCCGAGGTGTGGAGAGTTTCTGGGTATCAGCCAGACCTGCTGCTCAAGAGTCCAGGTTTGCTGTTTTCTCTCCGCTGGAACCCGATCACAGTATGTCCTCTAGCCTTGGTCGCAGGGTCAGTCGGCAACATCTTTATGTACAGCTGCACTCTAGTTATTGGGGGACCTACATGAAGACTGAGATGCACATCTGCTACATATGTTTGGGATCCTCTTAGCTAAGGACTATGGTACAGGATATAGAGAAACCAGCCTTCTACTACTGACTAGGATTTTCTACCTGCTACCAAGTCTTTGTGTGTGTGTGTGTGTGTGTGTGTGTGTGTGTGTGTATAGAACAATGTCATGCAGTTTAAAAGAAGTACAAAGACATAAATGATGTTTTATACTTGCCTAACTTTGCAGTCTAAATCTCAGACTTCAGGAAAGATGTACCTGTTAGTACATGACTCTTATGCAGTTCCCAACAATTTTCTGACTGTAGTTGTTGTCTATTACATAGGAATGACCTCTTCCCAAATAAACATGGTCAAAAGCCCATGGCCTGGGTTGACAGAGGCCCTAGTTGTCCCCAGTTGTATTGTTGAAGTTCAAGATATCAAAATACCTTATAATACGTATGTTTATAAAATAGATTATTGCTGCTCTCAGCTTTGACCAAGAAGCTTCTGTGTTCAGTGTATAAAGATTGATGCAGATCTCTTGCCTGCAGCTTCCCATCCAGCCAGTAGCAGGGAAGCCAGACCTAGCCAGCTTGCCAGGTGCTCAGACCCTGCCGGCGGAACCAGGTACCCGAGACAGCCTGAGTTTAAAGTAACTTATAAAGGAAGACCTATCAGAATAACACCAGACTTCTCACCTGAGACCATGAAAGCTAGAAGATCCTGGGCAGATATAATGCAAACTCTAAGAGAACACAAACTTCAGCCAAAACTACTTTACCCAGCAAAGCTCTCAATCGCCATAGATGGAGACATCAAGGTATTCCATGACAAAACCAAATTTGCACGATATCTTTCCACAAATCCAGCCCTACAAAGGATAATAGGGAGAAAACACCAAGACAAGGATGGAAACTACACCCAGGAAGAAGCAAGATAGAAACCTCCTCTCATCAAACCCAAAAGAAGGTAACTTCTCGAATATAAAAAAAAATAAATAAAATAAATAAATATAATTTCAAAAATGTCTGGAGGAAATAATTACTATTCCTTAATATCTCTTAACATCAATGGACTCAATTCCCCAATAAAAAGACATAGATTAACAGACTGAATACAGAAACAGGACCCTACATTTTGCTGCATACAGGAAACACATCTCAGTGTCAAAGACAAACACTGCCTTAGAGTAAAAGGCTGGAAGACAATTTTACAAGCAAATGGTCTCAGGAAACAAGCTGGAGTAGCCATTCTAATATCAGATAAAATTGACTTCCAACCTAAAATCATCAAAAGAGACTCAGAAGGTCACTTCTTGCTGGCCAAAGGGAAAATCCACCAAGAAGAGCTCTCAATACTGAACATCTATGCTCCAAATGCAAGGGCACCCTCATTCGTAAAAGAAACCTTACTAAAGCTTAAAGCACACATTACACCTAACACAATAATTGTGGGTGACTTCAACACTCCACTCTCCTCAATGGACCAATCAGGAAAGCAGAAACTAAACAGGGACACAGTGAAACTAATTGAAACTCTGGACCAATTGGATTTAACAGATATATATAGAACATTTCATACTAAAGCTAAAGAATATACCTTTTTCTCAGCACCGCATGGTACCTTCTCCAAAATAGACCATATAATTGGTCACAAGACAGATGTCAACAAATACAAGAAGATCGAGCTAATCCCATGCCTCCTATCAGATCACCATGGAGTAAGAGTGGTCTTCAATAACAACAAAAACAACAGAAAGCCCACATACACATGGAAACTGAACAATACTCTACTCAATGACACCTTGGTCAAGGAAGAAATAAAAAAAGAAATCAAAGACTTTTTAGAATTCAATGAAAATGAAGGTACAACCTACCCAAATCTATGGGACACAATGAAAGCAGTGCTAAGAGGAAAACTCATAGCTCTAAGTGCATCCAAAAAGAAACTGGAGAGAGCATACACTAGCAGTTTAATGGCACACCTTAAAGCCCTGGAAGAAAAACAAGTTAATTCACCCAGGAGGAGTAGAAGACAAGAAATCATCAAACTCAGGGCTGAAATCAATCAAATAGAAACAAAGAGAACCATACAAAGAATTAACAAGACCAGGAGCTGGTTCTTTGAGAAAATCAACAAGATAGATAAACCCTTAGCCAGACTAACCAAAGGACACAGAGACAGTATACAAATTAACAAAATTAGAAATGAAAAGGGAGACATAACAAGAGAAACTGAGGAAATTCAAAAGATCATCAGATCCTACTACAAAGGTCTATACTCAACACAACTGGAGAATCTGGAGGAAATGGACAATTTCCTCGACAGTTACCAAATACCAAAATTAAACCAGGATCAAATAGATCATCTAAACAGACCCATAACCCCCAAAGAAATAGAAGGGGTCATAGATAGTCTTCCAACCAAAAAGAGCACAGGACCAGACGGTTTTAGTGCAGAATTCTATCAGACCTTCAAAGAAGTCCTGATACCGATACTCTTCAAATTATTCCACAAAATAGAAACAGAAGGAACACTACCCAACTCATTCTATGAAGCCACAATTACCCTGATACCAAAACCACACAAAGATCCAACTAAGAAAGAGAACTACAGGCAAATTTCTCTTATGAATATCGATGCAAAAATACTAAATAAAATTCTTGCCAACTGAATCCAAGAGCACATCAAAATGATCATTCACCATGATCAAGTAGGCTTCATCCCAGGGATGCAGGGATGGTTCAATATACAGAAATCCATCAATGTAATCCACTACACTGAAAGAAAAAAACCACATGGTCATCTCATTAGATGCTGAAAAAGCATTCGACAAAATTCAGCATCCTTTCATGCTGAAAGTCTTGGAAAGAGCAGGAATTCAAGGCCCATACCTAAACATAGTAAAAGCAATCTACAGCAAATCAGTAGCCAACATCAAAATAAATGGAGAGAAACTTGAAGCAATCCCACTAAAATCAGGGACTAGACAAGGCTGCCCTCTCTCTCCATATCTTTTCAATATAGTACTTGAAGTTCTAGCAAGAGCAATTAGGCAACATAAGGAAGTCAAAGGGATACAAATTGGAAAGGAACAAGTGAAACTATCATTATTTGCAGACGATATGATAGTTTACCTAAGCGACCCAAAAAACTCCACCAGAGAACTTCTATAGCTGATAAACAACTTCAGCAAAGTGGCAGGTTATAAAATTAACTCAAGCAAGTCAGTGTCCTTCTTGTACTCAAAGGACAAGCAGGCTGAGAAAGAAATTAGGGAAATAACACCCTTCACAATAACCAAACAAGTGAAAGATCTGTACAACAGGAACTTCAAGTCCTTGAAGAAAGAAATCGAAGAAGACCTCAGAAGATGGAAAAATATTTCTTGCTCCTGGATTGGCAGGATCAATATAGTAAAAATGGCCATCTTGCCAAAAGCAATCTACAGATTCAATGCGATCCCCATCAAAATCCCAACTCAATTCTTCATAGATCTAGAAAGAGCAATTCTCAAATTCATCTGGAGCAACAAAAAACCCAGGATAGCTAAAACTATTCTCAACAATAAAAGGACTTCTGGGGGAATCAATATCCCTGACCTCAAGCAGTACTACAGAGCATTTGTGTTAAAAACTGCATGGTATTGGTACAGCAACAGGCAAGCAGATCAATGGAACAGGATTGAAGACCCAGAAATTAACGCACAGACTTATGGTCACTTGATCTTTGATAAAGGAGCCACAACCATCCGGTCGAATAAAGATAGCCTTTTCAACAAATGGTGCTGGTTCAACTGGAGGTCAACATGCAGAAGAATGCGAATTGACCCACTCTTATCTCTTTGCACTAAGATCAACTCCAAGTGGATCAAGGACCTCCACATAAAACCAGACACACTGAAACTATTAGAAAAGAAACTTGGGAAGACCCTGGAGGACTTGGGCACAGGGGAAAAGTTCCTGAACAGAACACCAATAGCTTATGCTCTAAGATCAAGAATCGACAAATGGGACCTCATAAAATTACAAAGTTTCTGCAAAGCAAAGGACACTGTCAGAAGGACAAAACGGCAACCAAGCAAGTCGGAAAAGATCTTCACCAACTCCACATCCGACAGTGGGCTAATATCCAATATATACAAAGAACTCAAGAAGTTAGACCCCAAAGAAACAAATAACCCTATCAAAAAATGGGGCACAGAGCTAAACAAAGAATTTTCACCAGAAGAAATTCGGATGGCCGAGAAACACCTTAAAAGATGTTCAACATCATTAGTAATCAGGGAAATGCAAATCAAAACAACCCTGAGATTCCACCTCACACCAGTCAGAATGGCTAAGATTAAAAACTCAAGAGACAACAAGTGCTGGCGAGGATGTGGAGAAAGAGGAACACTCCTCCACTGTTGGTGGGATTGCAAAATGGTAAAACTGCTCTGGAAATCAGTTTGGCGGTTCCTCAGAAAATTGGGCATGTCACTTCCAGAGGACCCTGGCATACCACTCCTGGGCATATACCCAGAGGATGCCCCTGCATGCAATAAGGACACATGCTCCACTATGTTTATAGCAGCCTTGTTTATAATAGCCAGAAATTGGAAGGAGCCCAGATATCCATCAAAAGAGGAATGGATACAGAAAATGTGGTATATTTATACATTGGAGTACTACTCAGCAATTAAAAATAATGAATTCATGCAATTTGTAGGTAAATGGTTAGATCTGGAAACTATCATCCTAAGTGAGCTAACCCAATCACAAAAGAATACACACGAAATGCAATCACTGATAAGTGGATATTAATGAGCCCAGAAGCCCTAAATGCTCAAGGCACAATTAGCAAGTCAAATGACTCTCAAGAAGAAAAAAAGGAGAGGACCCTGGGCCTGTAAAGATTGGATCCAGTATTGTAGACCCAGAACAGAAAAATCGTGGGGGGGGAAGAATGGGGAATAGCATAGGGGAGAGAGGAATTATGGGACATATGGTGGGGGGTAACTGGGAAAGGGGAAAGCCTTTGGAATGTAAACAAAGAATATAGAAAATAAAAAAAAGAAAATGTGGTATATTTATACAATGGAATACTACTCAGCAATTAAAAATAATGAATTCATGCAATTTGTAGGTAAATGGTTAGACCTGGAAAATATCATCCTGAGTGAATTAACCCAATCACAAAAGAATGCACATGAAATGCAATCACTGATAAGTGGATATTAATGAGCCCAGAAGCCCTAAATACTCAAGACACAAATAGCAATTCAAATGATTCCCAAGAAGATGAAAGGAGAGGACCCTGGGCCTGTAAAGATTGCATCCAGTTTAGTAAAGTATCTGAGGGGGGAGGGGGAATGATTGGGTAACAGTTGGGGGGGGAGAAGAACTATGGGAACTATGGTGGGTGGGAACTGGGAAAGGGGAAAGCCTTTGGAATGTAAACATAGAATATAGAAAATAAAATATTAAAAAAAAACAAAGATTGATGCAGACATTCATTACTGGTCAATGTGGTGAGAATGATGACAGAGTCCTCAGACACAGATCTGTTAATGATATGTACTTTCCAATATATTAACTGCATTAATGAGTATTTGCAGTCATCATATGAGTATCTCATTAGTAGCTCTAAGATATTGCATTCTTACATACAATTATGTATATCAATGCATTCTGGTGTATAAATGAAAGTGTGTAGCATAATAGAGAAAAATAGGGCAATCAAGAAATGAAAGAGTTGAAATTATGAGTGAAATAAGCAGTGTGGAATATTCATTTACATGAAAATTCTAACCAAATGTAAAATTGTTGTTTTTAATTTTCAGAATGAGTTTGCTTATACTTTGACATTTTTATTCATGTGTGATATATCTCATTTGCACCCCACTATAACCTGGTTTCCATTGAGAACTTCCAATAAATCTCTCCCATCTAACTGACCACTTTTATTACAGTAACTAACAGTATATGGACTCCAATCAGTGCTGTGTATATATGCATATGTGTGTCATTCACTAGTACATAAGGAACACCTCAAATCCTTCCAAAGAAAAAGAGAATATTTTCATCATCAGTTATCAAATTCCAATAGATCCAAAGCTTGGTGTGTATTCTTGAAAGTCACTCACCATCATGTTGTAATTTTTAAAAAATATACACTTCGTTTAGTGGGCAAGCCACAAACACATGCACCAAGTTGGATGTGTAAACCCGAGAGGGAAATATTTGAAATCCAACTCTCACAGTTTACAATGCTCATCCAAATAATCAAAATTTTATGGCTACACTTTCAATTAAAACACATTTGCTACACAGCTATTTCACATATTCTAATCATTTAACTTTGAATGGTTTGATTTATTCAGGTTTTATAGTGTTAACTATAGCTGCTAAGAATTCATGTGTACAATGACACTGTGTAGTCCTAATGCACCATGGAGCAATTCTCATTGCAGATCTCTAATATTCAGATCTTTCATCTGGCTGGTTCTTTTCCATTATCTGTTAAGAGTATTCACTAATTACCCATGATGTTAATACAGGCTGATTTCAGCAGTAATTTTAAAACTGTTTCAGCTTCTAAGAGTCAGATAGGTCCTGAGCTGCTACAGCATTTCAGTTATTTATGTCAACAGTCTCAGTCCTGTGTACAGTTATTGCTTAATTCTTTTCATTGTGTCTATTATACAATGTAGGGTGAGTGGTTGACACTCTGAACACATGTTCTCTGCCCCAGGTGTAGTCTGATGATGTCAGGAAAGAGCCTGTTATCTACTGTCATTACTTATACAGTGTATTAAGGTTCATTATGGTCATCTCTCCTTTTTGATAGCATTTTATCTTCCTTCTTAGATCTTGGGTAAATATGCACATTAACTTTCATTCTTTTCTTTCTTTTTTCTTTAGATTGGATTTTTTATTTACATTTCAAATATTTTCCCCTTCGGAATCTCCCTATCCCCTCAGCCCCTTCCCTTTCTCTATGAGGTTGCTCACCTATCCACCCACACACATCCTTCTGCACTGGCATTGTAGGGGTTCAAGGGAGCATTGAACACCCTATGAACCTAGGGCCTCCCCTCCCACTGATGTTCAACAAGGCCATCCTCTGGCAATATGTGGCCAGCACCATGGGTCACTCCATGTATATTCTTTGGTTGGTGCTCAAGTCCCTGGGATCTCCAGGGGTCTGGCCTGTTGACACCTTTGCTCCCTCCATGGGGCTGTCATTAATTTATTAGAAATGGGAAATGCAAGAGCTGGCTCCAACTGCCAGCAAGGTGGAACCTGGTTTCAAGAGAGACATTATAGTAATATTGGCACGTCTTAAAATCACTGATGCATAAACCATCATCCCCAGGTAAACTAGAGTCATTTCTCTCTTCAGTGGAACTCTGTAAACACTGAATAAGCTACATGGATAGCATTTTCTTTTTTTTCTACAAAATGTTTTTTTTATTAATTATTTTTATACACTCCACATTTTATTCTCCACTCTGTCCACCCTTGTCCACCCTCTGACTGTTCCACATCCCATACCTCCTCCTATCCCCTGTCTCCACATGGATGTCCCTAACCCTCACCCCACCTGAACTCTAAACTTTCTGGGTCCTCCAGTATCTTGAAGGTTAGGAGCATCATCTCTGAATAAACACAGACCTGGCAATCCTCTATTGTATGTGTGCTAGGGGCCTCATGTCAGCTGGTGTATGCAGCTTGTTTGGTGGTCCAGTTTTTGAAAGATCCAGGCGGTCCAGATTAATTGATACTGCTGGTCCTCCTACAGGGTCACCCTCAACTTCATTCAGCCTTCCCAAATTCAACAGCAGGCGTCAGCTGCTTCTGTCCATTGGTTGGATGCAAATATCTGCATCTGACTCTTTCATCTGCTTGTTGGATCTTCCAGAGTGCTGTCATGTTAGGTCTCTTTTTGTGAGCACTCCATTTCCTAAGTAATAGTGTCAGGCCTTGGGACCTCCCCTTCTCCTGGTTCCCACTCTGAGCCTTTCTCTGGACCTTCTTTTCCTTGAGCTCCTCTCCATTTCCATCCCTGTAATTTATTCAGACAGGTTCAATTATAGGCCAGAGTTATGACCTGTGGGATGGCCTCCCTCTCCCTCATTTGAAGTTCTGTCTTCCTGCTGGAGATAGGCTCTACAAGTTCCCTCTCCTTACTGTCAGGCATTCTTAAGCATGGCAGTGCAACTTCAGTTTAAGGCATGAAAAACCTATTTTCAGGAAAGCTTGTGACCAGCAGATGGCACAATGAGGCCACAAATCCCCATAGAGTGATATGATCCCCATAGGTGTATATGGAGGGGACTCTGTGTCCTTTGTGGTTTTCTTTATTAAGTGTACTAACTGATCTGCACTGTGGTGATTAACATGATGTATTCATGATCAAATGCAGTAAAGATTCTTTGTTAAACAGTTTGCAGATTTATGTTCACTTGTTTTATAACTTTTTGGAAAAAAGCAATAACATTTATTTGAATAACTGATTTCCCCACTCCCAAATATTTCCAGATCCTTCCTACCTCATACTGCATATTGGTACAGTGATAGGCAGGTAGATCAATAGATTAGAATTGAAGACCCAGAAATGAACCCACACACATATGGTTGCTTGATCTTTGACAAAGGAGCTACAACCATCCAGTGGAAAAAAGATAGCCTTTTCAACAAATGGTGCTGGTTCAACTGGAGGTCAGCATGCAGAAGAATGCAAATTGATCCATTCTTTTTTTTTTCTTTTATATTTTGATTTTCTTTTTTGCTTGCATTTTTTATTTGATATATTCATTATTTACATTTCAAGTGATATTTCCTTTCCAGGATACCCCCTCCCCAAAAGTGGGAAGGGGTGGTTTGGGGAACAGGGGGAAGGAAGAGGGCTTATGGGACTTTTGGGGAGGGGGGATCCAGGGAAGGGAAAATCACTTGAAATATAAATAAAGAATATATCAAATAAAAAAGAATCATCAAAAAACATAGAAAAGAATGTAATATACAGAGAATGAGGTTAAAGAACATGAAATTTTATCTCCATTTAATGTCTATGAGTTTTGAGAGTGCCTTAATTAATGCATTTATGTCCACTTGCTCCATTTTTCTAAAAGCAATGTAAATTTCTCATTAATTTCTGGTAAAAACATATATATATATATATATATATATATATATACACACATATATACATATATACATATATACATATATGTCTTAGTGATAAAATTTTTTGATTACACATTGATAGCTTATATCTATAATTTAGTTAATCATTATAATGCTGTATGAATTCTTGATGTATAAATATTTAACCACATTTTCTCTTATTCATTTTAGTGAATTTTGAAGTATATGACCTGTGGGAAAGGAAAATATTACTTGTATTTATCTGAAAGAAGGTTCTAATACATAAAACTCATCCATTTCTGGAATGTACCACCAAAATCAAATTATTCATCATCATCATCATCATCATCATCATCATCATCATCATCATCATGTCATAGCACCATCTGTAAAGCCATGTGTTGACTTTATCCCAAAGTGGAGCAAAAATTTCAGGCCAAAACTTTATTGAGAGCTTATCCCTTGAAGTTACTTCCAGGACATGTGACCAGAGCTCAGGGAAAGTGGATGCACTTCCTCAGACAGTATTAGGACATGGACCTGAGCACTCTGCTACCTGACCCATGTGCCTTTTCAGTCCTTCCTCTCCAGTCCTTCTCCTGCTGGACTAGGTTTTTACATAAGAAGTACCTTCTCATGAATATGCAAATTACTTCAGACTATGTGAGTAAATACGGGGATGTTCATACCATGAAAACAACCTATGATCAGTGTCCTCTCCACAGTCACTGAACACACCGACTCTAACATGGAATGGAACTGGGTCATTCTCTTCCTCCTGTCAGTAACTGCAGGTAAGGGGCTCACCAATTCCAAATCTGCAGAGGAGTCAGGACCTGAGGTGACAGTGACATCCACTCTGCCTTTCTCTCCACAGGTGTCCAATCACAGGTCCAGCTGCAGCAATCTGGACCTGAGCTGGTGAAGCCTGGGGCTTCAGTGAAGATGTCCTGCAAGGCTTCTGGCTACACCTTCACCAGCTACAATATTCACTGGGTAAAGCAGAGGCCTGGACAGGGCCTTGAGTGGATTGGAGTGATTAATCCTAACAATGGTGGTACTAACCTCAACCAGAAGTTCAAGGGCAAGGCCACACTGACTGTAGACACATCCTCCAGCACAGCCTACATGCAGCTCAGCAGCCTGACATCTGATGACTCTGCGGTCTATTACTGTGCAAGACACAGTGCTCTAACCACATCCTGAGTGTGTCAGAAACCCTGGAGGAGCAGGAAGCTGCCCTAAGAATGAGATGACTGAAAGGTTAGTCTTTAGACTTGGTCAGAAATTGTAATTTTGAATTTCCATTTATTTCCTCCTCCTCACAATCCTATAGTGTCTTTGTCATCTTTATAAATGCCCATCTATCAATAAAGCGAAGCTGGCTGAGGATGAGCCACAGTTCACCATACTTTTACAATCTCTTCACCAGTGATCACCTCCATTGACATGTTTCTTTTCCATGTTTTATTCCATATGGAAACTATTCCATTTTTATTCCATAAGATAATAAAAGTGGAAAAGTATTGTGATGTATGATAAAAATACCACTGGATCCTGAGACAGCAGAACTCTTTTAAATTGTTGGGAATAAAGTATAATATGAGTTTGACCTATAAAATCCAAATCACCAACATCTGGGCAAACAAATGTTCCTTCTCAGTCTTAATAAGTGATCTCAGGCGTGTTGCTATCTGTTGCCATGTGTTCCAGCAGACATTCCAGACTCAGAATGTGAGGAATATTTATATCTGAATGCACAGGCATGGAAACATAATACCTGAAGGTTGGTCAAAATGTTACTAAATCACATTTCCTCAAACTCCTTTACCATCACATTCTATCTACCTGTTAAATTATGTAGGTTCTTAGATTATACATAATTCTTTGATCCCATATTCACTTACTTCCAAGACTCAGGAGTCATCCCTGCAGTCACTAGCCTTTTTAGAACATGGACCTATACTGATACAGCATCAACTCTCATAGTCAATTCCTACCTATTGCTCAACTTTGTTCTATAGAGTATTTGTAAATGTGTGTCTCTACATTCACGTTTTTCTTCTGTTTGTTTTTGGTGACTTTTCTTCTGTTTGTTTTGTCCTATTCTGATTTGTTTGCTTTTCCTTTATCTATCTTTGTTTTTCTTTTTTATTACACTTACGTTCTTTTTGTTTTCTAATTAAATAAAGAAACAAGTTGGGATAAGTTTGGAGGTATTGGGGAAGGGAAATCAATATTCAGAGTATATTGCAAGAACAAATGTATTTTCAAAAGAAATAGAAAAAAGGGAACTTTAAAATTTAATAAATAAATGACTGATAATATATTCATTGAATAACTTTTTCGTATGATCACATGTCCATAATTTAGGTCTCATGCCTTTGTTTAAATTGTCCAAAGTATAGTCAGAAACCAGGCCTGAAAAGATTTAAGGATAAGGCACTTGTCATATGCATAATTCTAAGTTGTAGTGAAATACATAAGTAAAATATGTGGGTTTTATCATCTCTCATTTTCTCTGTCTCTCTGCCTCTGTCTCTCTGTCTCTCTGTCTCTGTCTCTCTCTACCTATCTCTCTCTTTCTGTGTATTCTCATTTGTTTGCTTTTCTATTTTATTTATTTTTATTAAATATTTTCTTTATTTACATTTCAAATGTTATCCCCTTTCCTGTTTTCCCCTCTTATACTTCTTCCCCCTCCCTCTGCTCATCAGCCCATCTACTCTCTCTTCCTTGTTCCATTCCGATATATTGGGGCATCTAGCATTCTCAGGACCAAGGGCCTCTCTTCTTTTTGATGACTAACAAGTCCATCTTCTGCTACATATTCAACTGGAGCCTTGGGTCCCTTTATGTGTATTCTTTGGTTGGTGGTTTAATACCTGGGAGTTCTAGAGTGCACTGGTTAGTTCATATTGTTGTTCCTCCTATGGGGATGCAAGCTCAGTTCAGATTCTTCAATCCTTTACCTCCTCCATTGGGGACCTTTTGCTCTGTCCAATGGCTCACTGAAAATATCCACCCTGTATTTTTTAGGTTCTGTCAGAGCCTCTCAGGAGACAGCTATATCAGGCTCCTGTCAGCAAGTGCTTGCTGGTATCTACAATAGTGTCTGGGTTTGGGGACTGTATATGGGATGGATTCCCAGGTGGGGCAGTCTCTGGATGGTCTTCCTTCAGTCTTTGTACCACACTTTGTCTCTGTAACTCCTCCCATGTGTATTTTCTTCCCCATCTAAGAAGGACCAAAGTATTTATACTTTGGTCTTCCTTCTTCTTGAGCTTCCGTTGATCTGTGAATTGTATCTTGGGCATTCTGAGCTTCTAGGCTAAAATGCACTTATCAGTGAGTGCATAACCATGGCAGTAAGTCTCCAACCCAAATATGCCCTGGCAGTGAAAACACAACTAATTTAGCATGAATACAGTCTTTACGCCTAGATTGGGCAGATTTACCACTACACTACCATTTTTCCCATCTATGAGACCCTTTATTATTTACAGTATCTTCAAGACATGTGCTTCTGCTTATCCTCTCTCCCTCTCCCAAAACCTTCAGCTCCACTTTCAACTCTTCTCTTTCCTCTCTCCCTCTCCTAAAATCTTCTCCTCCACATTCTTTCTCCCTTTCTCACCTAAAACCTTCTCCTTCTCTCTATCCTTCTCACACAAAACCTTCTCTTCCTCCTGCTAATCCTTTCTTTCTCTCCTTTTCACCAAAAAAAAACTATTTTTCCTCCTGCCCATCCTTTCTTTCCTTCTCACCAAAATTTTCATCTCCTCCTGCCCAATCACCAGCTCAAGCCTTTATTTATAAATTAAGATGGGAAGCAGGTTTACAGGAAATCACCTGAGTGCTGACTCATTGCTTGTTCAAAGCCACACAGAGGACCAAATTAGCATCAAATACAATTAACCACAGGGTTACAGAACACATACTATGTGTATTCCTTTGTGATTGGGTTACTTGACTCAAGATAATATATGTTCTAGTTCCATCCATTTGTGTGAGAATTTCATGAATTCTTTGTTTTTAATAACTGAGTAGTATTCCATTGTGCAAATGTATCACATTTTCTGTATCTATTCCTCTGTTGAAGGACATCTGGGTTCTTTCCAGTTTCTGGCTATTATGAATAAGACTGCTATGAACATAGTAGAGTATGTATCTACATTACATGTTGGATCATCTTCTGCATATGCGGCCAGGAGTGGTATAGCTGGGTGCTCAGTACTATGTCCAATTTTCTGAGGAACCTCTGAAATGATTCCCAGAGTGTTTGTACCAGCTTGCAATCCAGCCAGAAGTGGAGGAATGTTCCTCTTCTCCATATCCTAGCCAATACCTGATGTTATCTGAGTTTTTGGTCTTAGCCATTCTGATTGGTATGAGGTGGAATCTCAGGGTTGTTTCAATTTTCATTTCCCTGATGACTAGTGATGTTGAACATTTCCATAGGAATTTCTCAGCCATCCAGTAGTCCTCAGTTGAGAATTCTTTGTTTAGCTCTGTACCCCATTTTAATAGTGTTACTTTGTTCTCTAGAGTCTAACTTCTTGAGTTCTTTGTATATATTGGATATTAGACCTCTGTCAGATGTAGGGTTGTTAAAGATATTTTCCCAATTTTTTGGTTGACCTTTTGCCCTATTGACAGTGTCCTTTGCCTTACAGAAGCTTTGTAATTATATGAGGTCTCATTTGTTAATTCTTGATCTTAGAATACAAGGTATTGGAGTTCTGTTCAGGGAAATTTCCCCTGTGCCCATGTGCTCGAGGCTCTTCCCCAGTTTCTTTTCTATTTCAGTGTGTCTGGTTTTATGTGGAGGTCCTTGATCTACTAAGACTCAAGCTTTATAAAAGGAGATAAGAATGGAGCGATTTGCATTCTTCTGCAGGCTAACTGCCAGTTGAACCAGCACCATTTGTTGAAAAGTTTATCTTTTTTTCACTGGATGGTTGTAGCTCATTTGTCAAAGATCAAGTGACCATAGGTATGTGGGTTCATTTCCAGCTCTTCAATTCTATTCCATTGATATACCTGCCTGTCACTGTACCAATAACATAGTTTTTATCACTATTGCTCTGTAGTACAGCTTGAGGTCCGGGATGCTGATTCCCCCAGAAGTTCTTTTATTGTTGATAACAGTTTTCACTATCCTGGGTTTTTTGTTATTCCAAATGAATTTGAGAATAACTCTTCTAACTCTATGAAGAATTAGTTGGAATTTTGATGGGGATTTCACTGAATCTGTGTATTGCTTTTGGTAAGAGGGCCAATTTTTACTATATTAATCCTGCCAATCCATGAGCATGGGATCTCTTTTCATCTTCTGAGGTCTTCTTCGATTTTTATCTTCAGAGACTTTAAGTTCTTGTCATACAGATCTTTCACTTGTTTGGATAGAGTCACACCAAGATACTTTATATAATTTTTCATTGTTCTGAAGGGTGTCATTTCCCTAAGTTCTTTCTCAGCCTGTTTATCTTTTGAGTATAGGAAGGTTGCTGATTAGTTTGAGTTAATTTTATATCTTCCCACTTTGCTGAAGTTGTTTATCTGCTGTAGGAGTTCTTTGGTGAAGATTTTGGGGTCATGTAAGTATACTATTATATCTTCTGCAAATAGTGATAATTTGACCTCTTCCTTTCCAATTTATATTCCTTTGACCTCCCTTTGTTGTATAATTGTTCTAGCTAGAACTTCAAGTACTATTTTGAATAGATAAGGAGAGACTAGGTAACCTGGTCTTGTCCCGGGTTTTAGTGCGATTGCTTCAAGTATCTTTGCATTTAGTTTGATGTCAGGTACTGGTTTGCTGTATATTGGTTTTGTTATGCTTAGGTATGGGCCTTGAATTCCTGATCTTTCCAAGACTTTTAACAGGAAGGGATGTTGAATTTTGTCTAATGATTTTTCAACATATAATAGAATGACCATGTGCTTTACTTTTCTTTGTGTTTGTTTATCAAGTTAACCATCCTGACTTTGTTATATATTGAACCATCCCTGTATCTCTGGAATGAAGCCTACTTTATCATGGTGCATGAAAGTTTTGCAGTGTTCTTGGATTCAGCGTGCAAGAATTTTGTTGAGTATTTTTCATTAATATTCTTCAGGGAAATTGGTCAGAAGTTCTCTTTCTTTCTTAGTTCTTTGTGAGGATTTGGTATCAGCATAACTGTGGCTTCACAGATGCATTAGGTAGTGTTCCTTCTCTTTCTACTCTGTGGAATAGCTTGAAGAGTATTGGTATTAGGTCTTCTTTGAAGGTCGGATAGGATTCCACACTAAAACCATCTGGTCTTGGGCTTTTTTTTTTTTTTTTTTTTTTTTTTTTTTTTTTTTTTTTGGTTGGGAGACTTTTAAGAACTTCTATTTGTTTAGGTGTTATGGGATTATGTGGATGGTTTATCTGATCCAGATTTAACTTTGGTAATTGGTGTCTGTCTAGAAAACTCTCCATTTCATCCAGATTTTATATTTGTGCTGAGTATATAGGCTTATGTAGTAGGAACAGATGATTTTTTTAATTTCCTATGTTTCTGTAGTGATATCTCATTTTCATTTCCAATCTTGTTAACTTGGATGCTGTCTCTGTGCCCTCTGGTTAGTCTGGCTAAGGGTTTATCTATCTTGTTGATTTTCTTAAAGAATCAGCTCTTGGTTTTGTTGATTCTTTGTATAGTTCATTTTATTTCGACTTGGTTGATTTCAGCCCTGAGTTTGATTATTTTCTGCTGTCTCCTCCTTTTGGGTGTACTTGCTTCATTTTCTTCTAGAGCTTTCATGTGAGCTACTAGTGTATGCTCTCTCCAATTTTCTTTTGGAGGCATTCAGAGCTATGGGTTTTCTTCTCAGCATTGCTTTCATTGTGTTCCATAAGTTTCAGTATGTTGCACCTTCATTTTAATTAAATTGAAAAAGGCTTTGATTTCTTTCTTTATTTCAACCTTGACTGAGTTATCCTTTAATAGGGAATTGTTCCAATTGCACATATATTTGGGCTTTCTGTTGTTTTTGTTTCTTCTGAAAAAAACCACCCTTAATCTGTAGTGATCTGATTGGAGACATGGGATTACTTCAGTCTTCTTATATCTGTTGAGGACTATTTTGTGAATGATTATATGGCCTATTTTTGAGAAGGTACCATTAGGTGTAAAGAGGAAGCTATATTCTTTTGATTTAGGATGAAATGTTCTATAAATATTTGTTACATCCATTTGGTCCAAAACTCCTGTTAGTTTCACCGTGTCTCTATTTTTTGTTTCCCTGATCTGTCCATCGATGAGAGTGGTACGTTGAAGTCCCCCACAATTATTGTGTAAGGCGAATTTGTGCTTTGAGCTTTAGCTAGTAAAGTTTCATTTAGGAATGTGGGTACCCTTGCATTTGTAGCATAGATGTTCAAAATTGAGAATTCATCTTGATAGATTTTTCCTTTGATGAATATGAATTACCCTTCCTTATCTTTTTTGATGACTTTTGGTTGAAAGTGGATTTTATCTAATATTAGCATGAGTATTCCTGCATCTTAACTGGGGCCATTTGCTTGGAAAACTCTTTTCCAGCCCTTTACTCTGAGGTTATGTTTTTCTTTGATACTGAGGTGCTTTTCCTATATACAGCAAAATGTTGGGTTCTGGTTAAGTATCCAGTCTGTTAGTCTTTGTCTTTTCATTGGGGAATTGAGTCCATTGATGTTAAGAGATATTAAGAAATAGTGATTTTTATGTTTGTGTGGTTATCTTCTTTTGGGTTTGTTGAAAGATTACTATATCACTCCTGGGCATATACCCAGAGAATTCCCTGGCATTCAGTAAGGACACATGCTCAACTATGTTCATAGCAGCCTTATTTGTAATAACCAGAACCTGGAAAGAACCCATATGTCCCTCAGTGGAGGAATGGATACAGAAAATGTGGAATATTTACACAATAAAATACTGCTCAGCAATTAAAAACAATGAATTCATGAAGTAAATGGTTGGAACTGGAAAATATCATCCTAAGTGAGGTAACCCAATAAAAAAAGAACACACATGGAATGCAGTTACTGATAAGTGAATATTAGCCTAGAAGCTCTGAATACTGAAGACACGATTCACATATCAAATGATTCCCAAGAAGAAGGAAGGAGAGGGCCCTGGACCTGGAAAGGCTTGATCCAGCAATGTAGGGGAATACCAGGACAGAGAAGAAGGAGGGGGTTGATTGGAGAATGGTCGGAGTGATGAGGCCTTATGGGACTTATAGGGGAGTACCAGGAAAGGGAAAATCATTTGGAATGTAAACAAATAATATAGAAAAAAAGATAGATTACTTTCTTGTTTTTCTAGGGTGTAGTTTCCCTCCTTGTGTTGGAATTTTCCCTCTATTATCATTTGTAGGGATGCATTTTTAGAAAAATATTGTATAAATTTGGTTTTCTCATGGATTATAGTGGTTTTCCCATATATGGTAATTGTGAGTTTTGTTGGGTATAGTAGTCTGGGCTAGCATTTGTGTTCTCTCAGGGTCTGTATGAGATCTGCCCAGGATCTTCTAACTTTCATAGTCTCTGGTGAGAAGTCTGGTTTAATTCTGATTGGTCTACCTTTCTATGTTCCTTGGCCTCTTTTTCTTACTGCTTTTAATATTCTTTCTTTGCTTAGTACACTTGGGGTTTTTATTATTATGTGACAGGAGGAATTTCTTTTGTGTTCAGATTTATTTGGAGTTCTGTTGGCTTCTCCTATGTTCATGGGCATCTTTAGGTTAGGGAAGTTTTCTTCTATAATTTTGTTGAAGATATTTACTGGACCTTTAAGTTGGCAATCTTTACTTTCTTCTATACCTATAATCCTTAGGGTTGGTCTTCTCATTGTGTCCTGGATTTCCTGGATGTTTTGGATTAGGTGCTTTTTGCATTTTGCATTTTCTTTGACTGTTTAGTCTATGTTTCCTATTGTATCTTCTGCACCTGAGATTCTCTCTTCTTTTTCTTGTATTCTGTTGATGATGATTACACCTATGACTTCTGATCTCTTTCCTAGGTTTTCTATCTCCACGGTTGTCTCTCTTGGTGATGTCTTTATTCTTTATTTTTCCATTTTTAGATCCTGGATGGGTTTTTCCAATTCCTTCACGTGTTTGTGTTGTCATGTTTAAGATATATTTTTGTGTGTTTCTTCTTATGGACTTCTACCTGTTTACTTGTTTTTTCCTGTATTTCTTTAAGGGTATTATTTATGTCTTTCTTAAAGTACTCTGTCATCATCATGAGGTGTAATTTTAAATCAGTTTTGCTTTTCTGTTGTGTTGGGGTACCCAGCATTTACTCTGGTGTGAGTATTGGGTTATGATAATGCCAAGTAGTCTTGGTTTCTGTTGCTTGTGTTCTTTCTCTTGCCTATAATCATCTGGTTATCTCTGTTGTTAGCTGGTCTTGCTGTCTCTTACTGTGAATTATCCTTCTTGTCAGCCTGTGTGCCAGAACCCCTGGGAGACTATTTCTTTCTGGGAGGAACTTAGTTATGGAGAATTGTGTACAGGGTCAGCTCCAGGTTGCAGACAGAAACTGGAAGGAACCTGTCCCTGGCTGTTCCCTGGTTCCAGTGTCCTGATGGCTTAGTGTGTCCCTGTTGGACCAGGAATTTGAGCAGAACTGGTATTCTAACCTCTTCTCACAGATGAGTCAGCAATCCAGGGAGACCAGCTCTCTTATTATGGTATTTGCTTATAGAGTACTGTGGCACAGGGTCAGCTCTGGGCAGAGATGGATTCCGATCCCTACAACATCTTTAAAGTGGCTATTCTTGTATGTAATATATCTGATATCTGAGGACACCATGGTGTATCCATTTCTTGACTGAATCAGAATGAGAAGATGTGAGCCAATTTCCAGACAGAGTCCTTTCTGCAAAGGCACCCAGAGTTGTAAATTAGGGCACTGTCCCCTAGGTAGTATACAGAATTGTCAAATATAGACAGGTCCAAAAGGAACAGCTAGGGTTTTATAATCAAGGAAAAGAGGGTCTAACCAGAGGAAAAGGGAAAATAATTCACAATGAAAAGGCAAAAAAGAAAAATGCTATAAATCAATATGTCCATTTATTCAAGGAAATCTATACAGACATCGCCCCAGATTACCAAGTATTATGATCCTCATATTAGATTTCTTAGAAGAATAAGCTTATATCATATATTTACAATTGTATGGAGCCTAGACATTTGTGAATGGGTTATGTTATAAGAGGAGCTCAATATAAACCCATACTACGTTATTAAGCTCTCATTCCTGTACAGTGCAACTTATGTGAGCCATCAGCATTCCAATGTACTGGAATATGATGTACAGCATTATATATATTATCCAGCACATCACATGGATTCTGAGCAGGTATGGAAGATAGAACATGCATTTAACTGGTTCTCATCTTGGTTTCCTGAATATTTGTTGTATATAATTTGTGAACCTGAAATTAGAGTACAATATAGATGAATATTCTGAATTCTAATAATACATATTTTTGTTTTAATATGAGTAGCTACACTTCATGTAGTATACTACATATGTACACATATTCATACATAATGCTATTGTTTACTCTTATTCCTCGGACAATATTCCAAATCCATCTTTCTGTAGTAAACCATTTCTTCCTGAAACGCTTTAAAAACAGATGCACTGCCCCAAAATAGGAGGACCCTGGTTTGTAAAGCTACTCAGGTAGCTATAAAGCTTTCTAGGTACACATATTCTCCACCAATTAGGATTCCTATTATGGAAATTTCTTCTCTACCCTCATCCCATTAAATGGATGTCCATGCAGATTGGGAAACAGATGGAGCTTCTGAATATACTTCCTTTATTTCTATTTCCTAATCAAGTTGAATTTCTTTTGGAATGTTAACTTCCCTGTGAGGATCGTAGTGGTACTTCCTCTTTTTGCTGTATGTGAATGTTTCAAAAATTCATACATGGATACATGGGTTGATTCATCTTAGCCCAAGACTCCTTCTATCCTCTGCTGCATTTACCCAGGTACATCCTGAGTAAGTCAACAGAGACCCTGCTCTCTCTGTTTCCACTTTATTACAAATGGGAACTGCTAGAGCTGCATCCAAGTACCACTAGGAAAGAGTATGACTTTGAGAGTGTCATTGGTGATAATGTAGAAAGAATTTAAATTCAGACACTGAGACATCAATTAACTCTCCAGATAGACAAAAGCCATTTCTCCCTGTAGCTGAGCCCTGTCAGAACTGGAGTTGAAGCACTAACTTGATAACTTACTGCTCATGTCAGAGTGGGCAACTTCAGAGTAAACTGTGAGAAACCTACCTGGAACTGAGTTCAGGATCAATTGGAGGCATAGTGGAACCAACAATTCCCAGCAGAGAGATGTGGTGCTTGTATGGGAGACTCTGTATCCTCTGTGGTTTCCTCTCTCAACTTACATGTACCTATTTTGATTGACATGTAATGTTTTCCTGCTCAAAAACGTGAAAATTCTTTGTTAAACATCTCATAGATTTATATTTCTTGATATGTGTGTGTGTGTGTGTGTGTGTGTGTGTGTGCAACATACTCTTCTTGATGAAATATTCTATTGACAGATACACTATTAATTTCCATTATTTATTGTGATGGTGCTTCAATCATCATTCAGGTACTAATATTTCTGAAGTATATTTAATTTTGGTTGTTTGGGCAACAGTTTTTTAGTATGTAACATGTTGGAAAGGAAATGTTAATTTTATCCATTGAAACAGGGTTGTAAATTCTAATAACTTAGCTGCTTTTGAACTTCACCATCAGTGCTGTCATCCTTGTAACAACCTGTAAATCTATCTTTTAACTGTGTCAGAAGAGGGGACACTGTCTCAGGCTGCAAATCTTTTTAGAGCATGGGCCCTGATGTGACATACATCCATAGCCTCAGCACAAGTCTCAGGGATGAGGTATGGGATGAATTTCCTCAGACAGAATTAGGACTTGGGCCTCAGTGTTCTGATTCCTGACTCAGGAGTCCCTTCTTCTCTAGCAGGAATAGGTCCTTAAGATGTACCCTGCTCATGAATATGCAAATCATGAGAGTCTATGGTGGTAAATATAGGGATGTCTACAACCCTGAAAAACATAAGATCACTGTTGTCTCTACAGTCATGGAATATAGAGGACTTTGCCATGTGGTGGAGCTGTATCATCCTCTTCCTGCTGGCAACAGCTACAGGTAAGTGACTCACTGTAGCAGATTTGAGATCCTGAGATATACTCAGGTGTCAATGACATTCACTCTGTCTTTTCCTCTACAGGTGTCTACTCACAGATCCAGCTGCAAATGTCTTGGGCTGAGCGGGTGAGGCCTGGGGCCCCAGTGATGTTGTCCTGCAAGGCCTCTGGCTACACATTCACTGACTACCTCATGTCCTGGTTAAAGCAGAGTCATGGAAAGAGGCTTGAGTGGATTGGAGATATTAATCCTTATGTTGGTACTGGTTACAATGAAAAATTCAAGGGCAAGGTCACACTGACTGTAGACAAATCCTCCAGCATTGCCTATATGGAGTTTAGCATATTGACATCTGAGGACTCTGCAGTCTATCACTCTCCAAGACACAGTGTTGCAACCATACCATAAACATGTCAAAAACCCTGGAGGGGCAGGAAGCTTCCCTGTGACTGATATGACTCAGAGAATATTATCCTGAAGACTTGCTGAGATGCAATCATTTTGATAGTCCATTTTTATGTCCCTTTCTTAGGGACCTCTGGTGCACTTTATTAACTTTGCAACAGGACATCTCTGAATTCTTTGATGCTGATTTAATCTGCTCCTAAAGTACCCCATACCGTGTCATTCTCTTCATCAGTGACAACCTCCATTGACATATTTCTTCTTTAATAAATGAAAAAGGGAAACTGTGATTATACATAATAAAAATATCTTTGGAATCTGAGAAAGACTAGCCCTTTCATTGGAATAGCTGGGAATAAATTTTAGTATGAATTTGATCTGTAAAATCATGTTAACCTTTGGGCAAACTAGAAAATATCATCCTGACTGAGGTAACTCAGTCACAAAAGAACAGCACATGGTATGCACTCTCTGATAAGTGGATAGTAGTCTAAAATCTCTGAGTACCCAAGATACAATTCATAAACCACATGAAGCTGAATAAGAAGGAAGACCAAAGTGTGGGTGCTTCAGTTTTTCTGAGAAGGGGAACAAAATACTAACAGGAGCAAATATGGAAATAAACAGTAGAGCAGAGACTGTAGGAAAGGTTATCCAGAGACCATCTCACCTGGGGATTCATCCCATATACTGTCACCAAACCCTATCACTATTGTGTATTCCAAGAAATGATTGCTGAAAGGAGCCTGATATGGCTTTCTCCTGAAAGGCCCTGTCAGAGCTTTATAAATATAGAGGCAGATTCTCTCAGTCAATCATTGGGCTGAGTGTGGGTTCCCTAGTGGAGGAGTTAGAGAAAGGACTGAAGGAACTGAAGGGTTTGTGACTTCATAACAATAACAACAATATCAACCAAGCAGATCCCCCAGAGCTCCCAGGCAGGAAGCCATCAACCAAGGAGTACATATGGCTCAAGCTGCATATGTAGCAGAGGATTGCTTTGTTGAGCATCAATGGGAGGAGACATCCTTGGTCCTATGAAGGCTTGATAGATGCTCCAGTGTAGAGGAATTGAGGATAGGGAGGTGGGACTGGGGTGGGTGGTGGAGCACCCTGTAGAAGCAGGGAAAATGAGCAATGGGATGGGGGTTTCTGAGAGGGGGGAAACTGGAAAAGGGGAAAACGTTTGAAATGTAAATAAAGAAAATATCCAATAGAAAAGAAAAAATGACCACCCCCCAAAAAGAAAGAAAGAAAGAAAGAAAGAAAGAAAGAAAGAAAGAAAAAGAAAAAAGCGCCTTCACCATCTTAAGTCTTAAATGACTTCTAGGTGTTTTGCTCTCTCTGCTTGTGTGGTTCAGCAGAAGTTCTTGGCTCTTAGAATGTGAAAGGTATTTACATCAGAATGCATAGCTGCATTGTTCCTGCATGTGTAAAGTCAAAAAGTCCACTAAAGGGGGAGTGAGGATGACTATAGGATAGACAGAAAAGAAGACTGTGAGAGAAATGTTAGAAAGCAGAGGGCTGTCTAGTGAATACAATGGCAACCTCAAGTTCATTTCTCATAGGCTTTCTTCTCTAGCTCTGCCCTCTGTAGGACTCTAAGTTCTAGTTTTCCACTCTACTGATACTGCTGTTCTTGATGATAATTTCATTTTAATGGCATTTCCAGTACACTCTGGTCTTCTGCTACAACTATGCTTCACCAGTAGCCTCTCATAGGGCCTCTTCATAGTGTCAAGCCTCAAATATTTTTCATGATCTCTTCAGTTTTAGAACATTAACTACAACTGAATCTGTACCTTCACCAATAGCCTTTTAGGGCCTCTCACTGTGCCAAACCTCAGCTGCTCTTCATGTTACCTTCATGCCTTCAAAACTAGTACCATTATGGTGACTCTTACACATTACCAAGTACAGATGGAACCCACGTTAAAACGTTGGCTATCTCTGAAAGACAGCTTTTTTTTGCTCTCAGAAAACACTTTCCAGAAGATTTTACCTCACTGATGCTGGTCTTTTCACAATAACCACTAATTTTTTAGCTCCAACTATCCAACATCAATTATCCCAGTAATCTCTTCTATTCTGGACTCTAAAGCCAGAGCCACATTGCTGAAGATGCTGAGTTTTGCTGCATGCTGGGCTTGGAATATTACCACCCTTGCTCTAGTACATTATCATCAGCTTTCTGTTTTCCAACTTCTTCACTACCTAAGCTTAGATGTCCTGGAACTTGATCTAACTTTGAATTCAGAGATCTATGTGACTGTCTTCTAAGCATTGAAATTAAAGGCTTCATACAAAGTCTGGAATTAAGTTCTTCTCCACCTAGAATATACTATAGGTCGGCCTTGAACTCAGAGATCTGTGTGTCTTTTCCTCCTGGGCTTAAAGACTTGTAGTAACTAAACTTATCTGAATATGATCTTGTCCCAAGGTCACTAATCCCTTAATTGAATTTAATATCCTTGAACATAGTATTTAGTCCCATTTCACTTTCTGTTGCTCCTTTAATGGTGAAACCATATATTTTATATTTTCCCTTTCTTTACTATAACCCTTTAACAGAACAATATTATTTTTTCCTTCTATCTAATCACAGGCTTTTGGACAAACAAACATTTTTAGGTATGATTTCCATATCATGGGCCTTATATCAAACCAGAAGTTTGTTTATTACTTCCACAAGATAGTGTAAATTGAAGGCAGATAGCTGGACACTATTTAGATCAAAGTTTTTTAAAGCTGGTTTCCTGTTTACTTTTCTCCATTGATAGCATGTTAAGTGCCTTCCAGTATCATAAACATTATTAGTCTACAGACATGAAGGCTCTAGATGGAATTCAGTTCTCCATGTTCCAAGATATATTTAGGTATTGTCCTCTTGAAGGGAATCTCTAAAGTTTCGAGTCAAGGAAACTTCTTCTCAAACAATGAGAAGAGATAAGACTGAAATCTTAGTGTGGATTGAATTCTTCACCCTGGATGAGACTTCAGGGAGTCTAAGAACAGAAAGTTTACTGTAGATATATTTAAGCACAGCAGATTTAGGAATAGGGTCTGCAGTCAGGAATATCTTCAATAATCATTCCAATTCAAATTGTAATATAAAGTAAGCTGTGACTATATAGATACGACTTTTTACAACTACTTTGGTACTTAACATGTTTTAAGAGGAGAGAGGTAATTATTTCCCTAACTGCAAACCCTATGACTTACAAGTCTTTGTGATAAGCTTGTGCAATAGTGACAGAACTATTGTGGATATAATCAAATATTTACGCTTGGAATACAAACTCAATCCCTGGGATGAAATCCATCCCTAGCATTGCTAGGGTTTCCAAGAACCTGAGACTGAATAGGGCATAGTGCTAGGAAAAACCCAAATACTATTTTTCTGATAATGGAACATACAATAAAATGATTCATAACAATGTAACCATATATACACTTAAATGTAAGCCTAACTCAACCATGATGAGAGAAACTTCTTGCCGTAAGCAAATCAGTAGCCTTCATGTACTCAAAGGACAAGCAGGCTGAGAAAGAAGTTAGGGAAATAACACCCTTCACAATAGCCACAAACAACATAAAGTACCTTGGCATGACTCTAACCAAACAAGCGAAAGATCTGTATGACAGGAACTTCAAGTCCTTGAAGAAAGAAATCGAAGAAGACCTCAGAAAATGGAAAAATATTTCTTGCTCCTGGATTGCCAGGATCAATATAGTAAAAATGGCCATCTTGCCGAAAGCAATCTACAGATTCAATGCAATCCCCATCAAAATCCCAAATCAATTCTTCATAGATCTAGAAAGAGCAATTCTCAAATTCATCTGGAGCAACAAAAAACCCAGGAAAGCTAAAACTATTCTCAACAATCAAAGGACTTCTGGGGGAATCAATATCCCTGACCTCAAGCAGTACTAGAGAGCAATTGTGTTAAAAACTGCATGGTATTGGTACAGCAACAGGCAGGTAGATCAAAGGAATAGGATTGAAGACCCAGAAATGAACCCACAGACTTATGGTCACTTGATCTTTGATAAAGGAGCCACAACCATCCAGTGGGAAAAAGATAGCCTTTTTCACAAATGGTGCTGGTTCAACTGGAGGTCAATATGCAGAAGAATGCGAATTGACCCACTCTTATCTCCTTGTACTAAGATCAACTCCAAGTGGATCAAGGACCTCCACATAAAACCAGACACACTGAAACTATTAGAAAAGAAACTTGGGAAGACCCTGGAGGACATGGGCACAGGGGGAAATTTCCTGAACATAACACCAATAGCTTATGCTCTAAGATCAAGAATTGACAAATGGGACCTCATAAAATTACAAAGTTTCTGCAAGGCAAAGGACACTGTCAGAAGGACAAAACGGCAACCAACAAAGTGGGAAATGATCTTCACCAACCCCACATCCGACAGAGGGCTAATATCCAATATATACAAAGAACTCAAGAAGTTAGACCCCAAAGAACCAAATAACCCTATAAAAAATGGGGTACAGAGCTAAACAAAGCATTTTCACCAGAAGAAATTCAGATGGCCGAGAAACACCTTAAGAGATGTTCAACATCATTAGTCATCAGGGAAATGCAAATCAAAACAACCCTGAGATTCCACCTCACACCAGTCAGAATGGCTAAGATTAAAAACTCAAGAGACAACAAGTGCTGGCGAGGATGTGGAGAAAGAGGAAAACTCCTCCACAGTTGGTGGGATTGCAAAATGGTAAAACTGCTCTGGAAATCAGTTTGGCGGTTCCTCAGAAAATTGGGCATGTCACTTCCAGAGGACCCTGGCATACCACTCCTGGGCATATACCCAGAGGATTCCCCTGCATACAATAAAGACACATGCTCCACTATGTTTATAGCAGCCTTGTTTATAATAGCCAGAAATTGGAAGGAGCCCAGATATCCCTCAAAAGAGGAATGGATACAGAAAATGTGGTATATTTATACAATGGAGTAGTACTCAGCAATTAAAAATAATGAATTCATGCAATTTGTAGGTAAATTGTTAGATCTGGAAAATATCATTCTGAGTGAGTTAACCCAATCACAAAAGAATACACATGAAATGCAATCACTGATAAGTGGATATTAATGAGCCCAGAAGCCCTAAACACTAAAGGCACAATTAGCAAGTCAAATGACTCCCAAGAAGAAGAAAGAGAGGACCCTGGGCCTGTAAAGATTAATTCCAGTATTGTAGACCCAGAACAGAGAAATCATGGGGGGGGACAATGATTGGGGAATAAGTGGGGGGGGAGCGGAATTATGGGACATATGGTGGGGGGGGACTGGGAAAGGGGAAAGCCTTTGGAATGTAAACATAGAATATAGAAAGTAAAAATTAAGCCGGGCGGTGGTGGCGCACGCCTTTAATCCCAGCACTTGGGAGGCGGAGGCAGGCGGATTTCTGAGTTCGAGGCCAGCCTGGTCTACCGAGTGAGTTCCAGGACAGCCAGAGCTACACAGAGAAACCTTGTCTCCAAAAACCAAAAAAAAAAAAAAAAAAAAAAAAACCGAAAAAAAAAATTAAATAAAAAAATATGAGCTAACTCAAAGAGCCCAAAATGGACAATGTGTAGAGGGTGAGAGATATTGGGGTACTCAGTCCTAAAGGAGTTGTCATCATCAAATCTCCTCAGGACACAGGGAACTATGCCGATAATAAAGTATTAATATTGCAAGAGTCAGAGTGGATGGATGACTCCAAAGAAACAAGATCTTCCAGATACCATAGACTGATAGGCATATGATATCACTTAACTCTGGAAGCAAGCAAAAGCCTTCATAAGTTTAAATTAGGAGGGCTGTCGTGGTGAGATAGGTTCAAAGACATGCACTCTCACTCCCAAGCAAGAAGTTATCTGTGATTTAGACCCACTTGGAAGTAAAACAAAATCAATCTTCATTAGTGGTACATCACTGGCTATATTAACTATATACTTCAGGGTTGTTCTCATGCCCATAAGCTGGTATCTTTCTGTGGAATCAATTCCCCTAACTCAGCTGCCTTTTCTGCCTCAGAAAGACATGCCTAGCTATGCAAAGACTGAATATGCAATGGTAGGGGCTACAGGAGGAATGGGGTTACATTCTCTCAGAGAAGAAAGAAAGGGAGGAAGAGGAGAGCTTGTGGGAGGTGGAATTCAAAACAGGGACAGCAATGTAAACAGTATATAAAGTAAATTTAAAAAAAGAGTGAGAAAAAGCCGGGTGTGGTGGCGCAAGCCTGTAATCCCAGCACTTGGGAGGCAGAGGCAGGCGGATTTCTGAGTTTGAGGCCAGCCTGGTCTACAGAGTGAGTTCCAGGACAGCCAGGACTACACAGAGAAACCCTGTCTCGAAAAACCAAAAAAAAAAAAAATAAAATAAATAAATAAATAAATAAATAAATAAATAAAATAAAAAAAAGAGTAAGAAAATAAATCCTTTGGGCTGAAGGCACTGAAAATAAATTTCCTAAACTGGTGAGCTGTGCCTTCCACAATCCTATGCCCACTGTGCCTTCTTCTATAGACCATAAGCATCTAAGAAAATTTAATAAGCTTCTCCATGCTTAGAATTTCTGCTTTCTACTGTTGATTTTAAAGTGGTCACAAATGCAGATCAGTACAAAGATGAAGCTATTGTATGCTGAATAAATAGAAATCTCAAACATGTAAGCCAGGAACTTGATACCTCAGTAAAGTCTATGAAATCACACTCTTTAACAAAATTATTGTATTCATCATTTCCAGCTTGAGATGGCATATACTCTTACACTATGCAAGAAGTCTAAAATTAGTGTACCAGTTATGTGGGAAATATATATATATATTGATATGACTCACACAGGCTTTAGAATCAGAGCATCAAGGTAGGAGTAAAATCGCCCCTTTGAACTCTTCATCTGTCCTCCATGCAAAAACAGTGAAGTGACTGAAAGGAGTCAGTACCCTTCCTGCTAGAGTGAAGGTCTCTCCCAACTGGACTGCATCCCAACATCACTCACCAGAAGTGTTATGTACTGAGGAACCTGGTCTTGTGTGTACCTACTCTCTAAGGGAAGCAGAAAAGAACTCTCATGAAGGATCCTGAATCTAAGACTATAGACTGATACCTCTTGAGTCCAAAAAATTAAGTATATCATTGGAGGCAGCACGAAGTGAAGGAATGCAAATCTCTCCTGGATCTACCCAAACTCAGGTTGAAAAGCCAAACCTGGGCCTGTGTACTCACTAGTGTGCTGCTGCCATGGACAGTTTACTTCCTCATTCCTGGTGCTGATTGTCCCTGCATGTGAATGCCAAGGCTCCCTAAGGGATCAACTTTTCTATCCTCACCCATTACAACCTTACCTTCTCCCTTTTCTTTTTCTCTATACATGTCCTGTTCCAGGTTACTCTGAAAGTGTCTGACCCTGGGATATTGCAGCCCTCCCAGACTCTCATTCTGACTTCTTCTTTCTCTGGGATATCTAATTGTATGGGTGTGTGCTGGATCCATCAGCACTCAGGGAAGGTTCTGTAGTGGCTGTCACACATTTATTGGTATGATGATAAGCACTACAACCTATTCCTGAAGATCCAGCTCACAATCTCCAAGGACACCTCCAACAACCAGGTATTCCTCAAGCTGACCAGTGTGGACAATTCAGATATTGCCACGAACTACAGTGCTTGGAGATCACTTTGACATAACTTCAGTTTTCAGCTGTACATTAGTTCAGTCTAGTTCTCAGCTCTGCTCTTTTCTATTATATCATAAGAGGGTATGGCCACAGTTTTCCTGCTGGCCTCTGTAGCTTCCTGTTTGCTCTTAGATTAAAAGATTTCTATTCCTTTTGTTCACTCTAGATCAATATTATGATGTTCATCAATGATCCTGTCTGGTTTTATTTTGCAAAGCTGATGGATGTTTGGTCCTTACACCAAGTAGTTCAGAGCTATAGTTCCACTCAGTCTTAGGCTTCAAATTCCCACAGTGGAAAATTCCAAATTATTGTAATGTTTACTTCAGTAAACAGCTGTATATGGTGACGATGGGAACTACTAGATGAGTATTCTCAAATTGAGTCATCAACCAATGATTGTCCATAGAGACTCCCAAATAATTCAGGTATTATGAAGTTTATTTATCAACACTTATATATCTCATTGAGCACAGTCAAGTTGATTATGTATCCACGTAGAAGTTTCATTCCTGTGGGTTAGTGTTCATAATACTGGAGGTACTTTGTATGGTATTAAATGAGAAATGTAATAACCAATCTGGCTGTAAACCCTGTTGTCTACAATAGTTACCTGTCTGTGGGGTATGTTGATATAATAGGGGAAAAATATTGTGTTATTAGTCATTTATTGTTTGATGGAATAAAGGCCTATGAAATTAGGGTTAGGGTTTGTCATGACTGTCTCTACTAAAATAGCAAGTAACCTGAAATTGATGGTTGATGGCCCTAAGTGAAAATCATATTCCACTGTTTTGATAGTACAACATATCAATAAAATGTTTTATTTACACTACCATACACTTAAATCAGTAACTCATATACCCATCATCAGAGACATGTTTTGCAGTAGATGGGAAGCAAGAGATAACCAGAAATGGATAATTTGTAGAGCACTGGTATTAAATGAGTTTTCCTCATCAAATTTTCTTGTGATGATTAATGGACCATTGCAAAGCAAGATTATAACACTTAGAGATGATGGATTACTCTTAAAAAGCAGTCTTATCCAGATAGAATAGGAATGATACATATATGAACTCACATTGACTGTGGGAACATGCACAGGGCTTATATAATTTCAAGCCAATGGGACTCTCTGCAGAGAGGGGGAAGTGGACATGTGCTCCCACCACTAGGTAAGAATCTATCTGCAACTGGTACTCATCTACAATGGAAACAGTCTTTTTCAGTGGGTGCTTACTCCAGGGTTAACCATACTTTATGGTAGGCCCTATCTCAAGAGGTGGGCAAACAAATCCAACAAAATGGCATATTTACAGAGTGTTTGTCTTATACAGATTTACTTACGGAGTTTGTCTTGCTAAATTTTTCATGTATATTTGGTTTCAGATTTTGTCTTCTTCAGAGTTTGTGTATGTGTGTATATGTATGTATGGCAAGATAGGGTGAATAGTAATAGAGAGAAAGACATATCGAGTAATTTAGGGTTAGGATTTGTAATTGGTTAAAGAGAAAAAGAAAGGATATAAAGTTGGGTTTGTAACAAAGTATGGGGATTTAAGAAAAGTTGGGGAGAAGAAAAGCATGGCTAGAATATATTGTTTATTTGATTTTTTTCAATCAACAAAGGCCATTTAAGTTAAACAGCCTGGGCAAAGGCCAAAATCTTGTGTACTTCAACGTTTTCTATAAATTAGAACTTCATAGAATGACAAAACATGGTTCTTTATTTCTGGCATGTTGTGCATAACCTGGTTGGAAAGTTTCTAGTAATTTCAGGTCAGTAGCCTATTGTTCTATTGACTCATATCTTATCCTTTCTTTCTTCCTGAACTAACAAAAATCAGGTAAGAATCTATGGAGAACATTACATATTTCACTTATCAGACATTTTCTCAGACATGTACAGAGTCTTCTTAGGGCAAAATACTTTTCCATACATAATAAATTATAGCCACAGGCAAATAGATCTCTGTTACTAACAAAAAAGATGTTTCCATTACCTTATAGCTCCTTGTCTTTCATGACATCATCAGGACAGGAGCAGGTGTCACCAGATAGATGAAATGGAAGAAGTAGGCCAGGACTGAAGGAGGGGTAACTATGAAACCATTTGGCAGAACATAAATTAATATAGATTGAGTAATTTAAGTTATAAGACTATTTGAGAACAAGAGCAAGATAAGGCTTAAAACTATAATTAATAAATATAAATTTTGGTCTTTTTATTCAGAGATAGGGCAGGCATAGTAAAATCATGTTCTTATACCGATGTTAGTGTCAACTTGAGCCATTTATTTGGCATAATTGAGTCAATAACATTGAAGCATAAGTGTTTGATTACACACTCAATCAATATATAATTATGAGGATATGACCAGCATTGCTGTTAAAGTTCTATTTTGTTTTGCTTTGTTTATCCAAAATGGTTTCTGTGTACAGCATTGATTGCCCAGGAACTCATCTCTATAGACAAGGATAGGATTGAACTCAGAGATCCACACCTCCCTCCAAAATCTTGGGATAAAAGATATTAGCCACTACAATATGGATATGTTGAAATATCCTCAATGAATATTTTTAATTATCTCTGGTCATTTCATTGGATTTGAGGTGGGAGAGTCAGTTATTATGCATTGATCACTGATTCCAAATTCATAGTCTTCCTCATTCCCTATATCCTGCTCTGTATCCCAATGACTGCTACACCACACTAACAACAAGATCATCTTTACAGTCTTTGGGACAGGGTGTGACAGTGATGCTAAGTGTTTTGTTGCAGACTGTTTAGTAATTCCAAACGGTGATTCAGGACAGTGTACCTGACTACTGTGCTGCAGTATTTGTCAGTAATATACTTCAGAGGTAAGTGACAGAATGAACATCCAGAGATTCACCAAAATATCTTGAAATTGGCTGTTCCTGCATGTTATATATCTGAACACTGATTACACCATGGTGTATCAGTTTTTGAGGAAATAAGAGTGAGAATATGTGAGCCAGTTTCTAGATATAGTTCTAATTGCAAAGGGCCTGGAATAGTGAAAATGGTGCTAGTCCCTTAAGTGGTGTTTATAATCATTACATATAGAGATATGTAAAAGGAACTGCTATGGGTTAGTGATTAATGAAAAGCTAGCCCAAGCAGAGAACAAGAGGAAATAATAAAAGTAATAGAAAATTGTATAAATCAATATATTCATCTATTCAAGTAAAGCTTCTATACAGACATTGCACCAGATCAGCAAGTATTATGATCCTCATATTATTTTAACTTAGGAGAATAAACTCATATTATCTCACTATAGCATTATGGATCTTAAACATTCAAGTATGGATTATAAGAAGATGATGTCTAAGTAAATCTATATCACTTAAGTAGGCATGCACTCCTATGCATTGCAACCTATAGGAGCCATCAACATCTCATATACTGTCATATATCATACAGAATTATAGACATTATCCTGAACACCTGAGGTTCTGAAATGCCAAGATACAATCATCTAGCACTCTGGATTGTAATGATAACTTTTCACTATAGGAGTCCTTGATGCCCCGAGGATGTTGCCCTCTGAAGGGAAAATTCACAGGACCTCACATGGATTCTGACCAATTATGGAAGAGAGAACATTCAATTAACTGGTCCTTCTCCATTTATCCTGAAATATACTATGCATCTAATTTGTGAACCCAAATTTAGAGCACTATATACTTGAATGATCTGTTTTCATGCGGTAAGTATTGTTTTTATTATGAGTAGTTGTGCTTCAGATATCTAAATACACATGATCACATGTCCCTACACAATGCTATTCGTTTCTCTCATTCTTGGGATAATTTTCCATATTCTGTCCTTCAGTAGTGAGACTCTGAAAGCTTCAGTAACATATGCTCTGCCTAGGAATAAGAGAATACTGGATTGCAATGTTACACAGGTAGAAGTAAAGTTTTCTAAGCACACCTATTCTTCACCCATTATGTTTTTGTAAATGAAATTTCTTCTCTCATTCCATCTCATTAAAGGCATGGGGATGCTGTATGGTAAACTGAATGAGCTGCACAATATATTTGCTTGATTTCTATTTCATTTTCAATGTGATTTTTTTGAATTTGCTAACTTTTCATTAGTGCTACTCTAATTCCCCTTCTTTTTGTTGACTCCTGTATGTGACTGTCCCGGGAAGTCATACATGGATACACAGGGAAGGGCATCTTCCCTTAACACTCACTGTTGCTTTTTCTTTTTCTCAGCTGCTCTGGGCCAGCTATAGCCTGATGGCGTCAAGACTCCTGAGCTGGGCGGTGGTGGCACACGCCTGTAATCCCAGCACTCTGGGAGGCAGAGGCAGGCGGATTTCTGAGTTCGAGGCCAGCCTGGTCTACAGAGTGAGTTCCAGGACAGCCAGGGCTATACAGAGAAACCCTGTCTCAAAAAAACCAAAAAAAAGAAAGACTCCTGAACTCCCCTGTTAACATCTCATTACAAATCAGAATGGCTAGAGCCATCCAACTGCCACTAGGAAAGAGTTGACTTTGAAAGGATCATTGATGATAACCTAGAAGCAACTTAAATTCAGTTTCTGAAATACCATTTGTCTTCTATAGCTTAACAAGAGACATTTTTTTCCATACAGCTGAATCCTGTTAGCACTGGAGATGCACAGATATTCTGTTGTCCAGCCAGACTGAGCAACTTCAGGTTAAGCCACAAGAAATCTACCTGCAGGTGAGGTGAGGACCAGCAGGGGGCGAAATAAGGCTAAGAATCTCAGTAGGCAGATGATGGGGTTGAAGAAACTTGGTATCCTTTGGATTTCCTTATTTGAGTCTTTTTTTTTTTTTTTTTTTTTTTTTTTTTAGTTTAGGATTTTTGTCAGAGACGCAAAAACAATTTATTTGATTTTAATCAAATGTGTAATTGTTATATATCTCACAAATTACTAAGAAAAATCACATCTATTTACTTGTACTTTTGATTGAGATATAATGCTTTTGTGTTCAAACACACTGAAGGTTCATTAAACTCTTCAAAGATTCATATTTCCTTGTTTTTATACTTATTGTATATTTTTGAAAAACTTCATACAATGTATTTACATCACTATCCCTCCCCAAAATTATGAAAGCTAATTCACCATAAATTCCATTACAGAGCCTTTCATTTTTTTTTGTAGAAAGAAAAAATGGAACAAAAATTAAAGAGGAATTAAAAACATTTCAATAAATAAGAAACACACACTGACCCAACCACAAAAGAAAACTATTAACTTGTATCTATGTAAACATAATACATAGCCAAGGACAAGTGCGAAAATACACAATTTGATATGAGAATAATTATCTACAGAAATAATGTGTGCATTTTGTGTGATTTTCTTTTGGTGGACGTGTATCTATCCTTAAGTATTGTTAATAAACCCAAAGATACTCCATTGGAGAAAGCTAATTTTTCCTTTGCATGTGAGGTTCAATTTCAGAAACTTCTTTTTTTTATTTAATTTTTATTTTCTATATTCTATGTTTACATTCCAAAGGCTGTCCCCTTTCCAAGTTACCCCCCACCATATGTCCCATAATTCCTCTCCCCCCCAGCTATTCCTCAATCATCCCCCCCACACGATTTCTCTGTTCTGGGTCTACAATATTGGATCCAATCTTTACAGGCCCAGGGTCCTCTCCTTTCTTTTTCTTGGGAGTCATTTGACTTGCTAATTGTGCCTTGAATATTTAGGGCTTCTGGGCTCATTAATATCCACTTATCAGTGATTGCATTTCATGTGTATTCTTTTGTGTTTGGGTTAGCTCACTTAGGATATTTTCCAGATCTAACCATTTACCTACAAATTGCATGAGTTCATTATTTTTAATTGCTGAGTAGTACTCCATTGTATAAATATACCACATTTTCTGTATCCATTCCTCTTTTGAGGGATATCTGGGCTCCTTCCAATTTCTGGCTATTATAAACAAGGCTGCTATAAACATAGTGGAGCATGTGTCTTTATTGTATCCAGGGGACTCCTTTGGGTATATGCCCAGGAGTGTTATGACAGGGTCCTCTGGAAGTGACATGCCCAATTTTCTGAGGAACCGCCAAACTGATTTCCAGAGCGGTTTTACCATTTTGCAATCCCACCAACAGTGGAGGAGTGTTCCTCTTTCTCCACATCCTTGCTAGCACCTGTTGTCTCTTGAGTTTTTAATCTTAGCCATTTTGACTGGTGTGAGGTGGAATCTCAGGGTTGTTTTGATTTGCATTTCCCTGATGACTAATGATGTTGAACATCTCTTAAGGTGTTTCTCGGCCATCCGAATTTCTTCTGGTGAAAATTCTTTGTTTAGCTCTGTACCCCATTTTTGATAGGGTTATTTGGTTCTTTGGGGTCTAACTTCTTGAGTTCTTTGTATATATTGGATATTAGCCCTCTGTCGGATGTGGGGTTGGTGAAGATCATTTCCCACTTTGTTGGTTGCCGTTTTTGTCCTTCTGACAGTGTCCTTTGCCTTACAGAAACTTTGTAATTTTATTAGGTCCCATTTGTCGATTCTTGATCTTAGAGCATAAGCTATTGGTGTTCTGTTCAGGAACTTTTCCCCTGTGCCCAAGTCCTCCAGGGTCTTCCCACGTTTCTTTTCTAATAGTTTCAGTGTGTCTGGTTTTATGTGGAGGTCCTTGATCCACTTGGAGTTGATCTTAGTGCAAAGAGATAAGAGTGGGTCAATTCGCATTCTTCTGCATGTTGACCTCCAGTTGAACCAGCACCATTTGTTGAAAAGGCTATCTTTATTCCACTGGATGGTTGTGGCTCCTTTATCAAAGATCAAGTGACCATAGGTCTGTGGGTTAATTTCTGGGTCTTCAATCCTGTTCCATTGATCTGCTTGCCTGTTGCTATACCAATACCATGCAGTTTTTAACACAATTGCTCTGTAGTACTGCTTGAGGTCAGGGATATTGATTCCCACAGAAGTCCTTTGATTGTTGAGAATAGTTTTAGCTATCCTGGGTTTTTTGTTGCTCCAGATGAATTTGAGAATTACTCTTTCTAGATCTATGAAGAATTGAGTTGGGATTTTGATGGGGATCGCATTGAATCTGTATATTGCTTTTGGCAAGATGGCCATTTTTAGTATATTGATCCTGCCAATCCAGGAGCAAGAAATATTTTTCCAACTTCTGAGGTTTTCTTCGTTTTCTTTCTTCAAGGATTTGAAGTTCCTGTTGTACAGATCTTTCTCTTGTTTGGTTAGAGTTATGCCAAGATACTTTATGTTGTTTGTGGCTATTGTGAAGGGTGTTATTTCCCTAATTTCTTTCTCAGCCTGCTTGTCCTTTGAGTACAAGAAGGCCACTGACTTGCTTGAGTTAATTTTATAACCTGCCACTTTGCTGAAGTTGTTTATCAGCTCTAGAAGTTCTCTGCTGGAGTTTTTTGGGTTGCTGCTGCTGCTATCTCAGACCAGCAGAAAAGAGCGACCACACAGCGTTCTTCTCAATGTGGTTTTTAATCATCAACCTTGAAACCTACATGCAGGAAAAAAGCTCTCCACTCCCCTTCTCCAGTCCTTTTATATCCTCTCTAAGTCTGCCCCATCAGTCCACATCACCAGTCTTCTCTGATTGGTCCACATAGATGGTCTGATCACATGTCATTGGCTACACTTGCGCAGTGCCCAAAAGAGGTGTGGCCTACTCAGGAGCAGGAAGAAGTCAGGTGCTTAGTCATCCGACTTGGCAGGCCTCCAGGTGTTGTCTTAAGGCTACTGCCACACCTGCTTTCCACATCTCCCCCTTCTTTATTTATTGGCAGAGAGAATGCCTGACTTAGGTTGCCCCCTGAAGTGACGCCCCTTACCCATCTTTGGAAGAGCAAACAGCAATGGTTTGTCCCCTGTCTTAGGTTGGTGACGTATTCAGGGAGTCTTACCCGTCATTGACTACTTCTCTAGCATGCCAAGCCACACATGAAGAGACTGACCAGTCTCCACAGCCGCAAAAGCCTGGATCATCAGGGCTTGTATTCTGCGCTGCTGGAACTGCATGAGGCACATGCACCAAAAGCCAAGACGCTACACAAGACCAAGCATAAAGCAAGTCCAGCTAGTCGAGCCCATTCCTTCAATCTGGATGCAGCAATAGTGTTCCATTCAGCCAATCCTCCAGCGAGGGACAAATCCACTCGGGTAGAATTGATGTGGACGATGGACTGTCTCAACTCTCACACCAAACCATCAAAACATTGAGAGCAATTTCCTGTCAAATACTTGGAGATATTACGGGACAATTGCACTGCATGGCTATAATTAACAAAAGGTATGGAGGTAACACACAGCCCAATGATGGGTGGAATCATTCCAACACATGCTATAACAACAATCTTCACTGCTACAATTTAAATGCTTTGCATCAGCACTACCATTATAAATGATAAATACAAAAGGAGGCCATAAACAAACAGGCATAGGCCTAAAAGTTACATTTTGACCCAGAGCAAAAACAGAAACAGATTCTTCATGTCCTGCACCAAGGCAATCTTTCCATCAGAATGAGTAAGGGGCAAAGGTTTAGGGAACACCGATAAAAGGCGCCAATGAAGGTCTTCAGTCTTTATCAGTGGGGTTATCAGGAACTTCAGGAATAGTGCTTTCTAGGCCATGTCTTCTTTGTACAATTCTTGTCAATCTCTCAGGAACCCACAGTTGCTGCCGTAGATCCTGGGGAAACACACAAACAGACCCTCTCGCCCATACCAACACTGGGTCAGGACCGTTCCATTCTCCTGTTAAAACATCTTTCCACATAACGGTCCCTTTGGGAGACATTTCCGGATTGACATGGCGATCAGCGGCAACCTTGTCATATGCATCTTCCGTTAAAAAATTTAAAGTAAAAAGAGCAATAGCTAATCTCTCCCTAGGGCTAGACCCATGGGCAATTCCCTCTTTTTGTTTAATTAAACATTCTTTTAAGGTACGATGAGTGCGTGCCACAATCCCTTGGCCCTTTGGATTATATGGGAGACCATGGGTCAACTGTACACCCATCATTTTGCAAAAAGAAATAAAGGAAGTAGAAGTATAAGCCGGCCCATTGTCTGTCTTCAACTCAGTTGGTTGACCCCAAGCTCCCCAGGCTTCAAAACAATGAGCTATAACATGCCGGGCTTTTTCTCCTGAGTGTAGGGAAGCAAAAATGATTCCCGAAGCTGAATCAATGGAAACATGAATATATTTTAATTTGCCAAAATCCGAAAAATGAGTAATATCCATTTGCCATAGATGCAAGGGGCGTAAACTCCGAGGGTTAACCCCTAATCCACTCTGCGGCAAGAGAGGGGCACAAGCTGAACAATTTTTTACAATATCCGTGCATTAGCACGGGAAATCTTGAAACGTGAGGATAGAGTTTTAGAATTAACATGAAACTGGGAATGAAATTCTTGTGCCAATGTAACAGGAGAGGCGGCAAAAAGGAGCATATGGGCACGAGTAGCTCTATCTACTAAGTCATTTCCCTCTGCTAATGGGCCAGGCAGACCTGTGTGCACACGAATATGTTGCACAAAAAAAGGGGAAGATCTCTGCAAAATTAGATCTCGTAACCTAATTATCAAGCTACCAATTGTAGATTTTAAATTTACCTTCCCAACAACTTCCAAACAGCTGACTATATTAACCACATATAAACTGTCTGAAATCAAATTAAAAGAATCATGAAAATTCTCAAAAACTTTTATAACTATTTGCAATTCAATTACTTGAGGGGAAGCAGGGGGGAACTGGACAGTAACAGGCTCAGCTCCAGCAACCGAATATGCTCCCATTCCCGTTTTGGAACCATCAGTAAAAATTATAGGTGCAGCTGCCAATGGAACCTCAGATGTAATACATGGAAAAAACACAGGATGCGCTGTAATTAACTGCAAAATAGGATCTTTTGGGTAATGATTATCAATATTACCCGTAAAACTACATCTAAGGATAGCCCAATCATCAAGAGTGGCTGACAAGATCTCTACTTGCTTCCCAGTATAGAGAATAATTCGATCATGGGGAGAAATGCCAAAATGCTGAATGCATTGTTGAATGCCAGATAGGGCAACTGAGCAACTGCTGTAGGGTAATGATCTAGGGTTTTAGCAGGAGAGATTCTTGGATGTACCCATAGCAAAGGTGCTCCCTGCCATAAAACTCCTGTAGGCTGTACCTCTGTTTGTAAAATGCATAACAAAATGGACTGCGATTCATCCTGGCGCTTTAAGGAGGCATCCTGAATGCCTTGCTCTACTAGTCTCAATGCTGCTCTAGCAGCTGAAGTAAAATTACGTGGAGAGGTAAGAGCAGTATCCCCTGGCAGAATATCATAGAGAGGCTGCAACTGTTTATTAGTTAAGGATAAATATGGCTTAATCCACTGAATATCTCCCAATAAACGTTGGAAATCATTTAATGTTGATAATGTATCGGTTCGAATGTGAAGTTTCTGAGGAGTGACTGAAGTCGCTGATATTTTAGTTCCTAAATAATTTACTACCAAATCCTTCTGTACTTTCTCTGGTGCAATAATTAATTGTTTTCTCCTTAACTGTTCAACTGTAAAACAATAAGCTGCATCAAGTATATCCTCTCTTGGGGCAGAAAGAAGAATATCATCTATATAATGATAACATTTTATTTTAGGAAATTTATATCTAACCTCCTTGAGAGCTGCGTCTACATATAGCTGACAGATAGTAGGACTATTGGCCATGCCCTGAGGCAGCACTGTCCATTCATAGCATTGATCTGGTTTGCTATGATTGTGTGAAGGTAGAGTGAAAGCAAATCGGACTGTATCCCTTAAAGACAAAGGGATGGAAAAGAAACAATCTTTAATATCCAATACTATTACTGGCCAATTTCTAGGTAAAGTAGAAGGTAGCAGAAGCCCCCTTTGCACAGGACCCATAATTACCATTTGTTTATTAATTTCTCTTAAATCATGTAGCAATCTCCATTTTCCAGATTTCTTTTTTATAACAAAGATTGGTGTATTCCAAGGAGAGGTCGAGGGTTGTAGATGACCTTGGTCAACCTGTTCTTTTACCAAGTCCCTTGCTGCTTGCAGCTTTTCTGAGGAGAGAGGCCACTGAGGAACCCAGACTGGCTCCTCAGTTTTCCAAGAAATAGGCAAAGTATCCTCAGCAGCCCCTATGAAAAACCCAATCCCTCACGACCTTGCTTCTGCTTAGTCATAATAGGGGAAGCACGTCCCTGTAGGGAGGGACCCAAACCTTTTCCAGGAATATGTCCCATTTTAGTCATCATATTTCGAGCTAAGGGACTTTAATTTATACCATTGGTAAGCTTATATCCCATTTCTCTCAATAAATCTTGTCCCCATAAGAAAATTGGAACAGCAAGGACATAGGGTTGAAACCTTCCTGAATGCCCTTCCTCATCTGTCCAGGTTAGTTGACGGGAACTCATTTCTGGCATCTGAGCATAACCCAGGCCACGTAAGGTTTGCGAAGAAATCTGCTTTGGCCACCCTTTGGGCCAGTCCTTAGTGCTAATAATGCTCCTATCAGCACCGGTATCGAGCAAACGTGAAATATTTTTGCCCTCTATAGCTAAGGTCAACAAAGGGCGAGTATCCAGGTCCATGGAGCAGAAGATATTAGAAACCCCAGTGGACCCAAATCCTTTATCTCCTCTTTCAACATCTTTGGTGGGAAATTGAGAATGACAACTAGGCAAAAGAAGTAATTGAGCCACCCTGTCCCCAGGGGAAATTGCGGTAATACCCCTGGGAGAAGAAACCATTATTCTGACTTGCCCTGTAAAATCAGGGTCTATCACCCCTGGGTGGACTATCAAGCCCTTTAAAGTAACAGAACTTCTTCCCAATATCAACTCCACAGTATCAGCAGGCAGAGGCCCCTTAAAATCCGTTTCTATGGCCTGAGTCCCCATTTTCGGGGTTAATACGATTCGGGTGGTGGAACAGAGGTCAAGGCCTGCACTTCCCTTAGTTGCCCTTCGGGGTGTCTCCACTGCACAGGGGGATTCAGATTGGGCCATCCTTCCGATACTGCCCCATATATTTGAGGGCCCTGAGGCTGAGGGCCCCTCTTCCAGTTTTTTGACTGAGGACTGGGGTTTATAGGTTGTCCTCGAACATCATTTACTGAACGACACTCATTGGCCCAATGATTCCCCTTCTTGCACTTAGGGCACAAACCTGGCATTCTTTGTGGCTGCTTCTGAAGTCCCTGTCTCTGTGGACATTGCTTTTTTATGTGTCCTGGCTGCCCGCAGGCAAAACAGTTGTTACTCTTTGAATTTCCCCTCTGCTGTGTCATCTGCATGACCGCAGCAGCTAAACCTGCATTGGATAATGGGCCTCCTAGATCCCTGCATAGTTTCATCCAAACTTCCAGTCCCCTGCTCTTGTAAGGGGTAATGGCTTGTCTGCACTCTTTATTACACTGTTCATAAATAAGTTGTTTCAATAGAAGCATAGCCGTATCGGGGTCTCCAAACACCCTTCCTCCGGCTTCCATCATACGAGCCACAAAGTCAGAAAAAGGTTCGGTGGGTCCCTGAAGGATCTTTGTTAAATTCCCACTCACTTCTCCTCTATTTGGAAGTGATTTCCATGCCTTAGTGGCGATAATATTAATCTGGTCATAAACTTGAGGTGGATAATTTGTTTGAGCTGCTACAAATCTGCCCTGTCCCATGAGCATATCCTGATCCCAAGCATGCTGTCCATTGCAAACATTCAATGCAGCCTGTTCAGCAGCGAACTCCATGTAGTACGCTTTCCAATCTAAATACTGTCCAGACGATAAACAGGCGCGAGCCAGATTCTGCCAGTCACTAGGAGTCATGCAAAATCTATGCATATGTTCTAACTGCGCCACAACATAGGCGGCAGAGACTCCATATGCTCGAATGCCCTCAGCCAATCTTTGTACAATCTTCCAATCTAATGGCTCATGATAGCGGGCACCCTGGGCGTCCTGAAATACAGGAAAACATTGTGCGCGCAACTCTTTCCAAGTCTCTGGGTGGTGACTACGCCCTTCCTGCCCACTCGGGGCATATGGAGGCAAAATTGGCGGTCCTGGAGCCGATGGCTCCACTCGTAGTTTCACCTTTTCTAAACTATCGGCGAGGCTCTCTAAATCATCTTCAGACATCTCCCCCTCGCTCGAACTTCCTTCCTTTTCTGATTTCTGAGATCTTTCTTCCCTGACCTGATTTAAAGCTTCATTTCCCTTTTGTAACTCTGCACCACACCTTGCCTTATTACCAATACAATTTTTAACTAATTTCCATACTGGAAGCACCCTTTGCGGAAGCACCCCTTGTTCCTCAGCAAACCTCAGATCCTTCCCTAGTTTTTCCCAGCTAGCTACAGTAAGGTGTCCAGAGACAGGGAACCAAGGAGCAGCCTGATCTACCACCTTCAAAAAATTGTCAATTGTCTCGGATTTAAGTCCTATTCCCTTTACCTTTAGGAGATCCTTAAGAGCTTGGCGAACTGGTTTTACGGAAGGTGTATTACCCATGATGCTTGATGTGATTTTTCCCAAAACCGAGAACCTTATCCCTTATCGTCTCAAACCAAGAACTTTATCGTCTCAAACCGAGAACTTTATCGTCTCAAACCGAGAACTTTATCGTCTCAAACCGAGAACTTTATCGTCTCAAACAGAGAACTTTATCGTCTCAAACAGAGAACCTTAATTGTCCCACTTACCTGGGAACTTACCGGCTAGCCACCCTGACCGCAATGAGTTCTGAACGTTCGACTCCCCGTACAGGGCCACCACTTGCCACTGCTATCTCCGACCAGCAGAAAAGAGCGACCACACAGCGTTCTTCTCAATGCGGTTTTTAATCAGCAACCTTGAAACCTACATGCAGGAAAAAAGCTCTCCACTCCCCTTCTCCAGTCCTTTTATATCCTCTCTAAGTCCGCCCAATCAGTCTACATCACCAGTCTTCTCTGATTGGTCCACATAGATGGTCTGATCACACGTCATTGGCTACACTTGCGCAGTGCCCAAAAGAGGTGTGGCCTACTCAGGAGCAGGAAGAAGTCAGGTGCTTAGTCATCCGACTTGGCAGGCCTCCAGGTGTTGTCTTAAGGCTACTGCCACACCCGCTCTCCACAGGTCGCTTAGGTAAACTATCATATCGTCTGCAAATAATGATAGTTTGACTTCTTCCTTTCCAATTTGTATCCCTTTGACTTCCTTATGTTGTCTAATTGCTCTAGCTAGAACTTCAAGTACTATATTGAAAAGATATGGAGAGAGAGGGCAGCCTTGTCTAGTCCCTGATTTTAGTGGGAATGCTTCAAGTTTCTCTCCATTTATTTTGATGTTGGCTACTGGTTTGCTGTACATTGCTTTTACTGTTTAGATATGGGCCTAGAATTCCTGCTCTTTCCAAGACTTTTAGCATGAAAGGATGCTGAATTTTGTCGAATGCTTTTTCAGCATCTAATGAGATGACCATGTGATTTTTTTCTTTCAGTTTGTTTATGTAGTGGATTACATTGATGGATTTCTGTATATTGAACCATCCCTGCATCCCTGGGATGAAGCCTACTTGATCATGGTGGATGATCGTTTTGATGTGCTGTTGGATTTGGTTAGCAAGAATTTTATTTAGTATTTTTGCATCTATATTCATAAGAGAAATTGGCCTGTAGTTCTCTTTCTTTGTTGGACCTTTTTGTGGTTTAGGTATTAGCATAATTGTGGCTTCGAAGAATGAGTTGGGCAGTGTCCCTTCTGTCTCTATTTTGTGGAATAGTTTGAAAAGTATTGGTGTTAAGTCTTCTTTGATGGTCTGGTAGAATTCTGCACTAAAACCATCTGGTCCCATACTTTTTTTGGTTGGGAGGCTTTCTATAACCCCGTCTATTTCTTCAGGGGTTATGGGACTATTCAGCTGATCTACTTGATGCTGGTTTAATTTTATAATTTGATATCTGTCTAGGAAATTGTCCATTTCCTCCAGATTATCCAGTTGTTTTGAGTATGGACATTTGTAGTAGGATCTGATGATCTTTTGAATTTCCTCGGTTTCTGTTGTTATGTCTCCCTTTTCATTTCTAATTTTGTGAATTTGTATACTGTCTCTGTGTCCTTTGGTTAGTCTGGCTAAGGGTTTATCTATCTTGTTTATTTTCTCAAAGAACCAGCTCTTAGTCTTGTTGATTCTTTGTATGGTTTCTTTGTTTCTACTTGATTGATTTCAGCCCTGAGTTTGGTGATTTCTTCTCTTCTACTCCTCCTGGGTGAATTAACTTCTTTTTCTTCCAGGGCTTTTAGGTGTGCCATTAAGTTGCTAGTGTATGCTCTCTCCAGTTTCCTTTTGGATGCACTTAGGGCTATGAGTTTTCCTCTTAGCACTGCTTTCATTGTGTCCCATAGATTTGGGTAGGTTGTACCTTCATTTTCATTGAATTCTAAAAAGTCTTTGATTTCTTTTTTTTATTTCTTCCTTGACCAAGGTGTCATTGAGTAGAGTATTGTTCAGTTACCATGTGTATGTGGGCTTTCTGTTGTTTTTGTTGTTATTGAAGACCACTCCTACTCCACGGTGGTCTGATAAGAAGCATGAGATTAGTTCGATCTTCTTGTATTTGTTGACATCTGTCTTGTGACCAATTATATGATTAATTTTGGAGAAGGTACCATGCAGTGCTGAGAAAAAGGTATAGTCTTTAGCTTTAGGATGAAACAGATATATATCTGTTAAATCCAATTGGTCCAAAGTTTCAATTAGTTTCACTGTGTCCCTGTTTAGTTTCTGCTTTCCTGATCGGTCCATTGAGGAGAGTGGAGTGTTGAGGTCCCCCACATTTATTGTGTTAGGTGTAATGTGTGCTTTTAGCTTTAGTAAGGTTTCTTTTATGAAGGAGGGTGCCCTTGTATTTGGAGCATAAATGTTCAGTATTGAGAGCTCTTCTTGGTGGATTTTCTCTTTGGCCAGCAAGAAGTGACCTTCTGAGTCTCTTTTGATGACTTTAGGTTGGAAGTCTATTTTATCTGATATTAGAATGGCTACCCCTGCTTGTTTCCTGAGACCACTTGCTTGTAAAATTGTCTTCCATCCTTTTACTCTAAGGCAGTGTTTGTCTTTAACACTGAGATGTGTTTCCTGTTTGCAGCAAAATGTAGGGTCCTGTTTCTGTATCCAGTCTGTTAATCTATGTCTTTTTATTGAGGAATTGAGTCCATTGATGTTAAGAGATATTAAGGAATGGTAATTATTTCCTCCAGACATTTTTGAAATTTTATTTATTTATTTATTTATTTATTTATTTGTTTATTTATTTTTTTACATTTGAGAGGTTATCTTCTTTTGGGTTTGATGAGAGGAGGTTTCTATCTTGCTTCTTCCCTGGTGTAGTTTCCGTCCTTGTCTTGGTGTTTTCCCCCTATTATCCTTTGTAGGGCTGGATTTGTGGAAAGATATTGTGCAAATTTGGTTTTGTCATGGAATACCTTGATGTCTCCATCAATGGCGATTGAGAGTTTTGCTGGGTAAAGTAGTTTTGGCTGAAGTTTGTGTTCTCTTAGAGTTTGCATGATATCTGCCCAGGATCTTCTAGCTTTCATGGTCTCAGGTGAGAAGTCTGGTGTTATTCTGATAGGTCTTCCTTTATATGTTACTTGGCCTTTTTCTCTTGCTGACTTTAGTATTCTTTCTTTGTTTATTACGTTTGGAGTTTTGATTATTATGTGACAGGATATATTTCTGTTCTGGTCCAGTCTGTTTGGGGTTCTATAGGCTTCTTGTATATTCATGGGCATCTCTCTCCTTAGGTTGGGGAAGTTTTCTTCCATAATTTTATAGAAGATATTAGCTGGCCCTTTACCTTGTAAATCTTCACTCTCGTCTATACCTATAATCCTTAGGTTTGGTCTTCTCATAGTGTCTTGGATTTCCTGGATGTTTTGGGTTACCACCTTTTTGCATTTAGTATTTTCTTTGACTGTTGAATCAATGGTTCCTATGGTATCTTCGGCTTCTGAGATTCTGTCTTCTGTCTCTTGTATTCTATTGTTGATACTTGCATCTATGGCCCCTAATTTCTTCCCAAGGTTTTCTATCTCCAATGTTGTCTCCCTCTGTGATTTCTTAGTTGTTTCTACTTCTGTTTTTAGTATCTGGATGGATGTGCTCAGATCTTTCGCTTGCTTGATTGTGTTTTCATGTATTTAATAGATTTTTGTGCTTCCTCTTTTATAGCTTGTACTTGTTGGCTCACGTTCTTCTGTAGTTCTTTAAGTGACTTTTGTCTTTCTTCCTTATTGTCTTCTTCTTTTTGATCCATCTTCTCCTGAATTTCTTGAAGTGATTTTTGTATTTGCCTCGTAAAGGCTTCTAACTTTTGATCCATTTTCTCCTCTATTTCTTTACGAGATTTTTCTATGTGTTCAGCTACCAGCATCCTGACCAGTGATTTTATATCCAAGTCTTGTTTTTCTGGTGTTTTGGGGTATCCAGGGCTTCCTGTTGTTGGAGAACTGGGTTCAGATGCTGTCATGTTGCCTTAATTTTTGTTAGTAACGTTCCTTCGTTTTCCTTTTGCCATCTGGTTATTTCTGGTGGTAGTTGGCCTTGTTGTCAGTGGCTGGTGTTTGAATCTCCTGTGAGGCTGGGCTCACTTGTTGTTTCTCTACTGGTGAATATGTGTGACTGCTGCTTTAAGGGATCATAAGCTGGCTGCCACCCATGCGATTGTAGCCCCTGATGGAGTCTGTCTACCTGGGCTTCTCCTGCTGTGTCCTGGTTGCAATATTTAGGCCTGCCGCTATTGCTGGTCCAGGAGCCGGCGAGCTGGTTGCTGCCCATTGCCTCAGTGCACGGCCAGAGGGCGCAGGGAAGTCCCACAGAGCCTGGGCCTTTCCAGCTGTGTCCTGGTTGCAATATGGAGGCCTGCTGCTATTGCTGGTCCAGGGGCCGGCGAGCTGGTTGCAGACCGAAGCCTCGGTGCACGGCCAGAGGGCGCAGGGAAGACCCACAGAGCCTAGGCAGAACTCGGCCTGCTTGGCTCCGAGAGCCTAGAAGATCCCCCCGTGGGGGTAGCCCTGGAATGGGTGTTTACCTGGCCTTTCAAGCTGTGTCCTGGTTGCAATATGGAGGCCAGCTTGTTTTTGTTTTCTTATTCCAGATGAATTTGAGAATTGCTATTTCTAACTCATTGAAGAATTGAGATGATATTTTGATGTGGTTTGCATTGAATCTGTATATTGTTTTGGCAAGATGGCCAATTTTACTATATTAATCCTGCCAATCAATGAGCATAGGAAATCTTTCCATATTCTGAGGTCTTCTTCAATTTGTTTCTTCAGAGACTTGAAGTTCTTGTTATACAGATCTTACATTTGTTTGGTTAGAGTCATACTGAGATAGTTTATATTGTTTGAGACTATTGAGAAGGGTGTCTTTTCCCTAATTTCTTTTTCATTGTCTATATCCTTTGAGAATTTACATGACTAGCAGTGTGTTCCTGTTGGACTAGGAAGGCAGTAGGCACTGCAACTGATCCTAAAATAGCAACTAATGTTATAACGTCTAAGTTTACTTCAGCTATAAATCTCTTAGGTCATGAAAGCAAATTAACAATCTGTATGAAGGCAAGCAAAGCAAAGACAATACATCTAGTCTGAGAGAAAGTAAATGGTGACAAATCATAAGGTTGCTAGTATACTATGAGAAAAAAGTATTATGACACTTGGTGAAGTTAGTAGATAAGAATGGGTCCTATTATATAGTGTTTGCCTTCAGTGTGAAACTTCACGGTATAAACTGCTTGTATAATGTCAAGAGATTATAGAAACATTATTAATAAAATGGACATGAGCCTATGATTTTTTAAATCAAAGGGAATTTGGAGCTCTTTTCTCTTCTGTATGCATATGTTTTCAACTTTACTTTTTTACTCTGTATTTCCATAGATTTGAAAGTAGAAAATAAGTTTTTATAGGTCTGCTAATGTAGCTTTATCTGGACAACCTAACTATGACTAAACCCCTTTGGTTTTACAGCTGAGCATATCATATGCTAAATTGTCTTTGGTTATTTTAAAATCAAGAGTATACTCCTAGGCGCCATTGAGTCTTTGATTCTGAAGCATTCTCTTTCAAACTTGGAGTGTTCCAGTGAACCCTCTGTCACTTTGTAAGTCCAGTCAGCTCCTTCGTGGAGGGAGTAAAGATCAGAGATTGGTACCACACCTGAGCCAAAGAACCCTCACAGAATTACACCTAGTTCTATGAATTTGGAATGACTGCTTCCTCCCCAAAGAATATTGCTATTTTTTTTTAAATTTTTTTAAGATTTTTTTTTTTATTTTTTGTCAGGGTTTCTCTTTGTCTTTGTTCTAGCTGTCCTGGAACTCACTTTGTAGACCAGGCTGGCCTCGAACTCAGAGATCCACCTGCCTCTGCCTCCCAAGTGCTAGGATGACAGGCGTGTGGCACCACGCCCTGCAAAAGGACAAGGAATTTTTTTTTGTTGTTTTTTTGTTTTTGTTTTTCAAGACAAGGTTTCTCTGTGCAGTCCTGGCTGTCCTGGAACTCACTCTTTAGACCAGGCTGGCCTCGAACTCAGAGATCCACCTGCCTCTGCCTCCCAAGTGCTGGGATTACAGGCGTGTGCCACCACGCCCGAAGATGTGGTATTGTGATATTTTTTTTTGATTTTTTTTTTTTGTTGTTGTTGTTTTGTTTTTCGAGACAGGGTTTCTCTGTGTGGTCCTGGCTGTCCTGGAATTCACTCAGTAGACCAGGCTGGCCTCAAACTCAGAAATCTGCCTGCCTCTGCCTCCCAAGTGCTGGGATTACAGGGGTGTGCACCATGCCCGGTGCTTATTTTTTTTTTTGATTTTTTTTATTGTATATATTCTATATTTACAATTCATTTCCCTTTTTCTGGTTCCCCACCCCAAAGGTCCCACATGTCCTTTTCCCTCCCCCTGCTCCCGCATCCACCCCCTCCCACTTTACTGTTCTTGTACTCTCCCACAATGATGTTTTGGTCCATTCTAGCACCAGTGTCCACTCCTTTCTTCTTGTGAGACATCACTTGATATGTGATTTGTGTCTTTGGTGTTCCAAGCTTCTAGGCTAATATCCACTTATCAGTGACTGTATACCATGGGTATTCTTTTGAGACTGGGTCACCTCACTTAGTATGACATTCTCCAGCTCCATCCATTTCTCTAAGAATTTCATGAATTCATTGTTTCTAATGGCTGAATAGTACTCCATTGTGTATATATACCACATTTTTTGTATCCATTCCTCTGTTGAGGGACATCTGGGTCCTTTCCAGCTTCTGGCTATTATAAATAAGGCTGCTATGAACATGGTGGAGCATGTATCCTTATTGCATGCTGGGGAATCTTCTGGGTATATTCCCAGGAGTGGTATGGCTGGGTCCTCCAGAAGTATCACGCCCAGTTTTCTGAGGAACCGCCATACTGATTTCCAGAGTGGTTGTACCAGCTTGCATTCCCACCAGCAGTGGAGGAGTGTTCCTCTTTCTCCACATCCTCGCCAACACCTGATGTCTTCTGAGTTTTTAATCTTAGCCATTCTGACTGGTGTGAGGTGAAATCTCAGGGTTGTTTTTATTTGCATTTCCCTAATGACTAGTGATGTTGAACATTTTTTAAGGTGTTTCTCAGCCATCTGAATTTCTTCAGGTGAAAAGTCTCTGTTTAGCTCTGTACCCCATTTTTGGATAGGGTTATTTGGTTTTCTGGGGTCTAACCTCTTGAGTTCTTTGTATACATTGGAGATTAGCCCTCTGTCTGATGTGGGGTTGGTGAAGATTTTTTCCCAATTTGTTGGTTGCCGATTTATCCTTTTGACAGTGTCTTTTGCCTTACAGAAACTTTGTAGTTTTATGAGGTCCCATTTGTCTATTCTTGCTCTTAGAGCATAAGCAATTGGTGTTCTGTTCAGGAATTTTTCCCCTGAGCCAATGTCCTCAAGGGTCTTCCCCAGTTTCTTTTCTATTAGTTTTAGTGTGTCTGGTTTTATGTGGAGGTCTTTGATCCACTTGGAGTTGAGCTTAGTGCAAGGAGATAAGAGTGGATCAATTCTCATTCTTCTGCACGTTGACCTCCAGTTGAGCCAGCACCATCTGTTGAAAAGGCTATCTTTTTTCCACTGGATGTTTTCAGCTCCTTTGTCGAAGATCAATTGGCCATAGATGTGTGGTTTCAATTCTGGGTCTTCGATCCTATTCCATTGATCCACTTCCCTGTCACTGAACCAATACCATGCAGTTTTTAATACCACTGCTCTGTAATATTGCTTGAGGTCCGGGATATTGATTCCCCCAGAAGTTCTTTTGCTGTTGATGATAGTTTTAGATATCCTGAGTTTTTTGTTATTCCAGATGAATTTGAGAATTGCTCTTTCTAGCTCTATGAAGAACTGAGTTGGGATTTTGATGGGATTTGCATTGAATCTGTATATTGCTTTGGGCAAGATTGCCATTTTGACTATATTAGTCCTGCCAACCCACGAGCATGGAAGATTTTCCCATTTTCTGATGTCTTCTTCAATTTCCCTCTTCAGAGACCTGAAGTTTTTGTCGTATAAATCTTTCACATGTTTGGTTAGCGTCACTCCAAGATACTTTATATCATTTGTGGCTATTGTGAAGGGTGTCATTTCCGTACTTTCTTTCTCGGCCTGCTTATCCTTCGCATATAGGAAGGCTACTGATTTACTTGAGTTGATTTTATAGCCAGCCACTTTGCTGAAGTTGTTTATCAATTGCAGGAGTTCTCTGGTGGAGGTTTTTGGGTCACTTAAGTAAACTATCATATCATCTGCAAATAGTGATAGTTTGACTTCTTCCTTTCTGATTTGTATCCCTTTGACTTCCCTCTGTTGTCGAATTGCTCTAGCTAGTACCTCAAGTACTATATTGAAGAGATATGGCGAGAGGGGACAGCCTTGTCTAGTCCCTGATTTTAGAGGGATTGCTTCGAGTTTTTCTCCGTTTACCTTGATGTTGGCTACTGGTCTGCTGTATATTGCTTTTACTATGTTTAGATATGGGCCTTGAATTCCTGTTCTTTCTAGGACCTTTAGCATGAAAGGATGCTGAATTTTGTCAAATGCTTTTTCAGCATCCAATGAGATGACCATGTGGTTTTTTTCTTTGAGTTTGTTTATGTAGTGGATTATGTTGATGGATTTCCGTATATTGAACCATCCCTGCATCCCTGGGATGAAGCCAACTTGATCATGGTGAATGATCGTTTTGATGTGTTCTTGGATTCGGTTGGCAAGTATTTTGTTTAGTATTTTTGCATCGATATTCATAAGAGAAATTGGCCTGTAGTTCTCTTTCTTAGTTGGATCTTTGTGTGGTTTTGGTATCAGGGTAATTGTGGTTTCATAGAATGAGTTGGGTAGTGTTCCTTCTGTTTCTATTTTGTGGAATAATTTGAAGAGTATTGGTATCAGGACTTCTTTGAAGGTCTGATAGAATTCTGCACTAAAACCGTCTGGTCCTGTGCTCTTTTTGGTTGGAAGACTGTCTATGACCCCTTCTATTTCTTTGGGGGTTATGGGTCTGTTTAGACGATCTATTTGATCCTGGTTTAATTTTGGTATTTGCTATCTGTCGAGGAAATTGTCCATTTCCTCCAGATTCTCCAGTTGTGTTGAGTATAGATTTTTGTAGTAGGATCTGATGATTTTTTGAATTTCCTCAGTTTCTTTTGTTATATCTCCCTTTTCATTTCTAATTTTGTTAATTTGAATACTGTCTCTGTGCCCTTTAGTAAGTCTGGCTAGGGGTTTATCTATCTTGTTGATCTTCTCAAAGAACGAGCTTCTGGTTTTGTTGATTCTTTGTATGGTTCTCTTTGTTTCAACTTGATTGATTTCAGCCCTGAGTTTGATGATTTCCTGTCTTCTACTCCTCCAGGGTGAAATTGCTTCTTTTTGTTCCAGAGCTTTCAAGTGCGCCATTAAGTTGCTGGTATATGCTCTCTCCTGTTTCTTTTTGGAGACACTCATGGGTATGAGTTTTCCTCTAAGCACTGCTTTCATTGTGTCCCATAGATTTGGGTATGTTGTGCCTTCATTTTCATTAAGTTCTAAGAATTCTTTGATTTCTTTCTTTATTTCTTCCTGGACTAAGGTATCATTGAGTAGAATATTGTTCAGCCTCCAAGCGTATGGGGATTTTCTGTTGTTTTTGTTGCTATTGAAGAACACTCTTACTCCATGGTGATCTGATAAGAGGCATGGGATTAGTTCGATCTTTCTATATTTGTTGAGATCTGTCTTGTGTCCAATTATATGGTCGATTTTGGAGAAGGTACCATGAGGGGCTGAGAAAAAGGTATAGTCTTTTGCTTTAGGGTGAAATGTTCTATATATATCTGTTAAATCCAATTGCTCCAAAGTTTTGATGAGTTTCTCCGTGTCTCTGTTTAGTTTCTGTTTTCCTGGTCGGTCCACTGTAGATAGTGGAGTATTGAGGTCCCCCACAATCATTGTGTTAGGTGCAATGTGTGCTTTGAGCTTTAGTAAGGTTTCTTTTACAAATGAGGGTGCCCTTACATTTGGAGCGCAGATGTTTAGAATTGTGAGTTCCTCTTGGTGGATTCTTCCTTTGACTAGCAGGAAGTGACCTTCTGTGTCTCTTTTGATGACTTTGGGTTGAAAGTCAATTTTATCTGATATTAAAATGGCTACTCCAGCTTGCTTCCTGTGACCATTTGCTTGCAAAATTGTCTTCCATCCTTTTACTCTAAGGTAGTGTTTGTCTTTGACTCTGAGGTGTGTTTCCTGTAAGCAGCAAAATATAGGGTCCTGTTTCCGTATCCAGTCTGTTAGTCTATGTCTTTTTATTGGGGAGTTGAGTCCATTGATGTTAAGAGATATTAAGGAATAGAGATTATTACTTCCTGACATTTTTGATGTTATTTTTGTTTTTGAGTAGTTATCTTCCTTTGAGTTTGATGGAAGAAGTTTACTGTCTTGCTTTTTCTTGGGTGCCATTTCCTTCCTTGTGTTGGAGTTTTCCTCCTATTATCCTTTGTAGAGCTGGGTTAGTGGAAAGATATTGTGTAAATTTGGTCCTGTCATGGAATATTTTGATTTCTCCATCTATGTTGATTGAGAGTTTTGCTGGGTATAGTAGTCTTGGCTGACATTTGTTTTCTCTTAGGGTCTGCATGAGGTCTGCCCAGGATCTTCTAGCTTTCATGGTTTCTGGAGAGAAGTCTGGTGTGATTCTGATAGGTCTTCCTTTATATGTTACTTGGCCCTTTTCTCTTACTGCCTTTAATATTCTCTCTTTGTTTAGTACATTTGGGGTTTTGATTATTATGTGACGGGAGGTGTTTCTGTTCTGGTCCAGTCTGTTTGGAGTTCTGTAGGCTTCTTGTACATTCATGGGCATCTCTCTCTTTAAGTTAGGAAAGTTTTCTTCCATAATTTTGTTAAAGATATTTGCTGGCCCTTTAAGTTGTAGATCTTCACTCTCATCTATCCCTATAATCCTTAGGTTTGGTCTTCTCATTGTGTCCTGGATTTCCTGGATGTTTTGGGTTACAAGCCTTTTGGATTTTGCGTTTTCTTTGACTGTGGAGTCAATGGTTACTATGTTATCTTCAGCATCGGAGATTCTTATTTCTATCTCTTGTATTCGGTTGTTTATGTTTGCATCTACGACCCCTGTTTTCTTCCCAAGGTTTTCTATCTCCAAGGTTGCCTCCTTTTGTGATTTCTTAGTTGTTTCTACCTCTGTGTTCAGATCTTGGATGGTTTTGCTCAGTTCCATCATTTGTTTGTTTGTGTTTTCATGTAATTCTTTAATATATTTTTGTGCTCCCTCTTTCATGACTTCTGCCTATTGTTTCAAGTTCTCCTGCATTTCTTTAACTGATTTTCTCACTTCCTCTTTATTGGTTTCTGTCTGATGGCCCATATTCTCCTGGAGTTCTTTAAGTGTTTTTTGTGTTTGGATTGTAAGAGCTTCTACTCTATTGATGTTCCCCTGCATTTCTTTAAGAGATTTGTTTATGTCTTTTTTGTGTTCCTCTAGGAGCATCATGACCTGTGCTTTTATATCTAACTCTTGTTTTTCTGGTGTGCTGGGGTATCCTGGACTTGCTGTGGTTGGCGAATTGGGTTCAGATGGTGCCATATTGCCTTGATTTCTGTTAATAACGTTCCTACGTTTGCCTTTTGCCATCTCTTTATCTCTGGCGTTAGTTGGTCTTATTGTAGATGGCGCCCTGCTGAAAGCACAGCACGCCTGTCCCCAGGAGACAGATCCCTTCTGGCAGCTTGTCTGTGCTGGACTATGCTCGCTCTGAGTCCAGGCCCCTGACTCCAGCTGCTAGAGTTCCGAGCTGTGCCCCGAGGCGGCCCGGTGGCCCCTCGCTGCTAGTCCGCTCAGAGAGCTGGTCCCGGCCGGTAGTCTGCAGCCGCAGCTGAGCTTTCTGTGCCCGGATCTCCTGCAGAGCTAAGCTAAGCTATAACTCTGGCCACGCACCTGATTCCAGCCGCTCACTGCGTCCAGTGTGCCCACTGTTTGTGCGCGGGGGTCTGGGGCAAGATGGCTGCCCCTGCTGAAAGCACTGCGTGGCCTTGGCTGAGCTGCTGGTACCCAGCTCTGCTGCTCCCTTCTGGCTGCGTTGTCTGTGCCGGACTATGCTCGCTCTGAGTCCAGGCCCCTGACTCCAGCTGCTAGAGTGCCGAGCTGTGCCCCGAGGTGGCCCGGTGGCCCCTTGCTGCTAGTCCGCTCAGAGAGCTGGTCCCGGCTGGTAGTCTGCAGCTGCAGCTCCCGGCGCTTATTTTTAAAGATAAAATAATAATGCATTGTTTGATGAAATGCTTTTTTAGAAGAAAAAAAAAAAGAATGGGTCGATTTGCATATTTCTACATGCTGACCTACAGTTGATCCAGCACCAATTGTAAAAATGTTGTCTTTTTTCCACTGGATGGTTTTTGCTCCTCTGTCAAAGGTCAAGTGACCATAGGTATGAGGGTTCATTTCTGGGTCTTCAAGTCTATTCCATTGTCCTACCTGCCTGTCACTGTACCAATACCATGAAGGTTTTATCCTTATTGCTCTGTAGTATAGTTTGAGGTCAGGGATGGTTATTCCACAAGAAGTTCTATTATTGTTGAGAATAGTTTTAGCTATTCTGGGTTTTTTGTTATGCCAGATAAATTTGTTCTTTCTAACTAAATAAAGAATTGCGTTGAAATGTTGATGGGGATTGCAATGAATCTGTAGATTGCTTTAAGCAAAATGGCCATTTTTAGTATATTAACCATGCTAATCCATGATCCTAGGAGATCTTTCCATCTTCTGACTCTTCTTCAATTTCTTTCTTCAGAAACTTGAAATTCTTGTCATACTGATCTTTCACTTGCTTAGTTATAGTCACACCTAGGTATTTTATATTATTTGTGACTATTGTGAAGGGTTTCATTTCCCTAATTTCTTTCTCAGCCTCTTTATCCTTTATGAATAAGAAGGGTACTGATCTCTTTGAGTTAATTTTATATACAGTCACTTTGATGAAGTTTTTCATCAGGTTTTGGAGTTCTCTGGAAGAATTTTTGTGGTCACTTATGTATTCTATCATATATTCTGCAAATTTAACTTCTTCCTTTCCAATTTTTATCCTGTTGACCTCCTTTTGTTGTTTAATTGCTTAGGCTAGGACTTTGAGCACTATATTGAACAGGTATGGAGCAAGAAAACAGCATTGTCTAGTCCCTTATTTTAGTGGGATTGCTTCAAGTTTTTCTCCATTCTGTTTGATTGATTGTTTGTTTGATGTTGGCTACTGGTTTGGTGTATATTTCTTTTATTATATTTAGGTATGTGCCTTGAATTCCTGATTTTTCGAAGACTTTTATCATGAAGGGGTGTTGGATTTTGTCAAATGCTTTCTCAGCATCTAATGAAATGATCATGTAGTTTTTTTGAGTTTGTTTATATGGTGGATTACATTAATGTATTTCTGTATATGGAACCATCTCTACATCCCTGGGATGAAACCTCCTTGATCATGGGGGATGATTGGTTTGATGTATTCTTGGATTCCTTTGGCAAGAATTATCTAGAGTATTTTTGCATCGATATTCATAGGGGAATTTGGTCTAAAGTTCTCTTTCTTTGTAGGGTCTTTGTGTGGTTTACGTATCAGAGTAATTATGGCTTCATAGAATGAATTGGATAGAGTTCCTTTGGTTTCAATTTTATGTAATGGTTTGAAGAGTATTGGTATGAGGTCTTCTTTGAAGGTCTGATAGAACTGTGCATTGAAACTCCTCTGGTCATGGGATTTTTTTTTTGGGGGGGGGTTTGGAGACTATTAATGACTGATTCTATTTCTTTAGGGGTGATGGACTGGTTTAGATCATTTATCTGATGCTGATTTAACTAGGGTACCTGGTATTTGTCTAGAAAATTGTCCATTTCATCTAGATTTTCCACTTTTATTGAGTATAGGCTTTTGTAGTAGGATCTGATGATTTTTTGGATTTCCTCAGTATCTCTTGTTATGTTTCCCTTTTTATTTCAGATATGGCTGATTTGGATACTCTATGCCCTCTGGTTAGTTTGGCTAAGGGTATATCTATCTTGTTTTTTTTTTTTTTTTTTTTTCATAGAACTAGCTCCTGGTTTGGGTGATTCCTTGTTTAGTTCTTTTTGTTTCTTCTTGGTTGAGTTTATCCCTGAGCTTGATTATTTCCTGCTGTCTACTCATCTTTGGTGTATTTGTTTCTTTTTGTTCTACAGTCTTCATCTGTTCTGTCAAGTTGATAGTGTATGCTCTTTCTAGTGTCTTTTTGGAAGCACTTAGAGCTATGAGGTTTCCTCTTAGCACAGCTTTCTTTGTGTTCAATAAGTTTGGGTATGTTGTGCCATAATTTTCTTTAAATTCCAAGAGGTCTTTAATTATTTTCTCTATTTCTTCTTTGACTGATTCGCTGTTGAGTAGAATGTTGTTCAGTTTCCATGTGTATGTGGGCTTTCTGTTGTTTTTGTTGTTATTGGAGGCCAGCCTTAATCCGTGGTGATCAGATAGGGTGAATGATATTATATCCAGCTTCTTATATCTGCAGAGTTCTGTTTTCTGACCAAGTATATGGTCGGCTTTGGAAAAAGTACTGTGAGTTGCTGAGACGAAGGTATATTCTTCTGTTTTGTGACAAAAATGTTCTATTTATACCTGTTAAATCAATTTGGTTCATAACTTCTGTTAGTTTCACTGTTTCTCTGTTTAGTTTGTCTTTCCCTCATTTGTCCATTGATGAGAGTAGGGTGTTGAATTCTCCCACTATTGTTGTGTGGGCTTAAACGTGTGCTTTTTGCTTTAGTAAAGTTTCTTTGAAGAATGTGGGTGCCTTTGTATGCACTTGTATTTGCAGCATATATTTTCTGAGTTCATCTTGGTATATTTTTCCTTTGAGGATTATAAAGTGTCCTTTGTTATCTTTTTTGAGTACTTTAGGTTGAAAGTCAATTTTATTCGATATAAGAATGGACACACCAGCTTGATTCTTGGAATCATTTGCTTGGAAAATTGTTTTCCAGCATTTTAGATTGAAATAGTGTCTGTCTTTGTGCCTGTGATGAGTTTCCTGATTGCAGTACAGTGTTGGCTCCTGTTTATGTATCCAGCATGTTAGTCTATGTCTTTTCATTGGAAGAATGAGTCAACCTTTGTTAAGAGAAATTGAGGAGAAGTGATTGCTGGTTCATGTTATTTTTGTTATCAGAGTTGGATTTCTCTGTGTGTGTCTCTCTTCTTTTTGATTTCTTAAAAGAAGACTATATTCCTGCTTTCTCCAGAGTGTAGTTTACCTCCTTTTGTTGGTGTTTTCCATTCATTATCATTTGAAAGGATGGATTTTTGGAAATATATTGTATAAATTTGTTTTTGTCATGGAATACCTTGTTTTCTCCATCTATATTAATTGAGAGTTTAGCTGGGTACAGTATCCTGTGTTGGCATTTGTGTTTTCTTAGGGTCTGTAGGATATCTGCCCAGAATCTTCTTGATTTCATAGTCTCTGGTGAGAAGTATGGTCTAATTCTGATAGGTCTGTCTTTATATGTTACTTGACCTTTTCCCCATAATGCTTTTAATATTCTTACTTTCTTTAGTGAATTTGGTGTTTTAATTATTATATGATGGGAGGAATTTCTTTTCTATCCAATATATTTGGAGTTCTGTAGGGCTGTTGTATGTTCCTTTAGGTTAGGGAAGTTTTCTTCTATAATTTTCTTGAGGACTTTCATAGGCTCTTTACGTTGTAAATCTCTCTCTTCTATATCTATAAGTTTTAGGTTTGTTCTTCACATTTTGTTCTGTATTTCCTGGATGTTTTTGGTTAGGAAATTTTTGTATTTGCATTTTTCCTTTGACTGTTGTGTCAATGTTTTCTATGTTATCTTCTGCATCTGAGAGTCTCTCTTCTATCTCTTGTATTGTCTTGTTGATGCTTGTATCTATGACTCCTGACTTCTTTCCTAGGAATTCAATGTCCACAGTTATTTCATTTTATGATTTATTTATTGTTCCTACCTCCCCTTTTAGATTCTAGATGGTTTTGTTCAATTCCTTTACTTGTTTGGTTCTGCTCTCCTGTAATTCATGAAGGGCTTTTACCTGTTTACCAGGGTTATCTTGTATTTCTTTAAGGGAATTATTTATGTCCTTCTTGAAGCCCTCTATCAGCATCATGAGCTGTGATTTTAAATGCAAATCTTGCCTTTATGGTGTGATGGAGTATCTAGGACTTGATGTTGTGGGAGAATTGAATTCAGAATATACCAAGTGGCCTTGATTTCTGTTGGAACTGGTTCTATGTTTGCCTTTACCCATCTGGTTATCACAGATGTTATTTGGTCCTGCTGCCTCTCACTGGTGCTTGTCCCTCCTGTGGGCCTACAAGCCTGGCTCAGCACTCCTGGGTGACCAGCTCTCCCCTGGTATAGAGTGTTGTGGCTCACCCCAGCTCCTTGGTGCAAATGAAGCTTGGAAGGACTCAGTCTCAGTTGCTTTGCCACTCCTGTGTTCCCTGTGCTCCTGGCTGTACCCATCTGCTCAGGTGCTGGAGAAAAAATGGTGGTCTCACCTCCATAACTGGGAGTCAGGTCACTCCTTGCAGACTTGTTCTTCCCGGCAGGATCATTGCACAGACGGGGTGGCACTGCCCAATTCATGGGTACAGCTGGAGCCCAGACAGATCCTGTCCCAGATGCTCTGCCACTCCTGTATTCCCTGAACTCCTGACTGTACCTGTCTGCTCAGTTGCCAGAGAGAAAATGGACTAACTGACCAATTTATTTCATTAAGTAAGAGTACATGGACTCCAATCAGTGCTGTGTATATATACATATGTGTGTTATTCACTAATACATAAGGAACACTAGAATCTTTCTGAAGAAAAAGAGGATATATTTTCCTCATGTATTGTTAAATGGCAATAGATTCATAGCTTTGTGTGTATTCTTGGAAGTCCCTCACCATTGTGTTGTAATATTTAAAAAAAAATATGGTCACACTTTGTTTAATGGAGAAAGCAGAGACCACGTGCACCAAGTTTGATGTGGTAACCTGAGAAGGAAATATATGACATTGACCTCTCACATTCTCCCATGCTCATCCAAGTTATCAGAATTATATGGCTAAACTTACAAGCAAACACACTTGCTATTCAGCTATTTCACATATTCGAATGCTTTAATTTTGAACAGCTTGATTAATTCAGGTTTTTTGATGTTAACTACATCTGCTAGGACTTCATGTGTACAATGTCCCTGTGCAGTCTTGACACACTGTGGAGCAATTCTCATTGCAGATCTCTAATATTCAGATTTTACAATTGACTGGTTCTTTTCTATTATCTATAAGAGTTTTCACTAATTACCCATTATGTTAATACAGGCTGATTTCAGCAGTAAGTTTAAAACTGTTTCAGCTTTTAAGAGTTATTCAGGTCCTGAGCTGTTACAGAATTTATGTTATTTATGGCAACACTCTCAGTTCTATGTGCAGTTATTGTGCAATTCTTTTCACTGTGTCTATTATGTAATGTAGAGTGAGTGATTGACACTCTGAACACATGTTCTCTGGCCCAGGTATAGTCTGATGATGTCAGGAATGAGCCTGTTATCTACTATCATTACTCTTTTTTTTTTTACAAGTTTTATTTTATGTAGAGTCACTCTTTGTTTTAATTAACATACAGTGTATTAAGGTTCATTATGGCCATGCCTACTTTTTCAAAGCATTTTATCTTCCTTCTTAAATCTTGCATAAATATGCACATTAACTTTCATTCTTTTCTTATATTTTGCATTGGGTATTTTCTTTAATTACATTTCAAACATTTTCCCCTTTCTAGATCTCCCCTTTGAAACCCAATTATCCCATTACCACTTCACTTTCCTCTGTGAGGGTGCTCCCCCACACATCCATCCACTCACCCATCCTCCCACACTGGCATTCCCCAACAATGGGGTGTCAAACATCTTCAGGCACTAGAGCCTCTCCCACACTGATGTCCACAAGGCCATCTTCTGCTACATATGCATACGTGAGCAGCATCATGGGTCACTCCATGTGTATTCTTTGATTGGTGGTCCAGTCACTGGGAGCACTGGGAGCTCCAATAGTGTTTGGCCTATTGACACTATTGCTTCCTCCATGGGGCTGTCATTACTTTTGTAGAAATTGGAACTGCAAGAACTGGCTCCAACTGCCAGCAAGGAGCAAACAGTCTTCAAGAGAGACTGAAGTTACATGGATATGTCCCCTCCCCACCCCCTTAGGCCACACAATGCAACTTCAGTGGAAGCCATGAAAAACCTATTTTGAGGGGAGCCCATGACCAGCAGGGGGCGAAGTAAGTCCAGGAATCCCTATAGAGAGATGAGGTGGATATACAGGAGACTCTGTCCTCTGTGGTTTTCTTAATTAACTGTACTAATTGATCAGATCTGCTGTGATTAACGTGATGTCTCCATGCTCAAATACAGTAAAGATTCTTTGCAAAACCATTTACAGATTTATGTTCACTTGTTTTTATTTGGTTTTTATAACTTCTTGTAAAAAAGTGATGTAATTTATTCTGTTAACTGATTTTCCCACCCCAACTATTTCCAGATCCTTCCTACCTCCTAATTCATGCAACTACACACCTTTTCTCTCTGTCTGAATAAAAGAAAAAAACAGAAAGAAATTTAAAAGGGCATTAAAAATAAACAGAAACAAAACAAAAAAACAGTCAAAAATCAAGACACCCACAAAGAAAGCGAGAGAGAGAGAGAGAGAGAGAGAGAGAGAGAGAGAGAGAGAAACTCAGAGAAAGACCAATAAACTCACAACAGTGTAGCCATGATATATAGGTAAAACCTAAGTGAGACAAAAGGAGTTAATCGAGGCAATATTAGAAAAAAGTCTTCAAAATAACATTGAGTTCATTTTTTGGCTATGAACTGTTAAGCATGTCTTCATGATTAACTGTGCTTAATATCAACTGTGAGATCCACTGGAGAAAACTAATTATCCCTTTACATGTGAGTGTTAAGCAAAATTCTTCTTGTTATGGCTGAGATCCTTTTCCATTTCCTTCTCCCAACTTGGGATTTTATCTGGGTTGATTTAGTTCAGGCTCTGTGCCTGCATCCACAGTCTCTATGAATTCATATGTGCATGGGTCCAATTGTGTTTCAAACACACTCTTCCCTTGGAGTTCTGCAACTGCTCTGTCTCTTATAATCTGCTCTATTTAAAAAAAAAGATTTACTCTTCATTTTTACCTCTATTTTATTATATCATCTTTGGAAATTCCTCATACTTTAAGGGCCCAATTCTAGACTCTCAGCTTCTACAATTAAGTAGAATAATTGTACTTCAACCATGATAATGAAGTCTTGAAACACATATGAATGAGAAGATTAGACCCTTGCCTTATGGACATGGGTGACCAATTCAGTATATTTTTTCCATTTCCATATATTTATAGATCAGATAAGTCATGTTTTATCACTGAGTAACATCCACTTTTCTATATGTGTAAATTTGTCCTTTTTATTTATGCTTTATTAGAAATATGGGGTGATTCCTTCCTTCATATTCTGCTAAAAGATCATGAATATCCTGCTGTGAATAAACATGAGTGTCTGAACATCTTTACAATAACATGTAGTGTCACTTGAGTAGATGTGTGAGAGGGTTATTGCTTTGAAACAACATAATTTGGTTTATTATTTTTTGACCAATTTCCATAGAAAAGTCTTCATCCCAGGTAAGTGTGGTTAAAGACCCTGTTTAGAAATTATATGGGTTCTAGTAGATCTCCATTGTATTGCTAATGGTAATGATGTCAAACTACCTCATAAATATTTATGTTTATGCCCAGTACATTGTCTGAGCCTTGGTCACAGAGGTTCATATGAGCTGTGAGTAAAGAATGATTCATAAGTGGACAGTGTGTTGAGAAAGATTGACAGTGTATTCAACAACAGGTGGTTCAATGATACCAACCTGTCACCCAAGAACCAAAGACCATCCTAAAACATGGAAAAGGATGTAAAATACAGAGAACTGGTTTAAAGGACATGAAATCTTATCTCCATTTACTGTCTGTGAATTTGAGATGGTCTTAACACAGTTAAATCTAGTTGCATCCATTTTTTTCCCAAAAGCAATGTAAATTTTTATTCATTTCTGGTATATATATATTCTTGCCTTAGTGATAAAAACTTTTATTTACACATTGATAGCTTATATCTATAATTTAGTTAATTTTGACAGTGCTGTAATAATCATTGATGTGTAAAAATTTAACCACATTTACTTTTATTCATTTTAGTGAATTTTGAAATATATGACCCATGAGAAAGGCAAATATTCTTTGCATTTATCTGAAAGAAGGTTCTAATTCTCAGAAGTTAGCAATTTTTGGACATTACCATCAAAATCATCATCATGATCATCATCATGATCAAAATTGTTATCATCATCATCATCATCATCATCATCATCATCACAAAGTACCATCACTAAATCCATGTGTTACCTTTGTCCCAAAGTAGAGCAACAGATTTAGGTCAAAAATTTACTGAGATTTTAGTCCTTGAAGTTACATCCACAACATGTGTTCCAGGCTCAACAAAAGTGAATGAGATGCACTTCCTCAGAGAGTATTCGGACCTGGACCTGAGCATCCACATCACCCATCTGCCTTTTCAGTCCTTCCTCTCTTGTGTTTCTGTAGCTGGACAAGGTTCTTATGTAAGAATTACCTGCTCATGAATATGTAAATTCATTGAATCTATAGGAGTAAATACAGTCATGACCACACCCTGAAAACAATCTATGACCAGTGTTCTCTTCACCATCACTGTAAACACTGACTCTAATCATGGAATGGAGCTGGGTCTTTTTCTTCTTCCTGTCAATAACTGCAGGTAAGGGGCTCTCTAATTCTAAATATGAAAAGGAGACAGGACTTGGGGTGACAATGACATCCACTCTGTCTTTCTGACCACAGGTGTCCAATCTCAGGTCCAGCTGCAGCAGTCTGGAGCTGAGCTGGTGAAGCCTGGGGCTTCAGTGAAGATTTCATGCAAGGCTTCTGGCTACACCTTCACTAGCTACAATATGAACTGGGTAAAGCAGAGGCCTGGACAGGGCCTTGAGTGGATTGGATATATTAATCCTAACAACGGTGGTACTAACCTCAACCAGAAGTTCAAGGGCAAGGCCACACTGACTGTAGACAAATCTTCCAGCACTGCCTACATGCAGCTCAACAGCCTGATATCTGAGGACTCTGCGGTCTATTACTGTGCAAGACACAGTGTTATAACCACATCCTGAGTGTGTCAGAAACCCTGGAGGGGCAGGAAGCTCCCCTAAGTATGAGGTTACTGAAACATTAATCCTTAGGCTGCTCAGAAATTATGATTTTGAATTTCCATTTATATCCTCCTCCTCACAATCCTATAGTGCCTTTGTCAGGTTTGTCAACACCAATCTATGAATAAAGTGGTGTTGGCTGAGAATGAACTTACATTTCTCCATACCTTTTCAATCTCTTTACTAGTGACCACCTCCATTGACATTTTTTTTCTTTTTCTTTTTCTTTTTTTTTCTTTTCTTTTCTTCTTCTTCTTCTTCTTTTTTTTTTTTTTTTTTGGTTTTTCAAGACAGGGTTTCTCTGTGTAGCCCTGGCTGTCCTGGAAGACCAGGCTGGCCTCAAACTCAGAAATCCGCCTGCCTCTGCCTCCCAAGTGCTGGGATTACAGGCGTGCGCCACCACCGCCCGGCCATTGACATGTTTCTTATTCCATGTTTTATTCCATAAAACAATAATGGTGGAAAAGTATGGTGATGCATGATAAAAACATCACTGTAACCTGAGAGAGCAGAACAGTTGGTAATGTATGAGTTTGGTCTATCAAATCCAAATCAACATCATCTGAGCAAACAAACACTCCTTCACAGTCTTAAGCAGTAAGTTATCTCAGGAGTGTTGCTGTCTGTTGCCATATGTTCCAACAGAAATTCCAACTCTTATAATTTGAGGAATATTTATATCAGAGTGCATAGGTATGCAAATATAATACCTGTAGGTTGGTCAAAATGGTACTAAATCACATTTCATCACACTCCTTTACCATCACCTTCTATGTACCTGTTAAATTATGTAGGCTCTGCGATTATTTGTGTTTGATCCCATATTCACTTCCTTCCAAGACTCAGTAGTCATACCTACAGTCACTAGCCTTTTTAGAACATGGACCAATACTGATACAGCATCAACTTTCATTGTTCTGTTGCTCAGCTTTGTTCTACAGAGTATTTGTGAATGTGTTTCTCTGTAACTACATGTGTTTCTTACGTTTGTTTTTAGTACTTTTCTTTGGTTTGTTTGTTTTGTCCTATTCCCATTTGCTTGCTTTTCCATTGCCTATCTTTGCTTTTCTTTTTTTTTAATTTATTTTCTTTTTGTTTTCTTTTTTCTGATTTCATTTCATTTTACTTTTTAAAAAAATCACCTATACAAAAACAAATGTGGAAGCAAAATGAGCTCCTTTAGAAAAGATCAACTAAGACTGATTGTTAAAATCAGCAAATAAATTATGACTAAGGCATTTAAATTTGCTTTCCTCTCTGATAACCACCACAAAGTGATACAATACTTTTAATGATGAATAAGTGCTCATTTCGTTTGTAAGTGATCAAATACCTTAGAATAAACTGATTTCTTTGTTACTCTAAAGATAGAGAATAATTCTGTGCCAATGTTACATGTTACTCATTCTAGAAGAATAGCCTCTACCAGCACCTTTTTGATGTTCAGATGTTTACCTGAACAGATTCCTCAGGGTGTTGTAATCCAGAGGACAATTATCAGTTTTCTGTATCCCATTTGCATAATATCTCTTGTTTCCTCAAGTACTTTTTTCTTTTGTTCTCATTCATTTTTTTACTTTTTTATTTTCTATATCATTTGTTTACATTCCAAAGGCTTTCCCCTTTCCAGTCCCCCCCCACCTCAGGAGACAACTATATCAGGCTCTTGTCAGCAAGTGCTTGTTATCATCTACAATAGTATCTGGGTTTGGTGACTGTATATGGGATGGATTCCCAGGTGGGTCAGTCTCTTGATGGTCTTTTATTCAGTCTCTGCCCCACACTTTGTTTCTGTATCTCCTCCCATGGCTAGTTTGTTCCCCATCTAAGAAGGACCAAAGGATTCATACTTTGGTCATCCTTCTTGAGCTTCCTTTGGTCTGTGAATTGGATCTTGGACATTCTGAACTTCTCGGCTAAAACTCACTTATCGGTGAGTGCATATCTGTTGCAGTAAATTTCCATCCCAAATATGCCCTGGCAGTGGAAACACAACTCATTTAGCATGAATACAACCTTTGTCACCTAAATTGGGCAGATTTACCACTACACTACCTTCTTTCCCATCTATGAGACCCTTTATAATTTGCAATATCTCCAAGCCACGTGTTTCTGCTTATCCACTCTCCCTCTCCCAAAACCTTAAGTTCCACTTTCAACTCTTCTCTCTCCTCTCTCCCTCTCCCAAAACCTTCTTTACCTCCTCCTCATCATCTTTTTCTCTCTTTATCACTCAAAACCTACTTCTCTTCCTGCCAATCGTTTTTTTCTCCTTCTCACCCAAAACTTACTTCTCCTCCTGCCAAACATCTCTTGCTCTCCTTTTCACCCCCAAACCTATTTCTCCTCTGCCCATCCTCTCTTTCTCCCCTCACCCAAAATTTTCTTCTCCTCCTGCTCCATCACCAGCTCTAGAATTTATTTATAAATTAAGATGGGAAACAGGTTTACAGGAAATCATCTGAGTGCTGACTCATTTCTTGTTTGAAGCCTCACACAGGAGAACAGAATTGGTATCAAATACAATTAACCACAGAGCTATACACAACACATACTATGTACGTTTCTTTGTGATTAGGTTTCCTCACTCAGGATAATATAGGTTCTAGTTCCATCTATTTGCCTAAGAATTTCATGAATTCATTGTTTTGAATAACCAAGTAGTATTCCACTGTGTAAATGTACCACATTTTCTGTATCCATTCCTCTGTTGAAGGACATCTGAGTTCTTTCCAGTTTCTGGCTATGATAAATAAGACTGCTATGAACATAGCAGAGCATGTATCCTTATTATATGTTGGATCAACTTCCGGATATATGGCCAGGAGTGGTATAGCTGGGTACCCAGGTAGTATTATGTCCAATTTTCTGAGGAACCCCTGAACTGATCCCAGAGTGTTTGTACCAGCTTGCAATCCAACCAGCAGTGGAGGAATGTTCCTCTTCTCCACATCCTAGCCAACACCTGCTGTTACCTGAGTTTTTGGTCTTAGCTATTCTGACTGGTATGAGGTGGAATCTCAGGGTTGTTTCTATTTGCATTTCCCTGATGACTAAGGATATTGAACATTTCCGTAAGTGTTTCTCAGCCATTCGGTGTTCCTCAGTTGAGAATTCTTTGTTTAGCTCTGTACCCCATTTTAATAGAGTTATTTGGTTCTCTGGAGTCTAACTTCTTGAGTTCTTTGTACATATTGGATATTAGACCTCTGTCGGATGTAGGATTGTTAAAGATCTTTTCCCAGTTTGTTGGTTGTCCTTTTGTCCTCTTAACAGTGTCCTTTGCCTTACAGAAGCTTTGTAATTATATATGGTCTCCTTTGTTAATTCTTGATCTTAGAATACAAGCTATTGGTGTTCCTTTCAAGTAAATTTCCCCTGTGCCCATGTGCTCCATGCTCTTCCCCACTTTCTTTTCTGTTTGTTTCAGTGTGTCTGGTTTTATGTGGAGGTCGTTGATCCACATGGACTTGAGCTTTATAAAAGGATATAAGAATGGATTGATTTGCATTCTTCTGCATGCTAATTGCCAGTTGAACCAGCACCATTTGTTGAAAAGGTTAACTTTTTTTCCCACTGGATGGTTGTAGCTCCTTTATCAAAGATCAAGTGACCATAGGTGTGTGGGTTCATTTCCAGGTCTTCAGTTCTATTCCATTGATCTACCTGCCTATCACTGTACCAGTACCATATAATTTTTATCACTATTGCTCTGTAGTATAGCTTGAGGTCCAGGATGCTGATTCCCCCAGAAGTTCTTTTATTGTTGAGAATAGTTTTTACTATCCTGGGATTTTTGTTATTCCAAATGAATTTGAGGATAAGTCTTTCTAACTCTATGAAGAATTAATTGGAATTTTGATGGGGATTGCATTGAATCTGTGTATTGCTTTTGGTAAAATGGCCATTTTTACTATATTAATCCTGCCAATCTATGAGCATGGGATCTCTTTTCATCTTCTGAGGTCTTCTTCGATTTCTATCTTCAGAGACTTTAAGTTCTTGTCATACAGATCTTTCACTTGTTTGGACAGAGTCACACCAAGATACTTTATATAGTTTTGATTGTTCTGAAGGGTGTCATTTCCCTAATTTCTTTCTCAGCCTGTTTATCTTTTGAATATAGGAAGGCTGCTGGTTAGTTTGAGTTAATTTTATATCTGCCCACTTTGCTGAAGTCGTTTATCTGCTATAGGAGTTCTTTGGTGAAGTTTTTGGGGAAATGTAAGTATACTATCATGCCATCTGTAAATACTGATAGTTTGACCACTTCCTTTCCAATTTCTATTCCTTTGACCTATTGTTGTATAATTGTTCTAGGTAGAACTTCAAGAACTATTTTGAATAGATAGGGAGAGGCTGGGTAGCCTGATCTCGTCCCTGGTTTTAGTGGTATTGCTTCAAGTATCTCTGCATTTAGTTTGATGTCAACTACTGGTTTGCTGTATATTGCTTGTGCAATGTTTAGGTCTGGGTCTTGAATTCCTGATCTTTCCAAGACTTTTAACATGAAGGGATGTTGATTTTTTTTGTCTAACTTTTTTCCTGCTGTTCTTTTTTTTAATTATTGGATATAATCTATATTTAGAATTCATTTCCATTTTTCTGGTTCCCCAACCCCCAAAGGTCCCACATGCCCCTTTCCCCCCCTCCTCCCTCATCCACCCCTTCCCACTTCCCTGTTCTTGTATTCCCCTACACTGATGCTTTGGTCCATTCTAGCACCAGTGCCCACTCCTTTCTTCTTGCCAGACATAATTTGATATGTGATTTATGTCTTTGGTGTTCCAAGATTAGGGATGTTGAATTTTGTCTAATGCTTTTTCAACATATAGTGAAATGACCATGTGTTTTTTTCTTTAAGTTTGTTTATCAAGTAAACCATCCCTGACTTTGTTACATATTGAACCATCCCTGCATCCCTAGGATGAAGCCTACTTTATCATGGTGCATGAAAGTTTTTCTGTGTTCTTGGATTCAGTGTGCAAAATTACTGAGTATTTTTCATTAATATTCTTCAGGGAAATTGGTCAGAAGTTCTCTTTCTTTCTTAGGTCTTTGTGAAGTTTTGGTATCAGCATAACTGTGGCTTCACAGATGAATTAGGTAGTGTTCCTTCTCTTTCTCCTCTGTGGAATAGCTTGAAGAGTATTGGTATTAGATCTTCTTTGAATGTCAGATAGGATTCTATACAAAAATGATCTGGTCTTCGGCTTTTTTTGGTTGGGAGACTTTTAAGAACTTCTATGTCTTTAGGTGTTATGGGATTGTGTGGATGGTTTATCTGATCCTGATTTAACTTTGGTATTTGGTGTCTGTCTAGAAAACAGTCCATTTCATCCAGATTTTACATTTGTGTTGAATATATAGGCTTATGTAGTAGGATCTGATGATTCTTTTTGAATTTCCTGATTTAATTAGGAAATTAATTGAATTTTCTGTTGTGACATCAAATTTTCTTTCTTTCTTTTTTTCTTTTTTTTATTATTTTCTATATTCATTGTTTAAATTCCAAAGGCTTTCTCCTTTACAGTCCCCCCCCAACATATGTCCCATAAGTCCTCTCCCCCCCAACTATCCCCCAATCACCCTCCCCCCCCCACCATTTCCCTATTCTGGTACTCTCCTATAAAACTGGATTTAGTCTTTTCCGGACCAGGGTTCTCTCCATCCCTTTTCTGGGGAATCTTTTGCTTAGCTAATTGTGTCTTGAGTATTCAGAGCTTCTGGGCTCCTTAATATCCACTTATCAGTGATTGCAATTCATGTGTATTCTTTTGTAACTGGGTTGACTCACTTTGGATGATATTTTCCAGATCCAACCATTTGCCTACAAATTGCATAAATTCATTATTTTTAATTGCTGAGTAGTATTCCATTGTATAAATATACCACATTCTGTATCCACTCTTCTGTTGAGGGACATCTGGGTTCTTTCCAGCTTCTGGCTATTATAAATAAGGCTGCTATGAACTTAGTGGAGCATGTGTCTTTTTTGCATGCAGGTGAATCCTCTGGTATATGCCCAGGAGTGGTATGACAGGGTCCTCTGGAAGTGTCATGCCCAATTTTCTGAGGAACCACCATACTGATTTCCAGAGTGGTTGTACCATCTTGCAATCCCACCAACAATGGAGGAGTGATCCCCTTTCTCCACATCCTCACCAGCACCTGTTGTCTCTTGAGTTTTTAATCTTAGCCATTCTGACTGGTGTGAGATGGAATCTCAGGGTTGTTTTGATTTGCATTTCCCTGTTGACTAATGATGTTGAACATCTCTTAAGGTCCTTCTCAGCCATCCGAATTTCTTCTGGTGAAAATTCCTTGTTTATCTCTGTACCCCATTTTTAATAGGGTTATTTGGTTCTTTGGGGTCTAACTTCTTGAGTTCTTTGTATATATTGGATATTAGCCCTCTGTCGGATGTGGGGTGGGTGAAGATCTTTTCCTCATTTGTTGGTTGCTGTTTTGTCCTTCTGACAGTGTCTTTTGCCTTACAGAAACTTAAGTGACCAAAAAAAAAAAAAACTCCACCAGAGAACTCCTACAGCTGATAAACAACTTCAGCAAAGAGGCTGGTTATAAAATCAACTCAAGTAAATCAGTAGCCTTCCTGTACTCAAAGAACAAGCAGGCTGAGAAAGAAATTACAGAAATAAAACCCTTCATAAGAGCCACAAACAATATAAAGTATCGTGGCGTGACTCAAACCAAACAAGTGAAAGATCTGTATGACAGGAACTTCAAGTCCTTGAAGAAAGAAATCCGAGAAGACCTCAGAAGATGGAAAAATATTTCTTGCTCCTGGATTGGCAGGATCAATATAGTAAAAATGGCCATCTTGCCAAAAGCAATATACAGGTTCAATGCAATCCCCATCAAAACCCAAGTCTATTCTTCATAGATCTAGAACGAGCAATTCTCAAATTCATTTGGAGTAATAAAAGACCCAGGATAGCTAAAACTATTCTCAACAATAAAAGGTCTTCTGGGGGAATCAATATCCCTGACCTCAAGCAGTACTACAGAGCAATTGTGTTAAAAAAAACTTCATGGTATTGGTACAGCAACAGGAAAGTAGATCAATGGAATAGAATTGAAGATTCAGAAATGAGCCCATAGAGTTATGGTCACTTGATCTTTGATAAAGGAACTACAACCATCCAGTGGAAAAAAGATAGCCTTTTCAATAAATGGTGCTGTTTCAACTGGAGGTCAACATGCAGAAGAATGCTAATTGACCCACTCTTATCTCCTTGCACTAAGATCAACTCCAAGTGGATCAAGGACCTCCACATAAAAGCAGACACACTGAAACTAATAGAAAAGAAATTGGGGAAGACCCTGGAGGACATGGGCACAGGGGAAAGTTCCTGAACAAAACACCAATAGCTTATGCTCTAAGATCAAGAATTGACAAATGGGACCTCTTAAAATGACATCACATATTCATTCCCCATCTGGTTAACTTGGATGCTGTCTCTGTGCCCTCTGGTTAGTCTGACTAGGGGTTATCTATCTTCTTGAGTTTCTTACAGAAATACCTCCTGGTTTTCTTGATTCTTTATATAGTTATTTTTATTTCTACTTGTTTGAATTCAGTTCGAGTTTTATTATTTTCTGCTGTCTCCTCCTTTTGGGTGTATTTGCTTCATTTTTTCTAGAGCTTTCATGTGTGCTGCTAGTGTATGCTGTCTTCAATTTTCTTTTGGAGACACTCAGAGCTATGGGTTTTCTTTTTAGCATTGCTTTCATTGTGTCTCATAAGTTTTGGTGTGTTGCACGTTCATTTTCATTAAATTGAAAAAGGCTTTGATTTCTTTTTTTATTTCAACCCTGACCAAGTTATACTTGAGTAGGGAATTGTTCCACTTGCACATATTTGGGCTTTCTGATGTTTTGTTTCTATTGAAGACCACCCTTAATCTGTAATGATCTGATGGGAGGCATGGGATTACTTCAGTCTTCTTATACCTGTTGAGTACTATTTTGTGACTGATTATATGGTCTATTTTTGAGAAGGTATCATTAGGTGTAAAAAGGAAGGTATATTCTTTTGATTTAGGGTGAAATGTTCTATAAATATTTGTTAAATCCACTTGGTACAAAACTTCTGTTAGTTTCACTGTGTGTCTGTTTATTTTTTGCTTCCCTAATCTGTCCATTGATGAGAATGGGGTGTTGAAGTTCCCCACAATTATTGTGTAAGGTGAATTTGTGCTTTGAGCTTTAGTAAAGTTTCATTTAGGAATGTGTGTACCCTTGCATTTGTAGCATAGATGTTCAAACTTGAGATTTCTTCTTGATAGATATTTTCTTTGATGAATATGAATTATCCTTCCTTATCTTTTTTCATGACTTTTGGTCTAAAAGGAACAGCTAAGGTTTTATAATCAAGAAAAAGAGGGTCTAAGCAGAGGAAAAGGGAAAGTAATTCACAATGAAAAGGGAAAAAAGAAAAATGCTATAAGTCAATATGTCTATTTATTCAAGGAAATCTATACAGACATTGCACCAGATCAGCAAGTATTATGATCCTCATATTATATTTCTTAGAAGAATAAACTTATATCATATATTTATAATTGTATAGAGCCTAGACATTTGTGAATGGATTACATTATAAGAGGAGGATGTCAATTTAAACCCATACTACATAATTAGTCTCTCATTCCTTTGAAGTGCAACTTATGTGAGGCCTCAGCTTTCCTATGTACTGGAATATGATGTACAGCATTATAGATATTATCCAGCACATCACATGGATTCTGAGTACGTATAGAAGATAGAACATGCATTTAACTTGTACTCCACTCGGTTTCCTGCAATATTTGTTGTATCTAATTTGTGAACCTGAAATTAGAGCACAATATATATTAATATTCTGAATTATTTAATATGTATTTTTGTTTTAATATGAGTAGCTACACTTCATGTAGTTTACTACATATGTACACACATTCATACATAATACTATTGTTTACTCTCATTCCTGGGACAATATTCCAAATCCATCTTTGTGTATAAACCATTCCTTCCCGAAAAGCTTTACAAACACATGCACTGCCCCAGAATAGGAGGACCATGGATTGTAAAGCTACACAGGTAGGGATGAAGCTTTCTAGGTACACATATTCTCCACCAATTAGATTTCCTATTATGGAAACTTCTTCACTACCCTCATCCCATTAAATGGATGTTGAGTCAGACTGGGAAACAGATGGAGCTTCTGAATATATTTCCTTTATTTCTACTTCTGAATCAAGTTGAATTTCTTTTGGGATGTTACCTTCCCTGTGAGTATCATAGTGGTACTTCCTCTTTTTGCTGTATGTGAATGTTTCAATAATTCATACATGGATACATGGGGTGATTCATCTTAGCCCAAGACTCCTTCTCTCCTCTGCTGCATTTACCCAGGTACAGCTTGATTAAGTCAACAGACACCCTGCTCTCTCTGTTAACATCTTATTACAAATGGAAACTGCTAGAGCTGTATCCAAGTACCACTAGGAAAGAGGATGGCTTTGAGAGTGTTATTGATGATAATGCAGAAAGAATTTAAATTCAGACACTGAGACATCAGTTAAATCTCCAGATAGACAAAAGCCATTTCTCCCTGTAGCTGAGCCCTGTCTCAACTGGAATTGAAACAATAACTTGATAATTGACTGCTCATGTCAGACTAGGCAACTTCAGATTAAACTGTTAGAAACCTACCTGAATGTGAGTTCAGCACCATTAAAATGCACAGTGGGACCAACAATCCCCAGCAGAGCAATGTGGTACTTGTGTGGGAGACTCTGTATTCTCTGTGGCTTCCTTTCTTAACTTACATTTACCTATTTTGTTTGACAAGTAATGTTTTTCTGCTCAAAAACAGTGAAAATTCTTTGTTAAATATCTCATAGATTTATATTTTCTTGATACATGCATGTGTGTGTGTGTGTGTATGCAACATACTCTTCTTGATGTAATCTTCTGTTGACAGATTTCTGTTATTTATTGTGATGGTGCTTCAATAATCATTCATGTACAAATATTTCTGAAGTATATTTAATTTTGGTTGTTTGGGCAATAATTTTTTAGTATGTAACATGTTGGAAAGAAAATGTTAATTTTATCCATTGAAACAGTGTTGTAAGTTCTAATAAATTAGCTGCTTTTGAACTTCACCATCAGTGCTGTCATCCTTGTAACAACCTATACTTTTAACTGTGTCAGAAGAGGGGACACTGTCTCAGGCTGCAAATCTTTTTAGAACATAGGCCCTGATGTTGCATATATCCATAGCTTCAGTACAAGTCTCAGGGATGAGGTATGGGATGAATTTCCTCAGACAGAATTAGTTAGGACTTGGGCCTCAGTGTCCTGATTCCTGATTCAGGTTTCCCTTGTTCTCCAGCAGGAATAGGTCTTTAAGATGTACCCTGCTCATGAATATGCAAATATTGTGAGACTAAGGTAGAAAATATACAGATGTCTACACCCCTCAAAAACACAATATCACTGTCTTCTCTACAGTCACTGTGCATAGAGGTCATAGCCATGGGGTGGAGCTGTATCATCCTCTTCCTGGTAGCAACAGCTAGAGGTCAGTGGCTCACAGCTGTAGACTTGAGCTTCAGAGATACACTCAGATGACAATGACATCCAATTTTTCCCTCTACAGTTGTCCACTCATAGATCCAGCTGCAGCAGTCAGGGAATGAGCTGGGGAGGCCTGAGGCCTCAGTGAAGATTTTCTGCAAGGCTTCTGGATACACATTCATTGACTACCTCATGTCCTGAGTGACACAGAGTCATGGAAAGAGCCTTGAGTGGATTGGACATATTAATCCTTATCGTGGTAATGGTTACAATGAAAAGCTCAATGGCAAGGCCTCATTGACTGTAGACAAATCCTCCAGCACTGCCTGTATGGAGCTGAGCTGATTGACATCTGAGGACTCTGCAGTCTATTACTGTGCAAGACACAGTGTTGCAGCCATATCCTGAATATGTGAAAAAACGTGGAGGAGCAAGAACCTTCCCTGTGACTAATATGACTCAGAGAAGATTATCCTGAAGACTTGTTGAGATGCAATCATTTTTAGAGTCCACTTTTGTGTCTCTTTCTTGGAGGCCTCTGGTGTACTTTGTTCACTTTGCAATAGGACATCTCTGAATTCGTTGATGCTGATTTAGTCTGCTCCTAAAGTACCCCATACTTTGACATTCTCTTCAACAGTGCCAACCTCCATTGATGTATGTCTTCTTTAATAAAACAAATAAAGGGAAACTATGATTATGCATGATATAAATGTCTCTGGAATCTGAGAAAGTCTAGAAATTTCATTTGAGTAGGTGGGAATAAAGTATAGTATGCATTTGATTTGTGAAATCCCATCAACTTTTGGGCAAACTACAAAATATCGTCCTGATTGAGGTAACCCAGTCGCAAAAGAACACACATGGTATGCACTCTCTGATAAGTAGATATTAGCCTAAACTCTCTGAGTACCCAAGGTACAATTCACAAACTACATGAAGCTCAAGAAGAAGGAAGACCAAATTGTGAGTGCTTTGGTTTTTCTGAGAAGGGGAACAAAATACTCACAGGAGAAAATATGGAAATAAAAAGTAGAGCAGAGACTGTAGGAAAGGTCATCCAGAGATCATCCCACCTGGGGATTCATCCCATATACAGTCACTAAACTATTGTGTATTCCAAGAAATGCTTGCTGAAAGGAGCCTGATATGGCTCTCTCCTGAGGCCCTGTCAGAGCCTTACAAATACAGAGGTAGATTCTCAGTCAACCAATGGACTAAGTGTGGATACCCCAGTAAGAGGAGTTAGAGAAAGGATTGAGGGAGCTGAAGGGGTTTGCAACTTCATAAGAATAACAATAGCAACCAACCAGAATCCTCAGAGCTCCCAGGCACAAAGCAATCAACCAAGGAGTACACATGACTCCAGCAGTATATGTAGCAGAGGATTGCCTTGTCAGGCATCAATGAGAGGAGATGTCCTCAGTCCTAAGAAGGCTTGATAGATGCCGCAGTGTAGGGGAATTGAGGATGGGGAGGTGGGAGTGGGATGGGTGGAGGAGCACCCTCATAGACAGGGGGGTGGAGAAATAGGATGGGGATTTCTGAGAGGGGGGACACTGGAAAAGGGGATAATGTTTGAAATGTAAAAAAAGAAAATATCCAATGAAAAAATAAAAAAGCTAAAAAAGTAAAAAAGAAAGAAAGAAAGACAGAAAGAAAGAAAGAAAGAAAGAAAAAGAAAAAGAAAAAAGCCCTTTCACAGTTTTAAGTCTTAAGTGGCTTTTAGTTGTTTTGCTGTCTCTGCTTGTGTTGTCCAGAAGAATTTCTAGACTCTTAGAATGTGAAAGGTATTTATATCAGAATGCATAGCTCCATTGTTCCTGCATGTGTAAAGTCGAAAGTCCTCTAAAGCAGGAGTGAGGATGACTATACAATAGATGGAAAAGAAGACTCTGAAACAAGTGTTAGAAAGCAGTGGGATGTCTAATGAATAATACGTCATCCCCAAGTTTAATTGTCATACACCTATATACTTTACAGTGTCACAGGGAACAAAGACATAATCAGGCAGAAACATTGCCTGACATACTGGATATCTATTGCGATCCAGAAACCTCCCATTTCCTTCCTCCAAGATTGACAGAACATTCAGCCCTCCTTCCTTGACTCTGACTGACATATAGGTTTTAACAGAAGTAGGCAAAATGACTTCTGACACAAAGCCACAAAAGCTTAATTCTGTATGATGGATAGAAGTAATATTATATCACATTTCACAGAATTCATTTATCACCATGTGTGTACATGCTAATTGAGGTAGATTCTGAAGTTGTATGTTAATATATGGTCCCATAATAGTGTTCCCAGTCTCAATAATCTGTCCTATATTCGGTAGTTTTTAGAGAACATGGACCTCCTGTCATTATGTTTTTAGAAATGGGAACTGCTAGAGCTGAATCTAACTGCCAGCAAGCAGGAACCTGGCTTCAAGAGAGACATTATAGAAATATTGTCACAACTTAAAACCGCTGATGCATATATCATCATCTCCAGGTAAACGAGCCATTTTTCCCTTCAGTGGAACTCTGTCAACACTGAAGTTGCATGGATAAGTTTTCTTTTTCTTTATTTTCATAGATATTTTCTTTATTTACATTTCAAATGTTATCCTCTTTACTGAATTCCCCTCAGAAAACCCCCTGTCCCATCCTTCCTTCTCCTGCTCACCAACCCATATAAGGTTTTTCTTAAACCAGACTGTAACTTCAGTTTAAACCATGACAAATCTATTTTCAGGAGCGTTCATGACCAGCCTGAGGCATACTGAGACCTATAATCCCCATAGAGAGATGAGCTGTGTGTGGAGGCGACTCTGTATCCACTGTGATTTTCTTTCTTAAGTGTATTAACTGATCTGCCCTGCTTTGATTGACATGTGATGTCTCCATGCTCCAACTCAATAAAGAATCTTTGCTAAACAGTTCTCAGATTCATGTCCACTTGTTTTTATTATTTTTATAATGTTTTGAATAAAAGTCATACAGTTTTCTAATAACTGATTATCCCAACCCCAATTATTTCCAGATTCCTCCTATCTCCAAACTCATGAAATGCATACCATTTTCCTTTCTGAATAACAGCAAAAAATGAAAAAAAAAATTAATGAGGAATTAAAAACAAATGGAAACAAAACAAAAGATAAAACAAGACACATGCACAGAAAGATATAGAGAGAGGGAGGAGAGAGAGAGAGAGAGAGAGAGAGAGAGAGAGAGAGAGAGAGAGAGTCCAATAAAACTACAATTCTGTAGCCATGATACATACGCAAAAGGTAAGTGATACAAAGGGTATTGAACAAGACAATGTCTCCAAAAATTCCATTGAGGTAATATTTTTTGTTGGAATCAACTTATAAACATGTCTTTCATGATTAATTGTGCTAAACATTGCAGGAGAGACTCCACTTGTGAAAACTAACTATTCCTTTACATGAGTGTCAGTCGCAGTTCTTCTTGGTTAGGGCTGAAAGCCTGTGCCCATTTTCTTCTCCCAAGTTTATCTGTGTTGACTTGACTCAGGCTCTGTGCCTGCAGCTGCAGTCTCTGTGAATTCATAAGAGCATCAATCAAATTGTTCCTGGAAGTCACTCTTTCCTTGAAGTCCTGCATCCACTCTGGCTCTTATAATCTGCTCAGTTTTAAAATGTTTTATTCTCTATTCTTATCTCTATTTTACTATGTCATGTTTGTAAATTCCTCATACTGTAATGACCAAATTCTATTCCCTCGGCTTCTACAATTAAATACACCGAAAAAAAATATTCAGTTCTTGGAACATGTATGAATGAGAACATGAAGCACATGCCTAATGTGCATGGATGACCTATTCAGTATATTTTTTTTCCAGTTCCATAAGACACTTGTAGATCAGATAATTTATTATTTATCACTGAGTAATACTCTTCTATATGTATGACTGTGTCCTTTTATATTTATGTTTTATTACAAATCTGGACTGGTTTCTTCCTCTATATGTTAAGAAAAGACCATGAGTAACATGCTGTGGATAAACATGAATGTACAAGCAACTCTACAACAAGATGTAAAGCCATTTGAGTAGCTGTATTTACCAGCACAAGATACATTCAAATCAAACCAGTGAAAATTACCACATGAGAGACCTAGAAATGACTGAGCAGGTAGAGATGTCTACTGGCAAGCTTAGCATAAGTGTAAGTCATCAAGATCCATCCTTTGTCAGTTTGGTACATACTTGTATCTCCACATGAAAATAATAGCCAGGTAATAATAATTCCTAACATGTTACAATTCTCTTTCATACAACTGTGAATCCCTAAGTTTAGCTGAATGGAAACTTTTCCTAATGTAACCATTCCTTTAATACTATTGAATATTCTTGATTACAGATTTATCTTCATTCAAATTCCTGATAATGCTTTTCTCTTTGTAGTTTACATTTTGAATTTTTCCTAAGTTTGATAAGCTTGATCAAAACTGTCAGGTGATAGTCCATGTGGAGATTTTTGAGACTTCCTTTGTCAATGTAATTAATATAAATCTCTTTACCTTAATCACAAGGAGACTCTTCAGACAAGGGTAATAGGCAGCAATGTTCTCTCCCAAAACATCATAAGAACTGCCTCCAGAATTGAAACAATCCTAAGCACTCTTGTCTACCATATTCTTAACCCAACGGGCTCTTAACTCCCACTTAATTCATGATTTTATTAATTAGGTTTCTCTCCAGTATGTGTTCCTTTATATCTTTGGAGATCACTATGACCTGCAAGGGCTTTACCACATTCATCACATTCATAAGGTTTCTCTCCAGTATGTGTTCTTTAATGATATTGGAAAGTACTGCTCTGTGCAAAGGCTTTGCCATATTGATTACATTCATAAGGTTTTCCAGTCTTTTTGGAGTATCAGAGAAGATACTGTGAAGATCCTGGAGATTAAATCAAGAAGCTGCAATTTTGAAATTACCTTGGAGACACCAAGATTTTGAGATGTTAGAACTGTGGGATACCTTCTCAGAAAAACTGCTTTAATGGAATAAAACCACTCAAAGAGAAAGAATTGTGCTTCAGTAAACAAGACAGAAAGGAAATATAGATCAAAAGAATGCTTTGACATCAGACCTTAACATGCAGAATCTGAAGATTGCTCAGCAGGCTTTTGGTCTTTTTTTTTTTAATTTTTATTTTCTATATTCTATGTTTACATTCCAAGGGCTTTCCCCTTTCCCAGTCCCCCCCCACCATACGTCCCATAATTCCTCTCCCCCCCAACTATTCCCCAATCATTCCCCCTCCCCCCACGATTTCTCTGTTCTGGGTCTACAAAACTGGATCCAATCTTTACAGACCCAGGGTCCTCTCCTTTCTTCTTCTTGGGAATCATTTGACTTGCTAATTGTGCCTTGAGTATTTAGGGCTTCTGGGCTCATTAATATCCACTTATCAGTGATTGCATTTCATGTGTATTCTTTTGTGATTGGGTTAACGCTTTTGGTCTTCCTTAGGTACAGGATTTCCTCAGAATGACCTTTAGGAATGGTGAACTGTATCCTGTTTATATGAAGACATATGATGTGCTTTTTGTTTTTGAAAATATATGTGATTGCTATTACATGATAGGATAAATCTCAGAAGAATTTTTGAACTTTGGACCCTTAACATTTTTGAGATTGCTTTATGTTGGGGACTTTTGAAGTTGGAGATCATGTATTCTGCATCATGCTTTGGTTGCATGTGTTCTTTATACACTCTCGTGTTTGAACAATCATATGTGGGCCAGGCAGTGGAAAATATTAGAATAAATATGCTTGGCTAAGGGAGTGGCACTATTAGGAGGTGTGTCCATGTTAGAGGAAATGCATCACTTTGAAGTTCTACCTAGTGCTGAGTAGACCCTCCTACTAGGTCCCTGGAAGACAGTCTCTTCTTGGGTACCTTTGGATCAAGATACAGAACTCTCAGCTTCTTCTCCAGCATCATGTCTGTCTTCATGCCTGCCATGTTTCCTGCTATGATTAAAATGGACTAAACCTCTGAAAATCTAAGCCAGCCCCAATTAAATGTTTGCTTTCATTGTAGTTGCCTTGTTCATGATGAATTTTCATAGCAGTGGAAACACTAAGACAGAAACACTGTGAGTGTATGCAATGTGGTCAAATCTTTGGACAATTCTTTAGTCCATGAAATAATATATGCTAGAGAAAATTCTTATGAATGGGTTTAGTATAATGAAGCCTTTGTAAACCTCTATAGTCTTCATCATTATGAAACTATTCATACTGGAGAGAAATTATGTGAACATTAGCAATGTTGTAAAGCCTTTATGTTATGGGATCCATTAAGTTTCAACACAGTTCCAACACTAGGACAATTCAAATGACAAGAGATTTTTGTAGTCAACTTGCTACTCATTAATCAGGGCCACAAAAATATATTCAGAAGCTTAGCCATTGATTTTTGCTTATATTTTTTTAGTTAATCATGTATCCAGTAACTTTTCTGAAAGTGTTTATCATCTCATGAATTGCCTTTGGGAAATTTTGGTTCACTTATGCATACAACCATGCCATCTTCAAATAAATGTAATTTTACTTATACCTTTCTAGTTCATATTGTTTTCATCCCCTTCAGTCATATTGCTCTAGTTAAACTTTTAGATAGTACCTACTTTGAATAGGTAGAGAGAATGAACCACCTTGTCTTGTATGTGAATTAGTGGAATTGATTGGATTATCTCTCCATTTAATTTAATGTTGGCTATAGGCTTGGTCTAATATGATGTTAGTATATTTAGGTATATACCTTGTGTCCTTATTTACTCCAAGAATTTTTCCATAAAGTGGTGTTGGATATTGTCAGAGAATTTTTATCACCTAATGAGATGATCACTTCTTATTTACTCTTTACACTTTAAGCAGATTATATTGAACCATCCCTGCATCTCTTTAAGGAAGCCTATCTCATTGATGGTGGATGATCTTTTGTCAATTTTCTATTTTATTTTATTTGTTTTGTTTTGTTTTATTAAGTATCTTGTTATTTGTGGTTTTAAGGAACATTTGTCTGTAATTCTCTTTTATTGCTTAGTCTTTTTTTTAACAGGATATTTGAGGAACAATGGATTCACAAAATAAATCAACTAATGTTTTTTAAAAAAAGATATGTTCTTTAAATGTCAGTCCTCTGAACATCTGAGAGCTGATGCAGGAGCTGGAGAGATGGCTTAGCCATTAAAGGCTAGGCTCACTACCAAAAATATGAGTTCAAGCCCCAGCAACCACATTGTGGCTCACAACCACCTGTAATGAGATCTGACACCCTCTTTTGGTGTGTCTGAAGGCTGCTACAGTATACTTATATATGATAAATTAATAAAATTTTAAAAAAGCTCATTCTAGATTGCCTGGACAAGATTCCTTAAGGCAAGGTCACAAGAGATTTGTATCTCAGGCAGAGTATAGGCCTTACATAAGAACAATTGACCATGCAATTGTATTCGTTACATCATCAAAATAAAAATGGCTTAAGAAAATTTTATATTTTTAGAAAATGTGCACATCAAATTGTAAAGACTTGTTCTCGGTGTCTTCAGTTTCTACCTGTACAACATAATGGTTTTAATTCTAGAGGACTTAATCAATTATTACAAATGAACAGTACTCATTTGCCTGCTTTTAGAAAATTAAAATATGTGCATGTGAATAATGGTAAATGTTTAGGCTTTCTAATTGTACCTGCTCTAACAGAAAAAGCAACTAAAATGCTACATTTATTTTCTATGCTTGCATAGTCATTGTGTATATTATTGTCTATGCTTGATGTTCCAACTTAAATTAAAACAGATAATGGAACTGGCTATTTATTACAGTCATCAAACATGTGAGATGTCTTTGACATCAATTTAAGAACAATTTCAAGGATGAGGTAATATAGAAATATTAAAACAATATCTTCTTAAAAAACAAAAAGGGATAAATTATATCTCCATGCATATTATTTAAATTCTACTTGTATATTTTCAAGAAAAATTTTAAATCTGGATTTCAAGGAATTCTTTGCTGATTGCCTTAGCATCCTATAACCAAGCATGCACATTCCTCTGTGAGATGGCAGGATCCACTTATTGGCATATGGCATGATCCTGACTTAATATGGAGAAGAACGGATGTTTGTGTTTTTTCCACAGAATGCTCCAGAAGCATGCGAGTTGCCAGAGTGATTGGTGTGTCATGCTGAAGATAATGCAGACCTGTGGGCTTGCTGAGTGTCCTGGCAATGGTGATTTTACTTGCCTATGTCCCAGATTAGATAAACTACCTTGTTTCAAGCTTTTAGACTTTGTGGGAAAGAACATGGTGACTGTTAAACTAACTTAGAAAATCTTAAAAAAAATAATCCAAAGGAGAGTTATAATGACTCTTCTCTTTCCTTTAATATGATCAGCTGATTCAATCAAAGACTGGTCTAGAAATAAATGCAATATTGGAGATTCCAATTATGAAGATGGCTAATAATCTACTTCAGCTATCTGAGTTAATTTAAAATATAGTCCCCATTTTTCCTGAAAAATAACAGCTTATCTGTTGATTCACAAAGCTACCTCCTCCACCCTAGAGGATAGCTTTGTGTCTAATAGCTGCTGAATTGTAGCTGAATCCCACCACTTCCCCCACACTGGGAAGTCTGCCTTGTTGCTAATTTCCAACTGAATGAGATACCTTGGGCCATGCAAAGACAAGTTAATTCTGTTTTGCTTCTAATTCTTGACCTTGTTTGTTAAGCAGACTGGCTGTCTCCACCCAGGCTCATCTGGATTAAAAATTGTCATGTCTGTTAAAGACACTTGCAGAGCATTTGGCACAAATCTAATCTCTGGCTTCAAAACCTATACAAGTGGATCTCCTTTTAAGGGCCACATAGATCTCAGTCTATGTGTGTCTGCTTATGAGCTAACAGGGGCATCAGTGAGAGGTTCAAGGCACAGCACTGCAAGGGGCTGACCATGTTTTCTGTTTCTGGGTCCCCAGTGAAGCATACCTGATTGCATAGTGGTTGGTTTTTAGAGGCACTCCTTAAAATAACAGCAAGGAAGCCTAAAACCTCTCATCCATAAAAAGACACCATAAAGTAGCTAGGAGGATCAGGTAAATACGTCCCCTCCATGGTTAATGCCCATACAAGCTGTTAAAAATACTCTGGAATTCAGTTTGGCAGTTCCTCAGAAAAATTGGACAATATGTAGTAATGACACATGTTCCAGTATGTTCATAGCAGCATTATTTATAGTAGCCAGAAGCTGGAAATAACCCAGAAGTCCCTCAACAGAGGAATGGACATAGAAAATGTGGTACATTTACATAATGGAGTACTACACAACAATTAAAAACAATGAATTCATGAACTTCTTAGGCAAATGGATGGAAGTAGAAAATATCATCCTGAGTAAGGTAACCCAATCACAAGAGAACACACACAGTATGAACTTGCTTATGATTGGATATTACTTCAGAATCTTGAAATACCCAAGATACAATTCACAAACCACACAAAGCTCAAGAAGAAGGAAGACCAAAGTGAGAATATTTTAATCCTTCTTAGAAGGGGATCAAATTATCTATGGCTCACAGCCAGCTAATGGACTGAGCATAGTGTACTCAATGGAGGAGCCAATGTAATCACCCAAGGAGCTGAAGAAGTTTGCAGCCCCATAGGAGGAACAATACATACTAACAAGTACCCCCAGAACGTCCAGGGACTAAACTACAAACCAAAGAGTACACATGGAGGGGCCCATGTCTCCAGCTACACATGTAGCAGAGGATGGCCTTTTCAGACATCAATGAGAGGAGAGGCCTTTGGTCCTATGAAATTCCATGCCCCAGTGTAGGGGAATGCTAGGCCACAAAATGGGAGGGGTGTTCGTAAGCAGGGCAGATGGGTTTAGAGGTTTTTTGGAGGAGTAATGAGGAAATGGAATGCCATTTGAAATATAAGTAAGGCAAATATCTAATAAAGTAAAAGAAAAAAGAAATATTCTCAACAAATATTTTTAATCATTCCAGTTTCTTTTATGAGATTCAGGGGGTGGCAAGTTCCAGCAATATGCATTGATCACTGAATTCAAACTTATAGACTTCCCCTTCCCCAATATACTCCCCTGTAATTGTCAGGAGTCATAATGGGACAACCTAATATACTAGCAACTGATCATCCTGAAATGGCCTGCTTTGGATTATCATGTAATCTATGACAGGTGAGTCCCCATTCAGCAAGGCTGTGGGGGACTAATTTTGGGAAAGATTCCTGCTATTAATATGCTTTTTCTGTTATTATTAAACATATATAATAATTAATAAGTAATAGCACACCCCTTTGGAGCACATCTCTGCAGATTCATGAAGTTGTACTGTCTTATAGTGATGCTATGTAATCAAATAGATGACTTAAGTTTTAATGATGATCGTTTAAGAATTCCTAAAATTATATCTGTGATTATTAAGCTCTTTTATAATGGGACTACTACTAGGTCCTTTTCTGATAGTCAAAACTGCAATGAGAAATCTGCCAGTCTCCCAAGTGTCACATGTTAATTGCTCTTAGATGGCAAGCAGACTTTCTAGTACTCAGAGCACATTCCAAGAGGTTGTAAAACAATTATCCAAAGGTGATAAAAAGGGAACTAGGATTTATTATAGGTGCTGGGACAGAAGATAAAATATTGACTGGATTTATCTTTACAAAACTTCACTTATAACTTAGTTATGTTTTTAAACTTTCAATGAACTTGTGAAAGTCATAGTGATAGATGTTTAGCTAGATAATTACTCCTAATTGATATGCATGTAAAAATTCTCTGTTGTAAGCTTCTATTTCGATTTAAGACTTGGTATTTTGTGTGAACTTGTGAGACCCTTGCAACATATGATCATGTATTCTGAAAGATGTATAAGTACTGAAGACAAAAGTGAGAGGCTCTACTTTCCCTTCTCTCTCTCTCTCTCTCTCTCTCTCTCTCTCTCTCTCTCTCTCTCCCTTCCTCCCTTTGTCCCTCTCCTGCTCTCTCTCACTTTTTACTTTTCCCCACTTATAAGATTTTTTTTCTCTTTTTCCACTTAGGATCTTTTTGGTTTTTCCCTCTTTTATAGAAAACTCTTTACAACTTAGTAATAAACTTATTAACCACTGTTTTAAGTGTCCCATTTTTCTCCCTGAGACTTCTGACTAGCAGGCTGAAAGTTAGAGCCCAGCAGTTCCTTCTGAGATAGAACAAAGACCACATTGCTTGATCCTCTGCTGTTAGGCTACAGGTGTTAATCACATAAGCCTGCAGTCTTTCACCCTCAGAAAGAGCAAAAAAGTTTCTAGGACATTTTAGGAGTTATCATCAGCATTTCAGTACAGTTAGAAAGTCCTGAGACCCTCAAACATCAAAGCCATCATCACCAGAGTTCTACTCTGTGACTCCACAACTATGGTCACCTGGCCAGGAGGCTCCCGGCCATTAGCATGTAATTTCATGACTGTTACAGAACACTATCTACAATGATATAAGATCATCTTGTATAGGCTTTGGAATAATGTGTATGATAGTGACCATCAGTGTTTAGTAATCCCAGGTGAGATTCAGGACATTGTTGCAGATGAAAGTGCTGTAGAATTTGTTGGTAAGTGACTTCAGAGGTAATGTACAGACTGAAAGTTACAACTTTCAGTTATAAAATATCTCTAAACTGGATATTCCTCATCTTACATGTCTGACCACTGAGGACACCATCTTGTATCAGTTTATGAAGGAATCAGAGTAAGAAGATGTGAGCTATTTTCCACACACAATCTTGTCAGCAATGAACCTGGAATAGTGAAAATTGTGAACAATCCCTTATGTGGTGTTCAGAAACCTCAAATTTAGTCAGAACAAAAAGAACTACTTGTGTTTGTTATCAATGAAAAGAGGAACCAACGAGAGGAGAAGGGAAAAATAATACACAGTGAAAGAGAGAAATAGAAAAATGGCAAACATCAATATGTTCATTTTTTCAAGGATTGCTACTGCACAGATATTGCATCAGATCTGCAAGTGACATGATACTCATATTAGTTTATCTTAGGAGAATAAGTTCATATCATCTGTTACATTCTAAGTACCCTGGAGATTGGTGATGGCATTATATTATAAGGGTACGATGTCTATATAAATTTATACTACTTAAGTAGGCATGCACTCCTGTGAATTGAACCCTATGAGATTCATCATCATTCCATACATTGCAGTTTGAAAAACAGCATTATAGACATCCATCATATCACCAGCTCTGAAAGACTAAGTTAAAACATTCTATACTTCTGAATAGTGATAACAGTTTCTCTATAGTCTAAAACCATTAATTCTGCCCTGTGGACTGACAATTCACAGAGCATCACATATAATTTGACAAGTCATCAAAGAGAGGAGATACATTCAATTGTTCCACCTCCTTCTCTTCTGAAATATTAGGAGCATCGAATTTGTGAACCAAAAGTTAGAACACAATTGAATTTATGTACTATGCATTTTATGTTTTAATAGGAATAGGTATTCATCAGATATTTAAATATACATGAACATATATTCCTACATAATGCTGTTGATTCCTCTAATAGCCAGGACACTGTACTTAATATATTCTTCACTACTTAAAATATCAAATCCTGTAAAACTCAAATTACATGTAACCTGCATAGGAATAAGAGGATCCTGGGTTGGAAAGGTATACAGAGATAGATAAAGCTTTCTAAGCTCACATATTTCCACCATTTAGAATCTTTGTCAATATGATTTTTCTCTCTCCCTTCATCCCATTAAATACATGTGCATGCAGGTTTGGAAAGAGATTGTGTTGCAGAATACACGTGCTTGATTTCCACTTTCTTCTAAATGTGATTTTTTTGAATTGTTAACTGCTGTGAATACCACAGGGATTCCTCCTCTTTCTTTTCACTCCTGTATGTCAGTGTCCCATAAATTCATACATGGATACATGATGAGATGCTCAAGACTCACTGTTGTTCTTCTGTCTTCAGTTGCTCTTGCTCAGGTAGAACCGCATGAAGCCTCAAATAGACCCGAGTCTCTGTGGTTAACACTTTATTACAAATGAGAACGGTAAGAGCTAGATCCAACTTGCACTAGGAAAGCTTGTGATTTTGAGAGCCTTATTGATGGTAATATAGAAGCAACTTAAATTAACAGGCTAAGGCATCAGTCATCCTCTCCAGATAATCTAGAGCCATTTCTTCATGCATCTGATTGCTGCAAGTGCACTAGTTGCAGGATATGTTTTTATTGAGATTGTTTTTTCTTTTATTGTATCTAAAATTTTTTTTACAATTTTTTTAAAAATTTTCTATATTCTTTGTGCTGAAATCAGACTGAAACTTCATTGTTAGTGATGGGAAATCTACCTGCAGTAGAGTTCCAGACCAGCAGGGGTCAGAATGGGGCCAAGAATCACCAGCAGAAAGAGTGTTGACTGTAGAAAAAGACTTCTTGTCCTCTGTGGTTTCCTTGCTTAATGTACATATACCCACTGTGATTGACATATAACGTTTCCATGCCCATACACTGTGAAGTTTCTCTGTTAAACACTTGAAAGATTTATATTTCCTTGTATTTTTTGAATATATAAACCCAGAGTTCTGAGACCTTTCACACACTGAGCCACCATTGAGGCAACATATATGTACTTGTTTGAGACTCTGACACTTATATGGTCGAGGACTGCCTGGACTGCCATCAATGCTAGAAGATGCACTTAAACCTCAAGATACTTGAAGTGCTGTGGAGGAGGAGGCCTGGTGCAGGGGGAGGGGAGCATTCTCTTGAAAACAGGAGGGAGGAGAAGTGGGATATCTGTGGGAGGTTGGACCTGCAGTGTGGAAATGAGTGAACTATAGAAAATAAAAGTAATAGAGAATAAATATTAAAAGTTACAATGTATTCTGATCACCGATCTTCTTTCTAAACTTCTGCCAGAAATTTCCCACACATTCAACTACTCAGCCTTTCACTTTTTTATAGAAAGATAAAACACATAGTGGCTGGATATAAAATAAACTCAAACAAATTAGTAGCCTTCCTATATGCAAAGAATAAACAGGCAAAGAAAGTAAGTAGGGAAATGAAACTCTTCACAAGAGTAACAAACAATATAAAGTATCCTGGTGTGACTCTAACCAAGCAAGTGAAACATCTGTATGACTAGAGCTTCCTGAAAAAAAGAAATTAAGACATCAGAAGTTGGAAAGATCTACCATGATCGTGGATTGGCAGGATTAATATAATAAAAATGGCCATCTTGCTGAAAGCAAACTACAGATTCAATCCAATCCCCATCAAAATCTGAAATCAATTCATCATAGGGTTAGAAAGAGCAATTCTCAAAGTCATCTGGTCTAACAAAAAACCCAGGATAGCTAAAACTATTCTCAACAGTAAAAGAACCTCTGGTGGAATCAGCATCCCAGACCTCAAGCAGTAATATAAAGCAATAGTACTAAAAACTGCATGGTATTGGTACAGTGACAGGCAGGTCGATCAATGGAATAGAATTGAAAACACAGAAATGAACCCACACACCTATGGTTACTCGATCTTTGACAATGGAGCTAAAAACATCCAGTAGAAAAAAATAGCCTTTTCAACAAATGGTGCTGGTTCAACTGGTGGTTAGCATGAGGAAGAATACAAATTGTTCCATTTTTATCTCCTTGTAGAAAGCTCAAGTCCAGGTGGATCAAGGATCTCCACATAAAAACAGATACAATAAAACAAATAGAAAAGGAAATGGGGAAGAGCCTTGAGCAAATGGGCACAGGGGAAAATTTCCTGAAGAGAACAACAATAGCTTATGCCTGAAGATTAAGAATTGTTTTCCTTAGCATGTGTTGTGTCTTGAATTTTGATCTTAGGCAGTTTTGTTCTTTTTTTAAAATTGCTTATTTTTTTACACTCCATATTTTATTACCCCCTCCCCATCCATCCTCTGACTGTTCCATGTCCCATAACTCCTCCACAACCCACTGTCTCCCCAACCCTTCCTGAACTCCAAACTCCCTAGGGCCTCCAGACTCTTAAGGGTTAAGTGCATCATCACTGAATGAACACAGATCTCCACTCCTCTATAATATGTGTGTTGGGGGCCTTGTATCAGCTGCTGTATGCTGCCTGTTTGGTGGTCCAGTATTTGAGAGATCTCAGGGGTCCAGATTAATTGAGACTGCTGGTTCTCCTACAGGGTTGTCATTCTCCTCAGCTTCTTTCATCCTTCCCTAATTCAATAGTAGGAGTCAGTTGCTTCTGTCCATTGGTTGGGTTTTCTTAGGTGCAGTCATGCTAGGTCCCTTTTTGTGAGTCCTCCATAACCTCAGTAATAGTGTCAGGCCTTGGGACCTCCCCTTGAGCTGGATGACACTTTGGTCCTGTTGCCTGACCTTCTTTTCCTCAGGCGCCTCTCAATTTCTGTCCCTCTAATTCTTACAGACAGGACCTTTTATGGGTCAGAATTGTGACTGTGGGATGGCCCCCTCTCTCTCCTTTGATGCCTGTCTTCCTGCTGGAGGTGGGCTCTATAAGTTCCCTCTCCCTATTGTTGGTCATTTCATCTAAGGTCCCTCCTTTTGAGTCCTGAGAGTCTCTCACCTCCCTGTACTCTAGGTCATTCTGTAGGGTTCCCCCCAACCCCTATCTTCTAAGGTTGCTTGTTTCCATTCTTTCCGCTGGCCCTCGGGGCTTCAGTCCTTTTCCTCACGCAAAACCAGATCAGGTTCCCCTCTTCCCCCTACTCTCATTTCCTGTTCAATTTCCTTCACCGTTCCCTCCAACCCTTCCCACCTGTGATTGCTTTCTTCTCTTTCCTAAGTGGGTCTGAGCCATCATCACTTGGGCACTTCAGTTGGTTGACCTTTTTGTGTTCCGTGAACTGCATCTTGGGTATTCTTTAGTTCTTTTTAGGAGTTGCTAATATCCACTTATTAATGAGTACATACCATGCATGTCCTTTTGCGTCTGAGTTACCTCTCTCAAGATATTTTCTAGTTCCATCCATTTTACTACAAAATTCAGGATGTTCTCATGCTTAATATTTGAGTAGCATTCCATTGTGTAAATGAAACACAGTTTCTGTATCCATTCTTCTGTGATGGGATATTTTACTCTTAGACCTTTAGACTTCTACTGTAGATATAAATGAGATTCCACATAATTCCAGATAATTGATTCACTTCCTTTCCCCAGGCTGGATTCTATTTGCACCTCATGAAATTCAATCCTGCCTCTGGTAGCAGACATCACACGTCATCTAAAGGAATGTCTGGTTGCTGATCTACTAAACACATATTGGAATCCTATCAGTCACACCATCAACATAACATGCCCACCTCAAATGAATCCCATGATAATACTGCCATTTTCTTTTTTTAAATTATTTTTTTATTTAAAAATTTTTTATTATTGGATATATTCTATATTTACAATTAATTTCCCTTTTTCTGGTTTCTCACCCCCCAAAGGTCCCACATGCCCTTTTCTGTCCCCTTGCTCCCTCATCCACCCCTTCCCACTTCCCTGTTCTTGTGTTCCCTTCTGGCAGCTTGTCTGTGCTGGACTATGCTCGCTCTGAGTCCAGGCCCCTGACTCCAGCTGCTAGAGTTCCGAGCTGTGCCCCGAGGCGGCCCGGTGGCCCCTTGCTGCTAGTCAGCTCAGAGAGCTGGTCCCGGCCGGTAGTCTGCAGCCGCAGCTGAGCTTTCTGTGCCCGGATCTCCTGCAGAGCTAAGCTAAGCTATAACTCTGGCCACGCACCTGATTCCAGCCGCTCACTGCGTCCAGTGTGCCCGCTGTTTGTGCGCGGGGGTCTGGGGCAAGGTGGCTGCCCCAGCTGAAAGCACTGCTTGGCCTTGGCTGAGCTGCTGGTACCCGGCTCTGCTGCTCCCTTCTGGCTGCGTTGTCTGTGCTGGACTATGCTCGCTCTGAGTCCAGGCCCCTGACTCCAGCTGCTAGAGTGCCGAGCTGTGCCCCGAGGTGGCCCGGTGGCCCCTTGCTGCTAGTCCGCTCAGAGAGCTGGTCCCGGCCGGTAGTCTGCAGCCGCAGCTGAGCTTTCTGTGCCCGGATCTCCTGCAGAGCTAAGCTAAGCTATAACTCTGGCCATGCACCTGATTCCAGCCGCTCACTGCGTCCAGTGTGCCCGCTGTTTGCCCCACATGTGTTTCTTATTATTTGTTTTTAGGGAGTTTTTTCTGTTTGTTTGTTTTGTCCTATTCCCATTATGTTCTCTTTTCCATTATCTTACCTTGCTTTTCTTTTTGATTACATTTATGCTCTTTTTGTTTTCTAATTAAACAATAAAATAAAGAAACAAATCAACCTGGGATAAGGTGTGGAGGTGTTGAGGCACCTTTTAAAGGATTAATTATATATAAGTACACTGTAACTGTCTTCAAACACACCAGAAGAGGGTGTCAGATCCCATCTTAGGTGGTTGTGAGCCACCATGTGGTTGCTGGGACTTGAACTCCCATACTCCATAATTGAGGGCCTAGCCTTTAATGGCTGAGCCATCTCTTCAGGCTCAAATCCATAAAATACAAGAGCTCGGCTCTCAGTACCCACGGCTGTCTCTCCAGCCTTTGGATCAGCTCTCAAACATGTAGGACAGTCATTTAAGGAACATATATATTTTAACTTGAATTACATTTGCATAAACAATTATAAAAATTAAGAATTAGCAGTATAAAAAAGGGAACAATTTTAAGCAATTGTAAACCATGAGTCATATATATATAAATATATATTTACTATTATTAAAAATGAAGCTTTTAATAATAGTAAATATATATACTATTATTAAAAGCTTGATTTTTAACATCTTAAAAATAGCCGCTACAGCACCCAAGTCAATTATTTGTGCTGAAGTAGGAGGAAACTCAAAAGTATAAACATGTAATCTAACTACATGAGCTCCAATCCAAGAACAGTTGTAGTCTTTATAGGATGTATGTATAGAAATATAAAAGTAAATTGAAACAAATTATCTTTTGGATAACAATTATTAATTTTGCCTAAAAAGGCTTGCCATGTAATAGTTTAACCATCAATAATAATCAATTTGATTGCTGCTTGAAGCAAGGAAAAAAATGCCCTCACCAGGCTCTTAAAACATTCTTCCAAAACAACCTTATAACATTTTACCAGGCCGGGCGTAGTGGCGCACGCCTGTAATCCCAGCACTTGGGAGGCAGAAGCAGGCGGATTTCTGAGTTCGAGGCCAGCCTGGTCTACAGAGTGAGTTCCAGGACAGCCAGGACCACACAGAGAAACCCTGTCTCGGAAAAAAAAAACAAAAAACAAAAAAACATTTTACCAACACACGAATATCTCAATTGAAAGATGCAAAACTTTATTTGGAGAGGAAAAAAGGTGATTTTATATTAACGTTCTATTTGCCAAGGAATGAGCCTATAACATAAACAGCTGATTATAATAACCTTTATTATTTGTAAAATTACCCATCCTTTGTCAAGGTAATTTATATCTACCTTGAAAACAGGTTTAAGTCCTTCTGTGGCAAGCTTAAAGTGATGTCTTAGCTAATTAACTTATTTTAACAACCTTTGAAAATCATTTATTTAAAAAAAAATTTAAAGGCCCATAAGCAAGGGCCTGTAATCAACATTCTATAAACAAAATATATTGAAAAACCTAGGATCCTAGCTTCTTGTACAGAAGCAGAGACAAGGCACTTTTCCTTATCTAAGATAAGGCTGTTAGCCATTTCTTGAGGGAAAAAACTTATTAATGAAATTGCTTTTAAGAACAGTTTTGGCCAAAACTTCCCTAGGTGGGATCTGTAAGACAAAAGCAGCCCTTTACAAGCCTCCAAGGAGAAAGCTCTGAGCTCTATATCTACTTCAATGCAAATTCAATTTGCTCAGCACTCACCCCAGCAAGGACCTTGAACAAGGTTCCTCAAATGCAAATATCTTTTAATCCAAGCCTATTTTCCAGACCCAAAACTACCAGTCTTGCAAAGACATGAGGTTTAAATAACAAACAAATGGAACCTGTAATTTTAAATATTCTTCCCCATTCCTAATACTCTGTCAATTACATGACTCTTTCAGAACACTGAACACAATGATACAAGACCATATTAAGGAGAGTGGAATGTTGTAACACTTTCAGCTTTAGTAAAGTCACCCCCCCCCCCCAATGAGGGTGCCTTTGCATTTGGAGCATAGATGTTCAGAATTGAGAGTTCTTCTTGGTGGATTTTCCTTTTGACCAGCAAGAAGTGACCTTCTGTGTCTCTTTTGATGACTTTAGGTTGAAAGTCAATTTTATCTGATATTAGAATGGCTACTCTGGCTTGTTTCCTGAGACCATTTGCTTGTAAAATTGTCTTCCAGCCTTTTACTCTAAGGTAGTGTTTGTCTTTGACTCTGAGGTATGTTTCCTGTATGCAGCAAAATACAGGGTCATGTTCTCATATCCAGTCTGTTAGTCTGTCTTTTTATTGGGGAAATGAGTCCATTGATGTTAAAAGATATTAAGGAATAGTGATTATTACTTCCTGTCATTTTTGATGTTATTTTTATATTTGAGTGGTTATCTTCTTTTGGGTTTGATGAAAGAAGGTTACTATCTTGCTTTTTCCAGGGTGCAGTTTCCTTCCTTGTGTTGGAGTTTTCCCCCTATTATCCTTTGTAGGGCTTGGTTTGTGGAAAGATATTATGTAAACTTGTTTTGTCATGGAATATGTTGTTTTCTCCATCTATTGTGATTGAAAGTTTTGCTGGGTATAGTAGTCTTGACTGGCATTTGTGTTCTCTTAGAGTCTGTATGAGATCTGCCCAGGATCTCTAGATTTCATGGTCTCTGGTGAGAATTTTGGTGTAATTCTGATAGATCTTCCTATATATGTTACTTGGCCTTTTTATCTTACTGCCTTTAATATTCTTTCTTTTTTTTTAGTACATTTGGGGTTTGGATTATTATGTGACAGGAGGTGTTTCTGTTCTGGTCCAGTCTGTTTGGAGTTCTGTAGGCTTCTTTTATATTCATGGGCATCTCTCTAGGATAGGGAAGTTTTCTTCCACAATTTTGCTGAAGATATTTACTGGCCCTTTAAGTTGTTTTTTTTTTTTAATTTTTATTTTCTATATTCTATGTTTACATTACAAAGGCTTTCCCCTTTCCCAGTTACCCCCCACCATATGTCCCATAATTCCTCTCCCCCCATGCTATTCCCCACTCATTCCCCCTCCCCCACGATTTCTCTGTTCTGGGTCTACAATACTGGATCCAATCTTTACAGGCCCAGGGTCCTCTCCTTTTTTTCTTCTTGAGAGTCATTTGACTTGCTAATTGTGCCTTGAGTATTTAGGGGTTCTGGGCTCATTAATATCCACTTATCAGTGATTGCATTTCATGTGTATTCTTTTGTGATTGGGTTAGCTCACTTAGGATGATAGTTTCCAGATCTAACCATTTACCTACAAATTGCATGAGTTCATTATTTTTAATTGCTGAGTAGTACGCCATTGTATAAATATACCACATTTTCTGTATCTATTCCTCTTTTGAGGGATATCTGGGCTCCTTCCAATTTCTGGCTATTATAAACAAGGCTGCTATAAACATAGTGGAGCATGTGTCTTTGTTGTATGCAGAGGAATCCTCTGGGTATATGCCCAGGAGTGGTATGCCAGGGTCCTCTGGGAGTGGCATGCCCAATTTTCTGAGGAACCGCCAAACTGATTTCCAGAGCGGTTTTACCATTTTGCAATCCCACCAACAGTGGAGGAGTGTTCCTCTTTCTCCACATCCTCGCCAGCACTTGTTGTCTCTCGAGTTTTTAATCTTAGTCATTCTGACTGGAGTGAGGTGGAATCTCAGGGTTGGTTTGATTTGCATTTCCTTGATGACTAATGATGTTGAACATCTCTTAAGGTGTTTCTCGGCCATCCGAATTTCTTCTGGTGAAAATTCTTTGTTTAGCTCTGTACCCCATTTTTTGATAGGGTTATTTGGTTCTTTGCAGTCTAACTTCTTGAGTTCTTTGTATATATTGGATATTAGGCCTCTGTCGGATGTGGGGTTGGTGAAGATCATTTCCCACTTTGTTGGTTGCCGTTTTGTCCTTCTGACAGTGTCCTTTGCCTTACAGAAACTTTGTAATTTTATGAGGTCCCATTTGTCAATTCTTGATCTTAGAGCATAAGCTATTGGTGTTCTGTTCAGGAACTTTACCCCTGTGCCCATGTCCTCCAGGGTCTTCCCAAGTTTCTTTTCTAATAGTTTCAGTGTGTCTGGTTTTATGTGGAGGTCCTTGATCCACTTGGAGTTGATCTTCGTACAAGGAGATAAGAGTGGGTCAATTCTCATTCTTCTGCATGTTGACCTCCAGTTGAACCAGCACCATTTGTTGTCTTCAGTTTCATCTATCCCTATAATCCTTACATTTGGTCTTCTCATTGTTTCCTGGATGTCCTGGATATTTTGGGTTACAAGCTTTTTGCATTTTGCATTTTCTTTGACTGTTGACTCAATGCTTTCTATGGTATCTTTGGCATCTGAGATTGTTCTGTCTCTTGTATTCTGTTGTTGATATTGGCATCTATGGCCCCTGATTTCTTCCCAATTTTTCTAACTCCAACGTTGTCTCCCTTTTCGATTTCTTAGTAGTTTCTACTTCTGTTTTTAGATCCTGGATGATTTTGTTGAGTTCCTTCTCTTGTTTGTTTGTGCTTTCCTTTAATTCTTTAAAAGATTTTTGTCTTTACACTCTCATGACTTCTGCATGTTGACCCAAGTTCTCCTGTATTTCTTTAAGTGATTTTTGCAATTCCTCTTTATTCACTTCTATCTGTAGACCCATGTTCTCCTGAATTTCTTTAAATGAGTTTTGTGTTTCCTTTATAAGGGTTTCTACCTTTTAATCCATTTTCTCCTGTATTTATTTAAGAGATTTATTTATGTCCTTCTTGTGTTCCTCTAACAGCATGATGACCAGTGATTTTAAATCCAACTCTTGTTTTTCTTGTGTGTTCGGGTATCCATGACTTGCTGTTGTTGTAGAATTGAGTTCAGATGCTTCCTTATTGCCTTGATTTCTGTTAGTAATGTTCCTACATTTGCCTTTTGCCCTCTGGTTATCTCTGGAATTAGTTGGTCTTGTTGTCACTGGCTGGTGCTTGACCCTCCTGTGATCCTGTAAGTCTTTTTCCACATGACTGGATGACTGGGTTTCCCCTGGCAGAGATTGCTGATATGCTGTCCTCCTCTTGGCTACTGTTGGAGACCTGATGTGTCTTGCCCCAAAGCAATGTTATCCTTGGGTTGTCTCTGTGAACCTGGTGATGCCTATCTGTTCTGTCAGGGAGCGAAGATGGTAGATGCTGCAGGGACCTTTTCCAAGTGCTGATCAGTCTGCATTCAAATGACTCCCAACAAGGCTGGCACACAGAAGGCTGGCAGAGCTGCCCGGGCCCTGGGTGCAGGCAGAATCCGGATAGGTTGAGACCCAAGGGATATTAGACTCGGGCTATGCCTTTGTTTCTGGTGCTGCCTGACAGATATATCAGACATCCAGGAGCCAAGTTGGTGGAATGCCATAACTCCACTTCTAATGTCAAAAATAACAGGACACAATGATCACTTTTCCTTAATATCTCTTAATATCAATGGACTAAATTCCCAATAAAAGGGCATAGATTAACATACTATATAGGTTAACAGGACCCAACATTCTGTTTCATACAGGAATCTCCCCTCAGGCACAAAGACAGATACTACCACAGAGGTGAAGGGTGGAAAACAATTTTCTAAGCATATGTTCCCATGAAACCAGCTGCTGTAGCCATTATAATACTGAATAAAAATGACTTTTAGGCTATAGTTATCAACAAAGATAAAGAAGGACACTTTATAATAGCAATACTCTTCAAACTATTCCACAAAATAGAAACAGATGAAACACTACCCAATTTGTTTTATGAAGCTGCAATTACTCTGACACCTAAACTACACAAATATATAACAAAGAAGGAGAACTTAAGACCAGTTCCCCTTATGAATATCGATGCAAGAATACTCAACATAATTCTTGCCAACTGATCCAAGAACACATCTAAAAGATCATTCACCATGATCAAGTAGGATTCATCCCAGGGATAAAGGGATGGTTCAATATATCAAATCCATCAATGAAATCCTCTACATAAACAAACTCAAAGGGAAAAAACCCCCTACATGATCATTACATTAGATCCCGAGAAAAACTTTACAAAATGCAACTCACCTTCATCATAAAATTCATGGAAAGATAAGGAATTTAAGGCCCATACCTAAACATAGTAAAAGCGATATACAGCAAACCAGGAGCCAAGATTAAACTAAATGGAGAGAAACTTGAAACAGTCCCACTCAAATCAGGGACTAGACAAGGCTGTCCACTATCTCCCTTCTTGTAAATATAGTTTGTGAAGCCATATCCAGAGGAATTAGACAACAACAGGAGGTCAAAGGGATACAAATTGGAAAGGAAGAAGTAAAAGTATCACTATTTGGTGATGATATTATTGTATACTTAAGTGATCCCCAAAATTCCACCAGAGTATTACTAAACCTGGTAAACAACTTTAACAAAATGGCCGGATATAAACTTAACTCAAATCAATAGCCTTCCTATACTCAAAGGATAAAGTGGCTGACAAAGAAATTAGGGAAATTACAAACTTCACAATAGTCAGAAATAATAATATAACATACCTTGCTGTCACTCTAACCATTTGGCCTCATGCTATACTACAGAGCAATAGTGATAAAAATTGCATGGTCTTGGTGCAATGACAAGCAGATCAATGGGGTAGAATTGAAGACCCAGAAACAAACCAACACACCTATGGTTACGTAATCTTTGACAAAGGAACTAAAACCATCCAGTGGAAAAAAGACAGCATTTTCTACAAATGCTGTTGCTTCAACTGGCAGTCAACATGTAGAAGAATCCACATTGTTCCATTCCTATCTCCGTGTATAAACCTTAAGTCCAAGTGAACAATATACCTCCACATAAAACCAGATACAATGAATATATTAGAATAGAAAATGGGTAAGAGCCTAAAGCATATGGACAAAGAGGGAAATTTCCTAAACAGAACACCAATAAGTTATGCTCTAAGATCAAGAATTGACAAATGGAACCTCATAAAATTTCAAGGCTTCAGAAAAAGTAAAGCAGAAGAACCTGGGCATTTTCCATCATCTGGACTTCATTTCATTTTGATTTTCACCATTTTTGTATAACAAAAATTGTATGTTGGGGGTGGGGGGAGAAAAAAATTGTATGTCAAATTTGTAGTATCAGTCCATTGTGTGAGTTTTGTTACTCAGGATAAGAGAGAAGAAGAATGTATCTAAATTAAAGCCTGTTTTTGTGGCTGTTCACAAGGGTGGTGAAGAAATGATGTCCATAATACTAACAACATACTAGTGCCACTTACATATGAATTTAGAGAATGTCCTGGATTCAAAGGCCATCTTTGTGTACAATCTTCTGGACCTCATGTAGATTCAGTTTCATCACTGTCCTGTCTTTTGTTTAAGGTATGATAATCTTTCAATCTTGTGTGGTTTTTATTCCATGTCCACCCTAGTTTGCAGATTTACTTGTAGACTAATTCACTATCTGATTAAGAACAGCTCCAATATTGTAGCAGAATTTCAGGTTACAATGGGGATTCCCGAGATTAATCATGCATATTTGTTAGGGATTCACCTTCTTTCACTCCTTCCCAAATCAAATACTAATGGCTGGATTATATTTTCATCTCATGAGATTAGAACTTGCCTCTAGTAGCAGTCATTATACACCATGTATGTCTAGATGGTGTTATACTCTGTGCATATCTTCCATCTCAGTCCTCACCCAATCAACATATAAACATGTTTTTCACACAAAATAAAATCCTACCATCATTTTCAATTCAAGTGATGGAGAGTTTCTGAAGAATAAATTGATGGTTTAATTTTATCTAACAATTGTTTCCACTGTAAGTCTTTCCTCTTGCATGTCACTATGGTAAACAGGGAGATCCTGCCATGCCTAAAGCACTTATTGGATACACATTAAATAAACTATCAATTTGAATGTATCTGAGACCTGGAATTTTGAAGGTTATAAAGCCAATCAGTGAAATTTTTGAGTAGGTGAGATGCTCCAAATTTCCCACAGTATTTTATAATTGTTAAGATTTCATTGGAAGAATGCTTAACATTTTTATTTATATTATGTATTTAGAAGAATTTTATAGACTACATAAAACTTTAATTTTTGTACTCAACAGTTAATATTTATTCCAAGACTTTTAATATCAGACCCTGAACTACTACATGAACAAGTGAAAAATTTAGGAGGATATCTTCAACCATTGCAGCTCATACCACAGTCAAAAATCAACACCATACCTTTATGCCCTCAATGGACAAATCATCTGAAATACATCATCTTTATGCCTGGTTAGGTATGATTTTCTCTGTCAGTAGAGTCTCTTGTCTGCATTCCCCATATTCAGGACCAGCATTACTTGTATCTCTGGCCCTCTGGCCACTTCTTTCAATCTGTACAACTTACCACATTTTTACTTGATTCTCTGGAGTCTAACTTCTTGAGTTCTTTGTATATATTGGATATGAGGCCTCTGTCAGATGTAGGGTTGGTAAAGATCTTTTCCCAATTTGTTGTTTGATGTTTTGTTCTATTGACAGTGTCTTTTACCTTACAGAAACTTCTTAATTTTATGAGCTTCCATTTGTCAATTCTTTTGTTTTGTTTTGTTTTTTATTTTTATTTTTTGGTTTTTTGAGACTGTGTTTCTCTGTGTAGTCCTGGCTGTCCTGGAAATCACTCTGTAGAACAGGCTGGCCTCGAACTCAGAAATCTGACTGCCTCTGCTTCTCAAGTGCTTGGATTATAGGCGTGTACCACCACACCCAGCCCATTTGTCAGTTCTTGATCTTAGAGCATAAGCTATTGGTGTCCTGTTCAGGAAATTTTTTCCCATGTACCCCAGGCTCTTCCCCACTTTCTTTTCTATTAGTTTCAGTTTATCTGGTTTTCTTTGGAGGTCCTTGATCCACATGGACTTGGGCTTTGACTAGTTAGCATGTGTGATATGTGCTCAGGTGTGAGCATTCAACATGTGTGGAAAAACCCCACAGAGGATCGACAAAAATACTTTGGACACAGCATGAATTCTTGGATCAGATCTGGTGAGAGTTATCGAGAGGCCATCACAGATTCATGTGTACAAACTTGAAATAATATTATGGGAAGTTTCAAACTCTATTGGACTTCTGGCTTCAGAGAGAACGAATATCAACTTGTGATCAGGTTTCCAGCCAAATATAGTAAGGATTCAGTGCAGAGCCAAAACTTTGGCTCCAGTGTGTCCAAGGACTACTGAGAGAATAGAGCTTTGGTTACAGTGGTATTTGTGACCAATACAGGTGTGGAATTTTGATATCTGAAGTACAAAATGTCACAGCAAAACCTGTGATTGCAGACTTCTGATAGTAAAAGAACTTCAGAAGGTATGAAGTTTAAAATTCTGACTACAATGGGCTTATAGTGTCCAAGAATAATCAGGTTTACCACCACCTCACTACTTCAGTGCTTAGTGTGCAGCTTCACTCAGTAATTTTGATACATGGGTAACAAGTTCAGAAACTTTTTTTTGAAAAATCAATACCATTTTCACCAGTCCATGCATCTGAACTTCATGCAGATATTCCTCTAGGAAGGGACATATAAACCCAAACATCACAAAATGATCTGAATATATAAAAACATGCATACTTCAACACATGTATAAAGCACAAGGTAACAATATAAAAAACTACAACATAGCCATTATTTGAGACATAATACCAACCAGCCAGTTCCTATATGAGGCATTTCAAAATTACAGAAATAGAAGAAATGTCTCAGAAAGAATTTAGAGTCTTATTATTCAAAAGAACTAATACTCACACTGAAGAGCCAAACAAATATTCACGAATTAAGGGAATCTATTCAAGATCTTGACAAGGCAGTCTCCAAAGTGAATGCAACAGTTAATAAAGTGGAGGGTAAAGCTCAGATTGTGGAGGAAAAAATAGCAAGGAGTTTCAAACATTGAAAAATCATAATACAAACGTCTTTGAAATGAAAGAGATAGGCAGCCAAACAAAAACTGCAACAGATATTACTATTAACAGACAAGACCATGAAGAAAAATGAATTTCATTAATAAACGATATAGTTGAGTAAATAATTTAAACTGCCATTTATAAGGAACAAAATCAGAGGCATAAATGATTTTTCTAAGAATTCCAGGATATGTCCGGTAAAGGAAACCTAAGAATTCACAATGTAGAAGAAGCAGAGGCAATACAATAAAAAAATCAAAATATTAGAGAGATTATATGAAATTTATAGAAAGAAATAGACTTCCAAAAACAAGAGGCATGTAGAACACTGAATAATCGCCCATCCAGCCAGCGGCGGGGGAGCCAGTCCCAGCCAGCTTCCCAGGTGCTCAGACCCAGCCTGCGGAACCAGGTACCCGAGATATCCCAAGTGTAAGACCTTCGGGGACTCAGGCCTGGAGCGGGAGCTGCACACAGAGTAGCAGTTTGGGGGACACCGGCCGATCCTGTGCTCTGCACTCGCAGGGCGGACCCCGAACTCCCTGCAGCCAGCACCATCTTGCCAGCTGCTTCTCATTGAGCTGGCGGTGGGGAAGCCAGCCTCAGCCAGCTTCCCAGGTGCTCAGATCCAGCCTGCAGAACCAGGTACCCGAGATATCCCAAGTGTAAGACCTTTGGGGACTCAGGCCTGGAGCGGGAGCTGCACACAGAGTAGCGGTTTGGGGGACACCGGCCGAGCCTGCGCTCTGCGCTCGCAGGGCGGACCCCGAACTCCCTGCAGTCAGCACCATCTTGCCAGCTGCTTCCCATACAGCCAGCGGTGGGGGAGCCGGCCTCAGCCGGCTTCCCAGCAGCTTTGGACCAGCAGGCAGAACCAGATAACTGAGATATCCCGACTTTAAGACCTCTGGGGAATCAGGACACCAGACAGCAAACCCTGAGCAGGAGCAGTGCAGAGCAGCTGCCCAACAGGTGGAACCAAGTACCTGGGATATCCTGAGTTTAAGACCTCGGGGGACTCAGGCCACCTGTCAGCAATCTGTGAGCAGAAGCCCTGCAGGGCAGTGGTTCAGGTGTCCCAGTTGCGGGGAAATAGCCTTACATGCCCACAGGAGGGTCAAGCACCAGCTAGTAACTACAGGACCAACTAACACTAGAGTTAACCAGATGGCAAAAGGTAAACGTAAGATCATTACTAACAGAAATCAAGGCAGTATGGCAGCATCTGAACCCAGTTCCCCTACAGCAATAAATCTTGGATACCCCAAAACACCAGAAAAACAAGACTCAGATCTAAAATCACTGGTCAGGATGCTGATAGAGGAACACTTAGATAAATCTCTTAAAGTAATACATGAGAAAATAGATCAAAAGCTAGAAGCCCTTACAAGGCAAACACAATTAAATCTTGGATATCTCAACACACCAGAAAAACAAGACTCAGATCTAAAATCACTGGTAGAGATGCTGATAGAGGATCACTTAGATAAATTTCTTAAAGTAATAGAGGAGAAAATAGATCAAAAGCTAGAAGCCCATACAAGGCAAACACAAAAATCACTTAAAGAAATCCAGGAGAATATAGAGCAAAAAATGAATCCCAATAAGGGGGAGAAACAAAAATCACTTAAAGAAATACAAGAGAACATGGGTCAACAAGTAGAAGTCATAAAAGAGAAAACACAAAAATCCCTTAAAGAATTACAGGAAAACACAAACAAGCAATTGAAAGATCTGAGCATAACCATACAGAATCTAAAAACAGAAGTAGAAACAACTAAGAAATCGCAAAGGGAGACAATGTTGGAGATAGAAAACCTTGGAAAGAAATCAGGAGTCATAGATGCAATTATCAACAATAGAATACAAGAGATAGAAGACAGAATCTCAGATGCTGAAGATACCATAGGAACCATGGATTCAACAATTAAAGAAAATGCAAAATGCAAAAAGCTGGTAAACCAAAACATTCAGGTAATCCAGGACACAATGAGAAGACCAAACCTAAGGATTATAGGGATAGATGAGAATGAAGATGTACAAGTTAAAGGGCCAGCAAATATCTTCTACAAAATTATGGAAGAAAACTTCCCCAACCTAAAGAGAGAGATGCCCATGAATATACAAGAAGCCTATAGAACCCCAAATAGACTGGACCAGAACAGAAATACTTCCCGTCACATAATAATCAAAACCCCAAATGTACTAAAGAAAAAAAGAATATTAAAGGCAGTAAGAGAAAAAGGACAAGTAACATATAAAGGAAGACCTATCAGAATTACACCAGACTTCTCACCTGAGACAATGAAAGCTAGAAGATCCTGGGCAGACCTCAGGCAGACCCTAAGAGAACACAAACTTCAGCCAAAACTACTATACCCAGCAAAACTCTCAATTGCCATAGATGGGGAAACTAAGGTATTCCATGACAAAACCAAATTTGCACAATACATATCTACAAACCCAGCCCTATAAAGGATAATAGGGGAAAAATACCAACAAAAGGGGGGAAACTACACCCCAGAAGAAACAAGATAGAAACCCATCTCATCCAACCCAAAAGAAGAGAACCACTCAAATACAAAAAAAAACCAAAAACAACAACAACAACAACAAAACAACAGCAACAACAACAACAACAACAAAACCACCCAAAATATCAGGAAGTAATACTTACTATTCCTTAATATCTCTTAATATCAATGGAATCAATTCTCCAATAAAAAGACACAGACTAACAGACTGGATATGGAAACAGGACCCTACATTTTGCTGCATACAGGAAACACATCTCAGTGTCAAAGACAAATACCACCTTAGATTAAAAGGCTGGAAGACTGTTTTATAAGCAAATGGTCTCAGGAAACAAGCCGGACTAGCCATTCTAATATCAGATAAAATTGACTTTCAACCTAAAGTCATCAAAAGAGACTCAGAAGGTCACTTCTTGCTTGTCAAAGGGAAAATCCGCCAAGAAGAATTCTCAATACTGAACATCTATGCGCCAAATGTAAGGGCACCCTCATATGTAAAAGAAACTTTACTAAAGCTTAAAGCACACATTGCACCTAACACAATAATTGTAGGTGACTTCAACACTCCACTCTCCTCAATGGACCGATCAGGAAAGCAGAAACTAAACAGGGACACAGTGAAACTAATTGAAGCTTTGGACCAATTGGATTTAATAGAAATATATATAGAACATTTCATCCTAAAGCTAAAGAATATACCTGGAACAAAAACAATCTAATTCACCCAAGAGGAGTAGAAGAGAGGAAATCATCAAACTAAGGGCTGAAATCAATCAAGTAGAAACCAAGAACCATACAAAGAATCAACAAAACCAAGAGCTGGTTCTTCAAGAAAATCAACAAGATAGATAAACCCTTAGCTAGACTAACCAAAGGGCACAGAGACAGTATCCAAATTAACAAAATTAGAAATGAAAAGGGGGATATAACAACAGAAACTGAGGAAATTCAAAAGATCATCAGATCCTACTACAAAGGTCTATACTCAAAACAACTGGAGAATCTAGAGGAAATGGACAATTTCCTAGACAGATACCAAATACCAAAATTGAATCAGCATCAAATAGATCAGCTAAATAGTCCCATAACCCCTAAAGAAATAGAAGGGGTTATAGAAAGCCTCCCAACCAAGAAAAGTATGGGACCAGATGGTTTTAGTGCAGAATTCTACCAGACCTTCAAAGAATACTTAACACCAATACTTTTCAAACTATTCCACAAAATAGAGTCAGAAGTGACCCTGCCCAACTCATTCTTCGAAACAACAATTACGCTGATACATAAACCACAAAAAGATCCAAAAAAGAAAGAGAACTACAGGCCAATTTCTCTTATGAATATTGATGCAAAAATACTAAATAAAATTCTTGCCAACCAAATCCAAGAGCATATCAAAACGATCATTCACCATGATCAAGTAGGCTTCATCCCAGGGATGCAGGGATGGTTCAATATACAGAAATCCATCAATGTAATCCACTACATAAACAAACTAAAAGAAAAAACCACATGGTCATCTCATTAGATGCTGAAAAAGCATTCGACAAAATTCAGCATCCTTTCATGCTAAAAGTCTTGGAAAGAGCAGGAATTCAAGGCCCATACCTAAATATAGTAAAAGCAATCTACAGCAAACCAGTAGCCAACATCAAACTAAATGGAGAGAAACTTGAAGCAATCCCACTAAAATCAGGGATTAGACAAGGCTGCCCTCTCTCTCCATATCTTTTCAATATAGTACTCTAAGTTCTAGCAAGAGCAATTAGACAACATATGGAAGTCAGAGGGATACAAATTGGAAAGGAAGAAGTCAAAGTATCATTATTTGCAGACGATATGACAGTCTACTTAAGCGACCCAAAAAACTCCACCAGAGAACTTCTACAGCTGATAAACAATTTCACCAAAGTGGCTGGTTATAAAATTAACTCAAGCAAATCAGTAGCCTTCTTATACTCAAAGGACAAGCAGGCTGAGAAAGAAGTTAGGGAAATAACACCCTCCACAATAGCCACAAACAACATAAAGTACCTTGGCGTAACTCTAACCAAACAAGTGAAAGATCTGTATGACAGGAACTTCAAGTCCTTGAAGAAAGAAATCGAAGACCACCTCAGAAGATGGAAAAATATTTTTTGCTCCTGGATTGACAGGACCAATATAGTAAAAATGGCCATCCGGCCAAAAGCAATCTACAGATTCAATGCAATCCCCATCAAAATCCCAAATCAATTCTTCATAGATCTAGAAAGAGCAATTCTCAAATTCATCTGGAGCAACAAAAAACCCAGGATAGCTAAAACTATTCTCAACAATAAAAGGACTTCTGGGGGAATCTATATCCCTGACCTCAAGCAGTACTACAGAGCAATTGTGTTAAAAACTGCATGGTATTGGTACAGCAACAGGCAGGTAGATCAATGGAATAGGATTGAAGACCCAGAAATGAACCCACTGACTTATGGTCACTTGATGTTTGATAAAGGAGCCACAATCATCCAGTGGAAAAAAGATAGCCTTTTCAACAAATGGTGCTGGTTCAACTGGAGGTCAACATGCAGAAGAATGCGAATTGACCCACTCTTATCTCCTTGCACTAAGATCAATTCCAAGTGGATAAAGGACCTCCACATAAAATCAGACACACTGAAACTATTAGAAAAGAAACTTGGGAAGACCCTGGAGGACATTGGCACAGGGGTAAAGTTCCTGAACAGAACACCAATAGCTTATGCTCTAAGATCAAGAATTGACAAATGGGACCTCATAAAATTACAAAGTTTCTGTAAGGCAAAGGACACTGTCAGAAGGACAAAACGGCAACCAACAAAGTGGGAAATGATCTTCACCAACCCCACAACTGACAGAGGCCTAATATCCAATATATACAAAGAACTCAAGAAGTTAGACCCCAAAGAACCAAATAACCCTATCAAAAAATGGGGTTAAAAGCTAATCAAAGAATTTTCACCAGAAGAAATTCGGATGGCCGAGAAACACCTTAAGAGATGTTCAACATCATTAGTCATCTGGTAAATGCATATCAAAACAACCCTGAGATTCCACCTCACACCAGTCAGAATGGCTAAGATTAAAAACTCAAGAGACAACAAGTGCTGGTGAGGATTTGGAGAAAGAGGAATACTCCTACATTGTTGGTGGGATTGCAAAATGGTAAAACCACTCTGGAAATCAGTGTGGCAGTTCCTCAGAAAATTGGGCATGTCACTTCTAGAGGACCCTGGCATACCACTCCTGGGCATATACCCAGAGAATTCCCCTGCATACAATAAAGACACATGCTCCACTATGTTTATAGTAGCCTTGTTTATAATAGCCAGAAATTGGAAGGAGCCCAGATATCCCTCAAAAGAGGAATGGATACAGAAAATGTGGTACATTTATGCATGGAGTACTACTCAGCAATTAAAAATAATGAACTCATGCAATTTGTAGGTAAATGGTTAGATCTGGAAACTATCATCCTAAGTGAGCTAACCCAATCACAAAAGAATACACATGAAGTGCAATCACTGATAAGTGGATATTAATGAGCCCAGAAGCCCTAAATGCTCAAGGCACAATTAGCAAGTCAAATGACTCCCAAGAAGATGAAAGGAGAGGACCCTGGGCCTGTAAAAATTGGATCAAGTATTGTAGTCCCAGAACAGAGAAATCGTGGGGGGGGGGTAATGATTGGGGAATAGCAGCGGGGGAGATGAATTATGGGACATATGGTGGTGGTGGTGGGGAACTGGGAAAGGGGAAAGCCTTTGGAATGTAAACATAGAATATAGAAAATAAAAATTAAATAAAAAAAACTATTCCACAAAATAGAGACAGAAGGGACACTGCCCAACTCAGAACAGAAACACCTCTTGTCACATAATAATCAAAACCCCAAATGTACTAAACAAAGAAAGAATATTAAAGGCAGTAAGAGAAAAAGGCCAAGTAAAATATAAAGGAAGACCTATCAGAATCACACCAGACTTCTCTCCAGAAACCATGAAAGCCAGAAGATCCTGGGCAGATCTCATGCAGACCCTAAGAGAACACAAACTTCAGCCAAGACTACTATACCCAGCAAAACTCTCAATCAACATAGATAGAGAAATCAAAATATTCCATGACAGGACCAAATTTACACAATATCTTTCCACTAACCCAGCTCTACAAAGGATAATATGAGGAAAACTCCAATACAAGGAAGGGGACTGCACCCAAGAAAAAGCAAGACAGTAACCTTCTTCCATCAAACGCAAAGGAAGATAACTACTCAAAAACAAAAATAACATCAAAAATGTCAGGAAGTAATAATCTCTATTCCTTAATATCTCTTAACATCAATGGACTCAATTCCCCAATAAAAAGACATAGACTAACAGACTGGATACGGAAACAGGACCCTACATTTTGCTACTTACAGGAAACACACCTCAGAGTCAAAGACAAAAACTACCTTAGAGTAAAAGGATGGAAGACAATTTTGCAAGCAAATGGTCACAGGAAGCAAGCTGGAATAGCCATTTTAATATCAGATAAAATTGACTTTCAACCCAAAGTCATCAAAAGAGACACAGAAGGACACTTCTTGCTAGTCATAGGAAAAATCCACCAAGAACTCACAATTCTAAACATCTGCGCTCCAAATGTAAGGGCACCCTTATTTGTAAAAGAAACCTTACTAAAGCTCAAAGCACACATTGCACCTAACACAATGATAGTGGGGGACCTCAATACTCCACTATCCACAGTGGACCAACCAGGAAAACAGAAACTAAACAGGGACACAGAGAAACTCATCAAAACTTTGGAGCAATTGGATTTAACATATATATATATAGAACATTTCACCCTAAAGCAAAAGACTATACCTTTTTCTCAGCCCCTCATGGTACCTTCTCCAAAATCGACCATATAATTGGACACAAGACAGATCTCAACAAATATAAAAAGATCGAACTAATCCCATGCCTCTTATCAGATCACCATGGAGTAAGAGTGTTCTTCAATAGCAAAAAAAAAAAAAACAACAGAAAATCCCCAGACGCATGGAGGCTGAACAATATTCTACTCAATGATACCTTAGTCCAGGAAGAAATAAAGAAAGAAATCAAAGATTTCTTAGAATTTAATGTAAATGAAGGCACAACATACCCAAATCTATGGGACACAATGAAAGCAGTGCTTAGAGGAAAACTCATAGCCCTGAGTGTCTCCAAAAAGAAACAGGAGAGAGCATATACTAGCAACTTAATGGTGCACTTGAAAGCTCTGGAACAAAAAGAAGCAATTTCACCCAGGAGGAAATCATCAAACTCAGGGCTGAAATCAATCAAGTTGAAACAAATAGAACCATACAAAGAATCAACAAAACCAGGAGCTGGTTCTTTGAGAAAATCAACAAGATAGATAAACCCCTAGCCAGACTTACCAAAGGGCACAGAGACAGTATTCAAATTAACAAAATTAGAAATGAAAAAGGAGATATAACAACAGAAACTGAGGAAATTCAAAAAATCATCAGATCCTACTACAAAAACCTATACTCAACACAACTGGAGAATCTGGAGGAAATGGACAATTTCCTAGATAGATACCAAATTCCAAAATTAAACAAGGATCAAATAGATCGTCTAAACAGACCCATAACCCCCAAAGAAATAGAAGGGGTCATAAAAAGTCTTCCAACCACAAAAAGCACAGGACCAGACAGTTTTAGTGCAGAATTCTATCAGACCTTCAAAGAAGTCCTGATACCGATACTCTTCAAACTATCCCACAAAATAGAAACAGAAGGAACACTACCCAACTCATTCTATGAAGCCACAATTACCCTGATACCAAAACCACACAAAGATCCAACTAAGAAAGAACTACAGGCCAATATCTCTTATGAATATCGATGCAAAAATACTAAATAAAATACTTGCCAACCGAATCCAAGAACACATCAAAACGATCATTCACCATGATCAAGTTGGCTTCATCCCAGGGATGCAGGGATGGTTCAATATACAGAAATCCATCAACAGAATCCACTACATAAACAAACTAAAAGAAAAAACCACATGGTCATTTCATTGGATGCTGAAAAAGCATTTGACAAAATTCAGCATCCTTTCATGCTAAAAGTCTTGGAAAGAACAGGAATTCAAGGCCCATATCTAAACATAGTAAAAGCAATTTACAGCAGACTGATAGCCAACATCAAGGCAAATGGAGAGAAATTTGAAGCAATCCCACTAAAATCAGGGACTAGACAAGGCTGCCCGCTCTCACCATATCTCTTCAATATAGTACTTGAGGTACTAGCTAAAGCAATTTGACAACATAAAAAAGTCAAAGGGATACAAATTGGAAAGGAAGAAGTCAAACTATCACTGTTCACACATGATATGAAAGTATACTTAAGTGACTCAAAAAACTCCACCAGAGAACTCCTGTAACTGATAAACAACTTCAGCAAAGTGGCTGGTTATAAAATCAACTCAAGCAAATCAGTAGCCTTCCTATACGCGAAGGATAAGCAGGCCGAGAAAGAAATTAGGGAAATGACACCCTTTACAATAGCCACAAACGATATAAAGTATCTTAGAGTGATGCTAACCAAACATGTGAAAGATTTATATGACAAAAACTTCAGGTCTCTGAAGAAGGAAATTGAAGAAGACATCAGAAAATGGAAAAATCTTCCATGCTCGTGGGTTGGCAGGATTAATATAGTTAAAATGGCAATTTTGTCAAAAGCAATATACAGATTCAACGCAATCCCCATCAAAATCCCAACTCAGTTCTTTATAGTGTTAGAAAGAGCAATTCTCAAATTCATCTGGAATAACAAAAAACCCAGGATAGCTAAAACTATCATCAACAGTAAAAGAACTTCTGGGGGAATCAATATCCCGGACCTCAAGCAATATTACAGAGCAGTAGTATTAAAAACTGCATGGTATTGATTCAGTGACAGGGAGGCGGATCAATGGAATAGGATCGAAGACCCAGAATTGAACCCACACATCTATGGCCAATTGATCTTCGACAAAGGAGCTGAAAACATCCAGTGGAAAAAAGATAGCCTTTTCAACAGATGGTGCTGGCTCGACTGGAGGTCAACATGCAGAAGAATGAGAATTGATCCATTCTTATCTCCTTGCACTAAGCTCAACTCCAAGTGGATCAAGGACCTCCACATAAAACCAGACACACTAAAAGTAATAGAAAAGAAACTGGGGAAGATCCTTGAGGACATTGGCTCAGGGGAAAAATTCCTGAACAGAACACCAATTGCTTATGCTCCAAGAGCAAGAATAGACAAATGGAACCTCATAAAACTACAAAGTTTCTGTAAGGAAAAAGACACTGTCAAAAGGACAAATCAGCAACCAACAAATTGGGAAAAAATCTTCACCAACCCCACATCCGACAGAGGGCTAATTTCCAATGTATACAAAGAACTCAAGAGGTTAGACCCCAGAAAACCAAATAACCCTATCCAAAAATGGGGTACAGAGCTAAACAGAGACTTTTCACCTGAAGAAATTCAGATGGCTGAGAAACACCTTAAAAAATGTTCAACATCATTAGTCATTAGGGAAATGCAAATTAAAACAACCCTTAGATTTCACCTCACACCAGTCAGTATGGCTAAGATTAAAAACTCAAAAGACATCAGGTGTTGGCAAGGATGTGGAGAAAGAGGAACACTCCTCCACTGCTGGTGGGAATGCAATCTGGTACAACCACTCTGGAAATCAATATGGCGGTTCCTCAGAAAACTGGATATGATACTTCCGGAGGACCCAGCCATACTACTCCTGGGAATATACCCAGAAGATTCCCCAGCATGCAATAAGGATACATGCTCCACTATGTTCATAGCAGCCTTATATATAATAGCCAGAAGCTGGAAAGAACCCAGATGTCCCTCAACAGAGGAATGGATACAAAAAATGTGGTATATATACACAATGGAGTACTATTCAGCCATTAGAAACAATGAATTAATGAAATTCTTAGAGAAATGGATGGAGCTGGAGAACGTCATACTATGTGAGGTGACCCAGTCTCAAAAGAATACCCATGGTATGCAGTCACTGATAAGTGGATATTAGCCTAGAGTCTTGGGACACCAAAGACACAATTCACATACCAAATGATGTCTGACAAGAAGAAAGGGTGGACTTTGGTGCTGGAAAGGATCAAATCATAAGTGTAGGGGAATACCAGAACATGGAAGTGGGAAGGGGTGGATGAGGGAGCAGGGGGAGGGTAAAGGGCATGTGGGTCCTTTGGGGGGTGGGGAACCAAAAAAAGGGAAATGAAATGTAAATATAGAATATATCAAAAAAAAATAAAGAAAAAGAAAAAAAAAAGGACTTCTGACAGAGTTCCTGCCCCTGGAGCATTGCCAGCCTGTTGGTCCCTATAATCCCCATGTGTGCTGATGACTGCTGTTGACCTGAAATTGATTGACTCTTTACTCATTTATTTATATTCTCTTTATTTGGAATATACTTCCCCTCATTACTCAGAGTAAATCATGCTATAATAAATGAAACAGATGTGTTTCTCAGGAATGAGGTCATGAGGCTGTGGAAGAAAAGGAAAAGGACTTCTGCTTGGCCTTTGGGGCATAGGAAATGATCTAGATAACATAATCACAAAGGACACAAAAGTCTACATGGTCCTTTGTAGAAATAGTTCATTGCCAGACTGGCCTTGATTTTGGAAAAATGAGGAGATACATGTACTCTCCATTCCATTGACTGTTGTATTAATTATCCAGATGTATTTGGGGGATATTAAGAATAGAGAAAGTGGTTTCAAGAAGAAAAAGCATGGATAGAAACAAAGGGATCTATAAAATACAAGCAAATGAAAGATTTATTTTATAGGAGAAAGACGTATATATCTTGAAACAAACAATATTTGAAGGAGAGTAGATTAGGCTATGGAATTGCTAGGATGAAGAAATAAAGATGAGCACATTTAAAAAGTGACATATAAACATACAAAAAGTTAGTAATTTGTTCTCTTAGTTACTTGTAGAATTGGAAATGACAATGCCTAGAGAGATATTAGGGAGAATGGGCAGCTTTACATGCAGAAACTTAAAAACTTAAAAAAAATCATTTCAACTTTAGTAGTTTGTCACCTTTCTGTTCTTACATGAAAACAGTTATTAAAGAGTGCTATCTCCTGTACCAGGAAACCGCAAGCGCTGTGTTCAGCTACCAGTGAAGAAAAGGCTATGTAAACCTATAAGGAAACACAACTTTGCTTCGTGTTTAGCAAAGGATACTGAGTTGGAATTAATGATCTGAGATTCATATAATTTATGTAAATTTAAGGATTTTTAAAATAATTATTAAAAATGATCAAAGCCTTGATTATATAAGTTTAGTTTATAAAAGACTGGGTTCAGGCTCTCTGGTTGGGAGAAAGAATGAAAAGGGAGAAAGAAAAGAGCAAAAAAAGGGTGAAGGCAAAAGCATAAGATGACAGGACGGAAGAAAGATGAGATCCTTGGGTAAAAAGAGAGCACTTGAACTGACATTTGCATCCACTACTGTCTCAGAATCATTATTGAATTAGGGCCATTCCCTTCCCCACCTTGTTCCAAGACCCTCCTCACTCTGCAGCTGAACCTCAGCACTGTGTGAAGATAGCTCATGACTGTAGGGGGTTGAGAGGCTTGTCATGATTGTTCACCTTCTGGAAGAATATACGTTCCCTGAAAGACAGGAGGATAAGATCTGTATAAAGTGTGGGGCTGTCACTGAAGAATCCATCTAAATGTCCATTTACTGATTCAAGATCTAATTAACTCTGGAAAAGAGCTCAGCCACCACTAAGACCAAGGTTTTTATTATTTTGCAGGAGACACAGTGAGCAGGTTCCCTGTGTGTCAGAAACAACCCTGTTTGAGGAAGCTCAGGACCAGCAGGTGGTGGTGTAGATCCAGCTTTCACCAGGAGAGAAACAAAAACAGGTGCAGATAAACATCTGGAGAGTGAGGCAGTCCTAGGAGTTGTCTTTCACACAACTTCAGAGACCACATGATACATGTGATGGAGCTACTGTGACACACCTACAAATTTAGGACAGTAAAAGTTGTTTGTTAAGTAATTGTGTATATGTTTTATTTATTACAAATGAACCTCACTGTAAGGACCAAAACCAATTACAAATACAAATGATGGAATGATAGAAAATTTCAAACATGATATGTCAAACATTCATTCATCATCACCACTGTCAGTTACATTTATAAATCTAATTTGTAACTTCTTTCCATTGGCAGGAGGGATATTTTCAGTTGGAAAATGATTGATTGTGACTTGGGAACATAGTTCTTGTTGTTCCATCCACAATGTTGAACCAATGCTGCTCTGCTGAAAAAGGGTAGGAGACCTGGTCCCACTGCCATGAGATGCCCATGCCTCAGGGGAAGGAGAGAGGGAGAAGCTTGGTGTATTTTCACACCTGACCTTCCTTACATTTTTATTTTCATCACTCACTTTTCTGTAAATTTTCTTCTGAAGCAATTTTTTAAAAAAAAATTAGTAATATTAAGCTTTAATATGAAATTAGATCCTGCCTCTGGTAGCACACATTTTATATCATCTAAAGGAATGTCTGGATGCTGATCTACTCTGTGCATATTGGAATCCTATTACTCACACCATCAACATATAACATGCTCTCTTCATATGAATCCTATGATAGTGCAGTTATTTTCAATCCCAGTGCTTGAGAGTTTCTGAAGGATGGATTGGTAGTTCCACCTTAGCTAATACATGTTCAGTCTACAGTGCTTTTCTCCTCACCTGTCATTGTGATGAACCTGGAGACCCAGCAATGCTTATGACACTGATTAGATATACATAAACACTCTAGTTGTGTTGGAAATAGGCTCTCTAGATGAGTATACCAGAGTACAGGAATTTTGAGAGCTGTAAAAGTATATCAGTGAAATAATGTAAGTGAATGAGTTTATATAATCCACATTTAGAATAATATGTTCTAATTTTTGAGCCCCAATTGTCAGGGTGCTTTATATATAAATTTGTATAAAATCTTGTTGGATTATATTTCTGTGCTTTAATTTTTGTACCATGTTGTTCACATCTCTGTACATTTGTGGGCTTGGACCTGGAATTACTTCAAGTACATCTGAAAAACTAAGGAAAAATGCCTCCATCCATTGCAGCTCATATCACAGACTTAACATAACACCACACTTTCATGCTTTCCATGGACAAAGCATATGAAACACAACATCTGTGTTCCTGGTTAGATTTGATATTCTCTCTTCTGAAGAGTCTGATGTCAGACATTCCAATATTCAGGAATCAGCAATACTTGCTTTTCTGGCCCTCTGTCCCTTTCATCCAAACTTAGGCTCTGTGTCATCCATTCCAGGATCTTTCCTTCTCTGGGCCCTTCCTCCTGCCTCATGAGTATGTACATGATGGTCTTTGAGTCTCATGGAGACAATGTCAGAAACTCTTCTATTTCAAGATACACAATTTGCTCATAAATAAAAAGTCACTTTAACATTGACAGCCCTCTGGAAAGGAACCCAAGTGTTAGTGCAGGTCTTATTGCCCATCCTACCCTAATGGTTTAGGGCTGCAAATGGCACTCATTTTTCTGGGATTTTTTCCTCTTTCTTGTGTTAATACAACTCTATGTTAAGATCTTATTTTATGACCTGCCACTTTGCTGAAGTTGTTTATCAGCTGTAGAAGTTCTCTGGTGGAGTTTTTTGGGTCGCTTAAGTAGACTATCATATCATCTGCAAGTAGTGATAGTTTGACTTCTTCCTTTCCAATTTGTATCCCTTTGACTTCCTTATGTTGTCTAATTGCTCTCGCTAGAACTTCAAGTACTATATTGAAAAGATATGGAGAGAGAGGGCAGCCTTGTCTAGTCCCTGATTTTAGTGGGATTGCTTCAAGTTTCTCTCCATTTATTTTGATATTGGCTACTGGTTTGCTGTAGATTGCTTTTACTATGTTTAGGTACGGGCCTTGAATTCCTGCTCTTTCCAAGACTTTTAGCAAGAAAGGATACTGAATTTTGTCGAATGCTTTTTCAGCATCTAATGAGATGACCATGTGGTTTTTTTCTTTCAGTTTGTTTATGTAGTGGATTACATTGATGGATTTCTGTATATTGAACCATCCCTGCATCTCTGGGATGAAGCCTACTTGATCATGGTGAATGATCGTTTTGATGTGCTCTTGGTTTCGGTTGGCAAGAATTTAATTTAGTATTTTGTATCGATATTCATAAGAGAAATTTGCCTGTAGTTCTCTTTCTTTGTTGGATCTTTTTGTGGTTTAGGTATCAACGTAATTGTTGTTTCAAAGAATGAGTTGGGCAGGGTCACTTCTGTCTCTATTTTGTGGAATAGTTTGAAAAGTATTGGTGTTAAGTCTTCTTTGAAGGTCTGGTAGAATTCTGCACTAAAACCATCTGGTCCTATACTTTTCTTGGTTGGGAGGCTTTCTATAACCCCTTCTATTTCTTTAGGGGTTATGGGACTATTTAGCTGATCTATTTGATGCTGATTTAATTTTGGTATTTGGTATCTGTCTAGGAAATTGTCCATTTCCTCTAGATTCTCCAGTTGTTTTGAGTATAGACCTTTGTAGTAGGATCTGATGATCTTTTGAATTTCCTCAGTTTCTGTTGTTATGTCTCCCTTTTCATTTCTAATTTTGTTAATTTGGATATTGTCTCTGTGTCCTTTGGTTAGTCTGGCTAAGGGTTTATCTATCTTGTTGATTTTCTCAAAGAACCAGCTCCTGGTCTTGTTGATTCTTTGTATGGTTTTCTTTGTTTCTATGTGATTGATTTCAGCCCCGAGTTTGATGATTTCTTGTCTTCTACTCCTCCTGGGTGAATTAACTTGTTTTTCTTCCAGGGCTTTAAGGTGTGCCTTTAAGCTGCTAGTGTATGCTCTCTCCCTGGAGGACATGGGCACAGGGGAAAAGTTCCTGAACAGAACACCAATAGCTTACGCACTAAGATCAAGAATCGACAAATGGGACCTCATAAAATTACAAAGTTTCTGCAAAGCAAAGGACACTGTCAAAAGGACAAAATGGCAACCAACAAAGTGGGAAAAGATCTTCACCAACCCCACAATCCTCCACTGTTGTTGGGATTGCAAACCGCTCTGGAAATCAGTTTGGTGCTTCATCAGAAAATTGGGCATGTCACTTCCAGAAGACCCTGCCATACCACTCCTGGGCATATACCCAGAGGTTTCCCCTGCATACAATAAAGACACATGCTCCACTATGTTTATAGCAGCCTTGTTTATAATAGCCAGAAATTGCAAGGAGCCCAAATATCCCTCAAAGGAGGAATGGATACAGAAATGTGGTATATTTATACAATTTAATACTACTCAGCAATTAAAAACAATGAATTCATGCAATTTGTAGGTAAATGGTTAGACCTGGAAAATATCATCCTGAGTGAGTTAACCCAATCACAAAAGAATACACATGAAATGCAATCACTGATAAGTGGATATTAATGAGCCCAGAAGCTCTAAATGCTCAAGGCACAATTAGCAAGTTAAATGATTCCCAAGAAGAAGAAAGGAGAGGACCCTGGGACTGTAAAGATTGGATCCAGTTTTGTAAAGAAACCTAGGGGGGAGGGAGAATGATTGGGGAATAGTTGGGGGCAGAGGAACTATGGGACTTATGGTGGGGGGGGGACTGGGAAAGGGGAAAGCCTCTGGAATGTAAACATAGAATATAGAAAATAAAAATTAAACAAAAAGATCTTATTTTATGGTTTGGACATGTCTTGATATTTGTATCTTTCAAACATCTGTGAATATGAGGATGTTTTATTCATAAAAGGAACTTTATTGCATTTAATGTTGATTTCTTTAATGAAATCAGTCATCTACTCAAGCTTCTTTCCATATATTCATTCATATTCATGCCAACAAACCACTGCATAAAGTGGACCAAAGTTAGGTAAAAATTATTCTCTCTAAGTTCTAAATCATCAATATTGATAAGAAGAAGAATGCATTGTGTTTTAACATTTCTGAAGGCAGTGAAAAAATGTCCTAAACTTGTGATCTGTGCCTTCCAGCATCCTTTGCCCACTGTGCCTCTTAGATCATCATCATCTAGGGGAATTGAATAAATTTTTCCCTGCTTACAGTTTCTGTTTTCTGCTGTTGATTTTAAAGTTGTTATAAGTACAAGTCAGTACAAATATGAAGGTACTGATTGTTGAATAAATAGCAATCTCAAATATGTGAGCCAGGAGTTTGACTCATTAGTAAAGTCAATGAAATAACATTCTTCCATGGAATTATTGTATTCATCCTTTCCAACTTGAGATGGCATATTCTCTTATACTATGCAAGAAGTGTATGATTAGTGTACCAATTATGTGGAAAAATATATATTGATAAGACTCACAGAGGCCCTAGAAACAGAGAGCATCAAGATAGTAGTAAAATCTCCCCATTTGAGATCCTCATCTGTTCTCCATGCAAAAACATAGGGAAGTAATTCTTAGATGAGTGAGCAGAGTCAGGACCCTTTGTGCTAGAGTGAGGGTCTCCCTAAAGCTCACTGCATCCCAACCTCACTCACCAGAAATGTTGTATACTGAGGAGCCTGGTCTTGTGTGTCACCTATTCTCTATGGGAAGCAGAAATGAACTCTCTTGAGGGCTCCTGCATCTCCCAAAAAGACTGATACCACTTGAGTCCAAAAACTTGAGTATACCATCATGCTACGGACCGACTCAGTCGGAACACACACTCCCGTGGGGAATCAGGGTCTTTGGTATGCAGGAAGGTACAGGTCCGGCGAATGACAGACAGACACACACAAGATCTGAATGCGTCTGAATGCACTTTACTGTTCTGAGGCAGGAATTTTTATACCCACACAAGTTGGTATTACATTACTAAAGAAAAAATGTATCCAGTGAAATGTTTACAAAGAATGGTTACCATGAGTATCTGGCACAAGGAAATACAAAATGAATCAGGCATGAACGTCAGAGATTACACACAAGGTTATCGTGTCCCTCTGTAGTCAATGATAAATTAGTAATTCAAGAGTCAGAGATTACACACAAGGTCATCACGTCCCTCTGTAGTCAATAATAAATTAGTAATTCAAGAGTCAGAGATTACACACAATGTTTACCATCTTCTTGTGAGACTCTCTCAGGCTTATTTTGAAACTTTACTTAACTGAAGGTTTCCATGTCAGAGTGCCAAAGCTAGCTAACCATACAAATAATATAAATTGTTGGGAGGTTAATTCTTTAATGTATCTAGGTAATAACTGTACAGCTGATTAAAAGCAAAGCAATGGATCTCTAGAAGATAAATCATGGCCAGTGCTGTAGCTCAAAGAATAAACTCTCAGAGAATCATCACGCCTGGATGCTCGCACCTCCGGCTGGCAGGGACATCTTGTAAGTAAAAGAACAGGTCAGATAAAGGGTCACACAGCTTGCCATGAGAAATTTCAGCTCAGCCCTATCTGCAGCCAAGGAGGCCCACAGTGGCATTCACCTTGAACAGCCCTGCCAAACAAGGCTTTTCCCAGTAAATATCACACTTTTTCCGCCTGGTGCAGCTTGGCTGCGTGAAATTACGATGTGTTCAAGAAATGCGTGTGATATCTCCCCCTTTTATACTTTTTAATTTGAGCTCATGAATATCTCTTTTGGCAGCAGAAATGGAGGAGAAGACTAGTTTGAAAATTATTGGAAGGATAAGAAGAAAAAGAAAGATTACCCCTGCAGCCACGGCGACGACAACAATCCAATGTAACCAAGTTACAGGGTTCAGAGACTTCAAACTAGAACTAAAAGCCTGAGCCAAATCCTCTAAGTTAACCGATCCATCTTGTGCTTTACTCATAACCGCAATTTGAGTTTTTAATTGAGCCATATCATGAGAGATATCATTATCTTTCCAAATTCCCAACAAATGATTTTTAGTAAGAGTCCAATTATGTTGCTTGTCATAGATTAATGGCGTTACGCATATGTATCGAAAGCTGGCATGACATCTGGTGGAAAGCTGAACCTTAATATTTTCTATCTCTTGTCCTAACTCCAGAACCACATCCTCTAAAGCATCAATTTTTGCTTCTAATTTCTTATCTATAACCTCTTGTTTTACCAGTGCCAAAGAAACATTCTTATTCAAATCATTAACAAAGTGTGCAGTCTTCATTTCTGAGACTAAAGCAACTGAAGAAACTGTAAGTGAAGTCACAATAGCTATCAAGGCACTGATACCTAACATTAAAGCTGCTACAAAACGCTTTGGCCTAATAAGCTCACTAATTCTAGTAACTACCTGTAAAGCCTCATTGTCAAACCAAGCTTCATCCTTTAGATCTACAGGAAGCATTACGTAGGAAGGTCTTTGTAATATCACAATGCGTGAATAGGATTCAATCAACTTATGATCAATACAATTAGTCAAAATACATTTGGAACAGTGAACCTCATAAGAGTGCCCTAATTTAGTAATGATTAAATCTGTATTCTTTCCAGCAAGTATACTATAAGGATAGCTCAAACAAGATCTAATTGCTACAGGAAGATATCTAGACTCCAGAGGCTTCTTAAAGTAAATTATATCTGATGCAGCAAGAAGTCTAAATAGTTCTGGAAATGTATTCAAAACATCACCTGAAGGAGAATGACTAACATAGATAGGTTCTACCCATCCTGGTGTATACCACCTATTAATAGGTTCTAAAGTAAACCTTTCAGGCTTATATCCATGATACTGTAATTTTTCACCAAGAAGAAAAGCTCTATAGTTATTATTTGGTGTGGCTACGGAATAATCATAAATCTTCTCTTGACTCTTCCAGGGAGTATGTGCTATAGCCCAATGTTCAAAACCACATTTAAGCCAACTTGGTCTTTCATAACTTTGTATAGTATTACACAAGAAAGGTAATCTAACTCTAAACCTTGTTGTCTACAACAGTCACCTGTCTGTGGGATATGTTGACATAATAGGGGATCAAACATTGTGGGATCAATCATTCATTCTTTGATGGAATAAAGGCCTATGAGATTAGGGTTAAGGTTAGCCATGGCTGACTCTGCTAGAATTGCCATGAAACTGAAATTGCATAGGCCATGGTCCTAAGGGAAAATCATATGCCACTGTTCTGATAGAGCAACATATCAACAAAATCATTTTATTTATACTACCTTACACTTATTCCAGTAACTCATCTACCTGTCATCAGACACATGTTTTGCAGTAGATGGGAAGCAAGAGAGAAACAGAAATGGACATTTGTAGAGCAGTGGTACTAAATGAGTTTTCATCACCAAATCATCCTCCCAGGACTAAAGGGCCATTGCAAAAGAAGATTGCAAGAGTCAGAGATTATGGATTACTCTAAAAAAAGCAGTTTTATCCAGACACAGTAGAATACACATATGAAATCACATAGTCTGTGGGAACAAGCACAGGACATATATATTCAAGACAGTGGGACTCTCTGCACAGAGGGGGAAGTGGACATATGATTCCACCACTAGGTAAGAAACTATCTGCAACTGGTACTCATCTACAATGGAAGCAGAGTCTTCATCAGTGGGGGCTTACTCCTGTATTAACTACACTTGATGTTAGGCCCTATACCCAAGAGGTGGCCAAACAAAACCAACACAACAGCACATTTGTAGAGTGATTGTCTCATATAGCTTTACTTAGGCAGTTTGTCTTACTAGTTTTTTCATGTATATTTGGTTTCATATTTTGTCTTCTTTTGAGTTTGTGTATGTGTATGTATGACAAGATAGGTTGAATAGTAATAAAGAGAAAGGCAGACAGAAAGTAATTCTTGTTTTACCTTTTTGCTTGTTTTTGGTTAAAGAGTGAGAAAAATAAAGGGTATGAATTGGGATTCAGCAAAGGAATGAGGACCTAAGAAAAGTTGGGGAGAAGTAAAGTGTGATTAGAATATATTGTTTATAAGATTTTTTCAATCAACAAAGGTCATTTAAGTTAAACAAACTGGGAAAAGGCCCCAAATCTCATGTACCTCTTACTTTTCTATAAATGAGAACATCATGGAAAGACAAAACATGTTTGTTTCTTTCTGGCATGTTCATGCACAACCTGGTTGGAAAGTTTCCAGTAATTTCTGTTCAGTTGTCCATTGTTCTGTTGACACATCTTTTATCACTTCTGCCTTCCTGAACTGACAATAATGAGGAAAGAATCTATGGAGAACATTGCATGTTTCACTGCTAAGACATTTTCTCAGACGTGTACAGAGTCTTCTTAGGGCAATGTTCCTTTCTACACATAATCAAGTATAGCAACAGACAAACAAGTCTCTGTTACTAAAAACAAAGATAAGTTTCCATTACCTTATGGCTCCTTGTCCTTCATGACATCATCAGGATAGGAGCAGATGTCACCAGCCAGATGAAAAGGAAGAAGCAGGCCAGGACAGAAGGAGAAGTAACTAACAAACCATTTGGAAGAACAACAGATTGATATAGATTGATTAATTTAAGTTATGTCTATTTGGGAACAAGAGTGAGATAAAGCTTAAAAGTATAATTAATAAATATCAATCCTGGTCTTTTTATTCAGAGCTAGGGCAGGCATAGTAAAACTGCATTCTTATACCCACGTTAGTGTCAATGTGAGCCATTTATCTACCATAATTGAGTCAATAACTTTGAAGCAGAAGTGTTTGATCACACAATCTATATCTAAGTCTGAGGTTATGACCAACATTGCTGTTAAAGTACTCTTTTATTTTGCTTTGTTTATCCAAAATGATTTTTCTGTACAGCACTGATTGCTCAGAAGATCATCTCTATAGACAAGGATAGACTTGAACTCAGAGATCCACATGTTCCTACCTCCCAATATCCCAAGATAAAAGATATTAACCACTACCATTTAGGTATGTTGAAATACCCCCAACAAATATTTTTAATCATCTCTCATCCTTTCATGATATTTGAGTGGGAGAGTCAGTGATTATGCACTGATTACTCATTCTAAACGCATAGTCTTCCTCATCCCCTATATCCTGCTCTGAAATCAAATGACTGCTATGGAACACTAACAACAAGACCATCTTTACAGTCTTTGGGCAGAATGTGACACTGATCCTCAGTGTTCTGTTGAGGACTGACTAGTAATTCCAAATGGTGATTCAGGACATTATCCCAGATGAATGCTCTGCAGAACTTGTCAGTAACTTTCTTCAGAGGTAAGTGACAGAGTGAAGAACCAGAGATTCACCAAAACATCTCTAAAGTGGCTATTCCTGCATCTTATATATCTGACCACTGAGGACACCATGGTGTATCAATCTTTGATGAAATTAAAGTGAGAAGATGTGAGTCAGGTTCCAGACACAATCTTATCTGCAAAGGGACATAGAATAGTAAAAATGGTGCCAGTCCTTTGAGTGGTGTTCATAACCATCACATATAGATAGGTCTAAAAGGAACTGCTATGGGTTTGTGATCAATGAAAAGAGAGCCCAAGCAGAGGACAAGTGAAAAAATAATAAAAATAAATAACAAATAATAGAAAAAGGTATAAATCAATGTGTCCCTTTATTCAAGGAAAGCTTCTGCACAGCCATTGCATCAGATCAGCAAGTATTATGACCCTCATATTAGTTGAACTTAGGAGAATAAACTCATATTATCTAATTATAATATTATGGAGCCCAGACATTTGTGAATGGATTATAACAGCAGGGTGTCTAAGTAAATCCACATTACTTAAGTAGGCATGCAGTCCTATGCATTGCAACCTATGTGAGCCATCAACATCCAATATCCTGTCATACGAGTACAGCATTATAACATTAGCCAGCACATCTGGGGTTCTGAAATGCCAAGATACAAACATCTAGCACTTTGGATTATAGGGATAACTGTTACTCTATAGTAAGGAGTAACTGATGCTCTGAGGACACTGCCCTGTGAACTGAAAATCACAGGACTTCACATGGATTCTGACCAATTATGGAAGAGAGAACGTGCATTCAACTGTTCTTCCTCCTTTTATCCTGAAATATTAGGTACATCCAATTTGTGAACCCAAAGTTAGAGCACAATATTCTGTTTCCATATAGTGTGTATTGTTGTTTTATTATGAGTAGGTATACTTCAGATATTTAAATACACATCACCACATATCCCTACAGAGTGCTATTGGTTTCTCTCATCCCTGGAGTAACATTCCATATTCTGTCCTTCATTAGGGAAACATCAACTCTGAAAGTATTACAAGCACATACCCTGCCTAGGAATAACAGAACACTGGATTGTAAAGGCGCACAGGTAGAAGTAACATTTTCTAAGCACATATATTCTCTACCCATTAAGTTCTTGTAAATGAAATTTCCTCTCTCATCCCATCCCATTACAAATGGGAATGCAGTATGGTAGACAGATTGAGTTTCACAATACATTTGCTTGGTTTCTGTTTCCTTCTCAATGTGATTTGTTTTGAATTGTTAGCTTTTCATGAGTGCTACTCTAGTCCCTCTTCTTTCTGTTGTCTCCTGTATGTGAATGTCCCAGGAATTCATACATGGATACATGGTTAAGTACATCTTCCCATAAGATTCACTGTTGCTATTTTGTCCTCAACTGCTCTGGGCCAATTATAGCCTGATAAAAAGAAGACAGACCATGATCTCTTCTGTTAACACCTCATTACAAATGGGACCTGCTAGAGCCTGATCCAAGTGCCACAAGAAGAGAGTTGACTTTGAAAGCATCATTGATGATAACGTAGAAACAACTTTAGTTCAATAGGCAAACAAGAGCCATTTCTCCATATATCTGTGTCCTCTCAGCAATGGAGTTGTAGGTACATGTTACTGCTCAAGCCAGACTGGACACCATCAGGTTAATCCACAGGAAATCTACCTGAAGTGGAGTTGAGGACTAGCGGGGGGCAGAATGGTGATAAGAATCGCAGTAGACAGATGTTTTAGGGTTGAAGGATCCCTGTTTCCTCTATGATTTCCATTTTTGAGTCTTCTTTTTCTTTTTCTGTTTTTTTTTGGATTTTTGTCAGAGACACAAGAACAATTTATTTGCTTTTTTATCAAATCTGTAAATGTTATTTAGCTCACAAACAAGTTACTCAGGAAAATTGCATCTATTGACTTGTACCTGTTGTGATTGAGATACAATGATTTTGTGTTCAAACACAGTGAAGATTCTTTATTAAACTCTCCAAAGATTCATGTATATTTTTGTTTTTATTTACTTATTGTATATTTTTGAAAAAAATCATACAATGTATTTACATCACTGATTCCCTCCCCAAACTTGACAGCTCTTTCATCTTAAATTCAACTATATAGCCTTCATTCTTTCTGTAGAAAGAAAAAAAAGGAACAAAATTAAAGATGGAATAAAAACATTTCAATAATTAAGAAACACATACATATACACAAACACAAAATGAAACAGTTAGGTACCTTGTACCTAAACATATGTATGTTTATATATACATGTATATATATATATATATATATGTAAAGATATGTGCATGTATGTATGTATATATACATATATATATACACACATTATATGTATCATTTTCTTGGCTTCTACAAATTCAACACACAAAATATTCAAATTAGTAAACTGCAGAAAGAATACTTGAAGTAACTGTCATGTGGACTCAGGTGACCCCATTCTGCATATCTTTTTCCATGTCCATTTAAAATTTTTAGACTTCATAATTCATGTTTACTATGAGAAGTGCCCCATTGTCTATATATCCCACATTGTCATTAGCTATTTGGCTTTTGTTACAAATCTAGGTCCATTCAATTTCCCAGATGCTGTGATTGGAACTGCAGTAGATATGTATGGGCAAGTTTTTCTGTAATAGTGTATACCATCTTTTGAGTACACACATGTATAGGTAGGACACTACACAATTTTGTTTACTATTTTTGGTAACATTTTCAAAGAGATTTCCAAAGTTACTACACTAGTTTACACTTACATCATTTAATGTTAATTATCATTAACAAATTTTTAATATTATCATTAATATGAAGTCAAATTGGAACATTAAATTTCTGGGATTTTTCATATTCACTTTACATCTTCTGATCCTCCTCTCACACATTTTATTCCCTATTCCCTTCTCCTCTGAGAGGGTGGAGCCCTTATCTCCCTGGGTATCTCCCTACCTTGGCACATCAAGTCTCTGAAGTCCTAGGCACATTTTTTTCCAAAGTGGCCAGACAAGGCAGACAAGTTAGGGGAACAGGATCCACAGGAAGACAGCATCTTTATGTACAGCTGCACTCTAGTTATTGGGGGACCTACATGAAGACTGAGATGCACATCTGCTACATATGTTTGGGGTCCTCTTAGCTAAGGACTATGGTACAGGACATAGAGAAACCAGCCTTCTACTACTGACTAGGATTTTCTATCTGCTACCAAGTCTGTGTGTGTGTGTGTGTGTGTGTGTGTGTGTGTGTGTGTGTGTGTGTAGAACAATGTCATGCAGTTTAAAAGAAATACAAAGACATAAGTGATGTTTTATACTGTGTCTATCCTTGCAATCTAAATATCAGGCTTCAGGAAAGATGTACCTGTTAGTACATGACTCTTATGCAGTTCCCAACTGTTTTCTGATTGTAGTTGTTGTCTATTACATAGGAACGACCTCCTCCCAAATAAACATGGTCAAAAGCTCATGGCTTGAGATGACAGAGGTCCTAGTTGTCCCTAATTGTATTGTTGAAGTTCAAGATATCAAAATACCTTATAATACGTATGTTTATAAAATAGATTATTGCTGCTCTCAGCCTTGACCAAGAAGCTTCTGTGTTCAGTGTATAAAGATTGATGCAGACATTAATGACTGGCCAATTTGGTGAGAATGACGACAGAGTCCTCAGACACAGATCTGTTAATGATATGTACTTTCCAATATATTAACTGTATTAATGAGTATTTGCAGACATCATATAAGTATCTCATTACTAGCTCTTAGCTATTGCATTCTTACATACAATTATGTATATCAATGCATTCTAATGTATAAATGAAAGTGTCTAGCATAATAGAGAAAATAGGACATTCAAGAAATGAGAGTAGAAATTATGAGTGAAATAAGCAGGGTGAAATATTCATTTACATGAAAATTCTAACCAAATGTAAAATTGTTATTTTTAATTTTCAGAATGAGTTTGCTTGTTCTTTGACATTTTTATTCATGTGTGAAATATATCATTTGCACCTCACTATAACCTTCTGGTTTCCACTGAGAACTTCCAATAAATCTCTCCCATCTAACTGACCACTTTTATTTCAGTAACTAAGAGTATATGGACTCCAATCAGTGCTGTGTATATATATGCATATGTGTGTCATTCACTAGTACATAAGGAACACCTCAAGTCCTTTCAAAGAAAATGAGAGAATATTTTCATCATGAGTTATCAAATGCCAATAGATCCAAAGCTTGGTGTGTATTCTTGGAAGTCACTCACCATTGTGTTGTAATTTTTAAAAAATATAGTTACACTTTGTTTAGTGGGCAAGTCACAAACACATGCACCAAGTTGGATATGTAACCTGAGAGGGAAATATTTGAAACCCAACTCTCACAGTATACAATGCTGATCCAAATAATCAAAATTTTATTGCTTTACTTACAATTAGACACATTTGCTACTCAGCTAATTCACACATTCACGTCATTTAACCTTGACTGGTTTGATTTATTCAGGTTTTATAGTGTTAACTATAGCTGCTAAGAATTCATGTGTACAACGACCCTGTGCAGTCCTAATGCACCATGGAGCAATTCTCATTGCAGATCTCTAATATTCAGATCTTTCATCTGGCTGGTTCTTTTCCATTATCTGTAAGAGTTTTCACTAATTACCCATGATGTTAATACAGGCTGATTTCAGCAGTAATTTTCAAACTGTTTCAGCTTCTAAGAGTCAGATAGGTCCTGATCTGCTACAGCATTTCAGTTATTTATGTCAACAGTCTCAGTCCTGTGTACACTTATTGCTTAATTCTTTTCATTGTGTCTATTATACAATGTAGGGTGAGTGGTTGACACTCTGAACACATGTTCTCTGCCCCAGGTGTAGTCTGATAATGTCAGGAAAGAGCCTGTTATGTACTGTCATTACTTTTTTTTGCTACAATTTTTATTTTATGTAGAGTATCTCTTGGTTTTAATTATTATACAGTGTTTTAATGTTCATTATGGCCATCTCTCCGTTTTGACAGCATTTTATCTTCCTTCTTGGATCTTGGGTAAATATGCACATTAACTTTCATTCTTTTCTTTCTATTTTCTTTTGTTCTTTGGACTGGATTTTATTTACATTACAAATATTTTCCCCTTTGGAATCCCCCTGTCCCATCACCACCTCCCCTTTATCTATGAGATTGCTCACCTATCCACCCACACACATCCTCCTGCACTGGCATTGTAGGGGTTCAAGGGAGCATTGAACACCCTATGAACCTAGGGCCTCTCCTCCCACTGATGTCCAACAAGGCCATCCTCTGGCAATATGTGGCCAGCACCATGGGTCATTCCATGTGTATTCTTTGGTTGATGGTCCAGTCCCTGGGAGCTCCAGGGGTCTGGCCTGTTGACACCTTTGCTCCCTCCATGGGGCTGTCATTAATTTATTAGAAATGGGAACTGCAAGAGCTGGCTCCAACTTCCAACAAGGAGGAACCTGGTTTTAAGAGAGACATTATAGTAATATTGGCACATCTTAAAATCACTGATGCATAAACCATCATCCCCAGGTAAACTAGAGTCATTTCTCTCTTCAGTGGAACGCTGTAAACAATGACGTTACATGGATAAAATTTTCTTTTTCTTTTCTACAAAATGTTTTTTTTATTAATTATTTTTATACACTCCATATTTTATTCCCCACCCCGTCCACCCCTGTCCACCTTCCAACTGTTCCACATCCCATACCTCCTCCCACCTTCTTGTCTCCACATGGATGTCCCTAACCCTCACCCCACTTGACCTCTAAACTTCCTGGGTCCTCCAGTATCTTGAAGGTTAGGAGCATCCTCTCTGAATAAGCACAGACATGTCAATCCTCTATTGTATGTGTCCTAGGGGCCTCACTTCAGCTGGTGTATGCAGCTTGTTTGGTGGTCCAGTTTTTGAAAGATCCAGGGGTCCAGATTAATTGATACTGCTGGTCCTCCTACAGGGTAACCCTCAACTTCATTCAGCCTTCCCCAATTCAACACCAGGGGTCAGCTGCTTTTGTCCATTGGTTGGACACAAATATGTGCATCTGACCCTTTCAGCTGCTTGTTGGGTCTTCTGGAGTGCTGCCATGTTAAGTCTGTTTTTGTGAGCACTCCATAGCCTAAGTAATAGTGTCAGGCCTTGGGACCTCCCCTTCCCCTGGATCCCACTCTGAGTCTTTCTCTGGACCTTCCTTGAGCTCCTCTCCATTTCCATCCCTGTAATTCTCTCAGACAGGTACAATTAGACGTCAGAATTATGACTGTGGGATGGCCTCCAACTCTCTCATTTGAAAGCCCTGTCTTCCTGCTGGAGATAGGCTCTACAAGTTCCCTCTCCCTACTGTCAGACATTTGTAAGCATGACAGTGCATCTTCAGTTTAAGGCATGAAAAACCTATTTTCAGGGAAGCTTGTGACCAGCAGATGGCACAATGAGGCCACAAATCCTCATAGAGTGATATCCCCATAGGTGGATATGGAGGGGACTCTGTGTTCTCTGTGGTTTTCTTTATTAAGTGTACTAACTGATCTGCACTGTGGTGATTAACGTGATGTATCCACGATCAAACACAGTAAAGATTCTTTGTTAAACTGTTTGCAGATTTATGTTCACTTGTTTTTATAACGTTTTGGGAAAAAAGCAATAAAATTTATTTGAATAACTGATTTCCCCTCCCCCAAATATTTCCAGATCCTTCCTACCTCTGAATTCATGCAACTACACACCTTTTATCTTTCTGAATATAAGCAAAAAAATGAAGTTTAAAGGGGGATTAAAACAAACAGAAACAAAAAAAGACACACACACACACAAGCACACACACACACATGCGCGCGTGCACACACACACACACACACACACACACAGAGAGAGAGAGAGAGAGAGAGAGAGAGAGAGAGAGAGAGAGAGAGCAACAAAATCACAACTATGTAGTCATGATATATGGGTAAACATAAGTGAGGAAAAAGGAATGAACAAGGCAATATTAGGAAAAAGGTCTGCAAAATACCATTGACTTTTGTTTTGTTTTTTATTTCTATCAACTGTTAAGCATGTCTCCATGATTAACATCCCCTATGAGATTCCACTAGAGAAAACTAATTATTCCTTTACATGTGAGAGTCAATCACAATTCTTTCTGGTTAGGTCTTAGATTCTGTGTCCATTTCCCTCTCCCACCATGGGGATTTTTTTAATCTGGGTTGACTTGGTTCAGGCTCTGTGCCTGCAGCCACAGTCTCTGTGAATTCACATGTGCATCAGTCCCATTTTGTCTGGAAGACCCTTTTTCCTTGGAGTCTTGCAACCACTCTGGCTCTTATAATCTGCTCAATGTTAGAACAATTTACTCTTAATTTTTATATCTATTTTACTATATCATCTTTGTAAATTCCTCATATTCTACTGTACCAATGCTAGTCTTTCAGCTTCTACAATTAAATACACCAAACACAATATTGAAATCTTTGAAAACTTATGAATGAAAACATGAAGCCCTTGCCTCATAGATATGAGTGAACTATTCAGAATATTTTTCTAGTTCCATTTATTTGTAGATCAGATAATTCATGTTTTTTACTGAGTAATATTTACTTTTCTATATGCACAAATTTGTTCCTTTTTATTAATCCTTTTTTAGAAATCTGGGATGATTCCTTTCTCTATATTCTGTTAAGAGATGATGAAACACATGTTGTGAATAAACATGAATGTATGAGCATCTCTACAATAAGATGTAGAATCATTTGAGTAGATGTATGAGAGGGTTATTGCTGGGAAACAACATAATTTTATTTATTATTTTTTGGCCAACTTTCATAGGAAAGTCAACATCCCAGGTAAGTGTGGTTAAAGCCCCTGTTTAGAGATGATATAGGCCCTAGTAGACTTCATTTGTATTGCTAATGGTTATGTTGTCAAACTGCCTTATAAATATTTATGTTTATACCCAGTATATTGTCTGAGTCTTGGTTACAGGGGATCGTATGTGCTGTGTGTAAAGATTGATGCAGATATTCAGAGTGTTGAGAATTATTGATAGAGTATCCAGCAACAGTTGATTCAGTGATGCCAGCCTCTCACCCAAGAATCATACTGCATATTGGTACAGTGATAGGCAGGTAGATCAATGGAATAGAATTGAAGACCCAGAAATGAAGCCACACACCTATGATTGCTTGATCTTTGACAAAGGTGCTACAACAATCCAGTGGAAAACAGATAGCCTTTTCAACAAATGGTGCTGGTTCAACTGGAGGTCAGCATGCAGAAGAATGCAAATTGATCCATTTTTTTTCTTTTATATTTTCATTTTCTTTTTTGTTTGCATTCTTTATTTGATATATTCTTTATTTACATTTCAAGTGATTTTTCCTTTCCTGGATCCCCCCTCCTCAAAAGTGGGAAGGGGTACATTGGTGAACAGGGGTAGGGAAAAGGGCTCATGGGACTTTCGAGGAGGGGGATCAAGGAAAGGGAAAATCACTTGAAATGTAAATAAAGAATATATCAAATAAAAAAGAATAATCAAAAAACATAGAAAAGAATGTAATATACAGAGAATGTGGTTAAAGGACATGAAATTTTATCTCCATTTAATGTCTGTGAGTTTGAAATTGCCTTAATTAATACAGTTATGTCCACTTGCTCCATTTTTCTAAAAGCAATATAAATTTCTCATTAATTTCTGGTCAAAACATATATATTTATAATGTCTTAGTGATAAAATCCTTCTATTACACATTGATAGCTTATATCTATAATTTAATCATTATAATGCTGTATAAATTATTGATGTATAAACATTTAACCACATTTTCTTTTATTCATTTTAGTGAATTTTGAAGTATATGACCTGTGGGAAAGGAAAATATTACTTGCATTTATCTGAAAGAAGGTTCTAATACATAAAACTCATCCATTTCTGGAATGTATCATCAAAATCAAATTCATCATCATCATCATCATCATCCTCATCCTCCTCATCATCATCATCATGTCAAAGCACCATCTGTAAAGCCATGTGTTGACTTTGTCACAAAGTGGAGCAAAAGACTCAGACCAAAAATTTATTGAGAGCTTATCCCTTGAAGTTACTTCCAGGACATGTGACCAGAGCTCAGGGAAAATGTATGGGATGCACTTCCTCAGACAGTATTAGGACATGGACCTGAGCACTCTGCTACCTGACCCATGTGCCTTTTCAGTCCTTCCTCTCCAGTACTTCTCCTGCTGGACTAGGTTTTTACATAAGAAGTACCTTCTCATGAATATGCAAATTACTTCAGACTATGTGAGTAAATACAGGGATGTTCATACCATGAAAGCAACCTATGATCAGTGTCCTTTCCACAGTCACTGAACACACCGACTCTAACCATGGAATGGAACTGGGTCATTCTCTTCCTCCTGTCAGTAACTGCAGGTAAGGGGCTCACCAATTCCAAATCTGAAGAGGAGACAGGACCTGAGGTGACAATGACATCCATGCTGCCTTTCTCTCCACAGGCGTCCAATCACAGGTCCAGCTGCAGCAGTCTGGAGCTGAGCTGGTGAGGCCTGGGGCTTCAGTGAAGCTGTCCTGCAAGGCTTCTGGCTACACCTTCACCAGCTACAATATTCACTGGGTAAAGCAGAGGCCTGGACAGGGCCTTGAGTGGATTGGATACATTTATCCTTACAATAGTGGTACTAACCTCAACCAGAAGTTCAAGGGCAAGGCCACACTGACTGCAGACAAATCCTCCAGCACAGCCCACATGGAGCTCAGCAGCCTGACATCTGAGGACTCTGGGGACTATTACTGTGCAAGAAACACAGTGTTGTAACCACATCCTGAGTGTGTCAGAAACCCTGAAGGAGCAGGAAGCTGCCCTAAGAATGAGATGACTGAAATGTTAGTCTTTAGACTTGGTCAGAAATTATAATTTTGAATGTCCATTTATTTGCTCCTCCTCACAATCTTATAGTGCCTTTGTCATCTTTATAAACGTCCATCTATGAATAAAGTGATTCTGGCTGAGGATGAACCTACAGTTCACCGTACTTTCACAATCTCTTCACCAGTGATCACCTCCATTGACATGTTTCTTTTCCATATTTTATTCCATAAGATAATAAAAGTGGAAAAATGTGGTGATGTATGATAAAAATACTACTGGATCCTGAGAGAGTAGAACTCTTTTAAATTGTTGGGAATAAAGTATAACATGAGTTTGACCTTTAAAATCCAAACCACCAACATCTGGGCAAACAAACGCTCCTTCACAGTCTTAAATAATAAGTGATCTCAGGTGTGTTGCTATCTGTTGCTATGTGTTCCAGGAGACATTCCAGACTCAGAATGTGAGGAATATTTATATCAGAATGCACAGGCATGTAAACATAATACCTGAAGGTTGGTCAAAATGTTATTAAATCACATTTCCTCAAACTCCTTTACCATCACATTTTATGTACCTGTTAAATATGTTGGTTCTGAGATTACTTAAGTATTTGAATTCAGATAGCAACACACCTGAGATCACTTATTATTTAAGACCGTGAAGGAGCGTTTGTTTGCCCAGATGTTGGTGGTTTGGATTTTAAAGGTCAAACTCATGTTATACTTTATTCCCAACAATTTAAAAGAGTTCTACTCTCTCAGGATCCAGTAGTATTTTTATCATAAATCACCACACTTTTCCACTTTTATTATCTTATGGAATAAAATATGGAAAAGAAACATGTCAATGGAGGTGATCACTGGTAAATTCACTTCCTTCCAAGACTCAGGAGTCATCCCTGCAGTCACTAGCCTTTTTAGAACTTGGACCTATACTGATACAGCATCAACTCTCATAGTCATTTCATACCTATTGCTCAATTTGTTCTATAGTGTATTTGTAAATGTGTGTCTCTACATTCACATTTTTCTTCTGTTTGTTTTTGGTGACTTTTCTTCTGTTTGTTTTGTCCTATTCCCATTTGTTTGCCTTTCCTTTATCTTTGTATTTCTTTTTTTTATTACATTTATGTTCTCTTTGTTTTCTAATTAAATAAAGAAACAGAATGAAGCTGGGATAAGATTGGGAGGTATTGGGGAAGGGAAATCAATATTCAGAGTATATTGCTGGAACAAATGTATTTTTTTATTTTCTATATTCTTTGTTTACATTCCAAAGGCTTTCCCCTTTCCCAGATCCCCCCTCACCATATGTCCCATAAGTCCTCTTCCCCCTGCCCATTCCCCAGTCACCCCCCTCCCCACCATTTCTCTGTTCTGGTACTCTCCTACAAAACTGGATTTAGTGTTTTCCGGACCAGGGCCCTCTCCTTCCTTTTTCTTGGGAATCTTTTGCTTAGCTAATTGTGCCTTGAGTATTCATAGCTTCTGGTCTCATTAATATCCACTTATCAGTGATTGCAGTTCATGTGTTTCCTTTTGTGATTGGGTTAACTCACTTAGGATGATATTTTCCAGATCTAACCATTTGCCTACAGATTGCATGAATTCATTATTTTTAATTGCTGAGTAGTATTCGATTGTATAAATATACCACAATTTCTGTATCCATTCCTCCATTGAGGGACATCTGGGCTCCTTCCAACTTCTGGCTATTATAAAGAAGGCTGCTATGAACATAGTGGAGCATGTGTCTTTAGTGTATGCAGGGGATTCTGCTGGGTATAGACCCAGGAGTGATATTACAGGGTCCTCTGGAAGTGTCATGCCCAATTTTCTGAGGAACCACTAGACTGATTTCCAGAGCGGTTGTACCATCTTGCAACCCCACCAACAATGGAGGAGTGTTCCTCTTTCTCCACCTCCTTGCCAGCACCTGATGTCTCTTGAGTTTTTAATCTTAGCCATTCTGACTGGTGTGAGGTGGAATCTCAGGGTTGTTTTGATTTGCATTTCCCTGATGACTAATGATGTTGAACATCTCTTAAGGTGCTTCTCAGCCATCCATATTTCTTCTGGTGACAATTCTTTATTTAGGTCTGTACCCCATTTTTTAATAGGGTTATTTGGTTCTTCTTGAGTTCTTTGTATATATTGTATTTTAGCCCTCTGTGGGATGTGGGGTTGTTGAAGATATTTTCCCAATTTGTTGGTTGCTGTTTTGTCCTTCTGACAGTGTCTTTTGCCTTACAGAAACTTTGTAATTTTATGAGGTCCCATTTGTCAATTCTTGATCTTAGAGCATAAGCTATTGATGTTCTTTTCAGGAACTTTCCCTCTGTGCCCATGCCCTCTAGGGTCTTCCCCAGTTTCTTTTCTATTAGTTTCCATGTGTCTGGTTTTATGTGAAGGTCCTTGATCCACTTGGAGGTGATCTTAGTACAAGGAGATAAGAGTGGGTCAATTCGCATTCTTTTGCATGTGGAAAGATATCGTGTGAATTTTGTTTTGTCATGAAATACCTTGGTTTCCCCATCTATATGGTTGAGTGTTTTGCGGGATATGGTAGTTTTGGCTGAAATTTGTGTTCTCTTAGAGTCTGCATGATATCTGTACAGGATCTTCTACCTTTCACGGTCTCTGGTGAGAAGTCTGGTGTAATTCTGATAGGTCTTCCTTTATGTTACTTGGCCTTTTTCTCTTACTGCCTTTAATATTCTTTCTTCTTTTAGTACATTTGGGGTTTTGATTTTTATGTGACGCGACATATTTCTGTTCTGGTCCAGTCTGTTTGGAGTTCTGTTGGCTTCTTGTATATTCTTGGGCATCTCTCTCTTTAGGTTGGGGAAGTTTTCTTTCATAATTTTGTTGTTTCAACAAGATATTTGCTGGCCCTTTAAGTTGTAAATTTTCCCTCTCATCTATACCTATAATCCTTAGGTTTGGTCTTCTCATTGTGTCCTGGATTTCTTGGATGTTTTGGGTTACAAGCTTTTTGCATTTTGCCTTTTCTTTGATTGTTGAGTCCATGGTTCCTATGGTATCTTCGGTATCTGAGATTCTTTCTTCTATCTCTTGTGTTCTATTGATATTTGCATCTATGGCCCCTGATTCCTTCCCAAGGATCAAGTGACCATAAGTCTTTGGGTCTTCAATTCTATTCCATTGATCTACTTGCCTGGCGCTGTACCAATACCGTGCAGTTTTTAGCACAATTCCTCTGTAGTACTGTTTGAGGTCAGGGATATTGATTCCCCCAGAAGTCCTTTTATTGTTGAGAATAGTTTTAGCTATCCTGGGTTTTTTGTTACTCCAGATGAATTTGAGAATTGCTCTTTCTATATCTATAAAGAATTGATTTGGGATTTTGATGGGGATTGCATTGAATCTGTAGATAGCTTTTGGCAAGATGGTCATTTTTACTATATTGATCCTGCCAATCCAAGAGCATGGAATATTTTTCCGTCTCCTGAGGTCTTCTTCGATTTCTTTCTTCAAGGACTTGAAGCTCCTGTTATACAGTTCTTTCACTTGTTTGGTTAGAGTCACGCCAAGATACTTTATATTGTTTGTGGCTATTGTGAAGGGTGTTATTTCCCTAATTTCTTTCTCTGCCTCTTGTCCTTTGAGTACAAGAAGGCTACTGATTTGCCTGAGTTGATTTTATAACCAGCCACTTTTCTGAAGTTGTTTATCAGCTGTAGGAGTTCTCTGCTGAAGTTTTTTGGGTCACTTACATATACTATCATATCTGCAAAAAGTGATAGTTTGACTTCTTCCTTTCCAATTTGTATTTCTTTGACTTCCTTATGTTGTCTAATTGCTCTTGCTAGAACTTCAAGTGCTATATTGAAAAGATGTGGAGAGAGAGGGCAGCCTTGTCTAGTCTCTGATCTTAGTGGGATTGCTTCAAGTTTCTCTCCATTTATTTTGATGTTGGCTACTGGTCTGCTGTATATTGCTTTTACTATATTTAGGTATGGGCCTTGAATTCCGGTTATTTCCAGGACTTTTAGCATAAAAGGATGTTGAATTTTGTCAAATGCTTTTTCAGCATCTAATGAGATGATCATGGGTTTTTTTTCTTTTAGTTTGTTTATGTAGTGGATTACATTGATGGATTTTCTTATATTGAACCATCCCTGCATCCCTGGGATGAAGCCTACTTGATCATGGTGAATGATTGCTTTGATGTCCTCTTGGATTCGGTTGGAAAGAATTTTATTAAGTATTTTTCCATCAATATTCATAAGGGAAATTGGCCTGTAGTTGTCTTTCTTTGTAGGATCTTTGTGTGCTTTTGGTATCAGTGTTATTGTGGCTTCGTAGAACGAGTTGGGCAGTGCTCCTTCTGTTTCTATTTTGTGGAATAGATTGAAGAGTATTGGTGTTAGTTCTTCTTTGAAGGTTGGTAGAATTCTGCACTACAACCATCTGGTCCCATACTTTTTTTGGTTGGGAGGCTTTCTATAACCCCTTCTATTTCTCTAGGTGTTATGGGACTGTTTCGCTGATCTAATTGATCCTGGTTTAATTTTGGTATTTGGTATCTGTCTAGGAAATTGTCCATTTCCTTCAGATTTTCCAGTTGTGTTGAGTATAGGCTTTTGTAGTAGGATCTGATGATTTTTTGAATTTCCTCAGTTTCTGTTGTTATATCCCCCTTTTCATTTCTAATTTTGTTAATTTGGATACTGTCTCTGTGCCCTTTGGTTAGTCTAGCTAAGGGTTTATCTATCTTGTTGATTTTCTTGAAGAACCAGCTCTTGGTTTTGTTGATTCTTTGTATTGTTCTCTTTGTTTCTACTTGATTGATTTCAGCCCTTAGTTTGATGATTTCCTCTCTTCTACTCCTCCTGAGTGAATTAGCTTCTTTTTGTTCCAGGGCCTTCAGGTGTGCTGTTAAGTTGCTAGTGTATGCTCTCTACAGTTTCATTTTGGAGGCACTCAGGGCTATGAGTTTTCCTCTTAGCACTGCTTTCATTGTGTCCCATAGATTTGGGTAGGTCATGCCTTCATTTTCATTGAAGTCTAAAGAGACTTTAATTTCTTTCTTTATTTCTTCCTTGACCAAGGTGTCATTGAGTCGAGTATTGTTCAGTTTCCATGTTTATGTGGGCTTTCTGTTGTTCTCCTTGCTATTGAAGACCACTTTTACTCCATAGTGATCTGATAGGAGGCATGGGATTAGTTCGGTATTCTTGTATTTGTTGAGGTTTGTCTTGTGACTAATTATATGATCAATTTTGGAGAAGGTACCATGCAGTGCTGAGAAAAAGGTATATTCTTTTGCTTTAGGATGAAATGTTCTATATATATATATATCTGTTAAATCCAATTGGTCCAAATCTTCAATTAGTTTCACTGTGTCCCTATTTAGTTTCTGCTTTCCTGATCGGTCCATTGAGGAGAGTGGAGTGTTGAAGTCACCTACAATTATTGTGTTAGGTGCAATGTGTGCTTTAAGCTTTAGTAAAGTTTCTTTTACCAATGATGGTGCCCTTACATTTGCAGCATAGATGTTCAGTATTAAGAATTCATCTAGGTGGATTTTCACTTTGAGAAGCAAGAAGTGACCTTTCGTGTATCTTTTGATGACTTTAGGTTGAAAGTCAATTTTATCTAATATTAGAATGGCTACTCCAGCTTGTTTCCTGAGACCATTTGCTTGTAAAATTTTCTTCCAGCCTTTTACTCTAAGGTAGTGTTTGTCTTTGACACTGAGATGTGTTTCCTGTATACAGCAAAATGTAGGGTCCTCTTTCCCTATCCAGTCTGTTAGTCTGTGTCTTTTTATTGGGGAATTGAGTACGTTGATGTTAGGAGATATTAAGGAATAGTAATTATTACTTACTGACATTTTGGGCGTTATTTTTTATATTTGAGTGGTTCTCTTCTTTTGGGTTTAATGGGAGGGGGTTTCTATCTTGTTTCTTCTGGGGTGTAGTTTCCCCCCATTGTGTTGGTGTTTTTACCCTATTATCTTTTGCAGGGCTGGGTTTGTAGATAGATACCATGCAAAATTGGTTTTGTCATGGAATACCTTGGTTTCCCCATATATGGTGATTGAGAGTTTTGCTGGGTATAGTAGTTTTGGCTGAAGTTTGTGTTCTCTTAGAGTCTGCTTGAGGTCTGCCCAGGATCTTCTAGCTTTCATGGTCTCAGGTGAGAAGTCTGGTGTAATTCTGTTAGGTCTTCCTTTTATGTTACTTGTCCTTTTTCTCTTACTGCTTTTAATATTCTTTCTTTGTTTAGTACATTTGGGGTTTTGATTATTATGTGATGGGAAGTATTTCTGATCTGGTCCAGTCTGTTTGGGGTTCTGTAGGCTTCTTGTATATTCATGGGCATCTCTCTCTTTAGGTTGGGGAAGTTTTCTTCCATAATTTTGTAGAAGATATTTGCTGTCCCCTTAAGTTGCAGTTCTTCATTCTCATCTATACCTATAATCCTTAGGGTTGGTCTTCTCATTGTGTCCTAGATTTCCTGAATGTTTTGTGTTACCAGCTTTTGGCATTTTGCATTTTCTTTGATTGTTGAATCCATGGTTCCTATGGTATCTTCAGCATCTGAAATTCTGTCTTCTATCTCTTGTATTCTATTCTTGATATTTGCATCTATGATTCCTGATTTCTTCCCAAGGTTTTCTATCTCCAACGTTGTTTCCCTTTGCAATTTCTTAGTTGTTTCTACTTCTGTTTTTAGATTCTGGATGGTTTTGCTCAGATCTTTCAATTGCTTGTTTGTGTTTTCCTGTAATTCTTTAAGGGATTTTTGTGTTTCCTCTTTTATGACTTCTGCCTGTTGACCTACGTTCTCTTGTATTTCTTTAAGTGATTTTTGTGTTTCCCCTTTATTGGTATTCATTTTTTGATCCCTATTCTCCTGATTTTCTTTAAGTGATTTTTGTGTTTGCCTTGTAAGGGCTTCTAGCTTTTGATCCATTTTCTCCTGTATTACTTTATGTGATTTATCTAAGTGTTCCTCTATCAGCATCCTGACCAGTGATTTTAGATCTGAGTCTTGTTTTTCTTGTGTGTTGGGGTATCCAAGATTTATTGCTGTCGGGGAACTGGGTTTGGATGCTGCCATATTGCCTTGATTTCTGTTAGTAATGATCTTACGTTTGCCTTTTGCCATCTGGTTATCTCTGGTGTTAGTTGGTCCTGTAGTTACTAGCTGGTGCTTGAACCTCCTGTGGGCTCGTGACTGGGACACCTGAACCACTTCCTTGCAGGGCTCCTGCTCACAGATTGCTGACAGGTGGCCTGAGTCCCCCGAGGTCTTAAACTCGGGATATCTCAGGTACTTGGTCCTGCCTGCTGGGCAGCTGCTCTGCACTGCTCCTGCTCAGGGATTGCTGTCTGGTGTCCTGAGTCCCCAGAGGTCTTAAACTCGGGATATCTTGGGTACCTGGTTCTGACTGCTGGTTCAAAGCAGCTGGGAAGAAGATGGAGGCTGCAGAGAGTACAGGGTCTGCCTTCAGGGCACAGAGCCCATGCATAGCTGGGCCCCCCCAAACCGCAGCTTTGTGCGCAGCTTCTGCTCAAGGCCTGAGTCCCCAAAGATCTTAAACTCAGGATATCTTGGGTACCTGGTTCAGCAGACTGGTTCGAAACAGCTGGGAAGATGGCAGAGGCTGTTTCCACAGGCTGGATCAAAACAGCTGGGAAGATGGAGGGGGGCTGGTTCTGCAGGCTGGATCAGAACAGCTGGGAATCTGGCAGAGGCTGGTTCCACTGGCTGGATGGAAACAGCTGGGAAGATGGCGGAGGGTGCAGGGAGTGCGGGGGTCCGCCCTCAGGGCACAGAGCCCAGGCTTGGCTGGTGTCCCCCAAACCGCTGCTCTGTGCGCTGCTACCATTCAAGGCCTGAGTCCCTCTTCTCCTGTATTTCTTTAAGAGATTTATCCATGTGTTCAGCTATCAGCATCCTGACCAGTGATTTTAGATCTATATCTTGATTTTCTGGTGTGTTGGGGTATCCAGGACTTACTTCTGTAGGAGAACTGGGTTCGGATACTGACATATTGCCTTTCTGCTAGTTAAGTTCCTATGTTTGCCGTTTGCCATTTGTTTATTTCTGGACTTAGCTGGTGTTGTTATTACTGGTTGGTGTTTAAAGCCCCTGAGAGCCTGGCATTTGGTGCTGCTGTCTCAGAGGGCGTCTGTGCTCCTAAGGCGGAAACCACTGGGTTCCGAATCACCTCCTCAGCTCTGCTGGGCTGGATTCAAGTCCCCCCCACTAGCCTCTGGGTGTTTAACTGGCCTCCCGTGGTCTCCTCCTACTTTTCCTGGTTAGTCTATGAGTTCCAAGATGGTGGCAGGTCTCAGGGCTCTGTCTGACCGTGGGAATCCCTGCAGGACTGGGGCTTCCCTGGCTGGATTGCTGAAGCCTAGACAGTGTCTCTCTCAGTAGGCAGGGCTCTGTCTGGTTGAGCTGTTCTCCCCAGGATAGTGTGGGACCGCTGAGCTCTGTCTAACCGGGGGGCTCTCTGTGAATCGGGAGCTTCCCTCCGCCCTCCCCCCACCATTGGGCTGCAGGACCCAAGATGGTGTGAATCCTGGTCCCTGGATCTCCTCTCCATCTATCTACATGACTTCCTGCAGGTCGGAAGCTCCTCTGCCTGCGCAGGCAGCTGTAAGCTGTCCAACTCCCTTGTGTGGAAGGCACCCAGGCAGACTATACCCTGGGAAATTCTTCACTCTGGTGCCCACTGTATCTTGCTAGGTTACCAGCTCCAAGATGGTGGTCAGTCTCAGGGCTCTGTCTAACCGCAGGAATCCCTGCAGGCCTGGCGCTTCCTGGCTGGACTACTGAAGCCTAGGCAGTGGCTCTCTCTCAGTCAGCAGGGCTCTGTCTGGTTTATCAAGTGAACCATCCCTGACTTTGTTATATATTGAACCATCCCTGCATCCCTGGGATGAAACCTATTTTATCATGGTGCATCAAAGTTTTGCTGTGTTTTTGGATTTGGTGTACAAGAATTTTATTGAGTATTTTTCATTAATTTTCATTAATTTTATTAATTTTATTGAGTATTTTTCATTAATATTCTTCAGGGAAATTGGTCAGAAGTTCTCTTTCTTTCTTAGGTCTTTGTGAGGTTTTGGTAACAGCAAAACTGTGGCTTCAGATGAATTAGGTAGTGTTCCTTCTCTTTCTACTCTGTGGAATAGCTTGAAAAGTATTGGTATTAGGTCATTGAAGATCAGATAGGATTCTACACTAAAACCATCTGGTCTTGGGCTTTTTTTTGGTTGGGATACTTTTTTTTTAAAATATGGTATGTACTGTTTATTGAGGAAAGGTTTTGTTTTGTTTTTGAAAGCAAAGGTATAATGCTTAGTTTTCTTTCCTTCCTTCCTTCTTTTTTATTTTTATTTTTATTTTTATTTTCTATATTCTATGTTTACATTCCAAAGGCTTTCCCCTTTCCCAGTTCCCACCCATCATACTTCCCATAGTTCCTCTCCCCCCCAACTATTCCCCAATCATTCCCCCTCCCCCCTCGGTTTCTTTACAAAACTGGATCCAATCTTTACAAGCCCAGGGTCCTCTCCTTTCTTCTTCTTGGGAATCATTTGACTTGCTAATTGTGTCTTGAGTATTTAGGGCTTCTGGGCTTATTAATATCCACTTATCAGTGATTGCATTTCATGTGTATTCTTTTGTGATTGGGTTAACTCACTCAGGATGATATTTTCCAGGTCTAACCATTTACCTACAAATTGCATGAATTCATTATTTTTAATTGCTGAGTAGTATTCGATTGTATAAATATACCACATTTTCTGTATCCATTCCTCCTTTGAGGGATATTTGGGCTCCTTCCAATTTCTGGCTATTATAAACAAGGCTGCTATAAACATAGTGGAGCATGTGTCTTTATTGTATGCAGGGGAATCCTCTGGGTATATGCCCAGGAGTGGTATGCCAGGGTCCTCTGGAAGTGACATGCCCAATTTTCTGAGGAACCGCCAAACTGATTTCCAGAGCGGTTTTACCATTTTGCAATCTTTTAAGAACTTCTATTTCTTTAGGAGTTATGGTATTGTGTGGATGGCTTATCTGATCCTGATTTAACTTTGGTATTTGGTGTCTGTCTAGAAAATTGTCCATTTCATCCAGATTTACATTTGTGTTGAATATATATGCTTATGTACTAGGATCGGATGATTTTTTTTGAATTTCCTAAGTTTCTGTTGTGTTATCTCATTTTCATTCCCAGTCTTGTTAACTTGGATGCTGTCTCTGTGCCTTTTGGTTAGTTTGGCTAAGGGTTTATCTATCTTGTTGATTTTCTTAAAGAACCAACTCCTGGTTTTGCTGATTCTTTGTATAGTTCTTTTTATTTCTACTTGGTTGATTTCAATCCTGAGTTTGGTTATTCTCTGCTGTCTCCTCCTTTTGGGTGTATTTGCTTCAATTTTTTTGTAGAGCTTTCATGTGTGCTGCTAGTGTATGCTCCCTCCAATTTTCTTTTGGAGGCACTCAGAGCTATGGGTTTTCATCTTAGCACTGTTTTCATTGTGTCCTATAAGTTTTGGTATGCTACACCTTCATTTTCATCAAATTGAAAAGGGCTTTGATTTTTTTCTTTCTTTCAATCTTGACCAAGTTATCCTTGAGTAGGGAGTTGTTCTGCTTGCACATATATTTGGGCTTTCTACTGTTTTTGTTTCTTCTGAAAAAACCAACCTTAATCTGTAATGATCTGATGGAAGGCATGGGATTACTCCAGTATTCTTATATCTTTTGAGGGCTATTTTGTGACTGATTATATGATCTATTTTTGAGTAGGTACCATTAGGTGTAAAGAGGAAGGTATATTCTTTTGATCTAGGATGAAATGTTCTATAAATATTTGTTAAATCCATTTGGTCCAAAACTTCTGTTAGTTTCACTGTGTCTCTGTTTAATTTGTGTTTCTCTGATCTGTCCATTGATGAGAGTGGGGTGTTGAAACCCCCCCACAATTATTGTGTAAGGCGAATTTGTGCTTTGAGCTTTAGTAAAGTTTCATTTAGGAATGTGGGTACCCTTGCATTTGTAGCATAGATTTTCAAAATTGAGATTTCTTCTTGATATATTTTTCTTTGATGAATATGAATTATCCTTCCTTATCTTTTTTGATGACTTTTGGTTGAAAGTCTATTTTATCTGATATTAGCATGAATATTCCAGCATGTTAACTGGGGCCATTTGCTTGGAAAATTGTTTTCTAGCCCTTTACTCTGAGATAGTGTTTTTCTTTGATACTGAGGTTCTTTTCCTGTATACAGCAAAATGTTGGGTCCTGGTTAAGTATCCAGTCTGTTAGTCTTTGTCTTTTCATTGAGGAATTAAGTCCATTGATGTTAAGATATATATATATATATAAATATATATATATATATATATATATATATATATATATATTTATATATATATATATATATTTATATATATATATTCTTTTGGATTTGGTTTTTTTGAGACAGGGTTTCTCTGTATAGCCCTGGCTGTCCTCGAACTCACTCTGTTGACCAGGCTGGCCTCAAACTCAGAAATCTGCCTCCCAAGTGCTGGGATTAAAGGCGTGCCCCACCACTGCCTGGCTGATGTTAAGATTTATTAAGGAATAGTAATTTTTATGTTTGTGAGGTTATCTTCTTTTGGGTTGGTTGAAAGATTACTATATCATTCCTGGGCATATACCCAGAGGATTCCCTGGCATGCAATAAGGACAAATGCTCCACTATTTTCATAGCAGGCTTATTTGTAATAGCCAGAATCTGGAAAGAACCCAGATGTCCCTCAATGGAGGAATGGATACAGAAAATGTGGTATATTTACACAATGGAATACTACTCAGCAATTAAAAACAACGAATTCGTAAAATTCTTAGGCAAATGCTTGGAATTGGAAAATATCATCCTAAGTGAGGTAACCCAATCACAAAAAAAAAAAAAAAACACACACATGGAATGCAGTCACTGATAAGTGAATGTTAGCCCAGAAATTCTGAATACCCAAGATATGATTCACATATCAAATGATTCCCAAGAAGAAGGAAGGAGAGGGCCCTGGTCCTGTAAAGGCTTGATCCAGCAATGTAGGGGAGTACCAGGAGAGAGAAGAAGGAGGGGGTTGATTGGAGAAAGGTCGGAGTGACGAGGCCTTATGGGACTTATGGCCGGGGGAACGGGAAAGGGTAAATCATTTAGAATGTAAATAGAATATTATAGAACAAAAAAATTAAGATTACTTTCTTGTTTTTTCTAGGGTGTAGTTTCACTCCTTGTTTTGGAATTTTCCATCTATTATCATTTGTAGGGCTGCATTGGAAATATATTGTATAAATTTGTTTTTCTCATGGATTAACTTGGTTTCTCAATATATGGTAATTGAGAGTTTTGTTGGGTATAGTAGTCCGGGCTAGCATTTGTGTTCTCTTAGGGTCTGTATGAGATCTGCCCAGGATCATCTAGCTTTCATAGTCTCTGGTGAGAGTTCTGCTATAATTCTGATTGGTCAGCCTTTCTATGTTCCTTGGACTTTTTTCCTTACTGCTTTTAATAGCATTTCTTTGTTTAGTACATTTGGTGTTTTTATTATTATGTGACAGGAGGAATTTCTTTTGCATTCAAATCTACTTGGAGTTCTGTTTGCTTCTTGTATGTTCATGGGCATCTTTAGGTTAGGGAAGTTTTCTTCCATAATTTTGCTGAAGATATTTGCTGGCCTTTAAGTTGGCAATCTTTACTTTCTTCTATACCTATAATCCTTAGGTTTGGTCTTCTCATTTTGTCCTGGATTTCCTGGATATTTTGGATTAGGTGCTGTTTGCATTTTGCATTTTCTTTGGCTGTTTAGTCTATGTTTCCTATGGTATCTTCTGCACCCGAGATTCTCTCTTCTTTTTCTGTATTCTGTTGGTGATGATTGCATCTATGCCTTCTGATCTCTTTCCTAGGTTTTCTATCTCCACAGTTGTCTCCCTTGGTAATGTCTATATTCTTTATTTTTCCATTTTTAGATCCTGGATTTTTTTCCCAATTCCTTCACGTGTTTGTGTTTTCGTGCAATTCTTTAAGGGATTTTTTTTGTGTTTCTTCTTATGGACTTCTACCTGTTTACTTGTGTTATCCTGTATTTCTTGAAGGGAATTATTTATGTCCTTCTTAAAGTACTCTGTCATCATCAGGAGGTGTAATTTTAAATCAGAGTTTTGCTTTTCTGTTGTGTTGGGGTATCCAGGGTTCACTCTGGTGGGAGACCTTGGTTCTGATAATGTCAAGTAGCCTTGGTTTCTGTTGCTTGCATTCTTTCCATTTCCTATAATCATCTGATTATCTCTGTTGTTAGCTGGTCTTGCTGTTTCTGACTGTGAATTGTCCTTCTTGTAAGCCTGTGTGCCAGAACCCCTGGGAGACTATTTCTTTCTGGGAGGAATTTAGGTGTGAAGAATTGTGTACAGGGTCAGCTCCAGGGTGCAGACAGAAACTGGAAGGAACCTGTCCCTGGCTGTTCCCTGATTCCGGTGTCCTGATGGCTCAGAGTGGGTCCCTTTAGGACCAGGAATTTGAGCAGAACTGTTGTTCTAACCTCTGCTCACAGATGAGTCAGCAATCCAGGGAAACTGGCTCTCTCCCTATGGTATTTGCTTATAGAGCACTATGGCACAGGGCCAGCTCTGGGCAGAGATGAATTCTGATCCCTACAACATCTTTAAAGTGGCCATTCTTCTATGTAATGTATCTGATATCTGATGAAACCATGGTGTATCCATTTTTTTGAATGAATCCGAATGAGAAGATGTCAGCCAAATTCCAGACAGAGTCCTTTCTGCAAAGGCAACCAGAGTAGTGAATTAGGGCACAGTCCCATAGGTGATGTTCAGAATTGTCAAATATAGACAGGTCCAAAAGGAACAGCTAGGGTTTTATAATTAAGGTAAAGAGGGTGTAACCAGAGAAAAAGGGAAAATAATTCATAATGAAAAGGGAAAAAAGAAAAATGCTATAAATCAATATGCCCATTTATTCAAGGAACTCTATACAGACATTCCACCAGATCAGCAAGTATTATGATCCTCATATTAGATTTCTTAGAAGAATAAGCTTATACCATATATTTACAATTGTATGAAGCCTAGACATTTGTGAACAGATTACATTATAAGAAGAGGATATCAATATAAACCCATACTACATAATTAGGCTCTCATTCCTGTGCAGGGAAACATCTGTGAGCCATCAGCATTCCAATGTACTGGAATATGATGTACAGCATTATAGATATTATCCAGCACATCACATGGATTCTGAGCAGGTATGGAAGGTAGAACATGCATGTAACTGGTCCTCCTCTTGGTTTCCTGAATATTTGTTGTATCCAAGTTGTGATCCTGAAATTAGAATACAATATATATGAATATTCTGAATTCATATAAGGTGTAGTTTTGTTTTAATATAAGTAGCTACACTTCATGTAGTTTACTACATATGTACACATATTCATACACAATGCTATTGTATATTCTCATCCCGGAACAATATTCCAAATACATCTTTCTGTAGTAAACCATTCCTTCCTGAAAAGCTTTACAAACACATGCACTGCCCCAGAATAGGAGGATCCTGGACTGCAACGCTACTTAGGTAGAGATAAAGCTTCCTAGGTACACATATTCTGTACCAATTAGGATTCCTACTATGGAAATTTCTTCTCTAACCTTGTCCCATTAAATGGATGTTTATGCAGATTGGGAAACAGGCAGAACTTCTGAATATATTTCCTTTATTTCTATTTCCTAATCAAGTTGAATTTCTTTTGGAATTTTAACTTCACTGTGAGGATCGTAGTGGTACTTCCTCGTTTTGCTGTATGTGAATGTTTCAATAATTCATATATGGATATATGGGGTGATTCATCTTAGCCCAAGACTCCTTCTATCCTCTGCTGCATTTACCCAGGAACAGCTTGATTAAGTCAACAGACACCCTGCTTTCTTTGTTTACACCTTATTACAAATGGAAACTGCTAGAGCTGCATCCAAGTACCACTAGGAAAGAGGATGACTTTGTGAGTGTCATTGATGATAATGCAGAAAGAATTTAAATTCAGACATTGAGACATCAGTTAACTCTCCAGACAGACAAAAGCCATTTCTCCCTGTAGCTGAGCCCTGTCAGAACTGGAGTTGAAGCACTAACTTGATAACTTACTGCTCAAGTCAGAGTGGGCAACTTCAGAGTTAACTGTGAGAAACCTACCTGGAGATGAGTTCAGGACTAATTGGAGGCACAGTGGAACCAACAATTCCCAGCAGAGAGATGTGGTGCTTGTGTGGGAGACTCTGTATCCTCTGTGGTTTCCTCTCTCAACTTACATGTACCTATTTTGATTGACATGTAATGTTTTCCTGCTCAAAAACATGAAAATTCTTTATTAAACATCTCATAGATTTATATTTTCTTGATACATGTGTGTGTGTGTATGTGTGTGTGTGTGTGTGTGTGTGTGTGTGTGTAACATACTCTTCTTGATGAAATCTTCTGTTGACAGATACACTGTTAATTTCCATTATTTATTGTGATGGTGCTTCAATCATCATTCATGTACAAATATTTCTGAAGTATATTTAATTTTGGTTGTTTGGGCAACAATTTTTTAGTATGTAACATGTTGGAAAGGCAAATGTTAATTTTATCCATTGAAACGCGGTTGTAAATTCTAATAACTTAGCTGCTTTTGAACTTTGCCATCAGTGCTGTCATCCTTGTACATCAACCTGTAAATCTATCTTTTAACTGTGTCATAAGAGGGGACACTGTCTCAAGCTGCAAATCTTTTTAGAGCATGGGCCCTGATGTTACATACATACATAGCCTCAGCACAAGTCTCAGGGATGAGGTATGGGATGAATTTCCTCAGACAGAATTAGGACTTGGGCCTCTGTGTCCTGATTCCTGACTCAGGTGTAACTTCTTCTCCAGCAGGAATAGGTCCTTAAGATGTAGCCTGCTCATGAATATGCAAATCATGTGAGTCTATGGTGGTAAATATAGGATGTCTACAACCCTGAAAAACATAAGATCACTGTTGTCTCAGCAGTCACAGAATATAGAGGACTTTGCCATGGGGTGGAGCTATATCATCCTCTTCCTGCTGGCAACAGCTACAGGTAAGTGACTCACTGTAGCAGACTTGAGATCCTGAGATATACTCAGGTGTCAATGACATTCGCTCTGTCTTTCCCTCTACAGGTGTCCACTCACAGATCCAGCTGCAAATGTCTGTGGCTGAGCTGGTGAGGCCTGGGGCCCCAGTGATGTTGTCCTGCAAGGCCTCTGGCTACACATTCACTGACTACCTCATGTCCTGGGTAAAGCAGAGTCATGGAAAGAGGCTTGAGTGGATTGGAGATATTAATCCTTACGGTGGTAGTGGTTACAATGAAAAATTCAAGGGCAAGGCCACATTCAGTGTAGACAAATCCTCCAGCATTGCCTATATGAAGTTTAGCAGATTGACATCTGAGGGCTCTGCAGTTCATTACTCTTTGAGACACAGTGTTGCAACCATACCCTGAACATGTCAAAAACTCTGGAGGAGCAGGAAGCTTCCCTGTGACTGATATGACTCAGAGAATATTATCCTGAAGACTTGCTGAGATGCAATCATTTTGATAGTTCATTTTTGTGTCTCTTTCTTAGGGACCTCTGTTGCACTTTATTAACTTTGCAGCAGGACATCTCTGAATTCTTTGATGCTGATTTAGTCTGCTCCTAAAGTACCCCATACCGTGTCATTCTCTTTATCAGTGACAACTTCCATTGACATATTTCTTCTTTAATAAACGAAAAAGAGAAACTGTGATTATACATAATAAAAATATCTTTGGAATCTGAGAAAGACTAGCACTTTCATTGGAATAGCTGGGAATAAATTTTAGTATGAATTTGATCTGTAAAATCCTGTTAACCTTTGGGCAAACTAGAAAATATCATCCTGATTGAGGTAACTCAGTCACAAAAGAAGAGCACATGGTATGCACTCCCTGATAAGTGGATATTAGCCTAAAATCTCTGAGTACACAAGATACAATTCACAAACCACATGAAGCTGAATAAGAAGGAAGACCAAAGTGTGGGTGCTTCCGTTTTTCTGAGAAGGGGAACAAAATACTAACAGGAGCAAATATGGAAATAAACAGTAGAGCAGAGACTGTAGGAAAGGTTATCCAGAGACCATGTCACCTGGGGATTCATCCCATATACTGTCACCAAACCCTATCACTATTGTGTATTCCAAGAAATGATTGCTGAAAGGAGCCTGATATGGCTTTTTCCTGAGAGGCCCTGTCAGAGCCTTACAAATACAGAGGCAGATTCTCTCAGTCAATCATTGGACTGAGTGTGGGTTCCCTAGTGGAGGAGTTAGAGAAAGGACTGAAGGAGTTGAAGGGTTTGCGACTTCATAACAATAACAACAATATCAACCAAGCAGATCCCCCAGAGCTCCCAGGCAGGAAGCCATCAACCAAGGAGTACATATGGCTCAAGCTGCATATGTAGCAGAGGATTGCTTTGTTGAGCATCAATGGGAGGAGACATCCATGGTCCTATGAAGGCTTGATAGATGCTCCAGTGTAGGGGAATTGAGGATAGTGAGGTGGGAGTGGGGTGGGTGGAGGAGCACCTTGTGGAAGCAGGGGAAGAGAGCAATGGGATGGGGGTATCTGAGAGGGGGGAAACTGGAAAAAAGGAAAATTTTTGAAATGTAAATAAAGAAAATATCCAATAAAAAATGACCCCCCCCCAAAAAAGGAAGAAAGAAAGAAAAAAGAAAGAAAGAAAGAAAGAAAGGAAGGAAGGAAGGAAGGAAGGAAGAAAGAAAGGAAGAAAGAAGGAAAGAAAGAAAGAAGAAGAAAAAAGCCCCTTCACCGTCTTAAGTCTTAAATGACTTCTAGGTGTTTTGCTCTCTCTGCTTTTGTGGTTCAGCAGAATTTCTTGGCTCTTAGAATGTGAAAGGTATTTACATCAGAATGCATAGCTGCATTGTTCCTGCATGTGTAAAGTCAAAAAGTCCATTAAAGGGGGAGTGAGGATGACTATAGGATAGACAGAAAGAAAACTGTGAGAGAAATGTTAGAAAGCAGAGGGCTGTCTAGTGAATACAATGGCAACCTCAAGTTCAATTCTCTTAGGCTTTCTGCTCTAGCTCTGCCCTCTGTAGGACTCTAAGTTCTAGTTTTCCACTCTACTGATACTGCTGTTCTTGATGATAATTTCATTCAGTGGCATTTCCAATACACTCTGGTCTTCTGCTACAACTATGCTTCACCAGTAGCCTCTCGCAGGCTCTCTTCATAGTGCCAAGCCTCAAATATTTTGCATGATCTCCTCAGTTTTAGAATATTAACTACAACTGAATCTTTACCTTTACCAATTTAGGGCCTCTCACTGTGCCAACCCTCAGCTGCTCTTCATGTTACCTTCATGCCTTCAAAACTAGTACCACTAAGGTGACTCTTACACGCTGGAGCCCATGTTACAACGTTGGCTATCTCTGAAAGACAGCTTTTTTGTGCTCTCAGAAAACACTTTCCAGAAGATTTTACCTCACTGATGCTGGTCTTTTCACAATCACCACTAGTTTTTAGCTCCAACTATCCAACATCAATTATCCCACTAATCTCTTCTATTTTGGATTCTAAATCCAGAGCCACATTGCTGAAGATGCTGAGTTCTGCTGCTTGCTGGGCTTGGAATATTACCACTCTTGCTCTAGTAGATTATCATCAGCTTTCTGTTTTCCAACTTCTTCACTATCTAAGCTTAGATGTCCTGGAACTTGATCTGACTTTGAATTCAGAGATCTATGTGACTGTCTTCTAAGCATTGGAATTAAATGCTTCATACACAGTATGGAATTAAGTTTTTCTCCACCTAGAATATGCTCTAGGTTGGCCTTGAACTCAGAGAACTGTGTGTCTTTTCCTCCTGAGCTTAAAGACTTCTAGTACCTAAACTTAGCTGAATGTGATCTTGTCCCAAGGTCACTAATCCCTTAATTAAATTTAATATCCTTGAACATAGCATTTAGTCCCATTTCACTTTCTGGTGCTCCTTTAATGGTGAAACCATATATTTTATATTTTCCCTTTCTTTACTTGCTATGCTTGCTTAAAATGATCTTCATGAGACTTAACCAGAAAACAATGTCTATGATGGATGTTTATGAGACTTCCTTTGTCAGTGCAATTAATGAGTCTCTTCACCTTAGACTCTGGCAGACTCTTCAGACAAGGAGAAAAATTAGCCACATTCTTCACCAAAATAGTACAAAATGGGCTCTAAGCCACATACTGAAATTCCTCTCCACTGAAATCTCTTGAGCCAGGTCAGCACAGTTCCAGTCACACACAGCAACAAAGTATTCCATATTCCTTCTAGGATATCCCATTGAGCCCTACTTAAGGCCTATCAATGCTTTCCAAATCCAAAGTCCCAAAATCCACATTCTTCCAAACAAAAGCATGCTCACGCCTATTACAGCGATAACCCAGTCCCTGGTACCAACTTCTGTTTTAGTTAGGGCTTTATTGCTGTGAACAGATACCATGACCAAGGCAAATTTTTTAGGACAACAATTAGTTGGGGCTGGCTTACAGGTTTAGCGCTTCAGTCCAGTATGATCTAGGCCAGAGAGCATGACAGCATCCTGGCAGGCATGGTACAGGTCAGTCCAGAGAGTTCTATGTGTTCATCTGAAGGGTGCTAGCAGTATACTGGCTTGCAGGCAGCTAGGATGAGAGTCTTATAGCTCAAACCCACAGTGACACACCTACTCCAACAGGGCCAGATCTTCTAATCATGACATTCCATAGGCCTATCATATACAAACCATTATAATTTACTTTACAGTATTGTGGGAAAGAAAGCTACAATCTGGCAGAAAGAATGGCTGACATACATTGGATATCTATTCTCATCCAGAAGCCTTGCCTCTGCCTGACAGGTGGCCTTTCACAGAAGTAGACAAAATGGCTCCTGACACAAAGCCACATAAATGTAATTCCAATATATAATATTAACTTACTTTTTATGGAACTCATTTATCAACTCAAAGTACATATGTGCAAACTGAGGTAGATTCTGAGGTTATATTTTAATATCTACTCCCACAAAGGTGGTCCCAGTCTCAAAAAACTATTCTATAGCCTCTAGCTTTTAGAGATCATGGACCTATTCTGAAATAGTGTCAATTCTCACCTGGCCCATCTTTGTCATATCATAGAGAGTATTTGTGAACATGTTTGTCTCTGCATACCCATGTGTTTCTTGTGCTTGGTTTTTTGGTTATTTTTTTTCTGATTGTTTGTTATTTTGTCTTATTCCAGTTTGTTAGCTTTCTTTTATATCATTTTAGATTTTTATAAATATTTTTAGGTTCTGTTTGTTTATCTAATTAGATAAAAAAGGGTGTTGATTTTCAGATTATGTGGAAGTTACTGAAGAAGAGAAATCAGTAATCAGAATATATTGCAAGAAAGTTTATTTTCAAGAAAAATAGAAAAATTCTAAGAAAATTAATAAAGAATTCTTAAATCCTCATTGTTGTGTAAATAATACATATGTCCCAGTGCCCATACTTAAAGACTCTTGTCTCTGTTTAAATTGTTTAAAGCATTTTTAGAGGCCATCATTCAAGAGACTTAAAATTAGGCATATATAAATTGCAAAATGCTACATTGCGGTGAAATATGCAATAAAATGTTGGGTTTTAGCTGTGTGTGTTTTATTTGTGTGTGTGTTTGTATCTTTACTTATTAATTTTCCATTACTATTCTTAAAGTGCATTGAGCAATTTTTTCTGGAAGAACTTATTTTTTTCATAGAAGAGTCATTTTTCTTCTATAACCCCTTAACAGAACAATATTATTTTTCCTTCTATCTAATCACAGGTTTTTGGACAAAGAAACATTTTTAAGTGTGATTTCCATATCATGGGCCTTGAATCAAACCAGAACTTTGTTGATTACTTACACAATATAGTGTAAATTGAAGGCATATAGCTGGATACTATTTAGTTCAAAGTTTTTAAAGCTGGTTTCCTGTTTACTTTTCACCATTGATAGCATGTTGAGTGCCTTCCAGTATCATAAACATTATTAGTCCACAGACATGAAGACTCTAGATGGAATTCAGTTCTCCATGTTCCAAGAGATATTTAGGTATTGTCCTCTTGAAGGGAATCTCTAAAGTTTCGGGTCAAGGAAACTTCTCAAACCATGAGAAGAGATGAGACTGAAATCTTAGTGTGGATTGAATTCTTTACCCTGAATGAGACTTCAGGGAGTCTAAGAACAGAAAGTTTACTGTAGATATATTTAAGCACAGCAGATTTAGGAATAGGGTCTGCAGTCAGCAATATCTTCAATAATTATTCCAATTCAAATTGTACAGTGAAGTAAAGCTGTGACTATATAGATAAACTTTTTTTACAACTACTTTGGTACTTAACATGCTTTAAGAGGAAAGAGGTAATTATTCACCTAACTGCAAACCCTATGACTTACAAGTCTTTGTGATAAGCTGCTGCAATAGTGGCAGAACTATTGTGGATATAATCAAATATTTATGCTTGGAATACAAACTCAATCCCTGGGATGAAATCTATCCCTGGTATTGCTAGGGTTTCCAAGAACCTGAGACTGAATAGGGCATAGTGCTAGGAAAAACCCAAATACTATTTTTCTGATAATGGAACATACAATAAAATGATACATAACAATGTAACCATATATACACTTAAATTTGTGCCTAACTCAACCATGATGAGGGAAACTTCTTGCAGTAAATATGAGCTAAGTCAAAGAGCCCAAAATGGACAATGTGTAGAGAGTGAGAGATATTAGGATACTCAGTCCTAAAGGGGTTGTCATCATCAAACCTCCTCAGGACACAGAGAACTATGCTGATAAAAAAGTGTTAATATTGCAAGAGTCAGAGTGGATGGATGACTCCATGAAACAAGATCTTCCAGATACCATAGACTGATAGGCATATGATATCACTAAGCTATGGAAGCAAGCAAAAGCCTTCATAAATTTAAATTAGGTGGGCTGTCAGTGCTGAGATAGGTTCAAAGACATGCACTCTCACTCCCAAGCAAGAAGTTATCTGTGATTTAGACCCAAGTGGAAGTAAAACAAAAACAATCTTCATTAGTGGTATATCACTGGCTATATCAACAATATACTTCAGGGTTGATCTCATGTCCAAAAGCTGGTACCTTTCTGTAGAATCCTTTGGACTGAAGGCACTGAAAATAAATTTTCTAAACTGGTGAGCTGTGCCTTACACAATCCTATGCCCACTGTGCCTTCTTCTAAGACCATAAGCATCTAAGAAAATTTAATAAGCTTCTTCCTGCTTAGAATTTCTGCTTTCTACTGTTGATTTTAAAGTGGTCACAAAAGCAGATCAGTACAAAGATGAAGCTACTGTATGCTGAATAAAAAGCAATCGCAAATATGTAAGCCAGGAACTTGACACCTCAGCAAAGTCAATGAAATCACACTCTTTGCTGTAGATTGCTTTTACTATGTTTAGGTATGGGCCTTGAATTCCTGCTCTTTCCAAGACTTTTAGTATGAAAGGATGCTGAATTTTGTAGAATGGTTTTTCAGCATCGAATGAGATGACCATGTGGGTTGTTTTTTTAGTTTGTTTATGTAATGGATTACATTGATGGATTTCCATATATTGAAACATCCCTGCATCCCTGGGATGAAGCCTACTTGGTCGTGGTGAATGATCGTTTTGATGTGCTCTTGGATTTGGTTGGCAAGAATTTTATTTAGCATTTTTGCATCGATATTCATAAGAGAAATTGGCCTGTAGTTCTCTTTCTTTGTTGGATCTTTTTTGGTTTAGGTATCAGTGTAATTGTGGCTTCGAAGAATGAGTTGGGCAGTGTCCCTTCTGTCTCTATTTTGTGGAATAGTTTGAAGAGTATTGGTGTTAAGTCTTCTTTGAAGGTCTGGTAGAATTCTGCATTAAAACCATCTGGTGCCATACTTTTTTTGGTTGGGGGACTTTCTATAACCCCTTCTATTTCTTTAGGGGTTATGGGACTATTTAGCTGATCTACTTGATGCTGATTTAAATGTGGTATTTGGTATCTGTCTAGAAACCAGTAGCCAACATCAAAATAAATGGAGAGAAACTTGAAGCAATCCCACTAAAATCAGGGACTAAACAAGGCTGCCCTCTCTCTCCATACCTTTTCAATATAGTACTTGAAGTTCTAGTGAGAGCAATTAGACAACATAAGGAAGTTAAAGGGATACAAATTAGAAAGGAAGAAGTCAAACTATCATTATTTGCAGACGATATGATAGTTTACTTAAGCGACCCAAAAAACTGCACCAGAGAACTTCTACAGCTGATAAACAACTTTAGCAAAGTGACTGGTTATAAAATTAACTCAAGCAAATCAGTAGCATTCTTGTACTCAAAGGACAAGCAGGCTGAGAAAGAATTTAGGGAAATAACACCATTCACAATAGCCACAAACAACATAAAGTACCTTGGCGTAACTCTAACCAAACAATCGAAACATCTGTATGACAGGAACTTCAAGTCCTTGAAGAAAGAAATCGAAGAAGACCTCAGAAAATGGAAAAATATTTCTTGCTCCTGGATTGGCAGGATCAATATAGTAAAAATGGCCATCTTGCCAAAAGCAATCTACAGATCCAATGCGATCCCCATCAATATCCCAACTCATTTCTTCATAGATCTAGAAAGAGCAATTCTCAAATTCATCTGGAGCAACAAAAAAACCCAGGATAGCTAAAACTATTCTCAACAAAAAAAGGACTTCTGGGGGAATCAATATCCCTGACCTCAAGCAGTACTACAGAGTAATTGTGTTAAAAACTGCATAGTATTGGTACAGCAACAGGCAAGTAGATCAGTGGAATAGGATTGAAGACCCAGAAATTAACCCACAGACTTATGGTAACTTGATCTTTGATAAAGGAGCCACAACTATCTAGTGGAAAAAAGATAGCCTTTTCAACAAATGGTGCTGGTTCAACTGGAGGTCAACATGCAGAAGAATGAGAATTGACCCACTCTCATCTCCTTGCACTAAGATCAACTCCAAGTGGATCAAGGACCTCCACATAAAACCAGACACACTGAAACTATTAGAAAAGAAACTTGGGAAGACCCTGGAGGACTTGGGCACAGGGGGAAAGTTCATGAACAGAACACCAATAGCTTACGCTCTAAGATCAAGAATTGACAAATGGAACCTCATAAAATTACAAAGTTTCTGTAATGCAAAGGACACTGTCAGAAGGACAAAACTGCAACCAACAAATTGGGAAAAGATCTTCACCAACCCCATATCCGACAGAGGGCTAACATCCAATATATATAAAGAACTCAAGAAGATAGACCACAAAGAACCAAATAAACCTATCAAAAATGGGGTACAGAGCTAAACAAAGAATTTTCACCAGACGAAATTCGGATGGCTGGGAAACACCTTAAGAGATATTCAACATCATTAGTCATCAGGGAAATGCAAATCAAAACAACCCTGAGATTCCACCTCACACTATTCAGAATGGCTAAGATTAAAAACTCAAGAGATAGCAAGTGCTGGTGAGGATGAGGAACACGCCTCCATTGCTGGTGGGATTGCAAAATGGTAAAACCGCTCTGGAAATCAGTTTGGTGGTTCCTCAGAAAATTGGGCATGTCACTTCCAGAGGACCCTGGCATACCACTCCTGGGCATATACCCAGAGGATTCCCCTGCATACAATAAAGACACATGCTCCACTATGTTTATAGCAGCCTTGTTTATAATAGCCAGAAATTGGAAGGAGCCCAGATGTCCCTCAAAGGAGGAATGGATACAGAAAATGTGGTATATTTATACAATGGAATACCACTCAGCAATTAAAAATAATGAATTCGTGCAATTTGTAGGTAAATGGTTAGATCTGGAAAATATCATCCTAAGTGAGTTAACCCAATCACAAAAGAGTACACATGAAATGCGATTACTGATAAGTGGATATTAATGAACCCAGAGCCCTAAATGCTCAAGGCACAATTAGCAAGTCAAATGATTCCCAAGAAGAAGAAAGGAGAGGACCCTGGGCCTGTAAAGATTGGATTCAGTTTTGTAGACCCAGAACAGAAAAATCGTGATGGGGGGAATGAATGGGGATTGTTGAGGGGAGAGGAATTATGGGACGTATGGGGGGGGGACTGGGACAGGTGAAAGCCTTTGGAATGTAAACATAAAATATAGAAAATAAAAATTAAAAAAAGAAATCACACTCTTTCACAAAATTATTGTATTCATCATTTCCAGCTTGAGATGGCATATACTTTTTTTACACTATGCAAGAAGTCTAAAATTAGTGTACCAGTTATGTGGAAAATATATATATTGGTATGACTCACACAGGCTTTAGAATCAGAGCATCAAGGTAGGAGTAAAATTGCCCCTTCATCTGTCCTCCATGCAAAAACAGCGGAGTCTCTCCCAACCCGACTGCATCCCAACATCACTCACCAGAAGTTTTATGTACTGAGGAACCTGGTCTTGTGTGTTACCTACTCTCTAAGGGAAGCAGAAAAGAACTCTCATGAAGGATCCTGAATCTAAGATTATAGACTGATACCTCTTGAGTCCAAAAAATTAAGTATATCATCAGAGGCAGCAGGAAGCGAAGGAATGCAAATCTCTCCTGGATCTACCCAAACTCAGGTTTAAAAAGCCAAACCTGGGCCTGTGTACTCACTAGTGTGCTGCTGCCATGGACAGTTTACTTCCTCATTCCTGGTGTTGATTGTCCCTGCATGTGAGTGCCAGGGCTCCCTAAGGGATCAACTTTTCTATCCTCACCTGTACCAACCTTATTGTCTCCCTTTTCTTTTTCTCCATAGATGTCCTGTTTCAGGTTACTCTGGAAGAGTCTGACCCTGGGATATTGCAGCCCTCCCAGACCCTCAGTCTGACTTGCTCTTTCTCTGAGTTTTCCTTGAGCCTTAATGGTATGGGTGTGTGCTGGATCCATCACCACTCAGGGAAGGGTCTGTAGTGGCTGTCGCACATTTATTGGTATGATGATAAGCACTACAACCCATTTCTGAAGATCCAGTTCACAATCTCCAAGGACACCTTCGACAACCAGGTATTCCTCAAGCTGACCAGTGTGGACAATTCAGATATTTCCACATACTACAGTGCTTGGAGAACACTTTGACAAAACCTCAGTTTTCAGTTGTACATTAGTTCAGTCTGGTTCTCAGCTCTGCTCTTTTCTGTTATACATAAGAGGGTATGGCCACAGCTTTCCTGCTGGCCTCTGTAGCTTCCTGTTTGTTCTTAGATTAAGAGCTTTCTATTCCTTTTGTTCACTCTAGATCCCTATTATGATATTCATAAATGATCCTGTCTGGGTTTTTTTTTTTTTTTTTTTTTTTTTTTTTTGCAAAGTTGATGTATGTTTGGTGCCTATACCAAGTAGTTCAGAGCTATGGTTCCACTCAGTCTTAAGCTTCAAATTCCCTCAGTGGAAAATTCCAAATTATTGTAATGTTTACCTTCAGTAAACAGCTGTATATGGTGACGATGGGAACTACTAGATGAGTATTCTCAAACTGAGTCATCGACCAAAGAGTGTCCATAGAGACTCCCAAATAATTCAGGTATTATGAAGTTTATTTATCAACACTTATATATCTCATTGAACACAGTGAAGTTGATTATGTATCCATATAGAAGATTCATTCCTATGGGTTAGTGTTCATAATACTGGAGGTACTTTGTATGGTATTAAATGAGAAACATAATAACCAATCTGGCTGTAAATCCTATTGTCTACAATAGTTACCTGTCTGTGGGTTATGTTGATATAATAGGGGAACAAATATTGTGTTATTTGTCATTTATTGTTTGATGGAATAAAGGCCTATGAAATTAAGGTTAGGGTTTGCCATAACTGTCTCTACTAAAATAGAAAGTAACCTGAAATTGATGGCTGATGACCCTAAGTGAAAATCATATTCCACTGTTTTGATAGTACAACATATTAATAAAATGTTTTATTTACACTACCATACACTTAAACCACTAACTCATCTACCCATCATCAGAGACATGTTTTTCAGTAGATGGGAAGCAAGAGAGAACCAGAAATGGATAATTTGTAGAGCACTGGTATTAAATGAGTTTACCTCATCAAACCTTCTTGTGATGATTAATGGACCATTGCAAAGCAAGATTGTAACACTTAGGGATGATGGATTACTCTCAAAAAGCAGTCTTATCCAGATAGAATAGGGATGATACACATATGAACTCATATTGACTGTGGGAACAAGCACAGGGCTTATATAGTTTCAAGCCAATGGGACACTCTGCATTCAGGGGGAAGTGGACATGTGCTTCCACCACTAGGTAAGAATCTATCTGCAACTGGTACTCATCTACAATGGAAACTTAGTCTTTTTCAGTGGGTGCTTACTCCAGTGTTAACCATACTGGTAGGCCCTATCTCAAGAGGTGGGCAAACAAATCCAACACAATGGCATATTTACAGAGTGTTTGTCTTATACAGATTTACTTAGGGAGTTTGTCTTACTAGATTTTTCATGTATATTTGGTTTCAGATTTTGTCTTCTTTAGAGTTTGTGTATGTGTGTATATGTATGTATGGCAAGATAGGGTGGATAGTAACAGAGAGATAGACAGATAGAGTGATTTAGGGTTAGAGTTTGTAATTGGTTAAAGAGAAAAAGAAAGAATATGAAGTTGGATTTGTAGCAAAGAATGGGGATTTAAGAAAAGTTGGGGAGAAGAAAAGCATGGCTAGAATATATTGTTTATTTGATTTTTTCAATCAAAAAAGGTCATTTAAGTCAAACAACCTGGGCAAAGGCCCCAAATCTTGTATACTTCTAACTTTTCTATAAATCAGAACATCATAGAATGACAAAGCATTTTTCTTTATTTCTGGCATGATGTGCACAATCTGGTTGGAAAGTTTCTAGTAATTTCAGGTTAGTAGCCTATTGTTCTATTGACCCATATCTTATCCTTTCTGTCTTCCTGAACTGACAAAAATCAGGTAAGAATCTATGGAGAACATTACATATTTCACTGATCAGACATTTTCTCAGACATGTACAGAGTCTTCTTAGGGCAACATACCTTTCCATACATAATCAAGTATAGCCACAGGCAAACAGGTCTCTGTTACTAACAAAAAAGATGTTTCCGTTACCTTATAGCTCCTTGTCTTTCATAACATCATCAGGACAGGAGCAGGTGTCACCAGATAGATGAAAAAGAAGAAGTAGGCCAGGACTGAAGGAGGGGTAACTATGAAACCATTTGGCAAAACATAAATTAATATAGATCGAGTAATTTAAGTTATAAGACTTTTTGAGAACAAGAGCAAGATAAGGCTTAAAACTATAATTAATAAATACAAATTTTGGTCTTTTTATTCAGAGATAGGGCAGGCATAGTAAAATCATGTTCTTATACCGATGTTAGTGTCAACTTGAGCCATTTATTTGGCATAATTGAGTCAATAACATTGAAGTAGAAGTGTTTGATTACACACTCAATCAATATATAATTATGAGAATATGACCAGCATTGCTGCTAAAGTTCTATTTTGTTTTGCTTTGCTTATCCAAAATAGTTTCTTTGTACAGCATTGATTGCCCAGGAACTCATCTCTATAGACAAGGATAGGCTTGAACTCAGAGATCCAAATCTCCCTTTCTCCAAAATCTTGGGATAAAAGATATTAGCCACTACAATCTGGGTATGTTGAAATATCCTCAACGAATATTTTTAATTATCTCTGGTCATTTCATTGGATTTGAGGTAGAAGAGTCAGTTATTATGCATTGATTACTGATTCCAAATTCATAGTCTTCCTCATTTCCTATATCCTGCTCTGTAATCAAATGACTGCTACACCACACTAACAACAAGATCATCTTTACAGTCTTTGGGACAGCGTGTGACAGTGATGCTAAGTGTTTTTTGCAGACTGTTTAGTAATTCCAAATGGTGATTCAGGACCTTGTCCCAGACTAATGTGCTGCAGAATTTGTCAGTAATATACTTCATAGGTAAGTGACAGAGTGAACATCTAGAGATTCACCAAAACATCTTGAAATTGGCTGTTCCTGCATCTTATATATCTGAACACTGAGGACACCATGGTGTATCAATTTTTGAGGAAATGAGAGTGAGAATATGTGAGCCAGTTTCTAGATATAGTTCTAACTGCAAAGGGACCTGGAATAGTGAAAATGGTGCTAGTCCCTTAAGTGTTGTTCATAATCATTACATATACAGAGAACTAAAAGGAACTGCTATGGGTTAGTGATTAATGAAAAGATAGCCCAAGCAGAGAACAAGAGAAAATAATAAAAGTAATAGAAAATTGTATAAATCAATATATTCATCTATTCAAGGAAAGCTTCTATACAGACATTGCACCAGATCAGCAAGTATTATGATCCTCATATTATTTTTTTAAATTTTTTATTGGATATATTCTATATTTAGATTTCATTTCCCTTTTTTTGTTTCTCCACCCCCCTAAGGTCCTACATGCCCTTTTCCCTCCCTCTGCTCCCTCATCCACCCCTTCCCACTTCCCTGTTCTGGTATTCCCCTACACTGATGCTTTGATCCTTTCCAGCACTAGTGTCCATTCCTTTCTTCTTGTCAGACATCATTTGGCATGTGAATTGTGTCTTTGGTGTCCCAAGATTCTAGGCTAATATCCACTTATCAGTGACTGCATACCATGGGTATTCTTTTGAGACTGGGTTACCTCACTTAGTATGATGTTTTCCAGCTCCATCCATTTCTCTAAGAATTTCATGAATTCATTGTTTCTAATGGCTGAATAGTATTCCATTGTGTATATATACCACATTTTTTGTATCCATTCCTCCATTGAGGGACATCTGGGTTCTTTCCAGCTTCTGGCTATTATAAATAAGGCTGCTATGAACATAGTGGAGCATGTATCCTTATTGCATGCTGGGGAATCTTCTGGGTATATTCCCAGGAGTGGTATGGCTGGATCCTCTGGAAGTATCATGTCTAGTTTTCTGAGAAACCGCCAGACTGATTTCCAGAGTGGTTGTACCAGCTTGCAGTCCCACTAGCAGTGGAGGAGTGTTGCTCTTTCTCCACATCTTCGCCAACACCGGATGTCTTCTGAGTTTTTAATCCAAGCCATTCTGACTGGTGTGAGGTGAAATCTCAGGGTTGTTTTGATTTGCATTTCTCTAATGACTAATGATGTTGAACATTTTTTAAGGTGTTTCTCAGCCACCCGAATTTCTTCAGGTGAAAAGTCTTTGTTTAGCTCTGTACCCCATTTTTGGATAGGGTTATTTGGTTTTCTGATCCTCATATTATTTTAACTTAGGAGAATAACCTCATATTACCTCATTATAACATTATGGATCTTCAACATTCATGTATAGATTATAAGAAGATGATGTCTAAGTAAATCTATATTGCTTAAGTAGGCATGCACTCTTATCCATTGCAACCTATAGGAGCCATCAACATCTCATATACTGTCATATATCATACAGAATTATAGACATTATCCTGAACATCTGAGGTTCTGAAATACCAAGATACAATCATCTAGCACTCTGGATTGTAGTGATAACTTTTCCACTATAGTAAGGAGTCCTTGATGCCCTGAGGATGTTGCCTTCTGAAGGGAAAATTCACAGGACATCACATGGATTCTGACCAATTATGGAAGAGAGAACATGCAATCAACTGGTCCTTCTCCATTTATACTGAAATATATTATGCATCTAATTTGTTCTTCAGATATCTAAATGTACATGATCACATGTCCCTACACAATGCTATTGGTTTCTTTCTTTCCTGGGATAATTTTCCATATTCTGTCCTTCTGTAGTGAGACTCTGAAAGCATTAGTAACATATGCTCTGCCTAGGAATAAGAGAATACTGGATTGCAAAGTTATACAGGTAGAAGTAAAGTTTTCTAAGCACACATATTCTCCACCCATTTGGTTCTTGTAAATGAAATTTCTTCTCTCATTCCATCTCATTAAAGGCATGGGGATGCTGTATGGTAAACTGAATGAGCTGCACAATATATTTGCTAGATTTCTATTTCCTTTTCAATGTGATTTTTTTGAATTTGCTGACTTTTCATTAGTGCTACTCTAATTCCCCTTCTTTCTGCTGACTCCTGTATGTGACTGTCCCAGGAAGTCATACATGGATACACAGGGAGGGGCATCTTCCCTTAACACCCCCTGTTGCTTTTTTTGTTCTCAGCTGCTCTGGGACAGCTATAGTCCCATGGAGGCAAGAAAGACCCATGAACTCCCCTGTTAACACCTCATTACAAATCAGAATTGCTAGAGCCATCCAACTGCCACTAGGAAAGAGTTGACTTTGAAAGGTTCATTGATGATAACCTAGAAGCAACTTAAATCCAGTTTCTGAAATACCATTTGTCTTCTATAGCTTAACAAGAGCCATTTTTTTGCATACAGCTGAATTCTGTCAGCACTGGAGATGCATGGATATTCTTTTGTCCAGCCAGACTGAGCACTTCAGGTTAAGCCACAAGAAATCTACCTGCAGGTGAGTTGAGGACCAGAAGGGGCGAAATAAGGCTAAGAATCTCAGTAGGCAGATGATGGGGTTAAAGAAACTTGGTATCCTTTGGATTTCCTTATCTGAGTCTTTTTTTTTTTAGTTTTGGATTTTTGTTAGAGACACAAGAACAATTTATTTGCTTTTAATCAAATCTGCAATTGTTATATAGCTCACAAATTACTGAGGAAAATCACATCTATTGACTTGTACTTGTGATGAGATATAATGCTTTTGTGTTCAAACACACTGAAGGTTCATTAAACTCTTCAAATATTCATATCTTCTTGTTTTTATTTACTTATTGTATATTTTTGAAAAAATTCATACAATGTATTTACATCACTATCCCTCCCCAAACTTATGAAAGCTCATTCATCATAAATTCAATTATACAGCCTTTCATTCTTTTTGTAGAAAGAAAAAATGGAAAAAAATTAAAGAGGGATTAAAAACATTTCAATAAACAAGAGACACACACTGACCCAAACACAAAAGAAAACTATAAAATTTTATCTCTGTAAACATAATACATAGCCAAAGACAAGTGTGAAAATTCACAATTTGATATGAGAATAATTATCTACAAAAATAATGTGCTCATTTTGTGTGATTTTCTCTTGCTGGACGTGTATCTATCCTTAAGTATTGTTAATAAGACCAAAGATGCTCCATTGGAGAAAGCTAATTTTCCCTTTGCATATGAGGCTCAATTTCAGAAACTTCTTGATTATGGGTAAGAAACTGTGGCCATGACTCTCTCTCAGTACTGGGACTCCATTTGGATGGAGTCTGTGCATACCCTGTGCATGCTGTCAGTCTCTGTAGGTTCACATGTGCATGAATTTTGCTATGTCTGCAAGACAGGTTTCTTGAAGTCATTCTACTCCTTTGGTTCTTATAATCTATTCAGTGTAAATTTTTCTCAGAAATGAAGTTTATTTTTGGAAATATTATATAACATAGAGCAACTGCAATGCCTCATACTTTTGTGGCACCTATGAGGACTCTGGCCATTAACTCATAGCGAGTTATTCTATGATAGCCACTGAGATGTTCAATTAATAACTGGTGTCTTCAGGGAGCCACACTGTCTACCCATGTAGCTAACCTCTGTTCAAGTATACCTCAGTCAATATTTCATATGAGGCAGAATTTAAAAGAGAAAAGGGATAGATTTAACATAGATCAGGAGCTTACAATCTTATTGTGAGAGAAGACGAAATACACACATCTGAAAAATGCAAAGGAAACTGACACATCTAGCACGTTCTCCCTGTAAACCTCCTCTTCTTTAGAGAATTGAACAGGCTGGCTTCATTCATCTTGTATTTAAATATATCTGTCTCAGCTTTGGATACACTGAATGCTTTTTTCATAGCTTTTGTGTGACTGGAAAAACCTGTCTTACTTGCTCCTAGGACTAATGAATATGAATATCAGATATATACATTTGTGTGTTTGTGTGTGTGTCGATAATTACCAAAGTATTTTTCATATGCTTCCATAAATTCTATATCCTTCATAAACATTCTATCAATTAATATATTTGTGTGCTAAAAATATGGAAAAATTGAATATTCTATGAGAAAATTAACATGTCTTTGTATACCTTTGTACTTAAGTATAAACAAAGCAATAAATAAAACTTTAAAAATTTCTCTGTGGAAAGACAATAAAGAAAACACAAAGCTCATCCCTGTGCTTTCTACTTGGCTTTCTGCAATCGTGTAACTCACATATATCTCACATTGAGGATGACAAGACCAAGGCCACTGTGACAATACAAATAACTAAACTGTAAGTCTTATTTGCACATCAAAAGATTTTTATAGATTTTTCCTCAATTTATTATTTTTGAAAAATACTGTATAAGCCTGTCCTTAAATGCTATGATAATCTGAACATAAAATTACTCCTTCAACACATAGCTACTCCCAAATCTATACTAGGCAACTATGAACAAATTATTATTTCTCAATAGTTTGTAATAGAAATGTAATTTTTTCTGTTTTTACTTTGTAATGTAATTTCCTTTATGCCCAGTATCCCTGTTTTATCATGCTATATACCTTTCATATCCTCTGCATTTATCTTTTTACTCACATTGAATTATCCTAGATTTCATCTTTCTTATAACACCTAACTTTGGTTTATCCTATAACACTCTTATTTCTCCATTTCTTAGTACCTTTTCATGTTTGAAACATTCTGCCTCGTCTATCTGAATTCATTATATCTCTATTTCATTATGTTATCTCCTTTAATTCCAGGACCTGGGTGTCCCATTTCTTTTCTGTTCTCTTGGTTTCTTCTTCTTCCTCTTCTTCCTCCTCCTCCTCCTCCTCTTTCTTCTCATCCTCATCCTCTTTACTCTCTTCTTAAAATGGTTTACCCCTTTTTATTGAAAACATTATTTTGGCGTTCAATATTCCCTGAGTAGAATTTGGTGTCTTTCTGCTCCTCAGAATAACTCCCTGCCTCCTCCCACCCTCTGGATATATTCCCTTCTTATCTGTCTGTAGAAAAAAACAGGTTTCTAAGAAATAACAACCAAGAATTACAAAATAATTGCAGTAAAATAAAGTAACAGTTATTTTGTTGAATTTGGACACTGAAAATAAACAAGAGAAAAAAATACCCAAAAGCATGCAGAAGAATCAGGAAACCACTAAATTTCACTGTAATGGTCAGGAAACACATAAATAACACTAATCTAATAGTGTGTGTGTGTGTGTGTGTGTGTGTGTGTGTGTGTGTGTGTAAATGGTATACATATATATGTATATACATATATATGTATATAAATGTATATGTATACATATCCATGATATGTATAACTCACTCAGCTTCTAGAAATTCAATACATAACTAAAGTATTCAAATAAGCAAAGCATATGAAAGAAAACATGAAGCATTTGATATATTGACTCAAGTGACCCCATTCTGCATATCCTTTTCCAGGTCCATTAAGTAATTTTAGACTTTGAAATCATATTATAATTTGAATAGTAATCCATTCACCCACATTGTCAATATCTGTCTTTTGTTAGAAATCTAGGTGGATTCTATTTTCCAGATGCTGTGATTGTAACATCAATAAACAAGTATGGGCAAGTGTCTCTGTAATAGTGTATAGAGTCACTTGAGTGCACACATGTGAGGAATAAAACTGGGACACAATGGCAGGTTTGTTTACTGTTTTTGGTGACATTTTCAAACTAATTTCCAAAGTCACTACACTAGTTTACATTTACATCAAAAGTAAGCAAGGATTACATTTTTCCATATACATGTTCTTATTTGATATCATTAATGATCTTGCTTATTGTAATCTCACTGAAGTCAAATTGGAACAAATTCCTGGGATTTTTTGTTTTTTTTTTCATTAATTAATTAATTAATTAATTAATTAATTAATTAATCAATTTATTCACTTAACATCCTTTCGTCCCCCTCTCACACATTTTCTCCCCTATCCCCTTCTGCTCTGGGAAGGTGGAGCCCTCCCCTCCCTGGGTATCCCCCACCTTTGCACATCAAGTCTCTGCAATACTAGGCACATTCTGTTCCATTGTGGTCAGACAAGGCAGACAAGTTAGGAAAACAGGATTCACAGGAAGGCCACAGCTTTAGGGACAGGCCCCACTCTAGTTATTGGGGGATCTGCATGAAGACTAGGATGCACATCTGCTACATATGTTCAGGAGGCCTTGATCCAGTCTGTGTATGCTCATTGGTTGGTGGTTTAGTTTCTGAGAACCCCCAAGTGTCCAGTTAGCTGGCTTTCTGGGTCTTCCTGTGGAGTTCCTATCCCCTCCAGATTCCTCAATCTTTCTCCCAACTCTTCCATCAGACTTCAATAGTTCTGTTCATTGTTTGACTATGTTTCTCTGCATCTGTTTCAGTCAGCTGCTGGGTGGATCCTCTCAGAGGATAGTTGTGAGAAGCTTCTATTTGCAAGCATAAGAGGGCATCATTAATAGTTTCAGGGATTGGTGCTTGCCCATGAGATGTGTCTCAAGTTTGGCCAGTTGGCTGGCCATTCCCACAGTCTCTGCTCCATATTCCTCCCTGCATTTCTTGTAGATAGGACAAATTTTGGATTGAAAGTTTTGTGGGTGGGTTAGTGTCTCTATTGCTCCACTGGGCTTCTTTTTCTGAATACAGGAGTTGGCCCTTTCAGGATTCATATCCCCAAAGTAGTGTGTCACAGCTAAGGTAACTTCCATACAGGGGGAGGTTGTTTCTTCCACCACCTCTCCACCCAACTTCATTGGACCTGAGGTTGCTGAATCAAGCAGAACTGTAGTTCTGAAAACATACAACCCAACTATACCCATCATAAGTCTACCACACCAGGACCATAGAGATTCATCTTCCTCCCAATACATACTACAACAAGACAATCCAGGGCAACATGGCACCTCCAAATGCATAGCTACACAACTAGAGCATGCCCTGAATATCTCAACACAATCAAAACACAGGAAAAGGACCTTAAATCTAATCTAATAATGATGATAGAGTCCATTAAATGGGAAATGAATAAAGCCATTAATTATTACAGGAAAATAAAATTAAACAGTTGAAGGTAATAGATAAAAAGGTGTAAGACCTAAAAATGGAATCAATAAAGAAAACAAACTAATGGAATCCCAAAGATGGAAAACCTAGGTACACCAGATGATATTTTCTAGTCCATTCTTTTGCTTGCAAAATTCATTATCTTCTTGCTTTTAAGAGCTGAGCTGTATTCAATTGTATAAATGAACCACATTTTCTATATCTAAACTCTGGATGAGGGGTGACTAAGTTTTTCCTAGGTTCTGGCTATTACAAATAGAGCTGCTATGAACATAGTAGAATACACATTCTTGGGCATGGTGGAGAGTTTTGGGGTATATGCCCAAGAGTGTTATAGCTCAGTTTTCAGGTAGAACTATTCCTAATATTTTGAGAAATCCCAAGACTATTTCCAGAGTGCTTGTTCAATTTTTCACTCCCACGAGCAATGGAGGATTGTTTTCCTTGCCAGCATGTGCTGTATCTTGAGTTTTTTGTCTTAGCTAGTCTTATTCCACATTTCACTCTTAGAAAGAGGTATGGTATAGGACATAGAGAAACCAACTTCTACTGACCAGGATATTTAACCTGCTACCAATTTTGGTTTATTTATTTATTTATTTATTTATTTATTTATTTTTATTTATTTATTTATTTGGGTGTGTGTGTGTGTGTATGTGTGTGTGTGTGTGTGTGTGTGTGTGTGTAGAACAATGTCATGCACTTCAGAAGAAGTACAAAGACATCAGTAATGCTATACTGTGTCTAACCTTGTGTTCTAAAATATAAAAGTTTAGGTAAGATATATCTGTTAGTGCATGATTCTTTTGAAGTGCCCAACTGTTTTCTGATTGGACTTGTTGTCTATTGAATAGGAGCAAACTCCTCCCAAATAAACATGGTCAAAAGCCTATGGCTTGAGATAACAAAGGGACTAGTTGACCCCAGTTGTATTGCTGAATTTTAAGATGTCAAAATGCCTTATTAATTCTTATGTTTATACAATATATTAGTGCTGCTGCTAGCCTTGATTAAGAAGCTTCTGTGTTCAGTGCATAACGTTTGATGCAAACATTCATGACTGGTCAACATGGTGAGAATGATTACTGAGTCCTCAGCACTTATGTGTTAATGATGTAAAATTTCCAATATATTATACCAGACATGGTGGCACATGCCTGTAATCCCAGCACTTGGGAGGCAGAGGCAGGTGGATTTCTGAGTTCAAGGCCAGCCTGGTCTACAGAGTGAGTTCCAGGACAGCCAAGACTACACAGAAAAACCCTGTCTCGGGGAAAAAATTTCCAATATATTAACTCTATAAATGAATATTTGCAGATATCATATGAGTATCTCCTTAATAATTCTTAGATATTGTGTTCTTCCTTACAATTATGTATATCAATACATTTTAGTGTATACATGAAAGTGTTTAGCATAATAGAGAAAAATAGGATAGTCAAGAAATAAAATGGTAGAAATTGTGGATGAAATATGCACACTGTCAAATATTCATTTATAAGAAAATTCTAACCATATGTAAAACTGTTATTTTTATTTTTCAAAATGAGTTTGTTTATTCTTTGACATTTCTATTCATGTGTGAAATACATCTGGATCATATGTACCCCACTATAACCTTTTGGTTTCTATTGGGCACTTCCAATAAATCTCTCCCAAATCACTGACTACTTTAATTTCATTAACTAGCAACATGATGCATCCAATCGCTGCTGTGTATCAATTGATAATTGGCAATAATCCCAAAGGTTGGTTTGTGTTCTTGGAAGTCCCTTACCATCGTGTTGTGATATTTTAAGAATATGGTTACACTTTGCTTAGTGAGGCAAGCTGAGAACACATGCACCAATTTAGAAGGATCAACCTTCCAGGAAAACATGTGAAATTCAGCTCTCACATTGTACTATACCTATCTAAGCAGTCAAAATTTTATTGTTAAACTTACAACTAGACACATTTGGTACTCAGCTATTTCACATATTCTCATCATTTAACTTTGAATGGTTTGATTTATTCAGGTTTTATAGTGTTAACTATAGCTGCTAAGAGTTCATGTGTATAATGACCCTGTGCAGTCTTGATGCAACATGGAGTGATTTTCATTGCAGATCTATAATATTCAGATTTTCATCTGGCTGGTTCTTTTCTATTATCTATCAGAGTTTTCACTAATTATCCATTATGTTAATACAGGCTAATTTCAGCAGTAAGTTTAAAACTGTTTTAGCTTTCAAAATCAGCCTTGTCGTGAGCTACTGCAGCATTTTATTTATTTATGTCAACAGTCTCAGTCGTGTGTACAATTATTGCGTATTCTTTTCAGTGTGTCTCTTACACAATGTAGGGTGAGTGATTGACACTCTGAATATATATTCTCTGCCCTAGGTATAGTCTGATGATGTCAGGAAAGAGCCTGCTATCTACTGTCATTACTTTTTTTGTTACAATTTTTATTTCATGTAGAGTTTCTCTTTATTTTAATTAGCATACACTATATTAAGCTTCATTATGACCATTCCTACTTTTTGATAGCATTTTATCTTTCTTCTTAGATGTTAGATAAATATCCACATTAACTTTCATTCTTTTTTTTGGATTGGACATTTTATTTATTTACATTTCAATTATTTTCCCCTTTCCAGGTCTCCCCTTCACAACTCCCCTATCCCTTCACCCCCTCCCCTTCCTCTAGGAGGGTGCTCACTCACTCCTGCCTTTGCACACTGGCATTTCCCTACACTGGGGCATCAAACACACTCAGACCCAAGGATCTCTCCTTCCACTGATGTCCAACAAGGCCATCCTCTGCCATATATGTTGACAGCACCATCGGTCACTCCATGTGTATTCTTCTGTTGGTTGTCCAGTTCCTGGGAACTCTGATGGGTCTGGCTTGTTGACACCATTGCTCCCTTATGTTGCTGTTATTACTTTGTAGACATGGGAACTGCAAAAGCTGCCTCCAACTGCCAGCAAGGAAGAACTTGGCTTAAGGACAGACATCATAGAAATATTGTCACAACTTAAAATCACTGATGCATAAATCATCATCCCCAGGTAAAATAGAGCCATTTCTTTCTTCAGTGGAGCTCTGTCAACACTGGTTACATGGGTATGTTTTTTCTTAGGCAACACAATGCAACTTCAGTGTAAGCCATGAAAAACCTATTTTCAGAAGTACTCATGACCAGCAGGGGGCGCAATAAGACATGGAATCCCCATAGAGAGATGAGGTGGGTATGGAGGAGACTGTGTCCTTTGTGGTTTTCTTTATTAATTGTACTAACTGATCTGCTCTGCTGTGATTAACGTGATGTCTCCATGCTCAAACACAGTAAAGATTCTTTGCTAAACCGTTTGAAGATTTATGTTCATCACTTCTTGGGAAAAAAGTGAAGCAATTTATTCTATTAAGTGATTTCCCCATCCCCAACTATTTCCAGATCCTTTCTACCTCCAAATACATGCAACTACAAACCATTTTCTCTTTCTGAATATAAGATAAAAATACAGAAAGAAATTTAAAGGAGGATTAAGAAAACAGAAACAAAACAAAAAACAATAAAAAAATCAACACACAGAGAGAAAGCGAGAGAGGAGAGAGAGAGAGAGAGAGAGAGAGAGAGAGAGAGAGAGAGAGAGAATAACAACAGTATAGCCATAATATATAGGTAAAACCTAAGTGAGACAAGAGTTGATCAAGGCAATATGAGAAAAAAAAGTCTTCAAAATAACATTGAGTTCATTTTTTTTGGCTATGAACTGTTAAGCAAGTCTTCATGATTAACTGTGCTTAATGTCCTCTGTGAGATTCCATTGGACAAAACTAATTATCCCTTTACATGCGAGTGTTAAGCAAAATTCTTCTTGGTTAGGACTGAGATCCTTTTCCTTTTTCTTCTCCCAACCTGGAATTTTATCTGGGTTGATTTGGTTCAGGCTCTGTGCCTGGAGCCACAGTCTTTATGAATTCATATATGCATGAGTCCAATTGTGTTTCGAAGACACTCTTTCCTTGGAGTTGTGCAACTGCTCTGTCGCATAATCTGCTCAATTTTAAAAAAAGATTTACTCTTCATTTTTATCTCTATTTTACTATATCATCTTTGGAAATTCCTCATACTTTAAGGGCCCAATTCTAGACGCTTAGCTTTACAATTAAATACACCAAACACGATATTGAAATCTTGAAATACATATGAATGAGAACATGAGGCACTTGCCTCATGGACATGGGTGACTGATTCAGTATAATTTTTCCATTCCCATAGATTTATATAACTGACAATTCATGTATTATCACTGAATAACATCTACTTTTTAAATTCGATATAGTCTTATTTACATTTCAGATGATTTCCCCTTTCTTGGCTCCCTGCTCCCCCAAAATCCCATATACCCTTTTTCCTCCCCCTCTTCCCCCATCCACCCCTTCCTGCTTCTCTGTTCTGGTATTCCCCTACACTGATGCACTGAGCCTTTCCAGAACCAGTGGCCACTCCTTCCTTCTTCTCGGACATCATTTGTTATGTGGATTGTGTCTTGGATAATCCAAGATTCTATGCTAATATCCACTTATCAGTGAGCGCATACCATGGGTATTATTTTGAGACTGGGTTACCTCACTTAGTATGATGTTCTCCAGCTCCATCCATTTGTCTATGAATTTCCTGAATTCATTGCTTCTAATGGCTGAATAGTACTACATTGTGTATACATACCATATTTTTTTTTATCCATTCCTCTGTTGAGGGACATCTGGGTTCTTTTCAGCTTCTAGCTATTATAAATAGGGCTGCTATAAACATAGTGGAGCATATATCCTTATTACATCCTGGGGAACCCTCTGGATATATGCCCAGAAATGGTATAACAGGGTCCTCTGGAAGTGTCATGCCCAGTTTTCTGAGGAACCGTCAGACTGATTTCCAGAGTGGTTGTACCATCTTGCAATCCCACCAGCAGTGGAGAAGGGTTCCTGTTTCTCCACATCCTTGCCAACACCTGCTGTCTCCTGAGTTTTTAATCTTAGCCATTCTGACTGGTGTGAGGTGAAATCTCAGGGTTGTTTTGATTAGCATTTCCCTAATGACTAATGATGTTGAACATTTCTTAAGGTGCTTCTCAGCCATCTGAAGTTCTTCAGGTGAAAAGTGTTTGTTTAGCTCTGTACCCCACTTTTTGATAGGGTTATTTGGTTTTCTGCCACTTTTCTATATGTGTAAATTAGTCCTTTTATGTATGCTTTATTAGAAATCTGGGATGATTTCTTCCTCTATATTTTGCTAAAATATCATGAATAACATGTTGTGAATAAACATGAATGTATGATCATCTCTACAAAAGATGTAGTGTCACTTGAGTAGATGTGTGAGAGGGTTGTTGGTGGGAAACAACATAATTTTATTTATTATTTTTTGGCCAATTTCCATAGGAAAGTTTTCATCCAATGGAATTGTGGTTAAATATCCTGTTTAGATATGATATGGATTTTCGTAGCTCTCCATTGTGTTGCTAATGGTCATCTTGTCAAACTGCCTTATACATATTTATGTTTATTCCCAGTTTATTGGCTGAGCCTTGGTCACAGTGGCTCATATGTGATGTGTGTCAAGATTGATGCAGATATTCATGAGTGGACAGAGTATTGAGAATGATTGACAGAGGTTCAATGATACCAACTGGTCTCCCGGGAATCAAAGACCTTCCTAAAACATCTAAAAAATATAAAATACAGAGAATTGGTTTAAAGGACATGAAATCTTATTTCCATTTACTGTCTGTGAATTTGAGTTGGTCTTAACACAGTTAAATCTAGATGTATCCATTTTTTCCCAAAAGCAATGTAAATTTCTTATTCATTTCTGGTCAATATATATATTCTTGCCTTAGTGATAAAAACCTTTGTTTACACATTGATAGCTTATATCTATAATTTAGTTAATATTGACAGTGCTATAATAATCATTGATGTGTAAAAATTTAACCACATTTACCTTTATTTGTTTTAGTGAATTTTGAAATATATGACCCATGAGAAAGGCAAATATTCTTTGCATTTATCTGAAGGAAGGTTCTAATTCTGAGAAGTTAGCAATTTTTGGACTTTACCTTCAAAATCATCATCATGATTATCATCATGATCATAATTGTTATCATCTTTGTCGTCGTCGTCATCATCATCATCATCATCATCATCATCATCATCATCATAATCATCACAAAGTACTATCAGTAAATCCATGTGTTACCTTTGTCCCAAAGTAGAGCAACAGACTTAGGTCAAAAATTTACTGAGAATTTAGTCCTTGAAGTTACATCCACAACATATATTCTGGGCTCAGCAAAAGTGAATGGGATGCACTTCCTCAGAGAGGAGTAGGACATGGACCTGAGCATCCACATCACCCATGTGCCTTTTCAGTCCTTCCTCTCATTTTTCTGTAGCTGGACAAGGTTCTTATGTAAGAATTTCTGTAGCTGAACAAGGTTCTTATGTAAGAATTACCTGCTAATGAATATGCAAATTCATTGAATGTATAAGAGTAAATACAGTCATGACCACACCCTGAAAACAATCTATGACCAGTGTTCTCTTCACCACCACTGTAAACATTGACTCTAATCATGGAATTGAGCTGGGTCTTTCTCTTCTTCCTGTCAGTAACTGCAGGTAAGGGACTCTGCAGTTCTAAATATGAAGAGGAGACAGGGCTTGGGGTGACAATGACATCCACTCTGTCTTCCTACAGGTGTCCAATCTCAGGTCCAGCTGCAGCTGAGCTAGTGAAGCCTGGGACTTCAGTGAAGATTTCATGCAAGGCTTCTGGCTACACCTTCACTAGCTACGATATGAACTGGGTAAAGCAGAAGCCTGGACAGGGTCTTGAATGGATTGGATGGATTTATCCTGGAAATGGTAATACTGGCTACAATCAGAAGTTCAAGGGCAAGGCCACACTAACTACAGACAAATCCTCCAGCACAGCCTACATGGAGCTCAGCAGCCTGACATCTGAGGACTCTGCGGTCTATTACTGTGCAAGACACAGTGTTATAACCACATCCTTAGTATGTCAGAAACCCTGGAGGGGCAGGAAGCTGCCCTAAGAATGAGATGACTGAAACATTAATTTTTATAATTGCTCAGAATTCTTGATTTTGAATGTCCATTTATTGCTTCCTCTTTACAGTCCTATAGTGACTTTGTCATCTTGTAAACACCCATCTATGAATAAAGTGATGCTGGTTGAGAATGAACCCATAGTTCTCTATACCTTGTCTATCTCTTCACCAGTGACTCCCTCATTGTCATGTTTCTTATTCCATAAAACATAATAGTGGAAAAGTATGCTGATGCATGATAAAAAATATCACTGGATCCTGAGAGATCAGAACTGTTTTAAATTGTTGGGAATGATGTATAATATGATTTTGACTTATCAAATTCAAATCAACAACATCTGGGCAAACAAACACTCCTTCATAATCTTAAGTAATAAGTAATAAGTGATCTCAGTAATACTTGTATTGCCATGTGTTCCAGCAGAAATTCCAGTCTCTTAGAATGTGAGGAATATTTATATCAGAATGCATAGGCAAGCAAATATAATACCTATAGTTTGATCAAAATGTTACTAAATCATTTTTGGTGAAACTCTTTTACCACCGCATTGTATCTACCTGTTCAATTACGTAGGTTCTGAGATTAAACGTAAGTGTTTGATCCCATAATTATTTCCTCCCAATACTCAGTAGTCATCCCTACAGTCTCTATCCTTTCTAGACCATGGACATATATTGATACAGCATCACATCTCACAGTCCATTGCATATCTGTTGCTTAGCTTTGTTCTGTAGAGTATTTGTGAATGTGTGTCTCTACATCCACATGTTTCTTTTTTTTAAATTTCTAAATATTTTGCTTACATTCCACATGATTTCCCTTCCCTGTTCCCCCTTCCCCATAAGTCCCATGAGCCCTCTTCCCTCTGCCCATTCCCCAATCAACCCCTTCCCATTTCTCTGTCCTGGTATTCCCCTGCATCAAGCCTTTCCAGGATTAGGGCCCTCTCCTTCCTTCTTCTTGGGAATCATTTGATATCTTACTTGTGTCTTGAGTATTCAGAGCTTCTGGGCTAATTAATATCCACTTATCAGTGACTGCATTCCATGTATATTTTTTTGTGATTGGGTTACCTCACTTAGGATGATATTTTCAACATGATTCTTATGTTTCTTTTACACGACTTTTCTTCTGTGTGTTTCTTTTGTCCTATTCCCATTCATTTACTTTTCATTTATCTAAATTGTATTTCTTTTTTGCTGCATTCATGTTCATTTTGTTTTCCAATTAAGGAAGCAGAATCAAGTAGGCATAAGATTTGTAGATATTGGGGAAGGGAAATCAGTATTCAGAGTTTATTGCAGGAACAATGTATTTTCAATAGAAATAGACAGAAGAGAACTTTTAAAAGTTAATAAATAAACAAATAAATCTGGTGACATCTTTGTGAATACCTATTCCATATGTTCAATTGCCTATAGTTTAGGTGTCATGTCTTTGTTTAAATTGTTCAAAGTTTAATCAGAAACTAGTCTTGAAAGGATTTAAGGATAAGACAGTTGTCAAATGTATATTTCTAAGGTGTAGTGAAATACCTAAGCAAAATGTATGGGTATTAGCCCTACTTGTTTTCTCTGAATATCTGCCTCTGTATCTGTCTCTGCCTCTCTCTCTCTCTCTCTCTCTCTCTCTCTCTCTCTCTCTCTCCTCTCTCTTTCTTTCTCTGTCTCTGTCACTCTCTGTCTCTGTCTCTCTCTGTGTGTGTCTGTGTGTGAGTGTGTGTGTATATTTCCATTTGTTTGCTTTTCTTTTCTTTTTTTATTAATTTTAGATTCTATTTTCTCGTTTCATAAAGAAACAGAGTAGAGTTTGAAGATCTCAGTGGTGCTGGAGAATGGAAACCAGTAATCAGAATATATTGCATGAAGCCATTTATTTTCAATAATATATAGAACAAAAGATTTGTAAAATATTGATAAACTAATTTCTGATATCTGTTGTTTAAATTTCCCATATGCTCAAAAGTCTCACATCTTTGTTTAAATCTTTAAAGTGTATTCAGAAGCCAGGACTGAAAGTCATATGTAAAATGTGTAATTCTTAGGTGTTGTAAAATACATAAATAAAATGTTTGGGTTTTAGCCTTTCTTAGTCTCTAGTCTGTCTCTCTGTCTCTGTCTCTGTCTCTGTCTCTCTCACTCTGTGTGTGTGTGTGTGTGTGTGTGTGTGTGTGTGTTGTGTGTGTTCTTGTGGGTGTATTTTCAGTAATGAATTTTCTATTCTTAATCTCTAGCACCATAGAATAATTTCGACTAGGAAATCTGTTATTTTTTGTATGCATGTATCATAGCAGGAAATACACCATGTGAAGGTACAAATGAGAATAGGTTACAGATTGACTTTGTAAACCTGGATTGGACAAAGCATCTGAAATGTGGCATCTTTCTGCCTGATTAGGTAGGAAGTTCTCTCTATGTAGAGTCTGTTGTCTGCATTTCCCATATTCAGGATCAGCAGTACAAGCCCTCTGGCCTTTTCTTTTAAACCAGTCAACATAGCCAGTTTCCAATATCATTCCATGATCTTATGTGTCTTGTGGACCATTCTTACGGCCTGACTGTAATGTGGACATTTGTGAGATCATTGAATATCATGGAGAGAATTTTAGATACTCTGAAATATTCTCCTATTTAAAGACATATGATTCAATTGTAGATGAAAAGTCTGTATAATAATGATAACCCTGTGAAAATGAACCCAAGCAGGGCGTTCTTCTTTCATGTAGGTTCTTCTTGAGGCTGCAGAGGGGGAGGGGTGTCAGCGGAGGGTAAAACTTGGTCTTATGAGTTTGCGGTTAAGACTTTGTCTTACAAGATATTTAAGGTTGTTGTATAATAATATAAACTTTACTTATCTAAGTCTACGTTAACTTGGTACTGTAGCTGACCTGCCTTCTGTGATCGAAACTTCAGTACAAATAGCCTTTGTATGATCTTAGCTCTAACTTTCTACATGCTAGTTGAAAGTGGAAAAAAAGAGCCACTTAGAGAAGTGATTATAGAGTTTATTACTAAGTTGTAAAAAGCTTCCTATGAAAGATATCTAAGGGCAAAGCAGAAAGATCCTAAGTGAGGAAAGGGAAAATTTTTTCTAAGTGGGAAAGGAAAAAAATTCTACTCTAAGTGGGGAAAAGCAAAAAAAAAAATTCTTCTCTCTCCCTCTCTCATCTTTTGTTCCCAGTACTTATAATCTTTCAGAATACATGATCACATATTACAAAGTTCATCACAATTTCACACAAACAATTAAATCATAAATTGAAATAGAAGTTTACAACATAGAATGCTTACATGCATATCCATTAGGAGTAATTATCTAGCTAAACATTCATCACCTCTCTCAGTTTCATAGGTCCACTGAAGGTTTAAAACCACAACTAAGTTATCAGTTCTTGAGTTCCTTGTATACATTGGATATTACCCCTCTATCGGACATAGGATTGGTAAAGATCATTTCCCAAATTGTTGGTTGCCATTTTGCCCTATCAACAGTGTCCTTTACCTTACATAAGCTTTGTAATTTTATGAAGTCCCATTTATTGATTTTTAATCTCAGAGCATGAGCTATCAGTGTTCTGTTTAGTTAATTTCCCCTCTGTGCCCATGTGCTCAAGGCTCTTCCCCACATTCTTTTCTATTAATTTCAGTGTATCTGGATTTATGTGGAGGTCCTTGATCCACTTGTACTTGAGCTTTGTGCAAGGAGATAAGAATGGATTTATTTGCTTTCTTCTGCATGCTATCTGCCTCTTGGACCAGTGTCACTTTTTCAGAAGGCTAACTTCTTTCCACTGGATAGTTTTAGTTTTTTTGCCAAAGATCAAGTGGCCATAGGTGTGTGAGTTCATTTCTGGGTCTTCAATTCTATTCCATGGATCTACCTGTCTGTCCCTATACAAATACCATGCAGTCTTTTTTTCCTAGTGCTCTGTAATACAACTGGAGGTCCAGGATGCTGATTTCCCGGAAGTTCTTTTATTGTTGAGAATTGTTTTCACAATCCTGTTTTTTTATTTTTGTTTTTGTTTTGTTATTCCAGATGAATTTGAGAATTGCTATTTCTAACTCATTGAAGAATTGAGATAATATTTTGATGTGGATTGCATTGAATCTGTATATTGTTTTGGCAAGATGGCCAATTTTACTATATTAATCCTGCCAATCAATGAGCATAGGAAATCTTTCTGTATTCTGAGGTCTTCTTCAATTTCTTTCTCCAGAGACTTGAAGTTCTTGTTATACAGATCTTACATTTGTTTGGGTAGAGTCATACCAAGATAGTTTATATTGTTTGAGACTATTGAGAAGGGTGTCATTTCCCTAATTTCTTTTTCATCGTGTATATCCTTTGAGAATTTACATGACTAGCAGTGTTTTCCTGTTGGACTATGAAGGCAGTAGGCACTGGAACTGTTCCTAAAATAGCAACTAATGTTATAATGTCTAAGTTTACTTCAGCTATAAATCTCTTAGGTCATGAAAGCAAATTCACAATCTGTATGAAGGCAAACAAAGCAAAGGCAATACATCAAGTCTGTGAGAAAGTAAATGGTGACAAAGCATAAGGTTGCTAGTATACAATGAGAAAAAAGAATTATGACACGTGGTGAAGTTAGTAGATACAGATGGGCCCTATTATATAGTGTTTGTCTTCAGTGTGAAACTTCATGGTAAAAACTGCTTGTATAATGTCAAGAGATTATAGAAACATTATTAATAAAATGGACATGAGCCTATGATTTTTTTAAATCAAAGGAAATTTGGAGCTGTTTTCTCTTCTGTATGCATATGTTTTCAACTTTACTTTTTTACTCTGTATTTCCATAGATTTGAAAGTAGAAAATAAGTTTTTATAGGTCTGCTAATGTAGCTTTATCTGGACAACCTAACTCTGACTAAATCCCTTTGGTTTTACAGCTGAACATATCATAAGCTAAATTGTCTTTGGTTATTTTAAAATCAAGACTATATTCCTAGGTGATATTGAGTCTTTGATTCTGAAGCATTCTCTTTCAAACTTGGAGTGTTCCAGTGAACACTCTCTCACTTTGTAAGTCCAGTCAGCTCCTTAGTGGAGGGAGTAAAGATCATAGATTGGTACCACGCCCGAGCCAAAGAACCCTCACAGAATTACACCTAGTTCTGCAAATTTGGAATGACTGCTTCCCCTCCCCCCAAAAATATTGCTTATTTTTAAAGATAAGATAATAATGCATTGTTTGATGAAATGCTTTTTAGAAGAAAAAAAAAAAAGAATGGGTCGATTTGCATATTTCTACATGCTGACCTACAGTTGATCCAGCACCAATTGTGAAAATGTTGTCTTTTTTCCACTGGATGGTTTTTGCTCCTCTGTCAAAGGTCAAGGGACCATAGGTATGAGGGTTCATTTCTGGGTCTTCAAGTCTATTCCATTGTCCTACCTGCCTGTCACTATACCAATACCATGAAGGTTTTATCCTTATTGCTCTGTAGTATAGTTTGATGTCAGGGATTGTTATTCCACAAGAAGTTCTATTATTGTTGAGAATAGTTTTAGCTATTCTGGGTTTTTTGTTATTCCAGATAAATTTGCTCTTTCTAACTAAATGAAGAATTGCTTTGAAATGTTGATGGGGATTGCAATGAATCTGTAGATTTCTTTAAGCAAAATTGCCATTTTTAGTATATTAACCATGCCAATCCATGATCCTAGGAGATCTTTCCATCTTCTGAATCTTCTTCAATTTCTTTCTCCATAGACTTGAAATTCTTGTCATACAGATCTTTCACTTGCTTATTTAGAGTCACACCAAGGTATTTTATATTATTTGTTACTATTGTGAAGGGTTTCATTTCCCTAATTTCTTTCTCAGCCTCTTTATCCTTTAAGTATAAGAAGGGTATTGATCTGTTTGAGTTAATTTTATATCCAGTCACTTTGATGAAGTTTTTCATCAGGGTTTGGAGTTCTCTGGAAGAATTTTTGTGGTCACTTATGTATTCTATCATATCTTCTGCAAATTTGACTTCTTCCTTTCCAATTTGTAACCTGTTGACCTCCTTTTTTTTGTCTAATTGCTTAGGCTAGGACTTTGAGCACTATATTGAACAGGTATGGAGCAAGAAAACAGCATTGTCTAGTCCCTTATTTTAGTGGGATTGCTTCAAGTTTTTTCCAGTTTGTTTGATTGTTTGTTTGATGTTGGCTACTGGTTTGGTGTATATTTCTTTTATTATATTTAGGTATGTTCCTTGAATTTCTGATCTTTCCAAGACTTTTATCATGAAGGGGTGTTGGATTTTGTCAAATGCTTTCTCAGCATCTAATGAAATGATCATGTAGTTTTTTTGAGTTTGTTTATATGGTGGATTACATTAATGTATTTCTGTATATGGAACCATCCCTACATCCCTGGGATGAAACCTCCTTGATCATGGGGGGTGATTGTTTTGATGTATTCTTGGATTCAGTTGGCAAGAATTATCATGAGTATTTTTGCATCAATATTCATAAGGGAATTTAGTTTAAAGTTCTCTTTCTTTGTAGGGTCTTTCTGTGGTTTAGGTATCAGAGTAATTATGGCTTCATAGAATGAATTGGATAGAGTTCCTTTGGTTTCAATTTTATGTAATGGTTTGAAGAGTATTGGTATAAGGTCTTCTTTGAATGTCTGATAGAACTCTGCATTGAACTCCTCTGGTCGTGGGATTATTATTATTATTATTATTATTATTATTATTATTATTGGTTTGGGGACTATTAATGACTGATTCTATTTCTTTAGGGGTGATGGAATGGTTTAGATCATTTATCTGATGCTGATTTAACTTGGGTACCTGGTATTTGTCTAGAAATTGTCCATTTCATCTAGATTTTCCACTTTTATTGAGTATAGGCTTTGGTAGTAGGATCTGATGATTTTTTTGATTTCCTCAGTATCTCTTGTTATGCTTCCCTTTTCATTTCTGATATGGCTGATTTGGATACTCTATGCCCTCTGGTTAGTTTGGCTAAGGGTATATCTATCTTGTTGTTTTTTTTTCATAGAACTAGCTCCTGGTTTGTTTGATTCCTTGTTTAGTTCTTTTTGTTTCTACTTGGTTTAGTTTAGCCCTGAGCTTGGTTATTTCCTGCTGTCTACTCCTCTTTGGTGTATTTGTTTCTTTTTGTTCTACTGTCTTCATCTGTGCTGTCAAGTTGTTAGTGTATGCTCTTTCTAGTGTCTGTTTGGAAGCACTTAGAGCTATGAGTTTTCCTCTTCGCACAGCTTTCCTTATGTTCAATAAATTTGGGTATGTTGTGCCATAATTTTCTTTAAATTCTAAGAGGTCTTTAATTATTTTCTCTATTTATTCCTTGACCAATTTCCTGTTGAGTAGAATGTTGTTCAGTTTCCATGTGTATGTGAGCTTTCTGTTGTTTTTGTTGAAGGCCAGCCTTAGTCCGTGGTGATCAGATAGGGTGAATGATATTATATCCAGCTTCTTATATCTGCAGAGGTCTGTTTTCTCACCAAGTATATGGTTGGCTTTGGAAAAAGTACTGTGAGTTGCTGAGATGAAGGTATATTCTTCTGTTTTGGGACAAAAATGTTCTATTTATACCTGTTAAATCCATTTGGTTCATAACTTCTGTTAGTTTCACTGTTTCTCTGTTTAGTTTGTCTTTCCCTTATTTGTCTATTGATGAGAGTAGGGTGTTGAATTCTCCTACTCTTATTGTGTGTGCTTAAACGTGTGCTTGTTGCTTTAGTAAAGTTTCTTTCAAGAATGTGGGTGCCTTTGTATGCCCTTGTATTTGCAGCATATATTTTCTGAGTTCATCTTGGTAGATTTTTCCTTTGAGGATTATAAAGTGTCCTTTGTTATCTTTTTTGAGTACTTTAGGTTGAAAGTCAATTTTATTCAATATAAGAATGGACACACCAGCTTGATTCTTGGAACCATTTGCTTGGAAAATTGTTTTCCAGCATTTTAGATTGACATAGTGTCTGTCTTTGTGCCTGAGATGAGTTTCCTGATTGCAGTACAGTGTTGGCTCCTGTTTATGTATCCAGCATGTTAGTCTATGTCTTTTCATTGGAAGAATGAGTCAACCATTGTTAAGAGAAATTGAGGAGAAGTGATTGCTGCTTCATGTTATTTTTGTTATCAGAGGTGGATTTCTCTGTGTGTGTCTCTCTTCTTTTTGATTTGTTAAAAGATTATATTCTTGCTTTCTCCAGAGTGTAGTTTACCTCCTTTGGTTGGTGTTTTCCATTCATTATCATTTGAAGGGCTGGATATCCTGGAAAGATATTGTATAAATTTGTTTTTGTCATGGAATACCTTGTTTTCTCCATCTATATTAATTGAGAGTTTTGCTGGATACAGTATCCTGTGTTGATATTTGTGTTTTCTTAGGTTCTGTAGGATATCTGCCCAGAATCTTCTTGATTTCATAGTCTCTGTTGAGAAGTATGGTCTAATTCTGATAGTTCTGTCTTTATATGTTACTTGACCTTTTCCCCCATAATGCTTTTAATATTCTTACTTTCTTTAGTGAATTTGGTGTTTTAATTTTTATGTGATGGGAGGAATTTCTTTTCTATCCAATATATTTGGAGTTCTGTAGGGCTGTTGTATGTTCCTTTAGGTTAGGGAAGTTTTCTTCTATAATTTTCTTGAGAACTTTCACAGGCCCTTTATGTTGTAAATCTCTCTCTTCTATATCTATAATTTTTAGGTTTGTTCTTCACATTTTGTCCTGTATTTCCTGGATGTTTTTGGTTAGGAACTTTTTGTATTTGCATTTTTCCTTTGACTGTTGTGTCAATGTTTTCTATGTTATCTTCTGCATCTGAGAGTCTCTTTTCTATCTCTTGTATTCTCTTGTTGATGCTTGTATCTATGACTCCTGACTTCTTTCCTAGGAGTTCAATGTCCACAGTTATTTCCTTTTATGATTTCTTTATTGCTCCTACCTCCCCTTTTAGATTCTGGATGGTTTTGTTCAATTCCTTCACTTGTTTAGTTGTGCTCTCCTGTAATTCTTTAAGGGCTTTTACCTGTTTACCAGCATTATCTTGTATTTCTTTAAGGGAATTATTTATGTCCTTCTTGAAGCCCTCTATCAGCATCATGACCTGTGATTTTAAATCTAAATCTTGCCTTTATGGTGTGATGGAGTAACTAGGGCTTGGTGTTGTGGGAGAATTGGGTTCAGAATGTACCAAGTAGCCTTGATTTCTGTTGGTACTGGTTCTATGTTTGCCTTTACCCATCTGGTTTTCACAGATGTTATTTGGTCCTGCTGCCTCTCGCAGGTGCTTGTCCCTCCTGTGGGCCTACAAGCCTAGCTCAACACTCCTGGGTGACCAGCTCTCCCCTGGCATAGAGTGTTGTGGCTCACCCCAGCTCCTTGGTGCAAATGAAGCTTGGAAGGACTCAGTCTCAGTTGCTTTGCCACTCCTGTGTTCCCTGTGCTCCTGGCTGTACCCATCTGCTCAGGTGCTGGAGAAAAAATGGTGGTCTTACCTCCATAACTGGGAGTCAGGTCACTCCTTGCAGACTTGTTCTTCCCGGCAGGATCATTGCGCAGACAGGGGTGGCACTGCCCAACTCCTGGGTGCAGCTGGAGCCCAGACAGATCCTGTCCCAGATGCTCTGCCACTCCTGTATTCCCTGAACTCCTGACTGTACCTGCCTGCTCAGTTTGCCAGAGAGAAAATGGCCTAACTGACCAATTTATTTCATTAACTAAGAGTACATGGGGTCCAATCAGTGCTGTGTATATATACATATGTGTGTTATTCACTAATACATAAGGAACACTAGAATCTTTCTGAAGAAAAAGAGAGTATATTTTCCTCATGAATTGTTAAATGGCAATAGATTCATAGCTTGTTGTGTATTCTTGGAAGTCCCTCACCATTGTGTTGTAATATTTTAAAAAATATGGTTACACTTTGTTTAATGGGGAAAACAAAGAATTGAACTCTCACATTCTATGGATGCTCATCCAAGTTTTCAGAATTATAAGGCTAAACTTACAAGCAAACACACTTGCTATTCAACTCTTTCACATATTCGAATAGTTTAATTTTGAATTGCTTGAGTAATTCAGGTTTTTTTAATGTTAACTACATCTGCTAGGATTTCATGTGTACAATGTCCTTGTGTAGTTCTGACACACTGTGGAGCAATTCTCATTGCAGATCTCTAATATTCAGATTTTACAATTGACTGGTTCTTTTCTATTATCTATAAGAGTTTTCACTAATTACCCGTTATGTTAATACAGGTTGATTTCAGTAATAAGTTTAAAACTGTTTCAGCTTCTAAGAGTTATTCAGGTCCTGAACTGTTACAGAATTTAGGTTATTTATGGCAACACTCTCAGTTCTGTGTACAGTTATTGTGTAATTCTTTTTACTGTGTCTATTATGTAATGTAGAGTGAGTGATTGACACTCTGAACACATGTTCTCTGGCCCAGGTGTAGTCTGATGATGTCAGGAATGAGCCTGTTATCTACTGTCATTACTCTCTTTTTTTTTCCACTTTTACTTTATATAGAGTATCTCTTTGTTTTAATTAACATACTGTGTATTAAGGTTCATTATGGCCATGCCTACTTTTTCAAAGCATTTTATCTTCCTTCTTAAATCTTGCATAAATATGCACATTAACTTTCATTCTTTTCTTACATTTTGCATTGGGTATTTTCTTTATTTACATTTCAAATATTTTCCCCTTTCTAGATCTCCCCTTCGGAACCCCACTATCCCATCACCACCTCACCTTCCTCTGTGAGGGTGCTCCCCCACCCACCTACCCACCCACCCATCCTCCCACACTGGCATTCCCCAACTATGGGGTGTCGAACATCTTCAGGCCCAAGAGCATCTCCCACACTGATGTCCACAAGGCCATCTTCTGCCACATATGTGAGCAGCATCATGGGTCACTCCATGTGTATTCTTTGATTGGTGGTCCAGTCACTGGGAGCACTGGGAGCTCCAATAGTGTCTGGCCTATTGACACTATTGCTCCCTCCATGGGGCTGTCATAACTTTTGTAGAAATTGGAATTGCAAGAACTGGCTCCAACTGCCAGCAAGGAGCAAACAGTCTTCAAGAGAGACTGAAGTTACATGGATATGTTCCCCCCCCCCCCTTAGGCCACACAATGCAACTTCAGTGTAACCCATGAAAAACCTATTTTCAGGGGAGCCCATGACCAGCAGGGGGCGATGTAAGTCCAGGAATCCTCATAGAGAGATGAAGTAGATATAGAGGAGACTCTGTCCTCTGTGGTTTTCTTAATTAGCTGTACTAATTGATCAGATCTGCTGTGATTAACATGATGTCTCCATGCTCAAATACAGTAAAGATTCTTTGCAAAACCATTTACAGATTTATGTTCACTTGTTTTTATTTGGTTTTTATAACTTCTTGTAAAAAATTGATGTAATTTATTCTGTTAACTGATTTCCCCACCCCAACTATTTCCAGATCCTTCCTACCTCCTAATTCATGCAACTACACACCTTTATTTTTCTGTCTGAATAAAAGAAAAAAAAACAGAAAGAAATTTAAAGGGACATTAAAAATAAACAGAAACAAAACAAAAAAGTCAAAAATCAAGACACACACAGAGAAAGCAAGAGAGAGAGAGTGATGAGAGAGAGAGAGAGAGAGAGAGAGAGAGAGAGAGAGAGACTCAGAGAAAGACCCATAAACTCACAACAGTGTAGCCATGATATATAGGTAAAACCTAAGTGAGACAAAAGGAGTTAATCGAGGCAATATTAGAAAAAAGTCTTCAAAATAACATTGAGTTCATTTTTTGGCTATGAACTGTTAAGCATGTCTTCATGATTAACTGTGCTTAATATCAACTGTGAGATCCACTGGAGAAAACTAATTTTCCCTTTACATGTGAATGTTAAGCAAAATTCTTCTTGGTATGGCTGAGATCCTTTTCCATTTCCTTCTCCCAACCTGGGGATTTTATCTGGGTTGATTTAATTCAGGCTCTGTGCCTGCATCCACAGTCTCTATGAATTCATATGTGCATGCGTCCAATTGTGTTTCAAACACACTCTTCCCTTGGAGTTCTGCAACTGCTCTGTCTCTTATAATCTGCTCTATTTTAAAAAAAGATTTACTCTTCATTTTTACCTCTATTTTATTATATCATCTTTGGAAATTCCTCATACTCTAAGGGCCCAATTCTAGACTCTCAGCTTCTACAATTAAGTAGAATAATTGTACTTCAAACATGATAATGAAGTCTTGAAACACATATGAATGAGAAGATTAGACACTTGCCTTATGGACATGGGTGACCAATTCAGTATATTTTTTCCATTTCCATATATTTATAGATCAGATAATTCATGTTTTATCACTGAGTAGCATCCACTTTTCTATATGTGTAAATTTGTCCTTTTTATTTATGCTTTATTAGATATATGGGGTGATTCCTTCCTTCATACTCTGCTAAAAGATCATGAATATCCTGCTGTGAATAAACATGAGTGTATGAACATCTGTACAATAACATGTAGTGTCACTTGAGTAGATGTGTGAGAGGGTTATTGCTTTGAAACAACGTAATTTGGTTTATTATTTTTTGACCAATTTCCATAGAAAAGTCTTCATCCCAGGTAAGTGTGGTTAAAGACCCTGTTTAGAAATGATATGGGTTCTAGTAGATCTCCATTGTATTGCTAATGGTCATGATGTCAAACTGCCTCATAAATATTTATGTTTATGCCCAGTACATTGTCTGAGCCTTGGTCCCAGAGGTCCATATGAGCTGTGAGTAAAGAATGATGCAGATATTCATGAGTGGACAGAGTGTTGAGAAAGATTGAGAGTGTATTCAACAACAGGTGATTCAGTGATACCAACCTGTCACCCAAGAACCAAAGACCATCCTAAAACATGGAAAAGGATGTAAGATACAGAGAACTGGTTTAAAGGACATGAAATCTTATCTCCATATACTGTCTTTGAATTTGAGATGGTCTTAACACAGTTAAATCTAGTTGCATCCATTTTGTCCCAAAAGCAATGTAAATTTTTTAGTCATTTCTGGTCAATATATATATTCTTGCCTTAGTGATAAAAACTTTTGTTTACACATTGATAGCTTATATCTATAATTTAGTTAATTTTGACAGTGCTGTAATAATCATTGATGTGTAAAAATTTAACCATATTTACTTTTATTCATTTTAGTGAATTTTGAAATATATGGCCCATGAGAAAGGCAAATATTCTTTGCATTTATCTGAAAGAAGGTTCTAATTCTCAGAAGTTAGCAATTTTTGGAATTTACCCTCAAAATCATCATCATGATCATCATCATGATCATAATTGTTATCATCGTCGTCATCATCATCATCATCATCATCATCATAATCATCATCACAAAGTACCATCACTAAATCCATGTGTTACCTTTGTCCCAAAGTAGAGCAACAGATTTAGGTCAAAAATTTACTGAGATTTTAGTCCTTGAAGTTACATCCACAACATGTGTTCAGGGCTCAGCAAAAGTGAATGGGATGCCCTTCCTCAGAGAGTATTCGGACCTGGACCTGAGCATCCACATCACCCATCTGCCTTTTCAGTCCTTCCTCTCTTGTGTTTCTGTAGCTGGACAAGTTTCTTATATAAGAATTACCTGCTCATGAATATGTAAATTCATTGAATCTATAGGAGTAAATACAGTCATGACCACACCCTGAAAACAATCTATGACCAGTGTTCTCTTCACCATCACTGTAAACACTGACTCTAATCATGGAATGGAGCTGGGTTTTTCTCTTCTTCCTGTCAATAACTGCAGGTAAGCGGCTCTCTAGTTCTAAATATGAAAAGGAGACAGGGCTTGGGGTGACAATGACATCCACTCTGTCTTTCTGACCACAGGTGTCCAATCTCAGGTCCAGCTGCAGCAGTCTGGAGCTGAGCTGGTGAAGCCTGGGGCTTCAGTGAAGATTTCATGCAAGGCTTCTGGCTACACCTTCACTGGCTACTGGATGCACTGGGTAAAGCAGAGGCCTGGACAGGGCCTTGAGTGGATTGGATATATTAATCCTAACAACGGTGGTACTAACCTCAACCAGAAGTTCAAGGGCAAGGCCACACTGACTGCAGACACATCCTCCAGCACAGCCTACATGCAACTCAACAGCCTGACATCTGAGGACTCTGCAGTCTATTACTGTGCAAGACACAGTGTTATAACTACATCCTGAGTGTGTCAGAAACCCTGGAGGGGCAGGAAGCTCCCCTAAGTATGAGGTTACTGAAACATTAATCTTTAGGCTGCTCAGAAATTATAATTTTGAATTTCCATTTATATCCTCCTCCTCACAATCTTATAGTGCCTTTGTCAGGTTTGTCAACACCAATCTATGAATAAAGTGGTGTTGGCTGAGAATGAACTTACAGTTCTCCATACCTTGTCAATCTCTTTACCAGTGACCACCTCCATTGACATGTTTCTTATTCCATGTTTTATTCCATAAAACAACGGTGGAAAAGTATGGTGATGCATGATAAAAACATCACTGTAACCTGAGAGAGCAGAACATTATTGGTAATGTATAATATGAGTTTGGCCTATCAAATCCAAATCAACATCATCTGAGCAAACAAACACTCCTTCACAGTCTTAAGCAGTAAGTTATCTCAGGAGTGTTGCTGTCTGTTGCCATATGTTCCAGCAGAAATTCCAATTCTTATAATTTGAGGAATATTTATATCAGAGTGCATAGGCATGCAAATATAATACCTGTAGGTTGGTCAAAATGTTACTAAATCACATTTCATCATACTCCTTTACCATCACATTCTATGTACCTGTTAAATTAAGTAGGCTCTGAGATTATTTGTGTTTGATCCCATATTCACTTCCTTCCAAGACTCAGTAGTCATACCTACAGTCACTAGCCTTTTTAGAACATGGACCAATACTAATACAGCATCAACTTTCATTGTCCTGTTGCTCAGCTTTGTTCTACAGAGTATTTGTGAATGTGTTTCTCTGTACCCACATGTGTTTCTTATATTTGTTTTTAGTTACGTTTCTTTGTTTTGTCCTATTCCCATTTGCTTGCTTTTCCATTACCTATCTGTATTTCTTTTTTTTAAATTTATTTTCTTTTTGTTTTCTTTTTTTTCTGATTTCATTTCATTTTACTTTTTTAAAAAATCACCTATACAAAAACAAATGTGGAAGCAAAATGAGCTCCTTTAGAAAAGATCAACTAAGACTGATTGTTAAAATCAGCAAATAGCTTATGAGTAAGGCATTTAAATTTGCTTTCCTCTCTGATAACCACCACAAAGTGATACAATACTTTTAATGATGAATAAGTGCTCATTTCGTTTGTAAGTGATCAAATACCTTAGAATAAACTGATTTCTTTGTTACTCTAAAGATAGAGAATAATTCTGTGCCAATGTTACATGTAGCTCATTCTAGAAGAATATGCTCTACCAGCACCTTTTTGATGTTCAGATATTTACCTGAACAGATTCCTCAGGGTGTTGTAATCCAGAGGACAATTATCAGTTTTCTGTACTCCATTTGCATAATATCTCTTGTTTCCTCAAATACTTTTTTTCTTTTTTTCTCATTCATTTTTTTTTTACTTTTTTATTTTCTATATCCTTTGTTTACGTTCCAAAGGCTTTCCCCTTTCCAGTTTCCCCACCCTCCCAGGAGACAACTATATCAGGCTCTTGTCAGCAAGTGCTTGTTGGCATCTACAATAGTATCTGGGTTTGGTGACTGTATATGGGATGGATTCCCAGGTGGGTCAGTCTCTTGATGGTCTTTTATTCAGTCTCTGCCCCACACTTTGTTTCTGTATCTCCTCCCATGGCTAGTTTGTTCCCCATCTAAGAAGGACCAAAGGATTCATACTTTGGTCATCCTTCTTGAGCTTCCTTTGGTCTGTGAATTGTATCTTGGACATTCTGAACTTCTAGGCTAAAACTCACTTATCGGTGAGTGCATACTTGTTGCAGTAAATTTTTATCCCAAATATACCCTGGCAGTGGAAACACAACTCATTTAGCATGAATACAACCTTTTTCACCTAAATTGGGCAGATTTACCACTACACTACCTTCTTTCCCATCTATGAGACCCTTTATAATTTGCAATATCTCCAAGCCACGTGTTTCTGCTTATCCACTCTCCCTCTCCCAAAACCTTCAGTTCCACTTTCAACTCTTCTCTCTCCTCTCTCCCTCTCCCAAAACCTTCTTTACCTCCTCCTCATCATCTTTTTCTCTCTTTATCACTCAAAACCTACTTCTCTTCCTGCCAATCGTTTTTTTCTCCTTCTCACCCAAAACTTACTTCTCCTGCCAAACTTCTCTTGCTCTCCTTTTCACCCCCAAACCTATTTCTCCTCTGCCCATCCTCTCTTTCTCCCCTCACCCAAAATTTTCTTCTCCTCCTGCTCCACCACCAGCTCTAGAATTTATTTATAAATTAAGATGGGAAACAGGTTTACAGGAAATCATCTGAGTGCTGACTCATTTCTTGTTTGAAGCCCCACACAGGATAACAGAATTGGCATCAAATACAATTAACCACAGAGCTATACACAACACATACTATGTATGTTCCATTGTGATTAGGTTTCCTCACTCAGGATAATATATGTTCTAGTTCCATCTATTGGCCTAAGAATTTCATGAATTTATTGTTTTGAATAACCGAGTAGTATTCCACTGTGCAAATGTACCACATTTTCTGTATCTATTTCTCTGTTGAAGGACATCTGGGTTCTTTCCAGTTTCTGGCTATGATAAATAAGACTGCTATGAACATAGCAGAGCATTTATCCTTATTATATGTTGGATCATCTTCCAGATATATGGCCAGGAGTGGTATAGCTGGGTAACCAGGTAGTACTATGTCCAATTTTCTGAGGAACCCCTGAACTGATCCCAGAGTGTTTGTACCAGCTTGCAATCCAACCAGCAATGGAGGAATGTTCCTCTTCTCCACATCCTAGCCAACACCTACTGTTACCTGAGTTTTTGGTCTTAGCTATTCTGACTGGTATGAGGTGGAATCTCAGGGTTGTTTCTATTTGCATTTCCCTGATGCAATTAGATAACTAAGGATGTTGAACATTTCCATAAGTGTTTCTCAGCCATTCGGTGTTCCTCAGTTGAGAATTTTTTGTTTAGCTCTGTACCCCATTTTAATAGAGTTATTTGGTTCTCTGGAGTCTAACTTCTTGAGTTCTTTGTATATATTGGATATTAGACCTCTGTCGGATGTAGGATTGTTAAAGATCTTTTCCCAGTTTGTTGGTTGGCCTTTTGTCCTCTTAACAGTGTCCTTTGCCTTACAGAAGCTTTGTAATTATATAAGGTCTCCTTTGTTAATTTTTTATCTTAGAATACACGCTATTGGTGTTCCTTTCAAGTAAATTTCCCCTGTGCCCATGTGCTCCAGGCTCTTCCCCACTTTCTTTTCTGTTTGTTTCAGTGTGTCTGGTTTTATGTGGAGGTCCTTGATCCACATGGACTTGAGCTTTATAAAAGGATATAAGAATGGATCGATTTGCATTCTTCTGCATGCTAATTGCCAGTTGAACCAGCACCATTTGTTGAAAAGGTTAACTTTTTTTTTCACTGGACGGTTGTAGCTCCTTTATCAAAGATCAAGTGATCATAGGTGTGTGGGTTCATTTCTAGGTCTTCAGTTCTATTCCATTGATCTACCTGCCTATCACTGTACCAGTACCATATAATTTTTATCACTATTGCTCTGTAGTATAGCTTGAGGTCCAGAATGCTGATTCCCCCAGAAGTTCTTTTATTGTTGAGAATAGTTTTTACTATCCTGGGATTTTTGTTATTCCAAATGAATTTGAGGATAAGTCTTTCTAACTTTATGAAGAATTAATTGGAATTTTGATGGGGATTGCATTGAATCTGTGTATTGCTTTTGGTAAAATGGCCATTTTTACTATATTAATCCTGCCAATCTATGAGCATGGGATCTCTTTTCATCTTCTGAGGTCTTCTTCGATTTCTATCTTCAGAGACTTTAAGTTCTTGTCATACAGATCTTTCACTTGTTTGGACAGAGTCACACCAAGATACTTTATATAGTTTTGATTGTTCTGAAGGGTGTCATTTCCCTAATTTCTTTCTCAGCCTGTTTATCTTTTGAATATAGGAAGGCTGCTGATTAGTTTGAGTTAATTTTATATCTGCCCACTTTGCTGAAGTTGTTTATCTGCTGTAGGAGTTCTTTGGTGAAGTTTTTGGGGAAATGTAAGTATACTATCATTCCATCTGTAAATACTGATAGTTTGACCACTTCCTTTCCAATTTCTATTCCTTTGACCTATTGTTGTATAATTGTTCTAGGTAGAACTTCAAGAACTATTTTGAATAGATAGGGAGAGGCTGGGTAGCCTGATCTCGTCCCTGGTTTTAGTGGTATTGCTTCAAGTATCTCTGCATTTAGTTTGATGTCAACTACTGGTTTGCTGTATATTGCTTGTGCTATGTTTAGGTCTGGGTCTTGAATTCCTGATCTTTCCAAGACTTTTAACATGAAGGGATGTTGAATTTTTTTGTCTAACTTTTTTCCTGCTGTTCTTTTTTTAAATTATTGGATATATTCTATATTTACAATTCATTTCTCTTTTTCTGTTTCCCCACCCCCCAATGGTCCCACATGCCCCCTTCCCCCCCCCACTCCCTCATCCACCCCTTCCCACTTCCCTGTTCTTGTATTCCCCTACACTGATGCTTTGGTCCATCCTAGCACCAGTGTCCACTCCTTTCTTCTTGTCAGACATAATTTGATATGTGATTTATGTCTTTGGTGTTCCAAGATTAGGGATGTTGAATTTTGTCTAATGCTTTTTCAACATATAATGAAATGACCATGTGTTTTTTTCTTTAAGTTTGTTTATCAAGTAAACCATCCCTGACTTTGTTACATATTGAACCATCCCCGCATCCCTAGGATGAAGCCTACTTTATCATGGTGCATGAAAGTTTTTCTGTGTTCTTGGATTCAGTGTGCAAAATTAATTTTTCATTAATATTCTTCAGGGAAATTGGTCAGAAGTTCTCTTTCTTTCTTAGGTCTTTGTGAAGTTTTGGTATCAGCATAATTGTGGCTTCACAGATGAATTAGGTAGTGTTCCTTCTCTTTCTCCTCTGTGGAATAGCTTGAAGAGTATTGGTATTAGATCTTCTTTGAATGTCAGATAGGATTCTATACAAAAACGATCTGGTCTTGGGCTTTTTTTGGTTGGGAGACTTTTAAGAACTTCTATGTCTTTAGGTGTTATGGGATTGTGTGGATAGTTTATCTGATCCTGATTTAACTTTGGTATTTGGTGTCTGTCTAGAAAATAGTCCATTTCATCCAGATTTTACATTTGTGTTGAATATATAGGCTTATGTAGTAGGATATGATGATTCTTTTTGAATTTCCTGATTCAATTAGGAAATTAATTGAATTTTCTGTCGTGACATCACATTTTCTTTCTTTCTTTTTTTCTTTTTTTTTATTATTTTCTATATTCATTGTTTAAATTCCAAAGGCTTTCTCCTTTACAGTTCGCCCCCAACATATGTCCCATAAGTCCTCTTCCCCCCAACTATCCCCCAATCACCCTCCCCCCACCACCATTTCCCTATTCTGGTACTCTCCTACAAAACTGGATTTAGTCTTTTCCGGACCAGGGTTCTCTCCATCCCTTTTCTGTGGAATCTTTTGCTTAGCTAATTGTGTCTTGAGTATTTAGAGCTTCTGGGCTCCTTAATATCCACTTATCAGTGATTGCAATTCATGTGTATTCTTTTGTAACTGGGTTGACTCACTTTGGATGATATTTTCCAGATCCAACCATTTGCCTACAAATTGCATAAATTCATTATTTTTAATTGCTGAGTAGTATTCCATTTTATAAATATACCACATTCTGTATCCATTCTTCTGTTGAGGGACATCTGGGTTCTTTCCAGCTTCTGGCTATTATAAATAAGGCTGCTATGAACTTAGTGGAGCATGTGTCTTTATTGCATACGGGTGAATCCTCTGGTATATGCCCAGAAGTGGTATGACAGGGTCCTCTGGAAGTGTCATGCCCAATTTTCTGAGGAACCTCCATACTGATTTCCAGAGTGGTTGTACCATCTTGCAATCCCACCAACAATGGAGGAGTGATCCCCTTTCTCCACATCCTCACCAGCACCTGTTGTCTCTTGAGTTTTTAATCTTAGCCATTCTGCCTGGTGTGAGATGGAATCTCAGGGTTGTTTTGATTTGCATTTCCCTGATGACTAATGATGTTGAACATCTCTTAAGGTGCTTCTCAGCCATCCGAATTTCTTCTGGTGAAAATTCCTTGTTTATCTCTGTACCCCATTTTTAATAGGGTTATTTGGTTCTTTGGGGTCTAACTTCTTGAGTTCTTTGTATATATTGGATATTAGCCCTCTGTCTGATGTGGGGTTGGTGAAGATCTTTTCCTCATTTGTTGGTTGCTGTTTTGTCCTTCTGACAGTGTCTTTTGCCTTACAGAAACTTAAGTGACCAAAAAAACTCCACCAGAGAACTCCTACAGCTGATAAACAACTTCAGCAAAGAGGCTGGTTATAAAATCAACTCAAGTAAATCAGTAGCCTTCCTGTACTCAAAGGACAAGCAGGCTGAGAAAGAAATTACAGAAATAACACCCTTCATAAGAGCCATAAACAATATAAAGTATCGTGGCATGACTCAAACTAAACAAGTGAAAGATCTGTATGACAGGAACTTCAAGTCCTTGAAGAAAGAAATCTGAGAAGACCTCAGAAGATGGAAAAATATTTCTTGCTCCTGGATTGGCAGGATCAATATAGTAAAAATGGCCATCTTGCCAAAAGCAATATACAGGTTCAATGCAATCCCCATCAAAACCCAAATCTATTCTTCATAGATCTAGAACGAGCAATTCTCAAATTCATTTGAAGTAATAAAAAACCCAGGATAGCTAAAACTATTCTCAACAATAAAAGGTCTTCTGGGGGAATCAATATCCCTGACCTCAAGCAGTACTACAGAGCAATTGTGTTAAAAAAAAAAAACTTCATGGTATTGGTACAGCAACAGGAAAGTAGATCAATGGAATAGAATTGAAGATTCAGAAATGAGCCCATAGAGTTATGGTCACTTGATCTTTGATAAAGGAACTACAACCATCCAGTGGAAAAAAGATAGCCTTTTCAATAAATGGTGCTGGTTCAACTGGAGGTCAACATGCAGAAGAATGCTAATTGACCCACTCTTATCTCCTTGCACTAAGATCAACTCCAAGTGGATCAAGGACCTCCACATAAAACCAGACACACTGAAACTAATAGAAAAGAAATTGGGGAAGACCCTGGAGGACATGGGCACAGGGGAAAGTTCCTGAACAGAACACCAATAGCTTATGCTCTAAGATCAAGAATTGACAAATGGGACCTCTTAAAATGACATCACTTTTTCATTCTCCATCTGGTTAACTTGGATGCTGTCTCTGTGCCCTCTGGTTAGTCTGACTAGGGGTTATTTATCTTCTTGATTTTCTTACAGAAACACCTCCTGGTTTTCTTGATTCTTTGTATAGTTATTTTTATTTCTACTTGATTGAATTCAGTCCGAGTTTCATTATTTTCTGCTGTCTCCTCCTTTTGTGTGTATTTGCTTCATTTTTTCTAGAGCTTTCATGTGTGCTGCTAGTGTATGTTGTCTCCAATTTTCTTTTGGAGACACTCAGAGCTATGGGTTTTCTTTTTAGCATTGCTTTCATTGTGTCTCATAAGTTTTGGTGTGTTGCACGTTCATTTTCATTAAATTGAAAAAGGCTTTGATTTCTTTTTTTATTTCAACCCTGACCAAGTTATACTTGAGTAGGGAATTGTTCCACTTGCACATATTTGGGCTTTCTGATGTTTTGTTTCTATTGAAGACCACCCTTAATCTGTAATGATCTGATGGGAGGCATGGGATTACTTCAGTCTTCTTATACCTGTTGAGTACTATTTTGTGACTGATTATATGGTCTATTTTTGAGAAGGTATCATTAGGTGTAAAAAGGAAGGTATATTCTTTTGATTTAGGGTGAAATGTTCTATAAATATTTGTTAAATCCACTTGGTCCAAAACTTTTGCTAGTTTCACTGTGTGTCTGTTTATTTTTTGCTTCCCTGATCTGTCCATTGATGAGAATGGGGTGTTGAAGTTCCCCACAATTATTGTGTAAGGTGAATTTGTGCTTTGAGCCTTAGTAAAGTTTCATTTAGGAATGTGGGTACCCTTGCATTGGTAGCATAGATGTTCAAACTTGAGATTTCTTCTTGATAGATATTTTCTTTGATGAATATGAATTATCCTTCCTTATCTTTTTTCATGACTTTTGGTTGAATGTCAATTTTATCCGAGTATTTCAGCATGTTAACTGGGGCCATTTGCTTGGAAAGTTGTTTTCCATCCCTTTACTCCGAGGTAGTGTTTTCCTTTGATACTGAGTTGCTTTTCCTGTATACAGCAAAATGTTGGGTCCTGGTTAAGTATCCAGTCTGTTGGTCTTTGTCTTTTCATTTGGGGAATTGAGTCCATTGATTTTAAGAGATATTAAGGAATATTGGTTTTTATGTTTGTTTATCTTCTTTTGGGTTTGTTGAAAGATTACTATATCACTCCTGGGCATATATCCAGAGGATTCACTGATATGCAATAAGGACACATGCTCCACTATGTTCATAGCAGCCTTATTTGTAATAGGCAGAAGCTGGAAAGAACCCAAATGTCCCTCAATGGAGGAATGGATACAGAAAATGTGGTATACAAGGGAATACTACTCAGCAATGAAAAACAATGAATTCATGAAGTTCTTAGTCAAATGGTTGGAACTGGAAAATATCATCCTAAGTGAGGTAAGCCACTCACAAAAGAACACACATGGAATGCAGTCACTGATAAGTGAATATTAGCCCAGAAGCCCTGAATACCCAAGACATGATTCACATATCAAATGATTCCCAAGAAGAAGTAAGGAGAGGGCTCTGGTCCTAGAAAGGTTTGATGCAGCAATGTAGGGGAATACCAGGACAGAGAAGAAGGAGGGGGTTGATTGAAGAACAGTTGGAGTGATGAGGGCTTATAGGAGTTATATGTGTGTGTGTGTGTGTGTGTGTGTGTGTGTGTGTGTGTGGGAAACCAGGAAAGGGAAAATCATTTGGAATATAAACAAAGAATATAAAAAAAAGACTTTCTTGTTTTTTCTAGGGTGTAGTTTCCCTCCTTATGTTGGAATTTCATCTGTCATCATTTGTAGGGCTGCATTTTTGGAAAGATATTGTGTAAATTTGGTTTTCTCATGAATTATCTTGGTTTCCCCATATATGGTAATTGAGAGTTTTGTTGGGTATAGTAGTCTGGGCTAGCATTTGTGTTCTCTTACAGTCTGTATGAAATCTGCCCAGGATCATCTAGCTTTCATAGTCTCTGGTGAGAAATCTGGTGTAATTCTGATTTGTCTGCATCTCTATGTTCCTTGGCCTTTTTTCCTTACTGCTTTTACTATTCTTTCTTTGTTTAGTTAATTTGGTGTTTTTATTATTATGTGACAGGAGGAATTTCTTTTGTGTTCAAATCTATTAGGAGTTTTGTAGGCTTCTTGTATGTTCAAGGGGATCTTTATGTTAGGGAAGTTTTCTTCCATAATTTTGCTGAAGATATTTACTGGCCCTTTAAGTTGGCAATCTTTACTTCCTTCTATACCTATAATCCTAATGTTTGGTCTTCTCGTTTTGTCCTGGAATTCCTGGATGTTTTGGATTAGGTGCTTTATGCATTTTGCATTTTCTTTGACTGTTTAGTCTATGTTTCCTATGGTATCTTTTGCACATGTTATTCTCTCTTCTTTTTCTTGTATTCTGTTGGTGATGATTGCATCTATGCCTTCTGATCTCTTTGCTAGGTTTTCTATCTCCACGGCTGTCTACCTCGGTGATGTCTTTATTCTTTATTTTTCCATTTTTACATCCTGGACAGTTTTCTTTCAATTCCTTCACCTGTTTGTGTTTTCATGCAATTCTTTAAGGTATTTTTTGTGTTTCTTCTTATGGACTTCTACCTGTTTACTTGTGTTATCCTGTATTTCTTTAAGGGAATTATTTATGTCCTTCTTAAAGTACTCTGTCATCATCATGAGGTGTAATTTTAGTTCAGAATTTTGCTTTTCTGTTGTGTTGGGATACACAGTGTTCACTCTTGTGTGAGAACTGGATTCTGATAATGCCAAGTAGCCTTCATTTATGTTGCTTGTGTTCTTTCGCTTGCCTATAATCATCTAGTTATCTCTGTTGTTAGCTGCTCTTGCTGTCTCTGTCTGTGAATTGTCCTTCTTGTAAGCCTGTGTGCCTGAACCCCTGGGAGACTATTTTTTGGGAGGAATTTAGGTATGGAAAATTGTGTATAGGGTCAGCTCCAGGGTGCAGACAGAAACTGGAAGGAACCTGTCCCTGGCTGTTCCCTAATTCCAGTGACTTGATGGCTCAGAGTGGGTCCCTTTTGGACCAGGAATTTGAGCAGAACTGGTGTTCTAACCTCTGCTCACAGATGAGTCAGCTATCCAGGAAGACTGGCTCTCTCCCTATGGTATTTGCTTATAGAGCACTGTGGCACAGGGTCAGCTCTGGGAAGAGATGGATTCTGATCCCTACAACATCTTTAAAGTGGCTATTCTTGTATGTAATGTATCTAATATCTGAGGACACATGTTGTATCCATTTTTTGACTGAATCAGAATGAGAAGATGTGAGCCAATTTCCAGACACAGTCCGTTCTGCAAAGGCACCCAGAGTAGTGAATTAGGACACAATCCCATAGGTGGTGCTCAGAATTGTCAATTATAGACAGGTCTAAAAGGAACAGCTAGGGTTTTATAATCAAGAAAAAGAGGGTCTAAGCAGAGGAAAAGGGAAAGTAATTCACAATGAAAAGGGAAAAAAGAAAAATGCTATAAGGCAATATGTCTATTTATTCAAGGAAATCTATACAGACATTGCACCAGATCAGCAAGTATTATGATCCTAATATTATATTTCTTAGAAGAATAAACTTATGTCATATATTTACAATTGTATAGAGCCTAGACATTTGTGAATGGATTACATTATAAGAGGAGGATGTCAATATAAACCCATACTACATAATTAGTCTCTCATTCCTTTGCAATGCAACTTATGTGAGCCCTCAGCTTTCCTATGTACTAGAATATGATGTACAGCATTATAGATATTATCCAGCACATCACATGGATTCTGAGTACGTACAGAAGATAGAACATGCATTTAACTTGTACTCCACTCGGTTTCCTGCAATATTTGTTGTATCTAATTTGTGAACCTGAAATTAGAGCACAATATATATTAATATTCTGAATTATTTAATATGTATTTTTGTTTTAATATGAGTAGCTACACTTCATGTAGTTTACTACATATGTACACACATTCATACATAATACTATTGTTTACTCTCATTCCTGGGACAATATTCCAAATCCATCTTTGTGTATAAACCATTCCTTCCCGAAAAGCTTTACAAACACATGCACTGTCCCAGAATAGGAGGACCATGGATTGTAAAGCTACACAGGTAGGGATGAAGCTTTCTAGGTACACATATTCTCCACCAATTAGATTTCCTATTATGGAAACTTCTTCACTACCCTCATCCCATTAAATGGGTGTCGATTCAGACTGGGAAACAGATGGAGCTTCTGAATATATTTCCTTTATTTCTACTTCTGAATCAAGTTGAATTTCTTTTTTTTTTTAATTTTTATTTTCTATATTCTATGTTTACATTCCAAGGGCTTTCCCCTTTCCCAGTTCCCACCCACCATAGTTCCCATAGTTCCTCTCCCCCTCAACTATTCCCCAATCATTCCCCCTCCCCCCTCAGTTTCTTTACTAAACTGGATGCAATCTTTACATGCCCAGGGTCCTCTCCTTTCTTCTTCTTGGGAATCATTTGACTTGCTATTCGTGTCTTGAGTATTTAGTGCTTCTGGGCTCATTAATATCCACTTATCAGTGATTGCATTTCATGTGCATTCTTTTGTGATTGGGTTAGCTCACTCAGGATGAAATTTTCCAGGTCTAACCATTTACCTACAAATTGCATGAATTCATTATTTTTAATTGCTGAGTAGTATTCGATTGTATAAATATACCACATTTTCTGTATCCATTCCTCCTTTGAGGGATATTTGGGCTCCTTCCAATTTCTGGCTATTATAAACAAGGCTGCTATAAACATAGTGGAGCATGTGTCTTTATTGCATGCAGGGGAATCCTCTGGGTATATGCCCAGGAGTGGTATGCCAGGGTCCTCTGGGAGTGACATGCCCAATTTTCTGAGGAACCTCCAAACTGATTTCCAGAGCGGTTTTACCATTTTGCAATCCCACCAACAATGGAGGAGTGTTCCTCTTTCTCCACATCCTCCCCAGCACTTGTTGTCTCTTGAGTTTTTAATCTTAGCCATTCTGACTGGTGTGAGGTGGAATCTCAGGGTTGTTTTGATTTGCATTTCCCTGATGACTAATGATGTTGAACATCTTTTAAGGTGTTTCTCGGCCATCCGAATTTCTTCTGGTGAAAATTCTTTGTTTAGCTCTGTGCCCCATTTTTTTAATAGGGTTATTTGGTTCTTTGGGGTCTAACTTCTTGAGTTCTTTGTATATATTGGATATTAGCCCTCTGTCGGATGTGGGGTTGGTGAAGATCTTTTCCCACTTTGTTGGTTGCCGTTTTGTCCTTCTGACAGTGTCCTTTGCTTTGCAGAAACTTTGTAATTTTATGAGGTCCCATTTGTCGATCCTTGATCTTAGTGCGTACGCTATTGGTGTTCTGTTCAGGAACTTTTCCCCTGTGCCCAAGTCCTCCAGGGTCTTCCCAAGTTTCTTTTCTAATAGTTTCAGTGTGTCTGGTTTTATGTGGAGGTCCTTGATCCACTTGGAGTTGATCTTAGTGCAAAGAGATAAGAGTGGGTCAATTCGCATTCTTCTGCATGTTGACCTCCAGTTGAACCAGCACCATTTGTTGAAAAGGCTATCTTTATTCCACCGGATGGTTGTGGCTCCTTTATCAAAGATCAAGTGACCATAAGTCTGTGGGTTAATTTCTGGGTCTTCAATCCTGTTCCATTGATCTGCTTGCCTGTTGCTATACCAATACCATGCAGTTTTTAACACAATTGCTCTGTAGTACTGCTTGAGGTCAGGGATATTGATTCCCCCAGAAGTCCTTTTATTTTTGAGAATAGTTTTAGCTATCCTGGGTTTTTTGTTGCTCCAGATGAATTTGAGAATTGCTCTTTCTAGATCTATGAAGAATTGAGTTGGGATTTTGATGGGGATTGCATTGAATCTGTATATTGCTTTTGGCAAGATGGCCATTTTTACTATATTGATCCTGCCAATCCAGGAGCAAGAAATATTTTTCCATCTTCTGAGGTCTTCTTCGATTTCTTTCTTCAAGGACTTGAAGTTCCTGTTGTACAGATCTTTCGCTTGTTTGGTTAGAGTTACGCCAAGATACTTTATGTTGTTTGTGACTATTGTGAAGGGTGTTATTTCCTTAATTTCTTTCTCAGCCTGCTTGTCCTTTGAGTACAAGAAGGCCACTGACTTGCTTGAGTTAATTTTATAACCTGCCACTTTGCTGAAGTTGTTTATCAGCTGTAGAAGTTCTCTGGTGGAGTTTTTTGGGTCGCTTAGGTAAACTATCATATCGTCTGCAAATAATGATAGTTTCACTTCTTCCTTTCCAATTTGTATCCCTTTGACTTCCTTATGTTTTCTAATTGCTCTTGCTAGAACTTCAAGTACTATATTGAAAAGATATGGAGAGAGAGGGCAGCCTTGTCTTGTCCCTGATTTTAGTGGGAATGCTGCAAGTTTCTCTCCATTTATTTTGATGTTGGCTACTGGTTTGCTGTAGATTGCTTTTACTATGTTTAGGTATGGGCCTTGAATTCCTGCTCTTTCCAAGACTTTTAGCATGAAAGGATGCTGAATTTTGTCGAATGCTTTTTCAGCATCTAATGAGATGACCATGTGGTTTTTTTCTTTCAGTTTGTTTATGTAGTGGATTACATTGATGGATTTCCGTATATTGAACCATCCCTGCATCCCTGGGATGAAGCCTACTTGATCATGGTGGATGATCGTTTTGATGTGCTCTTGGATTCGGTTAGCAAGAATTTTATTTAGTATTTTTGCATCTATATTCATAAGAGAAATTGGCCTGAAGTTCTCTTTCTTTGTTGGATCTTTTTGTGGTTTAGGTATTAGCGTAATTGTGGCTTCGAAGAATGAGTTGGGCAGTGTCCCTTCTGTCTCTATTTTGTGGAATAGTTTGAAGAGTATTGGTGTTAAGTCTTCTTTGAAGGTCTGGTAGAATTCTGCACTAAAACCATCTGGTCCCGTACTTTTTTTGGTTGGGAGGCTTTCTATAACCCCTTCTATTTCTTTAGGGGTTATGGGACTATTTAGCTGGTCTACTTGATGCTGATTTAATTTTGGTATTTGATATCTGTCTAGGAAATCGTCCATTTCCTCCAGATTCTCCAGTTGTTTTGAGTATAGACCTTTGTAGTAGGATCTGATGATCTTTTGAATTTCCTCAGTTTCTGTTGTTATGTCTCCCTTTTCATTTCTAATTTTGTTAATTTGTATACTGTCTCTGTGTCCTTTGGTTAGTCTGGCTAAGGGTTTATCTATCTTGTTGATTTTCTCAAAGAACCAGCTCCTGGTCTTGTTGATTCTTTGTATGGTTCTCTTTGTTTCTATTTGATTGATTTCAGCCCTGAGTTTGATGATTTCTTGTTTTCTACTCCTCCTGGGTGAGTTAACTTGTTTTTCTTCTAGCACTTTAAGGTGTGCTGTTAAGCTGCTAGTGTATGCTCTCTCCAGTTTCTTTTTGGATGCACTTAGAGCTATGAGTTTTCCTCTTAGCACTGCTTTCATTGTGTCCCATAGATTTGGGTAGGTTGTACCTTCATTTTCATTGAATTCTAAAAAGTCTTTGATTTCTTTTTTTATTTCTTCCTTGACCAAGGTGTCATTGAGTAGAGTATTGTTCAGTTTCCATGTGTATGTGGGCTTTCTGTTGTTTTTGTTGCTATTGAAGACCACTCTTACTCCATGGTGATCTGATAGGAGGCATGGGATTAGCTCGATCTTCTTGTATTTGTTGACATCTGTCTTGTGACCGATTATATGGTCTATTTTGGAGAAGGTACCATGCGGTGCTGAGAAAAAGGTATATTCTTTAGCTTTAGGATGAAATGTTCTATATATATCTGTTAAATCCAATTGGTCCAGAGTTTCAATTAGTTTCACTGTGTCCCTGTTTAGTTTCTGCTTTCCTGATCGGTCCATTGAGGAGAGTGGGGTGTTGAAGTCACCCACAATTATTGTGTTAGGTGTAATGTGTGCTTTAAGCTTTAGTAAGGTTTCTTTTACAAATGAGGGTGCCCTTGCATTTGGAGCATAGATGTTCAGTATTGAGAGCTCTTCCTGGTGGATTTTCCCTTTGGCCAGCAAGAAGTGACCTTCTGGGTCTCTTTTGATGATTTTAGGTTGAAAGTCAATTTTATCTGATATTAGAATGGCTACTCCAGCTTGTTTCCTGAGACCATTTGCTTGTAAAATTGTCCTCCAGCCTTTTACTCTAAGGCAGTGTTTGTCTTTAACACTGAGATGTGTTTCCTGTATGCAGCAAAATGTAGGGTCCTGTTTCCGTATCCAGTCTGTTAGTCTATGTCTTTTTATTGGGGAATTGAGTCCATTGACGTTAAGAGATATTAAGGAATAGTAATTATTACCTCCAGACATTTTTGAAATTATATTTATTTATCTTATTTATTTTTTATATTCGAGAGGTTATCTTCTTTTGGGTTTGATGAGAGGAGGTTTCTATCTTGCTTCTTCCCGAGTGTAGTTTCCGTCCTTGTCTTGGTGTTTTCCCCCTATTATCCTTTGTAGGGCTGGATTTGTGGAGAGATATCTTGCAAATTTGGTTTTGTCATGGAATACCTTGATGTCTCCATCAATGGCAATTGAGAGTTTTGCTGGGTAAAGTAGTTTTGGCTGAAGTTTGTGTTCTCTTAGAGTTTGCATGATATTTGCCCAGGATCTTCTAGCTTTCATGGTCTCAGGTGAGAAGTCTGGTGTTATTCTGATAGGTTTTCCTTTATATGTTACTTGGCCTTTTTCTCTTGCTGCCTTTAGTATTCTTTCTTTGTTTATTACATTTGGAGTTTTGATTATTATGTGACGGGATGTATTTCTGTTCTGGTCCAGTCTGTTTGGGGTTCTATAGGCTTCTTGTATATTCATGGGCATCTCTCTCCTTAGGTTGGGGAAGTTTTCTTCCATAATTTTATAGAAGATATTAGCTGGCCCTTTAACTTGTAAATCTTCACTCTCGTCTATACCTATAATCCTTAGGTTTGGTCTTCTCATAGTGTCTTGGATTTCCTGGATGTTTTGGGTTACCACCTTTTTGCATTTAGTGTTTTCTTTGACTGTTGAATCAATGGTTCCTATGGTATCTTCGGCTTCTGAGATTCTGTCTTCTATCTCTTGTATTCTATTGTTGATACTTGCGTCTAGGGCCCCTGATTTCTTCCCCAGGTTTTCTATCTCCAATGTTGTCTCCCTCTGTGATTTCTTAGTTGTTTCTACATCTGTTTTTAGTATCTGGATGGATGTGCTCAGATCTTTCGTTTGCTTGATTGTGTTTTCATGTATTTCTTTAATAGATTTTTGTGCTTCCTCTTTCATAGCTTCTACTTGTTGGCCCACGTTCTTCTGTAGTTCTTTAAGTGACTTTTGTCTTTCTTCCTTATTGTCTTCTTCTCTTTGATCCATCTTCTCCTGAATTTCTTGAAGTGATTTTTGTATTTGCCTCGTAAAGGCTTCTAACTTTTGATCCATTTTCTCCTCTATTTCTTTACGAGATTTTTCTATGTGTTCAGCTACCAGCATCCTGACCAGTGATTTTATATCCAAGTCTTGTTTTTCTGGTGTTTTAGGGTATCCAGGGATTCCTTTTGTTGGAGAACTGGGTTCAGATGCTGTCATGTTGCCTTGATTTTTGTTAGTAACGTTCCTTCGTTTTCCTTTTGCCATCTGGTTATTTCTGGTTTTAGTTGGCCTTGTTGTTAGTGGCTGGTGTTTGAATCTCCTGTGAGGCTGGGCTCACCTGTTGTTTCTCTACTGGTAAATATGTGTGACTGCTGCTTTAAGGGATCATAAGCTGGCTGCCACCCATGCGATTGTAGCCCCTGTTGGAGTCTGTCTACCTGGGCTTCTCCAGCTGTGTCCTGGTTGCAAGGAACTCGGCCTGCTTGGTTCCGAGACCCTAGCAGATCCCCCTGTGCGGGTAGCCCTGGAAGGGGTGTTTACCTGGGCCTTTCCAGCTATGTCCTGGTTGCAATATGGAGGCCCGCAGCTACCGCTGGTCCAGGGGCCGGTGAGCTGGTTGCAGAATGCAGCCTAGGTGCTCGCCAGAGGGCGCGGGGATGTCCCACAGAGCCTGGGCCTTTCCAGCTGTGTCCTGGGCCTTTCCAGCTATGTCCTGGTTGCAATATGGAGGCCCGCCGCGCTGGTCCAGGGGCCGGCGAGCTGGTTGCAGAAAGCAGCCTAGGTGCTCACCAGAGGGTGCGGGGAAGTCCCACAGAGCCTGGGCCTTTCCAGCTGTGTCCTGGTTGCAATATGGAGGCCCGCCGCGCTGGTCCAGGGGCCGGCGAGCTGGTTGCAGAAAGCAGCCTAGGTGCTCGCCAGAGGGCACGGGGATGCCCCGCAGAGCCTAGGCGGAACTCAGCCTGCTTGGGTCCGAGACCCTAGCAGATCCCCCCGTGAGGGCAGCCCTGGAAGGGGTGTTTACCTGGGCCTTTCCAGCTATGTCCTGGTTGCAATATGGAGGCCCGCCACTTCTGCTGGTCCAGGGGCCGGCGAGCTGGTTGCAGAAAGCAGCCTCGGTGCTCGCCAGAGGGTGCGGGGAAGTCCCACAGAGCCTGGGCCTTTCCAGCTGTGTCCTGGTTGCAATATGGAGGCCCGCCGCGCTGGTCCAGGGGCCGGCGAGCTGGTTGCAGAAAGCAGCCTAGGTGCTCGCCAGAGGGTGCGGGGAAGTCCCACAGAGCCTGGGCCTTTCCAGCTGTGTCCTGGTTGCAATATGGACGCCCGCCGCGCTGGTCCAGGGGCCGGTGAGCTGGTTGCAGAAAGCAGCCTCGGTGCTCGCCAGAGGGCGCGGGGATGTCCCGCAGATCCTAGGCGGAACTCAGCCTGCTTGGGTCCGAGACCCTAGCAGATCTCAAGTTGAATTTCTTTTGGGATGTTACCTTCCCTGTGAGTATCATAGTGGTCCTTCCTCTTTTTGCTGTATGTGAATGTTTCAAGAATTCATACATGGATACATGGGGTGATTCATCTTAGCCCAAGACTCCTTCTCTCCTCTGCTGCATTTACCCAGGTACAGCTTGATTAAGTCAACAGACACCCTGCTCTCTCTGTTAACATCTTATTACAAATGGAAACTGCTAGAGCTGTATCCAAGTACCACTAGGAAAGAGGATGGCTTTGAGAGTGTTATTGATGATAATGCAGAAAGAATTTAAATTCAGACACTGAGACATCAGTTAAATCTCCAGATAGACAAAAGCCATTTCTCCCTGTAGCTGAGCCCTGTCTCAACTGGAATTGAAACAATAACTTGATAATTGACTGCTCATGTCAGACTAGGCAACTTCAGATTAAACTGTTAGAAACCTACCTGAATGTGAGTTCAGCACCATTAAAATGCACAGTGGGACCAACAATCCCCAGCAGAGCAATGTGGTACTTGTGTGGGTGACTCTGTATTCTTTGTGGCTTCCTTTCTTAACTTACATTTACCTATTTTGTTTGACAAGTAATGTTTTTCTGCTCAAAAACAGTGAAAATTCTTTGTTAAATATCTCATAGATTTATATTTTCTTGATACATGCATGTGTGTGTGTGTGTGTGTGTGTGTATGCAACATACTCTTCTTGATGTAATCTTCTGTTGACAGATTTCCGTTATTTATTGTGATGGTGCTTCAATAATCATTCATGTACAAATATTTCTGAAGTATATTTAATTTTGGTTGTTTGGGCAATAATTTTTTAGTATGTAACATGTTGGAAAGAAAATGTTAATTTTATCCATTGAAACAGGGTTGTAAGTTCTAATAACTTAGCTGCTCTTGAACTTCACCATCAGTGCTGTCATCCTTGTAACAACCTATACTTTTAACTGTGTCAGAAGAGGGGACACTGTCTCAGGCTGCAAATCTTTTTAGAACATAGGCCCTGATGTTGCATACATCCATAGCCTCAGTACAAGTCTCAGGGATGAGGTATGGGATGAATTTCCTCAGACAGAATTAGGACTTGGGCTTCAGTGTCCTGATTCCTGATTCAGGTTTCCCTTGTTCTCCAGCAGGAATAGGTCTTTAAGATGTACCCTGCTCATGAATATGCAAATATTGTGAGACTAAGGTAGAAAATATACAGATGTCCACACCCCTCAAAAACATAATATCACTGTCTTCTCTACAGTCACTGTGCATAGAGGTCATAGCCATGGGGTGGAGCTGTATCATCCTCTTCCTGGTAGCAACAGCTAGAGGTCAGTGGCTCACAGCTGTAGACTTGAGCTTCAGAGATACACTCAGATGACAATGACATCCAATTTTTTCCTCTACAGTTGTCCACTCATAGATCTAGCTGCAGCAGTGAGGGAATGAGCTGGGGAGGCCTGAGGCCTCAGTGAAGATTTTCTGCAAGGCTTCTGGATACACATTCACTGACTACCTCATGTCCTGAGTGACACAGAGTCATGGAAAGAGCCTTGAGTGGATTGGACATATTAATCCTTATCGTGGTACTGGTTACAATGAAAAGCTCAATGGCAAGGCCTCATTGACTGTAGACAAATCCTCCAGCACTGCCTGTATGGAGCTGAGCTGATTGACATCTGAGGACTCTGCAGTCTATTACTGTGCAAGACACAGTGTTGCAGCCATATCCTGAATATGTGAAAAAACCTGGAGGAGCAAGAACCTTCCCTGTGACTAATATGACTCAGAGAAGATTATCCTGAAGACTTGTTGAGATGCAATCATTTTTAGTGTCCATTTTTGTGTCTCTTTCTTGGAGGCCTCTGGTGTACTTTGTTCACTTTGCAACAGGACATCTCTGAATTCTTTGATGCTGATTTAGTCTGCTCCTAAAGTACCCCGTACTTTGACATTCTCTTCAACAGTGCCAACCTCCATTGATGTATGTCTTCTTTAATAAAACAAATAAAGGGAAACTATGATTATGCATGATATAAATGTCTCTGGAATCTGAGAAAGTCTAGAAATTTCATTTGAGTAGGTGGGAATAAAGTATAGTATGCATTTGATTTGTGAAATCCCATCAACTTTTGGGCAAACTACAAAATATCGTCCTGATTGAGGTAACCCAGTCGCAAAAGAACACACATGGTATGCACTCTCTCATAAGTAGATATTAGCCTAAACTCTCTGAGTACCCAAGGTAAAATTCACAAACTACATGAAGCTCAAGAAGAAGGAAGACCAAATTGTGAGTGCTTTGGTTTTTCTGAGAAGGGGAACAAAATACTCACAGGAGAAAATATGGAAATAAAAAGTAGAGCAGAGACTGTAGGAAAGGTCATCCAGAGACCATCCCACCTGGGGATTCATTCCATATACAGTCACTAAACTATTGTGTATTCCAAGAAATGCTTGCTGAAAGGAGCCTGATATGGCTCTCTCCTGAGGCCCTGTCAGAGCCTTACAAATACAGAGGTAGATTCTCAGTCAACCATTGGACTAAGTGTGGATACCCCAGTAAGAGGAGTTAGAGAAAGGATTGAGGGAGCTGAAGGGGTTTGCAACTTCATAAGAATAACAATAGCAACCAACCAGAATCCTCAGAGCTCCCAGGCACAAAGCAATCAACCAAGGAGTACACATGACTCCAGCAGCATATGTAGCAGAGGATTGCCTTGTCAGGCATCAATGAGAGGAGATGTCCTCAGTCCTAAGAAGGCTTGATAGATGCCGCAGTGTAGGGGAATTGAGGATGGGGAAGTGGGAGTGGGATGGGTGGAGGAGCACCCTCATAGACAGGGGGGTGGAGAAATGGATGGGGATTTCTGAGAGGGGGGACACTGGAAAAGGGGATAACGTTCGAAATGTAAAAAAAGAAAATATCCAATGAAAAAATAAAAAAGCTAAAAAAGTAAAAAAGAAAGACAGTCAGAAAGAAAGAAAGAAAGACAGAAAGAAAGAAAGAAAGACAGAAAGAAAGAAAGAAAGAAAGAAAGAAAGAAAGAAAAAGAAAAAAGAAAAAAGCCCTTTCACAGTTTTAAGTCTTAAGTGGCTTTTAGTTGTTTTGCTGTCTCTGCTTGTGTTGTCCAGAAGAATTTCTAGACTCTTAGAATGTGAAAGGTATTTATATCAGAATGCATAGCTCCATTGTTCCTGCATGTGTAAAGTCGAAAGTCCTCTAAAGCAGGAGTGAGGATGACTATACAATAGATGGAAAAGAAGACTCTGAAACAAGTGTTAGAAAGCAGTAGGATGTCTAATGAATAATACAGCAACCCCAAGTTTAATTGTCATACATCTATATACTTTACAGTGTCACAGGGAACAAAGACATAATCAGGCAGAAACATTGCCTGACATACACTGGATATCTATTGCGATCCAGAAACCTCCCATTTCCTTCCTCCAAGATTAACAGAACATTCAGCCCTCCTTCCTTGACTCTGACTGACATATAATTTTTAACAGAAGTAGGCAAAATGACTTCTGACACAAAGCCACAAAAGTTTAATTTCTGTATGATGGATAGAAGTAATATTATATCACATTTCACAGAATTCAATTATCACCATGTGTGTACATGCTAATTGAGGTAGATTCTGAAGTTGTATGTTAATATATGGTCCCATAATAGTGTTCCCAGTCTCAATAATCTGTCCTATATTCGGTAGTTTTTAGAGAACATGGACCTCCTGTCATTATGTTTTTAGAAATGGGAACTGCTAGAGCTGAATCTAACTGCCAGCAAGCAGGAACCTGGCTTCAAGAGAGACATTATAAAAATATTGTCACAACTTAAAACCGCTGATGCATATATCATCATCCCCAGGTAAACGAGCCATTTTTCTCTTCAGTGGAACTCTGTCAACACTGAAGTTACATGGATAAGTTTTCTTTTTCTTTATTTTCATAGATATTTTCTTTATTTACATTTCAAATGTTATCCTCTTTACTGAATTCCCCTCAGAATACCCCCTGTCCCATCCTTCCTTCTCCTGCTCACCAACCCATATAAGGTTTTTCTTAAACCAGACTGTAACTTCAGTTTAAAGCATGACAAATCTATTTTCAGGAGAGTTCATGACCAGTCTGAGGCATACTGAGACCTATAATCCCCATAGAGAGATGAGCTGTGTGTGGAGGCGACTCTGTATCCACTGTGATTTTCTTTCTTAAGTGTATTAACTGATCTGCCCTGCTTTGATTGACATGTGATGTCTCCATGCTCCAACTCAATAAAGAATCTTTGTTAAACAGTTCTCAGATTTATGTCCACTTGTTTTAATTATTTTTATAATGTTTTGAATAAAAGTCATACAGTTTTCTAATAACTGATTATCCCAACCCCAATTATTTCCAGATTCCTCCTATCTCCAAACTCATGAAATGCATACCATTTTCCTTTCTGAAATACAGCAAAAAACGAAAAAAAATTTAAAGAGGAATTAAAAACAAATGGAAACAAAACAAAAGATAAAACAGGACACATCCACAGAAAGATATAGAGAGAGGGAGGAGAGAGAGTGAGAGAGTCCAATAAAACTACAATTCTGTAGCCATGATACATAGGCAAAAGGTAAGTGTTACAAAGGGTATTGAACAAGACAATGTCTCCAAAAATTCCATTGAGGTAATATTTTTTGTTGGAATCAACTTATAAACATGTCTTTCATGATTAATTGTGCTAAACATTGCAGGAGAGACTCCACTTGTGAAAACTAACTATTCCTTTACATGAGTGTCAGTCGCAGTTCTTCTTGGTTAGGGCTGAAAGCCTGTGCCCATTTTCTTCTCCCAAGTTTATCTGTGTTGACTTGACTCAGGCTCTGTGCCTGCAGCAGCAGTCTCTGTGAATTCATAAGAGCATCAGTAAAATTGTTCCTGGAAGTCACTCTTTCCTTGAAGTCCTGCATCCACTCTGGCTCTTATAATCTGCTCAGTTTTAAAATGTTTTATTCTCTATTCTTATCTCTATTTTACTATGTCATGTTTGTAAATTCCTCATACTGTAATGACCAAATTCTATTCCCTTGGCTTCTACAATTAAATACACCGAAACAAAATATTCAGTTCTTGGAACATGTATGAATGAGAACATGAAGCACATGTCTAATGTGCATGGATGACCTATTCAGTATATTTTTTTTCCAGTTCCATAAGACACTTGTAGATCAGATAATTTATTATTTATCACTGAGTAATACTCTTCTATATGTATGACTGTGTCCTTTTATATTTATGTTTTATTAGAAATCTGGACTGGTTTCTTCCTCTATATGTTAAGAAAAGACCATGAATAACATGCTGTGAATAAACATGAATGTACAAGCAACTCTACAACAAGATGTAGAGCCATTTGAGCAGCTGTATTTACCAGCACAAGATACATTCAAATCAAACCAGTGAAAATTTCCACATGAGAGACCTAGAAATGACTGAGCAGGTAGAGATGTCTACTGGCAAGCTTAGCATAAGTGTAAGTTATCAAGATCGATCCTTTGTCAGTTTGGTACATACTTGTATCTCCACATGAAAATAATAACCAGGTAATAATAATTCCTAACATGTTACAATTCTCTTTCATACAACTGAGAATCCCTAAGTTTAGCTGAATGGAAACTTGTCTTAATGTAACCATTCCTTTAATACTATTGAATATTCTTGATTACAGATTTATCTTCATTCAAATTCCTGATAATGCTTTTCTCTTTGTAGTTTACATTTTGAATTTTTCCTAAGTTTGATAAGCGTGATCAAAACTGTCAGGTGATAGTCCATGTGGAGATTTTTGAGACTTCCTTTGTCAATGTAATTAATATAAATCTCTTTACCTTAATCACAAGGAAACTCTTCAGACAAGGGTATTAGGCAGCAATGTTCTTTCCCAAAACATCATAAGAACTGTCTCCAGAATTGAAACAATCCTAAGCACTCTTGTCTACCTTATTCTTAACCCAACGGGCTCTTAACTCCCACTTAATTCATGATTTTATTAATTAGGTTTCTCTCCAGTATGTGTTCCTTTATGTCTTTGGAGATCACTATGACCTGCAAGGGCTTTACCACATTCATCACATTCATAAGGTTTCTCTCCAGTATGTGTTCTTTAATGATATTGGAAAGTACTGCTCTGTGCAAAGACTTTGCCACATTGATTACATTCATAAGGTTTTCCAGTCTTTTTGGAGGAGCAGAGAAGATACTGTGAAGATCCTGGAGATTAAATCAAGAAGCTGCAATTTTGAAATTACCTTGGAGACACCAAGATTTTGAGATGTTAGAACTGTGGGATACCTGCTCAGAAAAACTGCTTTAATGGAATAAAACCACTCAAAGAGAAAGAATTGTGCTTCAGTAAACAATACAGAAAGGAGATATAGATCAGAAGAATGCTTTGACATCAGACCTGAATATGCAGAATCTGAATATTGCTCAGCAGGCTTTTGGTCTTTTTTTTTTAATTTTTATTTTCTATATTCTATGTTTACATTCTAAGAACTTTCCCCTTTTCCAGTTCCCCCCCACCATACGTCCCAGAATTCCTCTCCCCCCCAACTATTCCCCAATCATCCCCCCTCCCCCCACGATTTCTCTGTTCTGGGTCTACAAAACTGGATCCAATCTTTACAGGCCCAGGGTCCTCTCCTTTCTTCTTCTTGAGAATGATTTGACTTGCTAATTGTGCCTTGAGTATTTAGGGCTTCTGGGCTCATTAATATCCACTTATCAGTGATTGCATTTCATGTGTATTCTTTTGTGATTGGGTTAACACTTTTGGTCTTCTTTAGGTACAGGATTTCCTCACAATGACCTTTAGGAATGGTGAACTGTATCCTGTTTATATGAAGACATATGATGTGCCTTTTGTTTTTGAAAATATATGTGATTGCTATTACATGATAGGATAAATCTCAAGAATTTTTGAACTTTGGAATCAACATTTTTGAGATTGCTTTATGTTGGGGACTTTTAAAATTGGAGATCATGTATTCTGCATCATGCTTTGGTTACATGTGTTCTTTATACACTCTTGTGTTTGAACAATCATATGTGGACCAGGCAGTGGAAAATATTAGAATAAATATGCTTGGCTAAGGGAGTGGCACTATTAGGAGGTGTGTCCATGTTGGAGGAAGTGCATCAGTTTGAAGTTCTACCTAGTGCTGAGTAGACCCTCCTACTAGGTCCCTGGAAGACAGTCTCTTCTTGGGTACCTTTGGATCAAGATACAGAACTTTCAGCTTCTTCTCCAGCATCATGTCTGTCTTCATGCCTGCCGCGTTTCCTGCTATGATTAAAATGGACTAAACCTCTGAAAATCTAAGCCAGCCCCAATTAAATGTTTGCTTTCATAGTAGTTGCCTTGCTCATGATGAATTTTCATAGCAGTGGAAACACTAAGACAGAAACACTGTGAGTGTATGCAATGTGGTCAAATCTTTGGACAATTCTTTAGTCCATGAAATAATATATGCTAGAGAAAATTCTTATGAATGGGTTTAGTATAATGAAGCCTTTGTAAACCTCTATATTCTTCATCATTATGAAACTATTCATACTGGACAGAAATTATGTGAACATTAGCAATGTTGTAAAGCCTTTATGTTATGGGATCCATTAAGTTTCAACACAGTTCCAACACTAGGACAATTCAAATGACAAGAGATTTTTGTAGTCAACTTGCTACTCATTAATCAGGGCCACAAAAATATATTCAGAAGCTTAGTCATTGATTTTTGCTTATATTTTTTAGTTAATCATGTATCCAGTAACTTTTCTGAAAGTGTTTATCATCTCATGAATTGCCTTTGGGAAATTTTGGTTCACTTATGCATACAACCATGCCATCTTCAAATAAATGTAATTTTACTTACATCTTTCTAGTTCATATTGTTTTCATCCCCTTCAGTCATATTGATCTAGTTAAACTTTTAGATAGTACCTACTTTGAATAGGTAGAGAGAGAATGAACCACCTTGTCTTGTATGTGAATTAGTGGAATTGATTGGATTATCTCTCCATTTAATTTAATGTTGGCTATAAGCTTGCTCTAATATGATGTTAGTATGTTTAGGTATATCCCTTGTGTCCTTATTTACTCCAAGAATTTTTCCATAAAGTGGTGTTGGATATTGTCAGAAAATTTTTATCACCTAATGAGATGATCACTTCTTATTTACTCTTTACATTTTAAGCAGATTATATTGAACCATCCCTACATCTCTTTAAGGAAGCCTATCTCATTGATCATGGTGGATGATCTTTTGTCAATTTTCTATTTTATTTTATTTGTTTTGTTTTGCTTTATTAAGTATCTTTTCATTTGTGGTTTTAAGGAACATTTGTCCATAATTCTCTTTTATTGCTTAGTCTTTTTTTGACAGGATATTTGAGGAACAATGGGTTCACAAAATAAATCAACTAATGTTTTTTAAAAAAGATATGTTCTTTAAATGTCAGTCCTCTGAACATCTGAGAGCTGATCCAGGAGCTGGAGAGATGGCTTAGCCATTAAAGGCTAGACTCACTACCAAAAATATGAGTTCAAACCCCAGCAACCACATTGTGGCTCACAACCACCTGTAATGAGATCTGACACCCTCTTCTGGTGTGTCTGAAGGCCGCTACAGTATACTTATATATGATAAATTAATACAATTTTAAAAAAGAGCTCATTCTAGATTGCCTGGGCAAGATTCCTTAAGACAAGGTCACAAGAGATTTGTATCCCAGGCAGAGTATAGGCCTTACATAGGAAAAATTGGCCATACAATTGTATTCGTTACATCATCAAAATAAAAATGGCTTAAGAAAAATTTTATGTTTTTAGTAAATGTGCACATTAAATTGTAAAGACTTGTTCTCGGTGTCTTCAGTTTCTACCTGTACAACATAATGGTTTTAACTCTAGAGGACTTAATCAATTATTACAAATGAACAGTACTCATTTGCCTGCTTTTAGAAAATTAAAATATGTGCATGTGAGTAATGATAAATGTTTAGGCTTTCTAATTATACCTGCTCTAACAGAAAAAGCAACTAAAATGCTACATTTATTTTCTATGCTTGCATAGTCATTGTTTATATTATTGTCTATGCTTGATGTTCCAACTTAATTTAAAACAGATAATGGAACTGGCTATTTATTACAGTCATCAAACATGTGAGATGTCTTTGACATCAATTTAAGAACAATTTCAAGGATGAGGTAATATAGAAATATTAAAACAATATCTTCTTAAAAAACAAAAAGGGATAAATTATATCTCCATGCATATTATTTAAATTATGCTTGTATATTTTCAAGAAAAATTTTAAATCTGGATGTCAAGGAATTCTTTGCTGATTGCCTTAGCATCCTATAACCAGGCATGTACATTACTCGGTGAGATGGCAGGATCCACTTATTGGCATAAGGCATGATCCTGACTTAATATGGAGAAGAACGGATGTTTGTGTTTTTTCCACAGAATGCTGCAGAAGCATGCTAGTTGCCAGAGTGATTGGTGTGTCATGCTGAAGATAATGCAGACCTGTGGGCTTGCTGAGTGTCCTGGAAATGGTGATTTTACTTGCCTATGTCCCATATTAGATAAACCACCTTTCAAGCTTTTAGACTTTGTGGGAAAGAACATGGTGACTGTTAAACTAACTTAGAAAATCTTAAAAAAAATAATCCAAAGGAGGAGTTATAATGACTCTTCTCTTTCCTTTAATATGATCAGCTGATTCAATCATAGACTGGTCTAGAAATAAATGCAATATTGGAGATTCCAATTATGAAGATGGCTAATAATCTACTTCAGCCATCTGAGTTAATTTAAAATGTAGTCTCCACTTTTCCTGAAAAATAACAGCTTATGTGTTGATTCACAAAGCTACCTCCCCCACACTAGAGGATAGCTTTGTGTCTGATAGCTCCTGAATTGTAGCTGAATCCCTCAACTTCCCCCACACTGGGAAGTCTGCCTTGTTGCTAATTTACAACTGAATGAGATACCTTAGGCCATGCAAAGACAAGTTAATTCTGTTTTGCTTCTAACTCTTGACCTTGCTTGTTAAGCAGACTGGCTGTCTCCACCCAGGCTCCTCTGGATTAAAAATTGTCTTGTCTGTTAAAGACACTTGCAGAGCATTTGGCACAAATCTACTCTCTGGCATCAAAACGTATACAAGTGGATCTCCTTTTAAGGGCCACATAGATCTCAGTCTATGTATGTCTGCTTATGAGCTAACAGGGGCACCAGTGAGAGGTTCAAGGCACAGCACTGCAAGGAGCGGACCATGTTTTCTGTTTCTGGGTCCCCGGTGAAGCATACCTGATTGCATAGCAGTTGGTTTTTAGAGGCACTCCTTAAAATAACAGCAAGGAAGCCTAAAACCTCTCATCCATAAAAAGACACCATAAAGTAGCTAGGAGGATCAGGTAAATACTTCCCCCCCATGGTTAATGCCCATACAAGCATTAAAAATACTCTGGAATTCAGTTTGGCAGTTCCTCAGAAAAATTGGACAATATGTAGTAATGACACATGTTCCAGTACGTTCATAGCAGCATTATTTATAATAGCCAGAAGCTGGAAATAACCCAGAAGTCCCTCAACAGAGGAATGGATATAGAAAATGTGGTACATTTACATAATGGAGTACTACACAACTATTAAAAACAATGAATTCATGAACTTCTTAGGCAAATGGATGGAAGTAGACAATATCATCCTGAGTAAGGTAACCCAATCACAAGAGAACACACACAGTATGAACTTGCTTATGATTGGATATTACTTCAGAATCTTGAAATACCCAAGATACAATTCACAGACCACACAAAGCTCAAATATCTAATAAAGTAAAAGAAAAAAGAAATATTCTCAACAAATATTTTTAATCATTCCAGTTTCTTTTATGAGATTCAGGGGGTGGCAAGTTCCAGCAATATGCATTGATCACTGAGTTCAAACTTATAGACTTCCCCTTCCCCAATATACTCCCCTGTAATTGTCAGGAGCCATAATGGGACAAGCTAATATACTAGCAACTGATCATCCTGAAATGGCCTGCTTTGGATTATCATGTAATCTATGACAGTTGAGTCCCCATTCAGCAAGGCTGTGGGGGACTAATTTTGGGAAAGATTCCTGCTATTAATATGCTTTTTCTATTGTTATTAAACATATATAATAATTAATAAGTAATAGCACACCCCTTTGGAGCACATCTCTGCAGATTCATGAAGTTGTACTGTCTTATAGTGATGCTATGTAATCAAATAGATGACTTAAGTTTTAATGATGATCGTTTAAGAATGCCTAAAATTATATCTGTGATTATTAAGCTCTTTTATAATGGGACTACTACTAGGTCCTTTTCTGATAGTCAAAACTGCAATGAGAAATCTGCCAGTCTCCCATGTGTCACAAGTTAATTGCTCTTAGATGGCAAGCAGACTTTCTAGTACTCAGAGCATATTCCAAGAGGTTGTAAAACAATTATCCAAAGGTGATAAAAAGGGAACTAGGATTTATTATAGGTGCTAGGACAGAAGATAAAATATTGACTGGATTTATCTTTACAAAACTTCACTTATAACTTAGTTATGTTTTTAAACTTTCAATGAACGTGTGAAAGTCATAGTGATAGATGTTTAGCTAGATAATTACTCCTAATTGATATGCATGTAAAAATTCTCTGTTGTAAGCTTCTATTTCGATTTATGACTTGGTATTTTGTGTAAACTTGTGAGACCCTTGCAACATATGATCATGTATTCTGAAAGATGTATAAGTACTGAAGACAAAAGAGAGAGGCTCTACTCTCCCTTCTCTCTCCTCTCTCTCTCTCTCTCTCTCTCTCTCTCTCTCTCTCTCTCTCTCCCTTCCTCCCTCTGTCCCTCTCCTGCTCTCTCTCACTTTTTACTTTTCCCCACTTATAAGATTTTTTCCCTTTTTCCACTTAGGATCTTTTTGGTTTTTCCCTCTTAGATAGCTTTTATAGAAAACTCTTTACAACTTAGTAATAAACTTATTAACCACTGTTTTAAGTGTCCCATTTTTCTCCC